>OU466858.1:44697879-45897879 GCA_911865555.2 Thlaspi arvense
ACCTTGTGTCAATTTGGCGCCGTTGCCATTTGGGTTTAAAGTTTGAAACATTAGAGTTTGTAGAATCTATAAGATCAAGTTTATAGTTTTCTTTGGTTACTAATCTTCTTTGACTCTCATTGCTGTCTTTCAGGTATCTGAACTTGAGATCCAGAGGTTCAAGCAATCTTGTAGACTTCATAGACAACATCAATCTGTTGGACAGAGGTCAAAGAGCAAGAAGACAGCAAGAAAGGCAGGAACACTTGCAGAGACTTGGGATGAACAATCAGGAACCTGTTATGGATGATATCAGATTCCAGGGTCCTCAAGGAGCTGTTGGCGCTCAGGGTATACAAGGACAGCAAGGTATTCAGGGCTTACAAGGACCAAGAGGCGCTGCACAAGCTCCAAGAACAGCTAGACCCATTGGCGCTGGTGATGCACCAAATGCCTACAACAACAGGACTGGCATCATTCCACCAGCAGTCCAAAACAACAACTTTGAGATCAAGTCTGGATTGATTTCAATGGTTCAGAGCAGCAAGTTCCATGGGTTGCCACTTGAAGATCCTGTAGACCATCTTGATAATTTTGATAGACTATGTTCCCTAACAAAGATCAATGGGGTGAGTGAAGATGGCTTCAAACTCAGGAGAAGAACCTGCCCCAAGAAAGTATCACCAGCTGAGATGAGTGCAAGAGAGCCTTCTTGGCAAAGTTCTTCTCTACTTCAAGAACTGCAAGAATAAGGAATGAGATTTCAAGGTTTGCACAAAAGAACAATGAAAGCTTTGGTGAAGCTTGGGAAAGATTCAAGGGCTACACAGTGCAATGCCATTATCATGGCTTCTCACAAGCCTCTTTGCTCTCCACTCTCTACAGAGGAGCCTTGCCTAAGATAAGAATACTCTTGGACACTGCATCAAATGGGAACTTCTTGTCAAAAGATGTGGATGAAGGATTGGAGCTGGTAGAGAATCTGGCTCAATCTGATGGAAACTATAATGAGGAGTTTGACAGAGCTCCAAGAAGTGCAAAGGATGAGTTAGAGTCTAGTAGGAAAGAAATCAAGTCTCTACATGAGAAGCTGGACTTGTTGCTAAGGGAGAAGAAAGAGGTTTACTTTGTTGGAGACATGGTTCAGCTTGATGATCAAGAGCAATGCCAAGTTGAGGAGATGAACTACTTGGGCAATCAAGGTGGATACAATAGCTATGGGAACTACAAACCAAATCCCAACTTCTCTTACAGAAGCAACAATGTTGCCAATCCACAGGATCAGGTTTACCCTCAACAACAACAGCAAGCTGCCCCAAGACCTTTTATTCCCTACAACAATCAAGGTTTTCAGCAAAGGAACAACAACTACCAACCTAGAGTGCCCTACAACCCTCCAGGATTCAATGCTCAAGCTCAAGGACAAGCTTCCTCCAGCTCTCAAGACACTGAACTCAAGACTCTCATGCAACAAATGATCAACACTTAGGTCACCACAACCTTGGAAATGAACAAGAAGTTTGCAGAGGTCCACAACAAAATCGATTCAGTACATGTAGAGCTCAGTAACAAGTTTGAGGGTTAGCTGCAAGAGTCAAAGCACTGGAGAACAACAAAGGCATAGCTGGTCCCAAACCTCAAGGACAATTTCCTAGAAAACCAGAAGCTAACCCGAAGGAGTTCTGCAATGCCATAGTCATAGAAGAAGAGAGCTTCTCAGCTGAAGAGGGGGCTATCATTGAAGAGTTCCTCTACTTGTTCATTGAGGACACTGAACCTCAAAGTAGGGTGGGGGGGGGACAGAAGAAGAACCCTTTGAAGAAGGGGAAAACACAGAAAAAGAAGAGTGGTGGGCGCCACATGAAGTTGTTGATGACACCAAGGACTACTTGATTGAAGTTCCTGAATGTAAAGAGAAGACTCAAGCTGCTATCCTTCCTGTTTACCAACCAACCATCCCTTTTTCAGGAAGATTCAAGGAACAACTAGTGCAGAAGTATGAGACCCAATATGCTGCTCAAATGGAAATGAGGGGTTTGAATGGCCAAGAGGAGCTTAAGAAGCTAAGAGTTAAAGCTGGAGCATCAGAGGTTAAAGAGCTTAATATCAAGAAACTTGGAGATCCATGTTGTTTCACTCTCCCATGTGAACTAAAAAGGCAGACCTTCAAAAGCTGTCTTTCTGATCTTTGAGCAAGTATCAACCTTCTCCCATCCTCTACTGGTAAAGCTCTTGGCTACACTCAACTTCAAGAGAGTAATGTGTCCCTTACTATAGCTGATGGGACAGTGAAAACACCACTTGGAAGTCTCAAGAATGTACCAGTGATGATTGAAGGAGTAACCATCCCCACTGATTTCTTGGTGCTTGAAGTGGAAGGCCATATAAAGAATGATATCATTCTAGGAATACCTTTCTTAGCCTCAGCTGGAGCAGTGTTTGATGCCAAGGAATGCACAATAGAGCTGAGACTGACCAAGAAGAAAGTTCTAAGGTTTGACTCCAAGGGGAATAAGCTGGAAAATGAGCAAGCCTTCTCAATGGACATCAAGAAGTTGAAGATGCTTGGGAAACATTAGCCAGAATTTGAAGGCTATGTTAGTGAAAGTTTTAATGGTTGCTGCTTAACCAAGCTTTTTGCTGAAACCACTGAAGAGGTAGTCCTCAAAGTGGGAGTTTCTGATTGCATGAATGAAGTTCTATTGGATAACAAAGAAGATAGGGCTGTCTTGAAGCCCTTTGTTTCTAAGAATAGTGAAGTCCACTACAAGATGAAAGGGAGGAACAAACCAAAACCCTTTGCTGTGTTGAAGGTTGATGGAGTCACCAGAAAAATCAAAGGAAGCACTGCAACACCAAGGAGTTCCAAGACTCCTTCTCACCACCACCACTAGAGAGGTAAGCAAAGTCAAGCTTAGTGACTTTAAACAAGCACAATTGGGAGGTAGTCTCAAGGTATCCTTTTGTATATTTTATGCTTTCTAGTTTTTTGTATGCTTAGTTAATGTGTATAGAAACAGGAGTTCGAATTGGGGGTTGAGAAAGTCTCTAAGGGACAACGAACAGGTGCAATCTGGCTGCTATCGATCAACTGTATCGGTTAAGACGAGATCGATACAGACTGTATCGGTCATTTATATCGGTCATTTGTGATCCATAGCAGTAGAGCCGGATTGCACCAGTTAACCTATCGATCACTTGTGATCGATAGGGAAGGGAGTCTGACAGTGATATCCGTATCGGTCATTCCTATCGATCAAACACTGATCGATACAAATCGACCGGATATATTTCGGTCAGTGTATCAATCAGATGGAGACCAATAGGATTCACCGGAAGGGCATCGGTCATTGCTATCGATCACTTGTGATCGATACGCAGCATATTGATCATTCGTACCGATACGCCCCGCGAGGTAAGTACTCAAATTTTCAAAAAAATTCCCTCCTTTGGTTTGGAGCCAAGGAGGTTTAAATTCAAACTTTGGATCCTTCCTGTCCACTTTCAAAGCTCCTGAGCACTTTTGTTCTTGTCCCCCACTCTTTAGATTCCTTTGGTTCCCTCACCAACTTTTGATTCCTTTGGTTCCCCCTTTTCCACTCTATTTAAACCAACAATCTTCACCTCTTCTCTTCACACTTAAGTTCACTACTTCTCTCACTTATAGCAAAAAACTCTTAGCTCTTTCTCTCTTTTATTTATCTTCTCTAAGTGCTCAGAAGCTTCATTAAGGTTTGCTTCCTCAACTACCCATTCTTTGCTCTTAATCAATGCATGTGTTTATCATTGCTTAATCTATGGTTTTAAGAGCAAGTTTTGATTAGTTTTAAGTGTTGTGCTTTGGTTTTGCATTGTGGATTTGTTTAAAGTGAGCAAGTTAGATGTTTAAGCTATGTTTACTGTTCATAAATCTCATTACTTTCTTGTTTACTATCCCTTTGCATGATCATCATCTCTTTTGCTTAAGAATTATCTCTTTGATGTTTAAGCTATACCTTGCTAGATTCATTTGCATAACTGTTTTATTTTAATGAATTCTAGCCTGTCTAAACTGTTAGCTTTTGAATTCTTCTTGCGTTTTGAATGTTTAATCTTGTTTTTAAGACTTGTCAAGCTTATCTTAGCCTAGAGAGTTTTCTTCTTACAGGTTTCAGTTATTTGGTTTTTCAGCTTTTGTTCTTTTACTCACCTTATCTTCAAGCTTTGTTTTTGAAGGTACCATGGGAAAGACAAAAACAGCTGCTGGAAGCAAGGGAAAGGCACATCAGGAGGAAGCACCCACTTCACCAAGAGCCAGAAGAGACAAAGGAAAGGGCGCTGCTGCTGAGCACACATCCAAAGCTGCTGGAAAGAGACCAGTTTGAGACAAAGGCGCCAAGCAAAAAAGCAAGGGCAAGGCTGCTGAGGAGGAAGTTCCATTCAGGAAACACAGCACTAGGGAGCTCATGGAAGCTTTCAGTTAATGCACTTTCAAACCCACAAGGTACCCATGCACCTCCACAATACAGGCGCAAGGGATCTATAAAGACTGCAAGTGCATCTTTGAGCATATGGGGCTTAGCGCACTGTTGACAAAGCCTCTTCCCTCCTATGAGCATCTCACTCATCAGTTCCTTTCCACTCTCAAGATGGTCAGTTATGAGATGAGTGAGCTCTCCAACCATGATGGATGGATCTCCTTCAAGCTTGGGAAGAAAAGGTTTACAATCACCTTCCTTGACCTCTCTCGAGAGCTTGGGCTGATGTCTTATGCACACAGAGGAAACAAGTTCTCAATCAGCCAAACGCAGTACACAAAGCTATGGGGGATGATTGGAGTTGGGGAATTCAAAGCTAGAGCCACAAGAAATCAAAATTTGAAGCATCCTGCAGTTAGATATGCACACAAGACGCTTGCAAATACTTTCTTTGCAAGGAAGGAAACCACACACCTGACTGGCAAGGAGAGAGACTTCATCTACATTGGAATGTATGCCAATGTGGATACCAGCGAAAATGGGACACCTATAGGTCCACCAAGCAAATTCCCATGCTTTGTGAGATTACTGATGGAGCAGCTGCTAACATATCAGAGGTAAGTTCTAAACAAAGGTAAAAGGGAGAGGAATCCACAACTTCACATTGGAGGCGTTGTGACAGCTATACTCATGGCCAGTGGTGTGGAGCTTGAGGAACATGCTGAGGATGCTCTAGGTCCCTTATGGATAGATATGGATTATCTGAAGAGAAGCCATTTCATTGAGAAGAGTATTCAAGACAAGTATGTCTACAAGTTCCTCAATGACCTCCAAAAGCCAGCAAGAGTCCTTCACCACAAGGAGCAACATCAGCTTCAATCTGAGTGAAGAGGAGCTCTACAAAGGCGGCCCTATCCCAAAAGAGAGAGAAGAAGAAAATGAGGGAGGAGACACAGAAGAGATTGAAGAAGAAGCTGAAGAAGATGCCCAAGAAGATGCTGCTGCTGGCGCTGAAGGCCAGGGAGAAACCCATGAAGAAGAAGACTTTGATGAAGAAGGAGTGATGAAATACAAAGCTGATCAGTTCCACTTCACACCTTATGAAGTACCCAGCCAAGGAAGCTCTTTGAAGGTGGCTCATGAGCACATCAATGCACTTCAGAAATGGTGTAAGTGGCAAGACAAAGCCATTAAGGGGCTTATGAAGATAAGTGAAGGGAAAGTTCAAGCAAAACAAAGCTACATCAGTAGGAACCTCCCATCACAGTCACACTCATGAGCACACCTCCCATCAAGAAGAGCAAATGCCACAATCTGACCCAACTAAAGAGGAAGAAGTTGTATGGAACCCCCATGGAAGACACTCCTTCCATGCATAGCCTAGTGATCAATGGGGAACATGGGCACAACCAAGGGCCTCATCATATGAGCCAAGGGCCCATGTACCATCAGCTTGGGAAGCGCCAACTCCCAATCCCTCTGAAGTTCAAGAATGATGGCAATGGGGTACACAAGGGGATTCTTCTCAAGCAGAGAGGTTATGGTCAAGCTGGGTTGCTTCACCACAAGAAGCAGCAGCATCTACAAAGGTTTATGAAAGGAGGAACAAGAGGAGAGCTAGGAAGTCTCCTCAGACATCTGGATCCTCCCACCACTCCAATTATTAAGCAAGGTACCACATCCCACTCATTGTCTATACCATTGCATCTTTTTCAATTTTGTATTATATTTTGTTGCTTCTCTCTCTCATTGCTTTCATTACACAAGGGACTGTGTAATTTAAGTGTGGGGGAGAGATTTGGGGTTTGACTTTGTGTTTTGTTTTCTTAGTTTTTCATTCTCTTTCACTTTGAGTCTCATGCATATCATGCATTCATATAAGGCATAGAAAAACACACAAAAATCGAAAAATTTGAAAAACAATTTGCATTTTTGCAAACCAAAAAGAAAGCATGTAGCTGCATTTCATTCTTTTAGGATTGAGTCTAGTGTTGACATATAGGTTGCATTGCATTTGCATAGGGCATTATGATGAACTCTCCTTGTAAAGTGCTTAGAGTTTAGAGATGATTCAGTGTTTAAGTGGCTAGTTGTTTGATGCATCATAAGATTGCTAGAAGTTAAGGCTGAACCATGCTTAGATTGCTAGATTTGGTCTTCTCATCTCATACTGAAAGCTTTTATTTTCTGAAAATCAACTCTATCAACTTGAACTTTAATTTGGACTTTTGATTATCATGTCTTGTGCATTGAAAGTGAATTCATGGCTACCATATACATATTTGGATCATCTTTTTCCTTTCTACCACTCTTGTTGATCCAAATAGCTGATCCTCTTACTAATGGGACAGTTACATCCACACCCTTAACCAAAACCTCCTTTTGAGCCTTAACACTATCTTGAGAGCTGTGAGGCCTTTGCATTACATTTTAGATTTTGTCTTGGAAAAAAGTGTTAGGAATAAGGCTGGCAATAATAAGCTCTCTTGTAGATATCAGCTTGCATCTTGAGATTGATTCTAAGATAGGAGTTTTGGGTTAAAAGGGTAGTGTAAGTGGTTTGAACTTCATGTATATATATTTTAAAATAAAAGGAAAAGGTTTAAAATGGTAGAAAAGGGGAAACAGTCTAGAGTTGTGGTTAAGTAAAGGGAAGAAAAAGCTCTAAGTGTAAAGAAGAAAGGCGCCAGCAACAAAGCTTAGAATGGTCAAGAGAAGAAAAATCAGACCAAGAGCAATCCACCAAAGGTGATGAAGGTTCCAATGCAACAAAGAAGAGCAAGTCCCAACCAAAAAGAAGCAGCCACACAAGCAAAACGAAGAAGTTTCCCCAGCCATGAAGAAGGGTAAAGGGTAGAGTTTAAGAAAAGGGTAGACTTAGGGGTTCACTTGGGATTTAGAAGTATTTAGGATTCATCTTTGGGTAGAAGGGAGCTTTAATATGCATGCATAAGTGTGCTTTAACCTTTAGCATTTTGCCTAAGATGAAATCTTTTTCATTGAGTGATCCCTTGTGTTTGAAAACCCTTTTGCTAGAAAATGAGATCATTTTTATCTCATAACCTTACCCTTTGAACCAAATGTCTTCACTTGATTTGCATAAGCATGATTCATGTTCTGAGCTTAATTAAATGTTAAAGATTTGGTTGATTTGAGCATTTGCCTAAGTTGAGATTTGAGGTCATTTTGAAACATGATAAGCATGGCTAGGTTCTTTAAAGTAAAGCTGATTATGTTTGCATCCTACAATTAGGCACGTAAGCATTGACATCATCTCTTTACCTTTGCACTTTTGGATCTGAATACCCACCTTCAACCCTCACTCTCTCATTTGTTCTTATTTGCTTGAGGACAAGCAGAAGGCAAGTGTGGGGGTGTTGATATCTCTTGTATTTACCCCATTTAGGCTTGCATTTAGTACATGTTTTGGTTCTCTTTTGCACGTTTTCCATAGTTTTTGTCCCATTTTCTTCTCCTTTTAGACTTATGTTGCATTTAGGATAGAGTTTGCATTTTTTCTTGCATTATGGATATTTTTAGCTGCTTATGGAGCTAAAAGGAGCTTAGAGGAGCTTTGAGGATGATCCAGGAAGCTAGCTGGGCCAAAAGGAGCAAAAGGGACCAAGGCAGACAATCTCTGCAGAGCCTATCGGTCTGTTCATGGAGGCTATCGGTCAAGGAGTGACCGATACAAGACGTATCGATCAAGGATATCGGTGAAGGAGTGACCGATACAGACAATATCGATCAAAGCTATCGGTCAGGAGTGACCGATACAAATGCACCAAATATATTTCGGTCACCATATCGGTCACCTTCCAGACCGATACATATCATATCGGTCAAGCGCAGACTGATACAACTGACCGATAGGAACCCAGTCAGATGCTGTTTTATTTACACTTTTGCCATTACTCTAGGGCTTCCTTCTTTTGCCCATAAATAGCCCATTTTCTAGGATTTTTGACATGTCATGTCAATTTACTGTTCTTAAGCATTTTCTTTGAGTTTATAAGACAAATCTTTTGCTTTATTTAAAATAAGTTTGTATTTGCCTTTAATCTTTCTTTAATCTCTCTTTTAATCATGATTAACATCTTTTCCTCTGGTGATTAGGTGTTAAACATGGCTATTAGTGAGTAGTTTGCTTAGGGTTTCTAGATGTGGTAGATTAGAGGAATTTAGGGCTTGATTAAGGTTTGTTTAGTTCTTCATTATATGGTTTCCTCCCTATTGATCTGTTCTTACACTAGATTTGTCTTGATCACACTTATCTAGAATTTAGGCTTTCTCTTATGCCCACCCAGTGTTTGATGAAATGCTGATCTTGTTTGATAGAGGATTTGCTGGCCTTGACTCAAGATATTGACTGTTTGAGGAGTATTTTGACTTAAATAGAGTTGTTTACTAATGCTTGCTGAATGTTTTAGCACTAATGAGAGTGATCGAGCCTCCAATGGCTATCTTAGGCTTCTTATCTCTTGTGTTGAAAGCCCATTGCTAGCAAGATAAGAACTGCTTCATAAGGATTGTTACAAGACCAACTCCTAGGTGTTTTCCATGAATCTTGCCATGCCTTGTATCCATCATAATGTTCTTCAAACCATTCAGAAGCAATCCCATCTCTTCTTCTTTAACCATATTTTGCTCTTTCGTGCAGAAGAGTGTGCTTATGATGTCTCTATGGACATATCTGATAGCTGGATGGCAGATACTTGCACTCCTTAGATGACAAACTTTGTAGGCATCATTCGCTATCTCCTCCCACACATACCTTAGCTCATTGTGCTTGAAGCTCATAGCTTGTACTCTTGAACCTTGATCAAAGCCTAATATCTCCTCTAGCTGAGTGAATCTCATAGTGTCAAGTTCAAGCAGATGCAACAAAAATATCATCTTCTCTCCACCAAATTATAAAAATGCACCAGATTCATCATTGTTACTCTAATATGAAACATCTAAATGGTGAATATGCTGGAAAAACAATAACATGCTTAGATTTGGCCAAAACCTAAAAATAATATGCCAGATCAAGAACAAAATGAGCATTTCCCAAATATTTTAACCATAAATCATCAAAGAGAGATGCAACAATGGTGTCATGCAATTCAAAATCATATCAAAATCATGCAAAACATTTTCAACAGAAAATCTATTGCAGTTCATCATAGCTTTCAAAGTCTAAACTCATAGAAATGAGAAATTAGAACACTAATACCTTGGATCTTTGAAAAGCTTGAAAGAGATCAAATTAGAGAATGCAAAAGGATGAGAAATGTGCTTTTTCAGAAAGATAAATGGTGTTCTGGTTGATATTGGTGTAGAGAGAAGATAAGATGCTAGTTTTAAGGCAAAAGATAAGAGAAATCTAAAATAAATAAAAGAAAATATAAGAATATCTAGTTTAAAATTCAAAATTTGTTAGGAGGGGGAAAGAAAGATTCTTTTACCATACACCAAGGTCCACAAAAGGGTATTACTTGATATACCCATGAAAATATTTGAATTTTTTTTACACGGGTTATATCGAGCAAAACAGCAGAAGTGATACCCCGATGTGTATCATGTCGGGGATGCCAGGTCCTGTGGCTCGATGATCATGCTCCTTTACCTCGGGCGTTCAATTTTATGGTCAGCTTCTCCTCCGGACATCTTGCTTCAAGCAGAATCAGAAGGTGTTCTGCTTGATGTAAGGGAGACACTTCGGCTTGCATAACGCGTGATATGCTCAAATTAACCCTTAGAGCTACTCTCTCAAATTAAGAGATCACTGTAGTACTTAGGGATCATATCCACAAGGACTTAAGGCTATCACTCAACAGATTTTAGATTCAAATGAAGCTAAGCAATAAATAATGAAATGAAAATAAAATAACAACGAAAGCAATGATGTCAAGGGCGGATTGTAGGTTTTAAAATCAGAAGACAATACGCTAGATAATGGGAAATTCGCAGGTTGACATAAATCGCAGATTACAGACTGAAAGGAATGTTTATTAAAACCGTTCTAGAACTCGAAACACTAGTGTAAAACCAACCGACTTCCATCGCAGAGATTAACTACGATCAGATTCCAGAATTCCAAATTCCTTTGCAAATTCTAACAACCTAAACATGCATTATAGATCAGGTTCGATATGTTCACAAAATCACTAATCCAAATTCCTTTGCAACTAGTTATTCTGCTCATCTAAGATAGTTCTGGTGATTAACAATGTTTCCACATTCATTAAACAAACTAAGATCTGATTTCTAGGTGATCAATCTTAAAACCAGTATTTTAGCAATCTAGATGAAGAACCAAATGATTTATCCTTCCAGTTTTGTAGTTCTATCAATTCATTATCAACCTTTGAATAACCCAAAACCTAACTAGCAGATTACTCAGACATAGCAAGTGAAACACAAATCATGACTGAATAATATTGCATTAAGAAAATAGAGTAAAAGATGAAGGGGTTAGAAATTCTTCTCTATAGAGTATGAATTTATCTCCCCAAAAGCTCTCAATCTAATCTCTCTCTTAGTCTCAATGAATATCAGAATAGTTGCCTAACAATGGCTTAGAAAACCTAAATACAAGTCTAAACACGAACTGGGGCAAAAGTGCAAATAGTGGGAAACTTCTGGGCCAAGTTGCAACTTCATCCAATGAGCTTTTATTCTTCCTCGCGACCACGACCGGTGTCGATCGACACCAAGTAGTGGGTGTCGATCGACACCCTGCTCCTTAATGCCCTCCGACTTGGTCAGCAACAGCTTCAGTATAGCTCCAAAAGTTTCCAGAATCCACAATTATGCTCCATTTGTACCTAGACCTGCAGAGACCCTATAGGACTCGAAAAATACTCTAAAACCAAGACTTATATCATGGTGAAAAACCAGCAAAAACCATGATATAACAACGTGTCCTGTGGGCAGTGCATGGTATCGTCTGGATGCTTGTGCTGGCTCGGGCCTTCTGCATCGAGCAAGGGGAGAGGTGTTTTGCTTGATGCTACATCCCGATGCAGGTCCTTCATCGTTCTGATGGTGTTCTTTGAGGGAAGTATGGAACAGCTCGGTGAAAACATCTCCGTGGTATGCATCGAGCAAATAATATTGGAGTTTTGCTCCATGATATACGTTGATGTGAGTATTCTCACACTCAGCTGGATTGTTCGTCGGTGGTCTTCATACTGGCCATTGTTTCATGCTCGAATCAGCCGATGGTCTTCATATCGGGCAAAACATTGGGTGTTTTGCTCGATGCTAATCCTCGGTGCAGCTTCATCAGGCTTCTTCATTGACGTATGGACTGGCGTCTCTATGTACGGTTAGGGTGATCATATTGAACAAGAGTTTGTGGGGCTCTGCTCAATTTAACATCCCGATGTGATCACCACCGTGCAATTTGGTCGATGTACGGCTCCATTCTCTTCGGTGTACGGAATGGGGCTCTAGGAGCGATTACATCGAGCAATGCTTTGGAAGTTTTGCTCGATGTAAGACCCCGATGCAATCTCCATCGTGCAATCTGGTCAACGTACGGACTGCTCTTTCCTCAAGATAACTGTATCGGGCAGGAATGATAGGTGTTCTACCCGATATAGTACCCCGATATGAAAACATAGTCTTCTCTCCTTGGCTATTAAACAACCCTACACGTCTTTGGACCTGTTCTTTGAACTCTGAAACACTAAACAAAGACATTAGTAAAAAATGAAAACATTTTATACAAGGATAGTCATGGGATTACCTCCCAAGTGTGCTTGTTTAAAGTCATTAAGCTTGACTTTGTTGGTTGGAGACTTAGTGGGAAGAAGTTGATGGAGCAGAAGCTCCTTCTCCCTTCTTCCTGTAAACCCAAGTACCAACTGTTAGCAGCTTCTTCTAATCACTAGCTGAGTTTCTTATTCTCCTCTTCTTGACACTTTGTGTGATCAAAGGCTTCACTTCCTTGGTGATCAAGACTTCTTTTTCTTTCAAATCATCATCAAGCTTCACCTCAGTGTCAAGCTTCTCTTCTGATTCATCAGGAAGAGTGTCTCTCATCAGCATGCTCATTGTGAAGCTCATAGCTTGCTCCACACGCTCTGAAGGTTGCTGTTGTTCTCTCTCTTCCTCAACAATGATTCCATAAAAAGCAATAGAAGGTGATGCAATCTTGTACACCTTGAACTCATCAACATCCTTCAGGATCACTGAGCTTCTCTTAAAGTCAACTTGAGCTCCTGCTGTATCTAATAAAGGCATTCCTAGTAGAAGTGGTACCTCTCTTGAATATGTCTTCTCCATAACCACAAAATCTGTTGGTATCAAACAATTACCAATCTTCAAAGGGAAATCCTTCACCATCCCTAGTGGTCTTGTTAAGGTATTATGCACAAAGGTAATAGAGGCTTTGCAAGTATTCAGCTCCTAGATTCCTAAGTTTTGGCTTAAGTGGAGAGATATAACATTAACTGTTGATCCTGAATCACACAAGGCTCCCACATTGTCTAACATCCCAAGCTCACAAGTGATTATAAACTTTCCTGGATTGGGCAGCTTGATTAAGGTTTTCAGCTCCTTGCTCCTTTTCAATTTAGCTCCCACATTCTCAATTATGGGCTAACCTCTAGCTTGTCAAAGACTTCCTTGAGAAAGCGGATTTGATCTTTCACTTCAAGCAATGTGGTGCCATGAGGAAGCTTTCCAGAATCATGTATGTCGTTTCTAAACTTTGAGTAGACTGCCATCTGAGCCTTGGTGAAGTGCATTGTGGGGTAAGGAATTGGTGGTTTGTAAGCTTGAATCTCAGGAGCTTTATTCTTCTTATTTTTGCTTGAAGAAGTCCCCACTTGGCGTTCATACAACTCTTTGAAGTCTTCAGGACTTTCTCTAGCAAGGACCATGAGAGTGTGGTATGTTTCTACAAGCTCCTTCTCAGCTTAACTATCCTCTGGCTTGGCTTCTTCTTCTAGAGCAACTAAAGCTTTCTCGGCGTCTTCCTTTTCAGCAGCTTCTCTTCAGCTCTTTCCTGCTCCAAAGCAAGCTCTTCTTCTCTATTCAAGCCTCTATCTAACCCTTGAAGGAACTATTCCACAATATCAACAGCTTCTTGATCATCAATGGTGACATTGAAAACATTCCCCCCCCCCACACACAGCTTTCACCATGTCGACATGGTGTAACATCTCGTGAATCATCATACCAAGATCTTCCAAAGAAGCATCTTCATCATCCTCAACTCTTCATCCTTTTCAGCAATCAAATGGCAGATTTTTAATGCATACTATCTAACCATCAAGCAAGAATCTCAAATCATGCACTATCTAGCCCTAAGCAAATCATCTAGCAAGGTGAACTATCACTTTGGTGTCACTGCACAACGGAAACATAAACCAAGCTAAGACTATCAAGCAAAATAAGCGAATCATGCAAAGACCAAGATTTCAAACTATCAAGTGAACCATATGCATCAACAATACCATATTCAATCAAAAAGGAGAAGCTTTATGAACAATAATCACTTTGCAAGAGAAGGAGACATTAGAGAACAACTAATCAAGCATAATCACCCTCTTAATCACATCTTAATCACCATGTTTCGTACTTAGAATCCTAAATCTAAGGTAAACTACTCACTACCATGTTTAATCCCTTTTGATTAGAGTTAAACATGATTAGATCAGATTAAAAGCAAGATAATAAAAGCTAAACTACCAGGATGCTAGATCAAAGACCAGAAGACAAGATTAAACCATAAAAATACAAACTTGATTAAAGAAAATAAAAGCCTTTACAAGATAGGGAAAATCGCCCTTTTTGGCTAAGCAAGAGATAAGATAAGGTTTTGGAACTAAGATGATATAATGACAAAGTTTGGTGGCTTCCCTTTTATAGTAGGGGGCCAAAAAGGAAGGAAAAACCTAAAAACCTGATAAGGTCAACGATAAAATCCGGTCAAACACGCTGATTTGAATTCCCTGATCTAGTTTGACGAAGGAAGGAAAACATTTGAAGTGGAAACCACTTACCTCGGCGGAAATATCGAGCTGCCAAACCGATACACTGATCGATATTGACGATGTCGGCTTGGTTTGCTCAATATCGGTTGTCTGGGCGCCTGTATCAGTCGATACGCATGTCGATATTGTCATGTGTCTCATGTATCGACTCCCTGATACCTCGATGTGTTGTCTGATATTCATCAGGACTCTCCGATATCGAGCAATGTAGTCGATACATAGCCTGATATGAACATGCATTTCCTTGTATCGGACAAGCATGTCGATACACTGCTCGATCTGCCTTAATGCATGCAAAAAATCGCTCTTGTATCTCTCAGTTAAGGCATATCGGCATGGTATGTCGATATGTTACATCGATATGGCCCCCAATGTGCTGTATAGACCTGGCATCGCAATACACTTGCCTGATATGAATGCCAATTAAGGCATATCAATGTATATTCACCCCCATACTTTCCTAGTTAAGGCGTATCGATTTGCCTTACCCCGGTACACTGATCGATAAAGCATCCTCTCAGATGTATCGACCAATATCATCACGGTACACTGATTGATACAAGTCCAGAACATCAATATCGAGGAAGAACTGCTCGATACATTATGCGATATGAACTGTATCAACCTGTATTGGCCGATATACTGATCGATATTGACCCTTCTGCGCCTCCTTCCTTCTTACAAGCTTAGCTCCTTCTTCCTCAGCTTGAACCTGGTTACTAGGGACACTCAGAAACACTCACATAAACATAAAAAACGTAAGAAAGCATAAATAAATACAAGGATACCATGTTTAGTGTCACTTAGCTTGACTTTCTTTGGCTCCTTAGTTGTGGTAAGGAACAGGAGTCATGGAACTCCTTGGTGGAAACTTGCTTCCCTTGACTCTCTTGGTGACTCCATCTATCTTAAGTATAGCAAATGGCTTAGACCTGCCTTTATGCTTCATCTTGTAGGACACTCCACCATCCTTAAAGCCAAATGGCCTTAATACCACCCCATCTTCAATAGGACCCAACAGAATATCATTACCAGATTTCGAACCATCCACTTTAAGGACCTCCTCTTCAGTGGTTTCACCAAAAAGCTTGGATAGACAACATCCATCAAAGCTTGCACCAACTTAACCATCAAATTCAGTCCAATGCTTAGCAACTCCCTTGAGCTTCTTCACTTCCACTGAGAAGGCTTGCTCATCCTCTAGCTTGTTGCTCTTAAAAGTCAAACTTTAGAACCTTTCTCTTGGTCAGCCTCAACTCAATGGTGCACTCTTTAGCATAAAATACTGCTCCGGCTGTTGCTAAGAAAGGCCTTCCCAAGATGATGGGATTCTTGATCTTTCCTTCCACATCCAAAACCAAAAATTCTGTTGGTATCACCCCTCCTTCTTTCATCATTGGAACATCCTTCAAGGCTCCAAGTGGTGTTTTGACAGTACCATCAGCTATGGTGAGAGAGACATTACTCTCTTGGAATGTGGTATAGCCTAAAGCTTTTGCTGTGGATGAAGGGAGCAGATTAATGCTTGCTCGAAGATCACAAAGAAAGCTTATGAAAGTTTTTCCCTTCAGATCACAAGGCAAATTAAAGCAACCTAGATCACCAAGCTTGGTGATGTTGAGCTTCTCCAATGTTGGCCTAGCAGGCAGCTCAGCATTGTCTCCATAAACCTTGTTGTATTGAGCTACATAGAGATTGGTATACTTCTCAATGAGCTCCTTCTTGAACCTTCCAGGAAAAGGGAGAGCTGGCTTGTAAGGAAAAAGATCATAGGCTTTAGTTTCCTTCTCTGCCTCAACAGTCACAAGTGGCGCACTTTTCTCCTCTTTCTTGGTGGTTTCTTCTTCAAGAGACTCTTCCTCAGCATCCTCTTGGTTGGCGTCAGCTGCTAGAGACTCCTCTCCCCCACTCTGAAGTTCAATATCCTCATTGAGCAATGAAAAGAAGTCTTCTATGATAGCCTCTTCTTCAGCCAAGAGAGACTCTTCTTTGGAGGCTATAGCATTGTAGAACTCCTTAGGATTAGCTTCTAATTTTCCAGGAAGGTTTCCTTGTGGTCTAAGTCCAGCAATGCCTTTGTTATTCTCAAGTGTCTTCATTCTTGAAGTTAACCCATCAATCTTAGTGGAAAGTTCAGCATGAAAATAGTCCATCCTATTATAAACTTCAACAAACTTCTTGGTGATCTCCACATTTGTAGCTTGATAGCCTTGAAGGAGTTGTTGCAGCATTCCTTTCATCTCAGCATCACTGGTGTTTGAGGAACTTGCTTAGCCTTGTGAAAAGCCAGGAGGAGCAAACTGCTTTGGGTGGAAGTTTCCTTGGAAGTTATTTCTTGGAGCATAGCCTTGGTTAAATGGTGCAAAAGGTCTTTGCTGGTTCCCTGAGGCTGTTCTGGAGGATAAACCTGATCTTGGAGATTTGCAACATTGTTGCTTCTGTAAGAGAGGTTGGTATTAGGCTTGTAGCTGCCATATTTGTTGTAGCCTCCCTGATTTCCCACATAGTTCATCTCTTCCACTTGTAGTTCTTCCTCACTTGGCATCTCAACCATTTCACCAACAAAGTTTAGCTCCTTATACTGTACTTGAAGCAACTTGTCAAGCCTAAATTTCAGCTCATTCAGCTCTCTTCTTGTGGATTCTAACTCCTTATTTGTAGTACCTTCTTCTCCTCTTTGAGTTCTGTCAAAATCCTCATTTTAATTTCCATCACTTTGAGCCAAGTTTTCAACAAGCTAAAGACCTTCATCCACATCCTTAGAGAGAAAGTTCACATTACTAGCTGTGTCAAGGAGCATACTTATCTTGGGGAGAGCGCCTCTATATATTCTAGACAACAAGGATTCAGTTGAAAAGCCATGGTGTGGACATTGAAGAGTGTAACCTTTAAACCCTTCCCATGCTTCTCTAAAGGACTCATTGCTTCTTTGTGAAAAGCCTGAAATTTCATTTCTTATCCTTTCAGTCCTAGATGTACTAAAGAACTTTGCTAGGAATGCCTTTTTACACTAATTACAGCTTGTGAAACTCCCTCGTGGCAAGTTATTTTCCCACTCATGCGCCTTGTCTCCTAGAGAGAATGGGACGAGCCTTAACTAGAAGCCATCTTCAGTAACTCCATTGATCTTTGTGAGAGAACACAATCTGTCAAAATTGTCCAGATGGTCTAAGGGATCTTCCAATGGCAATCCATGAAACTTACTGCTTTGAACCATTGAGATAAGGTCAGACTTGATCTCAAATTAATTGTTATAGACAGCCGGAGGAATGATGCCATTTCTGTTGTTGTAGGCATTGGGGTCCTGCGCTTATAGGTCTCATGGGGTGTGGAGCATGAGCAGCACCTGTTTCTCCTTAGGCTCCTTGCGCACCTTGTTGACCTTGTATTCCTGAAGCGCCTTGTACTCCTTTCATTCCTGGAGCTCCTTGTGGACCTTGGTGTCTAATATCATCAATACCTTAATACATGTTCCGCTGGTGAAACCTCTGAAGTCTTTCTCTTTCTCTTCTTGCTCTCAAAGCTCTCTCAACTTGTGGGATGTTGTTTTGATAGGGAAGCAGATTCTGATTTCCTCTAGACCTCAAGTTCATGCACCTATAAGAGAGAGAATAAGTTTGCAAATCAGTAACCAAACCGAAATTAACAGCTTAATCTCAAGCAATCTATAAATTCTAAGGCTTAGGACAAGCTCATATGGCAACGACACCAAATTGATGTAAGGTTTTAATCTCTAATCAATTTCAACATACACTCATGTCATTGTAATATGTGAGATATCAATCCAAATGGGCAAGTAAGACACTAAGAATGCAACAATTCACTTAAGTTAAGCCAAATCAAGTGTAATCAAACTCTAGTGATTAAACTAAACAAGACTAAGCAATGCAAATTCGAAATATGAGATTGAAATAGATAAATGTAAGGACCTAAGATGGAGGTTATTGACTTAGAGGGGATTAGAATCAAACTAGTGATGCTTCAAAAACCATTCAAGCAATGCTATCTTATAGGCATAGGATTAACAGCTATAACTAGCCTAATTTCTGGGGTACTAATCACTTTGCTAAGCTCATATTCAAGACAACTTTCATTATTGAACAAATGATTAACAAGCATTCAAACAGAAATCCAATCCTGAAATAAACAGATCCTAAAAGACTAAGCAGCATTTCATCAAACACTAACTAGGCATAAGAGAAAGCAAAGATACTAAACAAACTTGGCCAAAGAGAGAAGACAATCATATTAAGCACAAGACATTACTAACCTGATCATAAAACCCCTCTAATCTATCACATCTTAAACCCTTAAGAGGACTACTCACTAGTCATGATCAAAACCACAGTTTCCAAAGAGAAATAATGGATAAGCATGATTAGAAAACAAATTATAAAAGAATAGATAAAGAGGAACACACAAATTCACTAGATCAAACAAGAGTCTTACAAAGATAACCCAAAAGAGAAAGGTTTTTAAGCTTAGAACAATAAAAATCAGAAATAGAACTTGTTGCCTAAATATTTTAGGACTTAAAATATTTATAGTGAGGCTTAGAAACCCCTAGTAACCCAAGAGAGAACCTATTTTTAGCTAACTCGGCTGGACCATATCGGCTTCTTCAGTCGATGCACACATCAATACTGGCTGTCCTTAAGGGTGTATCGACATGGTCTTGGACGGTACACTGATCGATACATCGGGCTTTAGGGGTGTATCAGTTTTTCCCTCCTCGGTATAAATGTCGGTACAATCGCCCTTAAGTTAAGGCATATGGAGCACTCCTAAGCTGACATGCTCTTCGATACTGTCCTGTCTCTGGTGTATCAGCTTTGATGCCCGATACACTGCCCGGTACAAAATTAGCTTGGTGTATCGAGGTCTCTCCTGGTCGATATACTCCTCTGTACGCCTCGATTCTTCAGTATCGACATAAAGTCCTCGATATCCAGTTCGATACACGTCATATAGGCCAAGCTACATCGATATCCTGCTCGATATTGCACAATCCGCCCTTGTTATTCTCCTTGCTCCATTTTTAGCTCACACCCATTGCACCACTTGGTCTCCAAACATCCTCTTGTACCTAAATAAAACTCCAAATGCAAACAAAATGCAATGCAACACCTAAAACTACACTAACTACTAAATGTATGCGAATGAGACAAGAACAAGTAAAATATGCATGTTATTAGACCAAAAACTAATGATATATACATACTAAGATGGTATAAATAGTGGAGATATCGTAATTGCAAATAGTTAGAAAATTAAATGATCATTTTCTCGTTAAACAATAAGATTTAAACACAAGAAAGAAGGAAAAAAGAATACACGGAAATCAACCTCGACTGAATCAAAGTCATTAAAGTCGGAGAACAAGGAAAATGTTAAATCTGGAGACATCAATACAATCAAGAGATTATTGCACTATAAGGCACTTCTAAGAAGTGTAATATTAGGAAAACGCATTTATAAATACTAGCACACGTTAACTAAGAAAAATATCACTATTACCCTTCTTTTGATTTATTGGTGATTTACTACCAAAGATTTTACCTCATCTAATATAAATGATAACACCGTAACAAAACAAAACCTTATCCACTTCTATAAACAAATCGGAGGATGCATCTCCGCTGCTGACTCAATCGAAACCTTAAATCGAGTTTCACAGGATCTCATCAAACCTCTCTCTCTCTCTCTCTTTCTCTTAAAATAAATCGAGCTTCACAAGATCTCGTCAAACTAGAATCAATTTATCCATAACTAATCTAAGGTAGATCTGGCAAACCATGTTTCTTTCTCTCTCTCTCTCTCTATCAAAGACTTACAGTTGCTTTATTTTCTATGTAATAGTCTTCGCTGGAGAAAACTTTAGCCTCACATCCACCGTTGCTTCATCTTCCTCTTCCTCCATTTCATCAATCGGCACAAAAAATGCATTTTCAGAAATCTGTGTTTCCCATAAAAGCTTTGCTAGCTTGTATTGATGTTGCTTATCATTTGCTCAATTAATTTAGCCAAAGCTGCAGAGGTTTGATAAGTATCAAGTATGGTTGAGCAAAGTTAAACGGAATAAGTGGTCAAGGATGATATGGAGGATGAGTTGGTAGATCCGGAGCTCAGGATTGGCTCGCATATTGGGAGAAGTCGAGGAGTATAAATAGAAGAAGTATGGCTTGTATTCAGATTATCAAGGAATTATTGTGTAAACAGAATCAGCGTATGTGCTATTCTCGTTGATCATTTGTGATCAACGCTCAAGATTGTATGCGATACATTCGTTTGATTCAACAAACGAAAGTATTTCTTAAGGATATTGAATATCAATACTTTATCATTGGTGCGATGAAACTGTTTCGAATCTAACGTGATGATGGCAGCAGCGGCGATCATGAAACCAGATCGACGACGAGACGCAATGATGGTGAAGCTTGGTTCTCCGATCAATCCGCAAGGTGGCGATGAAATTGATGTATTTTTCAACAAGATGGAGGTGCGATTTTATGCAATTGATGGGAATAGAAATACAATGCCGAGATTCATGGAGAAAGCCAATTCGAAGAACAAGGAGAGCATTGCGATACAATGAATAACTCTGGAATCTCCACAAACACAATTCCAGGTATATGATTCTGAATTGGAACAACACCGGAGTGAATCACCACTAGGATATTGATTTGGGAATTTGTCTTTTGCAAATCGTGAAAGCAAATTGAGAATAATTGAGCTTCTTATGTTTGGCGGAACAAATCCGAATTCTTGGATTGTGAATGCGGATCAATTCTTCGGTGATAACGACAATGAAACCAGGCTAGACCTCGTATTTCTCTACTCAGAATGAGTTGCCTATAAATGGTTATGTCGTATGATGAAACGATTGAGATTTCTGGATTGGGCTGATTTCTAGGATAAGCTGGTTCTACAGTTTACAGAATCAAGTAGAAAGGTTGTCAATGAGAAAGAAGGGCTGCGATGTGAAAATAAAGTGAGTGTTACTTTGAAGGTGGTTGACTATATTGAAGAGCACAAGTTGCAAGATAAGAGATCTTCAATTGTAGAAGCAGTCTCTCTGAACTATAGTGAATGCCCAAGAAGGAAGAGTTCGACCTGTGATGACAGTGTTAAAACGAATTGAATAAATTGATTCGACCCTAAAGCATCAATTGCAGGACACAACACGTTCACACTTGGAAACAACTTCTGTTATACATCTTCAGATAACAAAGAGTTCGACCTGTGATGACAGTGTTATAACGAAGATGAGCACCATAGATGTGAGGTCAAAGTTACTGGTTCCTGCGATTGACATAAGAGAGCAGGGATTGTCTTTTGTCTGTGTTAAATTGAGGGAGTCTCTAGATGCTACGTAAACTCAACACCAGGTTGAATCGATTGTTGTGCCTGAGAAAGAAGTGGTGATAAAGACAACATCACCAACTATGGATGAAGATTCTGTGAACTTTGGTGATTTTTCAATACAAAGTTATTCTCCACGAAGCAATAAAGCAAAGCAATTATCCTAAAACTTGGTGATTCAAGTTTAAAAACAAGGCACAACCACGCGAATTGGTACAGGCAAAGCTCTATAATAAGGACTTCAAGAAATGGGTTTATTGGCATATAAATGCAAGTGTTTTGTTTGGTTACAAGCTGCAATGCAACATAGTTCTTATAATGATGTGGAAAGGGTACAAATTTAAGTATCCGAGACAGATGCGATGGCCACATGAATCAAGCTTGACTTATACAGGAAAGATGATGCTTGATTCTAAGAAAGTAAGTCAGCTTTGTGGTAATACTTTGAAGAGTAAACTGTGGATAGAGCAGTTTAATGATAAGAAACTGCAGGCTTCAACTGTATATTGGAGAATTATACTACATGGAAGTGTAGGCTTTAGCAGTATGGCTTGTCTGTTATCTTTCAACGTGGTGATAGGATGGTATCAGATGCTTCTAGCCGAAGTTGTTCAGAAACAGAAACAAATGGAGCTGCAGCACACTTCCTCTCACATGACATTTAACAAGGGGACTATTGTTCTCCTCGCTTTTCAGAACTAGGTTGTGTATGCACTGCCTATATAAGACCACACACATCCACAAAGGTTTCTTATGGTGAAGTTGTGGTTGTTACAAAACATATTGGTGATTCAAGATGGAGAACACGTCTACTTCTCTGTCTGGCATTGTGGGCGTAAGAAAAGAAAAAAAATGCAGTCAAGTAGCTTACTGCAGTGGCTGTTACGAATCCTACATCACCTTGTTTCTCCTAGTACTAAAAATAGTTATGAATCTGTGGTTGTTACATTCTGTGTTTCAACAGCCTAAACATGACCACTTTTTTGGGAATGTTCTCAGTGGGGAAGAGGGAAGAGGTTGTTTGACACCAGTTGGTCACTAGGTTTTTGGGAAAGTTTAATGCTGAGTAATCATCGCTATGTGGTATGTGGGTCTCTGCATAATGAGCAGAAGCCTGTTACAGACAAAGAGCAAGATTTCTCCAAGGAGTCAGACCGGTATGATATCATTCTTCATAGAGGCAACGAGGTGATTGCAACAGTTGAAGAAGAGAATATGGCACACCTTAGGGAGAAATATGAATCAGTCCATGGGTTGTTCTGCAATTACAGGCTCGGTGGTGCATAACTCTCTTGGGAAGGAAGAAGTGTTAACTTCAATTTCTGCTGCTTAGACTGCAGTGACTGTCCTTCTTGTTGCATTCAACGCAATTGCAGACACTAGGAGAGAGTGGCAGCTCTGTGAAGGTTCCTTAGCAATTTTAACATCATTTTTTTCACATCAAGCTTGAGGGCAAGCTTGTTTTCAAAGGAGGAAGTATTGATAAGTATCGAGTATGGTTGAGCAAAGTTAAACGGAATAAGTTGTCAACGATGACATGGAGGATGAGTTGGCATATCCGTAGCTCGGGATTGGCTCACATATTAGGAGAAGTCGAGGAGTATAAATAAAAGAAGTGTGGCTTGTATTTAGATTATCAATGAATTATTGTGCAAAAAGAATCAGCGTATGTGCTATTCTCGTTGATCATATATGATCAATTCTCAAGATCGTATGTGATCTTGAGTTTCTCTGTAATTCTCTTGATACATTCGTTTGATTCAATAAAGGAAAGTACTTCTTAAGGAGATTAGTATCAATACTCTATCAAGGTTCATTGCAAAATTGATAGATAATCTCTTCTTATTCTCCACTAGTTCTGATAAATAAATTTAAGTAATTCACAAAGCATGCAAACAACGAGTTATTTTTGGAGGATTGAATCTTTAGGAGCATCAATTAAAGTAAAAACGATGTTCATTTTTAGAGAAATTAAACCAATTGGCTGCTCCTTTGAATGCATCCATCTTCTACCTGACTACATCTTAGGGCGAGACATCTGAGAGATGGACAATTACCTGTGGATGGAGGTTCGTGGACAATTATATGTGGATGACTTGTAATAATATAAGACAAAATCGAGCACTTGGATCAGCCTTTGATCACACCAACTGTCAAGAAGAGGAGAAACAGGAAGACAGATCGTGAGAAGTAGAAACTGATGTCAGTGGGCACTTGGATTTACAAGAAGAAAGAGGAAGGAGCAACAGCTCCATCAACCTCTTCTCACTAGTCCTCAAACCATCCAAGTCAAGCTTCGTGACTTAAAACAAGCACACTTGGGAGGTAATCCAATGACTATCCTTGTAAATATATGCTTTTTTTTATTACCAATGTCTTTATTTAGTGTTTCAGAAGTCAAAGAACAAGTCCATGGATGTGTAGAATGGTTTAAAGGCCAAGGAAAGAAAACTATGTTTTTATATCGAGGTACCATATCGAGATGAACATCTGTCATTGATGCTCGATACAGCTTATCTCGGGGAAGGAGCAGTCCGTACATCGAGCAGATTGCATGATGGAGATCACATCGTGGTGTAGCATCGAGCAGAACACCAAAAGCACTGCTCGATGTGATCTCTCCTGAAGCCCCAGTCCGTACAGTGAAGGAACGTGGACCGTACATCGACCAAGACGCACAGTGAAGATCACATCGAGGTGTAGCATCGAGCAAAACACCAAAAGATTTGCTCGATGTGATCACCAGTCCGTACATCGAGAAGCTGTAGCACGTATATCGACCAGATTGCTCGATGGAGTCACACCGAGGAGTTACATCGAGCATAACATCCAAGGTTCTGCTCGATATGGGTGCTATCAGCTAATTTGATGCAAGACGGTGTCCGATACGACAACCACCGAGGAGAATAGCAACCGAGTACGAGACATTCAACATCGAGGTGTAGCATCGAGCAAAATACCAACATGTTTGCTCGATGCACAATGACCAAGCCAGGAACAAGCATCCAGACAATGTCATGCACTGCCCACAGGAAGGGTCATGCAAGCCGAAGTGTCTCCCTACACCGGCCAACAACATGGAGCAGAACATCTACTAAGACTGCTCGATGCAGGGTGCCCTGAAGGAGAAGCTTACCAGAACACGGAACCCCCGAGGCAGAGGAGCATCAGCACCGAGCCAGAGGACCCGACGTCCCCGATATGGTACACATCGAGGTACCACATCGAGTGTTTTGCTCGATATGATCCGTGTAAAAAATTTTTACATGGGTAAATCGAGTAGATACTTTTTGTGGGCCTTGATGGCTGGTAAATGAATCTTTTCTTCCCCTTCACATGCATTTTTTGAATTTTAAATGAGATATTCTTGCATTATCCTTAGATATTTTAGATTTCTTTTATCCTGTTTTTGTGCTAAGTTTGACTTTATGTTTAGATTCTGGCCAAATCTAGACATGCTATTGTTTTTCCAGCATATTAACCATTGAAATGTTTCTTATTAAACTAGTAATGGTGAATCTGATGCATTTTCATACTTTGGTGGAGAGAGAATGATGTTTTTGCTGCATATGCTTGAATTTGCTCTAATCGCTGCTTGTTACTGTGAGAATTTTAGTTTTAACTGTATCTATCCCTTTGAGCTGAAAAGTTTTGCTAAATTCGACTCTGTTTGTTGGTAATCAGTGTGAAGTTTTACAGAATTTTCCAGTGCCTTCGTGAATTTTGAAAATTAATTTCCTGCACAGTGCTGTCAAAGGATAGTATACTAGTTCTTGCTTCAAGCATTGTATTCTCAGGTACTATGTCGAACACTAGGGGAAATAAGGAGATTTCTGACTCAATTGCTGCTGCAAGAAACAGAGCTGAGAGAAAAAGGCCAGTTTTTGAAGAAGAACCAGTCCAAGATGCAGCACCAAAGCTAAAGGACTTCTTGAGAGCGATGAGGAGAGTGGACTTCACTCCTACAAGATATGCTGATCCTGGTCTATTGGGAGAGCTAGGAGTCAAGACTGAAGTTGATGAGCTTTTGACCAACATTGGACTGGAGAAATTCGCTAGTCTTGGCTATCTAACTTACAAGCAACTTTCTTGTGAGTTCCTTGCAAGCTTCAAAGTCTACTTCTACAAGTTTGATGAAGAATTTGATGAATGAGAAGAAGACTTTGGCAATGGATTCATCAATTTCATAGCCAACAAAGCATGGTAGACCATGGGGTTCACTCAGCTTGAAGAAGTTTTTGGATTTGATCAAGGCTCAAGAGCACAAAACATGCGCTTAAAGCATGATGAGCTAAGGCATGTATGGAAGGAGATAGCGAATGATGCTTATATAGCTGGTCATCTGAAGAGTGCTAGCATCCGCCATCCAGCTATCAGATATGTTGATAGAGTCCTCACCAGCACACTCTTTTACAGAAAAGAGCACAGTATGGTCAAAGAAGAAGAGATGGGGTTGCCTGTGAATGGCTTGAAGAAAATAATGGTTGAAACAAGGCATGGAAGATCCAATGAGAGCGCTTAGGAGTTGGTCTTGTGACAATCCTAATGAAGTAATTTCTTGCATGCCAACAATGGGGTTTCAACACTAGAGACAAGAAGCCATAGATAGCCATTGGAGGCGTGATCACTCCTATCTTGCTTGGTCCTGGAGTTGAGCTTGACACACCAGATGTTACCATGATCTTCCTAGATGTTCCTTATCTCAGTAAGATCGTATACCTTTCAGGAGCTGTTGAGACAGGATTTTGCTAAAAGTTTGAGCTGGAAAACAGGAAGAGGAAGATCATCTTGCCCAAGCAGCGCTAAACCAACTTCACCTCCTATGAGAACATCCAAATCATGCCAACATAAGATGAGCTTTATGACCCGATGACCAACCCACCATTGATGAGGCCAAGCAAAGTCAAGAACATGAGCACCATCAGAGACTCAGATGTGGAAGAAGATATTGAAGAGCAGCATCAAGAACAAGAGGTTCAGCATCAAGGGATGGAGGAGGATGAACATGAAGACTATGATAGCCTCCCTTATGCATTTGACCCTTATGATGTGATCTACACATCTGAAGCTTCAAAGGCTGCACATGAGCACATTAGGCTTCTTCAGAGGTGGAACCACTTCCAGGACAAAGCCATCAGAGGTTTGCTGAAGACAGTCAAAGCAAGCAAGAAATCGGGTTACTCATTGAAGAAGAAAGTGAGGAAGCTCAAGAAGAAGTTGGGAGGATCTTCATCAGCCAAGAGAACTGATCAAGCGGTCCAAGCAGAGCCAAAAGGAGGAGGATCTGATGCTGAAGACATGTCTGAGGACACATCATAGGCTACAGTGCAAGAGAGACAATCATTCCACATCAGTGAGCGGCCAAGGACACAAGTTTCTCAACCGGCCAGGCATTCATCTCATGTAGCTGCTCCAAAGCAAAAAGGAAAGAAGGGAATGACTAGACAGCAAGCTCCATCAGATGAGGAAGCTTCACCTTCCCATGCCATTGAGAGTTCATACTCTCACCATCCCTCCACCTGAAGTAAGGTACACCACACTAACCATTGTAAATACCACTCATTTTTTTTAATTTCATGCGATTGTTTGCTTGATGTTTGTGAACACTCTCCTTAGCATTTTTATTACACAGGCACTGTGTAATTTAAGTGTGGGGGAGGGTGTATGATGGACTGATGCTTGCATTTGCCTTTGCATATTAGAATAGGAACCATGCATTATGATTACATAGCATCTAAGGCATAGAAAAAACAAAAAAAATTGAAAAGTTTTCAAAAAATTGCTTCACAAAAAGAGTTTGATTTTCATGCATTCTTATAGGATTTAGACTTCATGCATTCATATCGGACTAGCTTGCTTGTTTAAATTGGGAACTATGATAGTACATCTTTCTTAATGCTAGTGATTTAAGAAAATGAAGCCCTTGTTTTTAATCCTTTGGTGCATTTGATGTTGAACTAGAAATAAAGCTGAACCACTTTCGGAATTTGCATTTATGTGGGCTTTGTTTGAGACTGAAGCATGCTTTGAAATGATTTCAACCTTTGTTTAAGTAGAACCTAATTTGAATTTGCAATTATCATGCCTTATGCTTTTGTGATTGATGCCATGGATAGTTTAAAATATTTGGATCTTCTTATCCTCTTTTGTCACTCTCTAAAAGATCCATTTAGATTTCTCCACCCTTAACTAAACCTTCTTTCAAGCCAAGACATTAATAGTGTGTGATTTGTGAGGCCTCTTCCATCATGGTTGTTGCTTAGCAAAAAGTATTGGGTTGGAACTACAAGGGAAATATTGCCATTGTAGAACTAGCTCACTCTTGAGTTAGATAGGCTAGGATGTTTGGGTAATGGTTTGGTGTTTATCTTGGGGTTAGTTTTTAAGAGAGGCAAAGAAGAAGAGAAGTCAAGGCACAAAAGAGAAAGGAGTGTGACACAAGAAAAAGGGTGGAAATGGCGATTCTAAACTCAAAGAAAGAAGGCTTATGCCCAAAGAAGATGCAAGAAGTGCAAAACAAGGAAATCAAAAAAAGCCAAAAGCGAATCAAGCACCAGAATCACCAAATAAAGGAGCCAAACTCAAAAGAAGCAAGTCGCAACCACTTGAAGTTCAAAAGAAGAAGTGTCCTCCAAAGCGCTTGAAGGAGAATGGTTTTTCGGTTTTTAAAAGGGTTTAAATTCTTAAATAAGGGTAGCATAGGTGGGTTTTACACTGATAGACTAGAGTTATGAACACATCTTATAGATCTTAGGTAGATGGGAGTCTTCCTCTGTGTGTGTAAGTTGTTCTTTGACCCTAGCATTTTGCCAAAGCACAAAAATGTTTTTCCCTGAGAGAACCCTTTAAACACCAAAACCAGTTTGTGAAGTGAGATTATTTTTATACCAATAAGCCTTGTCCCTTAGCCAAATGACACTTTCGCATTTGCATAAGCATGATTCACGGTTTGAGCATAATTAAATGTTAAAAAGGTTGTTTGATTTGATGAACATGTGTAGGTTGATAGCTTTGTGATCATTCTTGTTTTGTGATGTAAGTGGCTAAGTATTTAAAGTATTCTTCCATCAAGTGCACTATAGAATTGAGAACATGGACTTCATTTTGATTTATTCTTAGCATTTTCAAAGATATGAGTTCCCATTCAAAGCATCATCACCATGTTAAGTACTTGTTTGCTTGAGGGCAAGCAAAAGCTAAGTGTGGGGATGTTGATAATTTGCTATTTTAGATCATTTTAGGCTGCATTTCATGCATCTTTTCCTCTGTTTTTGCATTATAGTTTAGCATTTTAGTATCATTTGCACTTAGAATCAACATGGCATGCATTTAGCTTAGGATTGCATACATTTGCATACATGTGCATGTTTGTGGTGGTTTTCAGCTGTTTTTGGAGTTTCTTCGAGTTGGGAAAGAAATGGAAGCAGCTCATGATCGAAGATGATGTCAGAAATAGAGCTCTTGCAAAGTCTGGTTCATATCGAGTAAGAATATCGAGCCGATCACCCGTGGAGTATGCTTGATGCAAGCAGCAGGATGAGAGGAAGAGGATCAGCACGAGGATTCTAAGCCGTTGGTCTGCATCGAGGACCAGCATCAAGGAAGGAAGCCGATACGCGCTGCACGGACCATATCGAGCTCGCATATCGAGCAGAACATCGTCCGTATGACCTTGATGCATCTTATCCGGGTTGACCACTTGACTTTTGTTAACCTTATCCTCTTTTTTTAGGTTTCTTATGCATCTTTTGGCTCCCTACTATAAAAGAGATGCCACAAAAACATTATCTTTATCCAAGTTTAGTTTTCTATCAAAAACTCTCTCTTCTTTAAACCCTATAAGGAGATTTGCCTTAAGGATCTTAATCTTTAATAAAGTTTGCATTTTTATGGTTTAATCTTGTCTCTTAATCTTCGTTCTTGTACCTTGGTAGTTTAGATTATCATCTTTGCATTTTAACCTCATCTAGTTATGTTTTACTCCAAATTAATGGGATTAAACATGATTAATGAGTAGTTTACTTTAGATTTAGGGTTCTAAGTAGGGAAAGTGGTGATTAAGATGTGATTCAGGGATGATTAGGCTTATTTAACTATTCTCTGTTGTCTTCTTCTCTTGCAAAGTTGTTATTTTTCATAAAGCTTGCTCCTTTTGATTGAATATGGTATTGATTGATGCATATGGTTCACTAAATGGCTTGTTATCTCATCTCTAAGTATGGTTCGCTTATTTGGCTTGATAGTTTGGTGTGGTCTATGTTTCTTTTGTTCAGTGACACCAAAGTGATAGTTCACCATTGCTAGATGATTCGCTTAGGGCTAGATAATGCTGGTTTTGAGACTCTTGCTTGATGGTTAGATAGTATGCATTACATGATCTTGCCTTTGTTTCATTTCTGTTCATTGCTTAGCATTGTTAGGATGTTGCATATGTGTGCTTAAACCCATGTTCTTGATTGGTGTTTAGCTAACTAGGTCCTTATTGGTTCACAAGATTGATAAGTTGATCTGAATTCTTGGTTTGGTGGGAGAATGATTGCTTGATTAGTACATCTCTTAGGCTAGAATGGTTCGACACAAGTGGGTTTGACACTTCAATCTTGTTGAATATGAACTGCTTATTGACGCCAAGTTGGTTCCTTTTAGATACCTTGTCTAGGAGTATAACATTGAGAATTGCTTGCTTTTGAATGCTTGATGTTTGCCTTTGTTAGAAATCCCCGTTTTCACTCTTGAAAATCACTATCCCACAATTGCTTAGAACCTTGAGTCTTTCTTTTAATTGATTGTTTTTAGGATCATCTTGCTTAGTACTTGCTTAAGTAGTCATCTTGCTTAACTCTTGCTTTAGTTATTGCCTCAAGATCATTGTTTAGTTTTGTTCACTTGCATTCAGTTTATGCTATCTTTCCATTGCATTATTAGGTTGTTAGACTTGTCCTTGTCCAATCAAAACCCCATCATTGCTTAGCTTATGGTATTGTTTGAATCTCATCTTCCACAACTGGATTGATACATGATCCCTATTCTATAGCTGATTAGAGGCTAAGGACATTTGATCTAGTGATTCAAAAGTGTTGTTTCACTTGATTAAGATTTTGAGCTCATTGCTCCTTTTCAAATTAGCTCCCACATTCTCAAGTATGGGCTCCACAACCTCTAGCTTGTCAAAGACTTCCTTGAGAAAGTGGATTTGATCCTTCACTTCAAGAAATGTGGTGCCATAAGGAAGCTTTAATCCAGGATCTTTTATGTCCTTTCTAAACTCTGAGTAGACTGCCATCTGACCCTTGGTGAAGTGCATTGTTGGGTAAGGAATTGGTGGTTTGTAAGCTTGAACCTTAGGAGCTTCACCCTTCTCATTGTTGCTTGAAGAAGTCCCCACTTGGCGTTCATACAGCTCTTTGAAGTCTTCAGGACTTTCTCTAGCAAGGACCATGAGAGCGTGTTATGTTTCTACAAGCTCCTTATCAGCTTTACTAACCTCTGGCTTGGCTTCTTCTTCTGGAGCAACTAAAGCTTTCTCAGCCTCTTCCTTTTCAGCAGCATCTCTTTCAGCTCTTTTCTGCTCCAAAGCAAGCTCTTCTTCTCTATCCAAGCTTCTATCTAACCCTTGAAGGAACTGTTCTACAATATCAACAACTTCTTGATCAACAATGGTGACATTCAAAACATTCCCTCCCACACTCAGCTTTCACCATGGAGTAACATCTCTTGAATCATCATACCAAGATCTTCCAAAGAACCATCTTCATCATCCTCAAACTCTTCATCCTCTTCAGCAATCAAATGGCAGAATTATTTAGGATTGGCCTCACTCTTTCCTGGTAATTGGTTCTGAGGCTTGAAGATGAAGCTCCTTTGCTGTCTTGAAACTTAACTCTTTGACTTAAAGTATCAAGCTTTCCATTCAAATCACAAGTAGTAGCATCAATCTTTTTGTGCACTTCAGCAAACTTCTTATGCAGCTCTACAGTGATGTTGGCTTGACCATTCAGCTACTGTTGCATCATCTGCTTGATATCAACATCCTTAGTGCTAGAAGAGCTTTGTGCATTTCCAAAACCTGGTGAACAAAAGCTGTTATTGGTTGAAAGTTTGATTGCTGAAATCCTCCTTGAAATGGTAGTCTTGGAGCAAAGTTTTGCTGTTGGTTGAAAGGAACAAATGGTTGGCTCCTTGGTTTTGTTAAGCCCCTTGTGAGGGATAAACCCCATCTTGTGGATTAGCCACATTTGTGCTTCAATAAGAAAAGTTTGGGTGATTTCTGTAATTGTTGAAACCTCCTCCTTGTTGGTTCATGTAGAAGGCTTTTTCTTCTATAACTATCCTATCTTCTCCTTGTGTAGCATCAGCTTCACCCACATAGCTTACATTCTTGAACGATTCACTCAACAGCTTCTCAAGCTTGTCGTTTAAAGCTTTGATATCCTTCTTTGTACTCTCAATTTCAGCATTTCCAACAACTCTTGTTGTTCTATTATACTGTTCACCATAATTTTCATCTGATAAAGCCAGATTCTCAACCAAAGCAAGGCCATCCACTACAGTATTACCCATAGAGTTCCCACTGGAAGCTGTATCCAAGAGTATGTGGTATTTAGGAGTGATGCCTCTGTAAAAAGTAGACAACAGGCTTCCATTGGTGAAGCCATGATGTGGACATTGTAATGTGTAAGACTTAAAGCGCTCCCATGCTTCAGAAATGTCTCATTTCCATGTTGTGCAAAGCTGCTAATTGTATTCCTGAGCTTTGCTGTTCTTTTTGAGCTGAATGATTTGTTGGGGAATTGCTGTCCTGCACTCATTCCAAGTTGAGATTGATCCTTGTGGAAATGTCTTCTCCCACTGACGTGCCTTGTCTCCTAAACTGAAAGGAAACAGGCGCAGCTTCAAAGCGTCTTCAGACACACCTTAAATTTTGGTCATACCACACCTTTTGTCAAACTGATCCAAATGGTCTGAAGGATCCTCATTGGACAGACCATGAAATCTGTTTTCTTGCACCATGTTGATTAACTCAAGCTTGATCTCAAAGTGATTCTGGTGCACAGCTGGAGCATTAATACCATTGCGGCTAATGTGAGTATCAGCCACATCACCAGCTCCTATAGGTCTCTGAACTCTTGGTGCATGAACTGGTACTCTCAAACCCTGAACTCCAGCTGTTTGGCTCATAGCTTCCTGAATCTCATCAATGTGTCAGCAGCTTGTGGCATTGGTGCTTGTCCAACAACACCAATGTGTGGTAAACTGAGCTTCTTGCTCGGCCATCCTCTGCTCTTCTAATTCCTGAACTCTCTGTCTTACAAACTTTCTTCTATGGATGTTGTCAATATAAGGAATCAGATTTGATGAGCCTTAAGACCTCAAATTCATACAAGTACCTGAAAAACAGATCAATGAAGACATAGCTAAATAGTAATGAAAAAGAAGGAAACATCAGAGAACAACTAATCAATCCTAATCACCTCCTTAGTCACATACTAATCACCACTTTCCCTACTTAGAACCCTAAATCTAAGTTAAACTACTCACTATCATGTTTAGTCCCATTTTATTAGAGTTAAACATGATTAGATGAGATTAAAAGCAAGATAATGAAAACTAAACTTCCAGGATGCTAGATCAAAGATCAAAAGACAAAATTAAACAATAAAAATACAAACTTGATTGAAGATAAAATTGTTTACAAGATGGGGCAAATCGCCCTTTGGCTAAGCAAGAGATAAGATAAGGTTTTGGAACTAAGATGATGTAATGAAAAAGTTTAGTGGCTTCTCTTTTATAGTTCGGAGCGAAAAAGGAACGAAAAACCTACAAATAGGATAAGTTCAACGATAACATTCGGTCAAACACGCGAATAAGTTGTATCAGGGTGGTAAGGACAGTGTTCTGCTCGATGCACCATCCCGATATGGTCCGTGCAGCTTGTATCAGCTTGTTCCTGCTTTCCCTGCTCGATGCAGCACCTCGATGTAGACAGTGCCTTAGGCTCCACGAATCAGACCACTCCATCACGCATTTTGGCTTGCATCGGGCAGATTACACGGAGGGTTTGCTCGATGCACCATCTCGATATGAGACCAGACTTGGCAATCTCCTTCTTTGACATCTCTTCGAACATGAGCTGCTTCCATCTTCTCTCCGAACTCCAAGAACCTTTCAAAAACACCTGAGAAATACCACAAATATGTAAATATCTGTAAATGTATGCAATCCTAAACTAAATGCATGAAATATTAATTCTAAGTGCAAATGAGACTAAAATGCTAAACTAACGTGCAAAAATTAGGGAAAAAATGCATAAAATGCAGCCTAAAATACTCTAATGTAGCAAGCTATCAATTACCAAAGTAATCATAAAATTATAAGGTCTATTGAATAAATTGTCTAATTTTGACAATAATGCTATAATTTCTTTCTTTCTTTTTAATTAAAACATGTTTCTTATTTGTAATAGAAACTTATACAACATATAACTGTTTGTTTCTTGACACTTGTTTGTTTTCTCAAAAAATTTCTAATTCTTTTAAAAATAGGAGCTTAGGCCTTCACTGTTTCTACTATTTAAAATAACATTTTGTTTTTATTATTTATATAATTTTTACTACTTTTTGAAAAAAAACAAACGTCAAAAAACAAAATCAAAAATCAAACATCGAACCTCAGTTTAATCAACTACAATAAAAAGATAATATCAAACAAATACCAATTCGAACATCAATTTTACCAAGTTCGACAAAAAGATAATGTCAAAGAAATACAAATTCGAACACCAGTTTTACCAAGTTCTACAAAAATATAGTATCAAAAAAATACATATTCGAATACAATTTCTATCAAAAATCAAGGCTTGGTACTATGAACCGGGTAAAACCAACTATCCAAGTTTCTTCCTGTCACCATTTCATTGTTCGGTTTTGAGCATCTTTCTCAACCTGATGAATACCTCTTTTTTTTATTTCTTCCTTTCTTTTTGGTGGAGTCAGGAGGTAAGATCTGCAGTTATTTTATTTTATCCAGAATAGTCCAGATAGACCTAGCCGACACTGGATAAATGGTCATGTAATATGCCAATGCCCAATACTTCCTCAAATAATAAGGCAAAAACAAATCATGAATCTGGATATCTCACACTCTGTCTTGGAGATTCATGTTTCCCTTGATAGCACTTATTATGTGCTCACAATGATACTTGCTAATATCGAAACACCTGCAAGTTAAAGTTTTTCTTAACAATTTCGCCACATATGACTTACCATCACTTCCATTGACACGGTATTCAAGCTCGAATGTGTTTAACTTAATCACGTTTAATAGCAATGCAGTCTTGCATCTTTCATTCACAATGTTCTCCACAATAGGCACCAGTTTTTGAGCACTCGACCCAGAAACAGAGTCCTTCTTATGTTTGTTAAACCATTCACTAATTTTTCCAGTATCATTGTATCTATTAAGGGTAACAAGGGGTACTTTGTTTTTGTTCTAAACACATTGTTCATGGATTCCCCTATATTAGTGGTGTCTACGTTGTACCTCTCTTCTGGAAAATAACACCTCGCCAATTTTTCCACCTCGCAACTCTCTTTCAGATACTGAGCCACAAAAGGATATATGCTACAATAATCATCAAAAACATGATGGAACTCGACCACCGTATAAATCTTACCGAGCTCTTTGAAGCTAAGTCATTGTTGACATTGTTAACTATACACATTATGGGACAAATGTCATAGGCAATACTCATGTTGAATGATCAGATACACCTCACGTATTGCCTTGATGAGGCTTGGATCTTTGTTAGTAGTAAATACCAATTCAGGTGAGTCTAGTATAACAATTTTCATCATATTTAAAAGCCACTTCCAACTTGCATCTTTCTCACCATCAAAGATACCAAAGGCTATTGGATATTATTGGTGATTAGGATCCTGAATTTTTGCAAAAATTAGGACACCCTAATATACAGTCTTCAGGAAAGTTTCATCCACAACTTTCACTTTCCTCATGGCTTGAAACCCTTCATTGCTAGTTCCAAAAGCAAGAAATAGGTATTTGAACTTTTTTGCTTCATCCACCTTCACACTTGTTTTTGTACCAGGATTCACCTTCTCTATAATGTGCATATGTACAACAGCTCATAACTTTCTTCTGCATTATCACAGCTTGATGTATCCTTTTACAGCGGTGGAGTATAACACATTCAGACCAAGTCTTCCCTGGACCAGACTGATGAGATTTTTATGAGTTGTGGTGTTAAATTGTCCAGCAAAATCATCATGCAATACAAAAGCAACTAGTTCTGGTGTGCATTTTCTTCTATAGATGCTTGTACTCGTAGTAGTGTGAGAGCATGTATCCATCTTGGTGTATACTCTAACAGAGAAACAATTTGAATTGCTAACATTTGCACTCGTAAATTCCATTTATAACCTTCTTGGCGGCATTTGAGCACTAATCTTGTCCTATCAGACTTGACAACACCAAACACAAAATAATTCTAAAATGCACCTTTCTCAACCAACTCTTGCATTGCATTCTTGTTTGCAAATTTTTGTCCTACTTGCAGACCAAAACCGTCCTCCAATTCCTCTATAAACTATCCAGAGTAACACTTGTAGGATCAATATATTTGTATCATTACCGAAATTATTTCCAACAGATTTATCCACATTGTCATATAATCCATTCTCACTCTCTCCAATAACATTATCCTCCAACGACTCTTGTTATTCTACTGGTTAGTACTCAGTTGTGCTTTTTTAGTAGATATATTTCGACCTAGTTTTACTCTCTTACTTAGTAAGACCAGTTTAGCCCAATTATACTTTCTTACTCACTAATTCCAGTTCAACTCGGTTGTACTTTCATACTCAGTAATACTAGTTCTACCCAGTCATACTTTCGTACTTAGTAATACTAGTTTTACCCACTTGTCTATCATTGCAACTTATTTTAGATTATTTCAGGCTGATCTGGGTTTCTAATCTAATCACGATTTCTTACGGTAAAAAATTCATTCATTCATTACTAATGCATGGTCCTAAACGTCGCATACAACATTGTTAGAAACCAAAATATCAATATAAATTGATTCGATTTCTTATAGTTTTTTATTCACATTTTTTAAAAACATAAATTAATTTCTAACCTCGATCAGAGATGAAGAGATACATTGGAAACACACCTGTATTCACTGGAATTTGAAAAGACAATGTGCAGTTCAGATCTTCAATTGACGAGGTTGAGGTGAGATTGAGCTAACTATGGCGATATATGGCTATTGTGACGAAATCCTTGCGTACATCATGAGGAGGAAAGAGATGATATGCTTTTTGATTGGTTAAAAAAAGTGTTTTCTCATCGATCCAATTTTTATATATTATTTGTTATTTTTTGGGTCAAACTGATAGGTTGGGTAGCAAAGTTAAAATAGGGATATCATATTTCATTAAAAGACAAGAGGGATAGAAAGGGTATTTTGTTTACTTCCTCTTCAGTAAGGGTAGTTCAAATTGCAAAAATGAAAATAGTAAGCGTTTGGTTGTATTTACAAAAAGTATTGTCTCGAGTGTTGTAATATTGCAATTACCCCATAACAAAATTTTCGGAAGATATAAAGACATATTGTCAAAGATGAATCAAAGCCAGAAAAATGCGCAAAAAATAATTGAAGAAAAAATCACGAGGAAACCAATTCTCCATTGATTGCATTCTCCATTAGTGAAACAATGTATTAGAGAATATATTTGATATCGGAAGTTAACTTATGATTTGAGTTAGACCCATTACTAACATGGAATTAGAATCCGATCCAAACAATCCAACTCGATCCATAATCGATATCTGACCTAAAGATGGTTCGTTGACCTTTTCCAAACATTATCAAAATCAATGGCTAAAGTAGTCATCATCTCGAGTGGGCATATTAAAAAATATATCTCACATTGGAAGTTGAAAGGGATCTTGAGTAATATATAAAAAATATGTGCGAATCGAGTTATTGCCAATTAGTTTTGGATTGGAAGTCCATGTTACTTTACAAATAGTTTCAACACAAGGAAAACAAATTAAACAAAGATATTCAAATCATAAGTAAAGCTTGTGTATTTTTCGGGAAAGTAACAGTAAATTATATATCAATAGCAGATAAAGTCGTGTCAAGATAAATGCAAATCTGTTAATTTCAGAATCTAAAGCTAAAGAAAATTAGAAACGGATTATTTGCATACATAAGCAAGAAAATTATAAGAATATAAAATTAAATTATGACATCCTGGCTCAGTCCTGAAAATTTTTTTGCAGTAAAAAACCCATCAAGCCCAGGACAAATCAAAAATTTGATTTAGGTTTCCCCACCTTTCTTATAAATAGAGCTGCCCCTTTTATGATTCGCAGTCATAAAATCTCTGGCAAAGCTTTGCGCAGTTTTCGCCGGAATCTTTCGCCGGAAAAATCGCCGGAGTCACCGTCACCGACCATTACCATCATCTGCCGCCCATCCCCGGAGCCGTCATCCACCACCCATCCCCAGAGCTGCTGTTCGCCGCCGCTGTCCGCCGCCGCCTCTGTTGCCAAAAAAGTCACGTCACCGGAAAATCACTACAGTCACCGAGAACGTACTCTTTCGGTCCCTGTTCTCGAATATGTGTATGTTTCTCACATTAGATGTATTTATAAGTTGTTCTGAGCGTTTTTTGTTTTCAGATCTAGATCTGCTTTTTCTGATCTACTTTTCCCGATCTGGATATGTCTTCTAGTGTTTTCTAATAATCCTTTCCCTTTGTTATGAAGTCGGACCCATACCGTCGTAATGCCCAAATCCATTGAGCGAGGACCCGCAGTAACCAGATCTACTTTCAGTTTATTTTCGTTTGCATTTCCGTTTTCCACTTCAGACCTGAGACTAAGATGAGGACCGGTTGTGATCTATCTTTCTCAGATTCATATTCGTTTCATTCTGAGTAGTCCTTTGTTAATCCATGCATACCTACGCTGTATCTATATAAATACACATATTTGATTGTTGGTTGAACTTGATTAGTAGCGCTTATTAACACTATAGTATCAATTATTGTTCTGCGGTTGTTGATTGATGAACTTAGTAACATAAGTTGTTAAACGGAATACTGTTGAATGATTCATGAACAGCGTTTGTATATGTTTGCATTATGTGGGGAAAATTATTTGTGGGTTAGGATAAGATGTAGAAATCTCTTATTTTATGTGTGGTATTGGATATGGAGGCGTGTGACGCTCTATAGTGCCATCATTGGTGGCTTGACGAGCCTTGAGTCTTGAGGACGAACAGCGTGTGGGCCGCTATATGCCACGGGGTGTGTGCTGGTGAAGGCGTGGATGCACCAGTTAGGTCTAATGATGTCATTTCTTGATGTATGAGTGTCTTCGAACGTGATTTCTTGTGTGTGTTAGCTTAGGACTTTAATCTAGAATGGTTATGCAAGTGCGAGATGTATATCTCCGGTCCCTAAGATCTTCCCTTGCTGAGTATTATTGGAATACTCATCCCTCTTTTCTATGTAGGTGAGCGCGTAAATATTCAAGAGTTGTCCCTCAGCTTGGTGATTGTTCTGGGAGGACACAAACTATTTTTTTTTTCTATTATTCGTTATTTATTTTAGAAACATTGTAATATAAATTTGGATTTGATGTTTTAAATTAAAATAGTCTTTGTAAGACATTTTGAATACGATCTTTGGGAATAAAAGTGGCATTGAACTCGCAAGTAGTTTCTTGCAATGATAGTTAATGCACTTTAACATGCCGTCTTGGTTTTAAAAGAAGCGGGTGTTACAATTGGTATCAGAGTCCAAGGTTTGCCAAACCGGTTCTGATCCGGAAGTCGGATTGTGAAAGGAAAAAGTGGTTTCATTACGAGTTTTCGAGTTGCCGATTTTTCAAAAAAAAGAAGAAAGAAAATGTATTTATTTTCAGAATTGTTTTAAAGTATTTTCAAATTCTTAATATTTTCTGATTCTGAAAACAAGAATTTATTTACGGATTTAAAATATTAAAAAAAAACTTTTCCAAAAATGGGCATTTTAAAAAAATAGGAAACATCACCAAGCTCGACTTTATCTTTGTGTTCTTCGTGTGTTAGGTGTTTTGGCTTAGTGAAGAGTTTTGAGTGCCTGTTTCTTCTGTGTTCAGGATGCCGCTGAAGAGAGCACGTGTTGTCCGAGTCCCAAGAGTTGTGCAACCTGCAGCTAGGACAGAAATTGCAGCTACGTCAGGAAGTGTTCAGGGAAACAACATCGTGAATACGCCAGGGAGTACGGACCTAGCAGGGGCAATGCATGCAGCCATGATGGAGGAGTTGCAGAGGTACTGTTATTTTTTTGGGGATCAGATGCAAAATGACCATGAGATGGGAAATGTGCATCAGCAGGCTGTACTGTTGAATGGTCAATATGGGGGAGCATCGTATCCGCCGCCACCTCCATAACCGGTTGCGCATGTGCCAGCTCAAAGACCTTCATACTGGGAAACGATAACGCTGATGAGAGACATGCAGATGGACACTTTAGTGGAAAGGCGAGTGCTGTAGCTGCTGATAATTGGATGAAGAAGATGGAGAAGAACTTTTATGCAATCAGGTGCCCACAAGAGTACCGCAAAGACCTAGTGATAGGGTCTAAGTTTTACCCAATTATATTACTACTACAAGTGCACATCAATGCAGTTGTAGCACAAAGGGTTATTGAATCCCAAAGGAGTAAGCTACTACACTATAGAATTTAGATTCAAATTAAACTTAGCAGTAATGAGTGAATTTAATGTATAACAAGTAATAAAATCCAGGCAAATTTGTTGATTGATCTGAAGTTCTGAAAGCTAAAAAAGCCAAGCTAGGATAATTCACAAGTCGAATCCAAGAATGTAGAATGCATGCAATCAGAGAATGATTAAAACCGTCTAGAACTTGAAATACAATGATATAAATAATCAATTCTGATTGCAGAAGTTATCTATGCCTAAATCATAAAATTTCAAATCTCTTTTCAAATTCTAACAAATCAAGCAAGCATTAGTGATCAGGTTTCAATTGTTCACAAAACTCCTAAGCCAAATATCTTTGCAAATAGTAGTTTTGCTCATCTAATACTAGTTCAGGTGATTAACAATATTCTCATATCTAGTAAACAACCTAGGCTTTAGTTTTCAAAATGATCAGTTCTAAAAATCGATATGAATGCAAGTATAGATGAAGATCCAATGGATTTCCCTATTAGTTTAGCAGTTCTACAAACTCTTCATCAACCCTTAAATTATCCTAACCTAACTGGAAAATTATTCAGACATGAAGATGATAACACAAATCATAACTGAAATAAAATACATTAAAAAGATAAGAAAAGAGAAACAAGGGTTTAAAATCTTCTCTAAAAGAGTACATGATTTTTCCCCCTCAAATCTCTGAATAAATTTCTCTCAAAAGCTCTCTAGAAAATAAGATACAAGATACTAGCCAAAGAATAGCTGAAAAACCTAAGATACAAGGTAAACAGGAATGGGGCTTTTTGTAAATAGTAGAACTTCTGGGCCAAAAGTGCAATTTCTTTTCCATCTTTTAATAAAACCGCGCGACTCTTCCTCAGATGTGGGTGACGAGCATCACCCATGGTTTGTGATGATCATCACCATTGCAGAGTAATGCCTTCTGAGTTGGTTCATTTGGGAAAGATTCTTGCTTTGATCCAAAATGTTTGAAAACCTCCAGTTGTGCTCCAATCTTGCTATAACATGTAAAGACTCTACTAGGACTCTAAAAAGACAAAAAAAACTCAATAAAAAGGACTTATATCATGGTTAAAAACCATTATATATCAACTCCCCCAGACTTAGCTTTTGCTTGCCCTCAAGCAAACATAAGACTAAGAACAGAGTCGAGGTTTGAAAACAGAAACAGTCAGCTAACCTTAGGAATGCCACATTGATCAATACTTTTGAATCCACATACCAGAAAGCCAACACAAGATCATATTTCAGTCTACTTATCACGAGCTTAGCAATCTCTCAAATACAGTCCAAGCTCCTTCAAGAAATCCAGAATCTCTACTACTAACTCCTACCATTTAGCTAAGTGATATCTCATCAAGGTTTTATCAACTCAACCACTTATAGATTCTTTCCCTTCCTAAACACTGAACAAGTCAATCGCAATACAGCCCTCCTATTTTCTCTTCTCTTGATCTACATTCTTTTGATTTTTTTTTTTTCAACTTTCTTTTCTCATTTTTTACAGCCTAAGAACTGATGCTGCTGATTACTTGTGTTCCTTGTAAGGAGACAATTTCGTGTGCACCATTCTATAGACTTAAAACTCTTAAAAGCTGTATCAGGGAAGATCAAAAAGAGACTGTACCTAAACATTCTTGCCAGTGTTGAAAGAGAAAATCAATATCAATGAATATCAAGCCCCAAGATGAGAAGTTAAAAGTTCATTAAGGTGGAGTTAGCAATAAATTTTCCAGATTCTCTAAGAACCTAAACCTTCTTTCCTAGACTGATCTACCTATGAATTTTAACTTAGTAAGACTTGTAATCAACATCTATGGCAATAGTTCTTATAAGCATCAATGTTTTGTGGTTAGATGCAAGAAAAGCTGACAGTTTCAAAATTTTGACTCTATAAAACGGGTTTTTGACACAACTAAAAGACTCTCAAAACAAGACACAATGTACACAACGTCAGTAGCCACCTCCCTCAGACTTAAACAACACTGTACCCAGTATTATTAAAACTAGAGTTGGTGAAGAAGAAATAATAAAACACATTGAACTGAGTTTAAAAGTGGTACCGCACGAAGGAGTTGGGGACAAGCGTCACTCAGCATGGGTGACGATCGTCACCGTGTTTGAAACTCCAGTATCGGCAGTTAGATGTTTCAAACATAATGTTATCATGTGTACTCCGTACTTAGACTGTTAGAGCACTCAAACACACATTAAAAACATCCAAATAAAGCATAACTCATAGTTCAATAAGTGCATAAAACATCATCAAAGCAACTGACAAACTGACTCAAAATAAAACATAAAACTGACTCAAGTGAATGAAAAATAAAAAGGGAAAAAGAAACAAGTAACCAGGATAGTGGAGGAACTAGTCCTCATCCTCTGAGTCAGCCTCATGAGGTGTGTCAGGGCGAATGCAACCGCAATTGCTGACAGTAGCGACGACATTCCAGAGCCCATCGAAGCTCTAAATGACATACTTCTAAAAAGCTTGCATATCCATCGGGGTCGGAGGAGCAACAGGGTGCCGAATACTCGGAATGTCTAGAGGGGGCATCACCTGGCGTCGTGATGGTCCAGCCTGATCCGCAGCAGCATATGAAGAAGCGCCAGCAGAAGCTCCTCGGTTGCGTCGTGTGGGCACATGTGGTCGCAGCAGTCAGGTCAGGCAGAAATCGCAGCTGACGGGGATTGGTCTGGATCGTAGTAAGCTCTCGATTGGGCAACTGCACGCCCATATACCCCCCAGCAGGAGTAGTAAAGCTCCAGATCAGCCTGGGCTTAGGCCAAGTGGCGTGCCGCAAATGTGCCTCATCCATAAGAGCTCACACAGTGACACTCTTGCAAGGCTCTATGTCTATCTGGAATTGCTGAAAGATAGGCGTGAAAAGGCTGCCAACACTCTCCGTCTTGGCTCCGGAGCTCGTGAATGGCTTGGTTTTCAGAGACACCAAGTGCTCTGCAAACAGCGCACCCAAGTTGGCGCAGACAATGCTCTCCATCGGGATCTCATCATCAAGCATCACAGAGAATCTGTAATACAGAAGAACAAGCTCACTCACGTGCATCTTACTCGACGCAGACTTGCAGAGAATGGTGTTGCCTAGAAGGCACAAAATGTATCGTGTCACAGGATGCCTGACGTCAGTCTGTGCGCTCGTCTTGGACTCATAAGTCCTGCTCCCGAACTTGGACCTGAAAATCTGCATGCAGGTCCATTGCAAAGGTGTGATCACTCCTGTGGGGTGCTGATCGAACCCGTATATCGTGCAAAGCTCGAAAAGACTGATCCTGTAACGAATCCCTCTGATCAGGAACATGAGAGTTCCCTGCTGTGCGGTCCGAGCCAGCTCGTTCTCGTAGTAAATGCAAACTGTGGCGAGGAACTGGCGGACTAGATCAGGGAAGAGATCATACTGTCTAGTCGTCATGGTACTCATGCCAATCCTCCTCAGAACCTGCATAACCTCTTCCTTAATTCCCAGCTGCTGCATCACTTTGTTATCTGCGAATCTGGTTGGAAGAATCTTCACATCAATCCACGCGTTGTAGAAGAGCGTGTCATACTCATCCCAGCCCTCTTGTATGTCAGGAAAGACGCAGGCATCCTTCGTTATCTCCTCCTTCGGGGTGCCTTCCCAAGCATTTCCCTAGGCTATCTTCTTTATATACTGAATTTTTAAGACTTTCTAACCCAATGTTATCAATGGTTTTTCGAGTCAAAGTGTGCTTTTAGAGTCTTCTAGTCCTTTTATTGAGTCTTTCAGGATTTAGGTTGCTTTGGAAGGAAAGGAATCATTTTGGGTGCAAACACGCATATAGAGATGCAGAACTATGCTGAGACGCCTGACGTTTTGAAGTCTTTGAGGCACATTCCACAAATGGATCGTGCTTATTTTTGGACACAAAGCTAGATCTTTGAGTTATCGTTCATTTGGAAGTGGTTTGAAGGCGATCCAACGGTTCAATCTACAGTTATGCTAGTTTTCGTGAAGACTGTCCAAACCGACCGTTCATTAATGCCGAAAAAGGAAATCCCGAGTTTTCCTATTTTGACTCGGTTTTGGAAGGGATACGACCTAAAACGACATAGGACCTATATATACTTATTTTTCGCCATTGTTGCAGCCACCTCTTATTTCTATTCAGACTTTGAGTTTTTTGTAATTTGTGAGTTTTGGGGAGATGATCTTTCAACTCTGCATCTCTGAGAAGATTTATGAACCCCAATTTATTTCTATTTTATTTATTACAAGTTTCTCTTCATCTTTCTGATGTTCTTCTTCTTCTTCCATGTCTAAGTATTCAATTAGTTAGGTTTAGGGTTTCAAAGGAATTATGAATCATTTTACTGGACATAGATAGGGATTTATTTATCTGTTGTCTTCATCTATTGTTGCGCCCACTGCTTAGACTGAATTGATCACTTAGTCTCTGTACTAGGGTTTAATCTATCCATGAAAGTGTTTTAGATTTGTTGATAGAACATAGGTGAGCAGATTGTCCTTAGCCAACGAAAGCTGATGTTAAGGCAATCTGTGAACAAATCGAACCTGTTCATTAATGCTTGTTTAGAATTTTAAATTCAAATGAAAGTTTAGATACTTAGGTTGCTAGATAAAGTCTCTGATACCACGACAATGGATTAGTTATACATTTATGTTTGGGTTAAAGACTGTGCTTATTTGTTCCTTGAATAATTATCTGGTCCATGATCTCTGATTCCTGCGAATTGTCCTTGACCTGACGCCTGTTTTAATTTATCTTTTACCAAGTTTATTAGCTATTTTCGTTTTACAACCATCCAACTACCCATATTCTTGTTTTAGCTTCACTTCATTCATTAAGAATCATAGTGTAACCTAGGTCTCTGTGGATTCGATCTCATTTATATTACTGTGATTGTCTGTGCACCTGCAGTCTTTTATTTAGGTAAAACCTGAGTGTATCATGTTTTTTTTGGCGCAGTTGCCGGGGACCAATAGCGTTACCTGTGAATCTAGGACTGAAGTATAGTATAAGGTTTACTAATTAGTTTCTTCTTTCACTCTTTTGGATTCAGGTGCATGCATAGAAGAAGTAACCTCATTCATCTAAAAATCCAGGAACTGGCAAGAGTAGAAAGGACTAACAACTGAGAAAGGAAAAAGAAGTCGAACCAAGTCACGATGGGTGATAATACTGACAACCAAGGCCTGCCAGAAGCTCAAGCTGACCAAGCTACAGAGCTCCATCGCATGCAACAGCAGCTGAATAGGTTGTTACAACAACAACAGCAGCAGCAAGCTATTGGGGATGTGGATACACCTTACACCTTTTACAGGAACAGAGCTGCCATATGCACACCAGCTATTGAAATAGCAGATTATGAGATAAAGCCGCAGATGATTGCACTGGTGAAGCAGCATTTCATGGCCTTTCTGCTGAGCTTCCAGTGGACCACATTGAGAACATTGAAGAGATCTGCATTACAACAAAGTCAATGGGGTACCTGCTGACTACCTCAAATGCAAACTATTCCCATTCTCTTTGGCTTACAAAGCACATAGATGGCTAAAATCCCTTCCTCCTGGATCTTTGACAAACTGGAGCCAATGCATGGAAGCATTCCTGGACCACTTCTACAATATGTCCAAAACTGCTGCTTTGAGGAACAAGATCACCACTTTCCAGAAAAATTCAGGGGAATCCTTCTGTTAAGCATGGGAGAGGTTTAAGGAGTATTGCAGAGAGTGCCCTCACCATGGGTATTCAGATGATCAGTTTCTTAGCATCTTCTATGATGGAGTAGAATGAGAGTTTAAAAACAATTTCAATGCTGCAAGCAATGGAGATTTAATGACCAGGAGTACACATAAGGCATATGAGCTGATAGAGAACATGGCTGCAAGTTCTAATAATCGATGCCCTAGGTATGACAGGTCAAGAAGAGTTAGTAGTGTGGAATCTCAGAAGATAGATGAGCTGACTGCTTAAGTGAGTCTTTTGCTGAAGGCAACTCAGAAGGGAGGACAGAATTGTGAAAATGGATCTGATGCTTTTCTTTGTCAAGGGTTTGCAGAAGAAGAGAACAATGAGCTGCTGGAAGTGAGTTATGTCAATGGATAGGGTTTTTTGCAAAACAATAGCTTCAACTACTACAGAAACCATCCAAACTTATCCTACAGAAACACCAACGTGGAGAACCCTCAAGATCAGATTTACCCACAGCAAGGAGGCACTCAGGGCTAAAAATACCAACCAAAACCGTTCATGCCAAGTACAGGCGTCACCGGAGCTTCTCAGTGGTTTTCAGGACAAACATGTTTGAAAAACCCGGGGTATCAGCATAAATTTTCACAGGGATTCGCCCCAAACCAAAGACAGAGAAAATTTCAAAGTGGATATGAGCAGCATCAGCCTTTCAACCAACAAATGTCTGCTAATGAGATATATGTCAAAATGGATCACATGTACAATGATCTCAATAGCAAATATGAAGCAGTGAGTGCTCATGTGAAGAAGTTAGATACTCGGGTTGCTCATATTGCAGAAGCCAATAAGAGACAACCTGGAAATCTTCCTGGAAAGGTTGAGACAAACCCAAGAGAGCATTGCAATGCAGTAATGGGTCAAGAGATGATGTAGGATTGGAAATGGACCAAAACTACTCCTTAGAATCTGTTGCTTCAAGCTGAATATTGTGGAGGAATGACTTGTGATTTTGTAGTCAATGTGGCTTGATGGCCCCAAACACCAAAGGTTAGACTCTTAACTCTTCAAGGGCTAATCCTCACAAGAAGTGTTAAGATTCTACACGCCTTAAGAAGCTCTCTGATTCCACAAAGAACTTGTTAATTAGTAGGAACAATGTTGATTCAAAAGAATACTCTCTTTTTGAAACAAAATAAGACTTTGATTGATAATTTCTTGGTGATTTCGAATCTACAATGCTTTGAGCTTATATAGTGCTCCAAATGAAGACATAAAATTGTAACAAAGATTAAAAATAAGGCCTAAAATCTGGTGTAACAAAATGCTAGTCATTTGGCTTAATAGGGGGAAAAATACTTGATTTGGGGGGGGGGGGGGCGAATCTTGAGTCTTATATGCGGTTTAGGGGCTTTGGCGGTTTAAGCTGGTCTTCTTGCATCTTAATTTGAACCAGGGGTGTCTTGGCACGATCAGGAGGCTCTCTTTGATGTGTAGAATGACAGTGTATTGGTTTTAAACACTTGTTCTCTTTGAAAACAGTTTCCAGCTTCCTTTGCTCCTCTCCTTCAAGCATGTTTAGCTCCAAGTCAGCTTCTATATTGCTCCTCTTCTCTGGTACAGCTAGCATGGTACTGATGCTTACATCAAGAGACTGCACCAGAGTTGGAGGAGAAGTTGGAGGCACAAGAGTTTGTTAAGACTGTTGCTGATTCAGATAAGAGGTCTATTTACACAGCTCCATAGTCATACACTCCTAAAGTCCCATATCCGATGCCACCTAAGCATCTAAGGAGTTCTTTTATTAAAGAGAAGCTGGCTGGTGTTAACAAGATGGTGAAAAGGATCCCACACCAAGTTTCGTTTTCTGAAGCTTGGGAATGTTATCTCTTGTGTGATTTCTTTAGTTTATGCATAGATAGTCTAGCAGAGATTGAAGAACTCTTTAGCAAAGCAAGGAGTACACCATCATCAATGAGGAAATTGCTTTAAGGTAGAAGATCCTGGGAAGTTTGTTGTTCCATGCTCTATTGCAGGAGTTGAGTTTGAGAAATCCCTGTGTGATTCTGGATCTAGAGTGAATCTTATGTCAAAAGACATTGCAGAGAAGTTAGGAATTACAGTTATGAACCCTCCTCAGATGACTCTCATATTCGCCAACTCTTCCACCACACCTCCTTATGGTACCATTCCAGACTTACTTGTTGAGGTAGGAAATTGTATAGTGCCTACTGATTTTCAGGTTGTGGAGATGGGCAAGAACTCTGATATGCCTCTGATTCTAGGAAGACCATTTATGGCCACAGTAGGGACAATTATTGATATGCCAAATAAGAGAATCTCAATCTCTAACATTGCAAAAAAGGTCTTCTATAAGGCTATCACTGCTGATGAAACTGTCAATCATGTCTCTTGCATTGCTGAAGCCATTATAGATAAGTTGGCAGATGTTTCTGAGGACAAACATTGTGATAGAGGTGAAGTTAAAGGCGAAAACACTCAAAAGAGCATGGAGGACGTCAGTAACATGGCTAAGGTGAATGAGAAGGTGGAGAGCAAAATGATCAAGGGAGATCCTCAAGTGACTTTAATACCTCAGAGTTGTGATGGAAACACAGTAGAGTATTGATAGGGTCAGGTTTTACCCAAATAAAACTACTGTAAGTGCACAGCAAAAGCAGTTGTAGTACAAGGGGTTATCGAATCCCAAGGGAGTATGTAAACCACACTAGCGATTATAGATTCAGATTAAGCTAAGCAATAAATAATGAATGTAATGCAAAACAGTAAAATAAATGCAAGAGGGCGTTTTTATGCTTGTTCTTAAAGTTCAGAAGGCTAAAGGCGCTAAGTCAGGACAGTTCGCAGGTTGAATCTGAGAGTGTAGAATGCATGCAATCAGGAATGAATTAAAACCGTCTTGAACATGAATCGCAAAGATATAACTAATCAATTCTCATTGCAGAAGTTATCTATGTCTAAATCACAGAGTTTCAAATCTCTTTGCAAACCCTAACAACCTAAACATGCAGTAATGATCAGGTTCAATTGTTCACAAAACTCCTAAGCCAAATCTCTTTGTACTAGGGCGTTTTGCTCATCTAATACTAGTTCAGGTGATTAATAATGTTCTCACATCTATCAAAAACCTAGGGTTTCGAAATCCAGATGATGTGTCTAAGAAATCGATATGAATGCAAGCACAGATGAAGAACCAATGAATTTCCTATAAGTTTTTAGCAATTCTACAAACTCTTCTTCAACCTTTGAAAAGCCCTAACTTAACTAACAAACTACTCAGACATGGTGATTTGAGAAAACATCATGAAAAGAATAGATTGCATAAAAGAAATAAGAAGTAGAAATAAAGGAGTTCAAAATCTGCTCTGAAGGAGTCTGATTTGTCTCTCCAAAAGCTCTTCTACAAATCTCTCTCTAAAGCTCTCAAAAATAATAAGATACAAGATATATGCCAAAAGAATGGCTGAAAAACCTAATATACAAGCTAAAACACGATCTGGGGTCTTTTTGCAAATACTGGAACTTTTGAGCCAAAACTGCAATTTCTTCCCAATCTTTTAAAAACAAGCCACAACCTCCTTCCTTGGTGGGTGACGAGCGTCACCAGCTTGGTGACGAGCGTCACCCATATGCATACTTTCCTCTTCGAGCTTGGTACTTCGTGGCTTCCACTCAGAATGCTCCAAAAGGTTCCAAAATCTCCAATTATGCTCCAGACATGCTATAACCTGCAAAAACTCTTCTAGGACTCTAAAAAGACCAAAAAGACTCAATAAAAAGAACTTATATCATGGTTAAAAACCATAAAAACCATGATATATCAAGTATAAGGTGAAGTGCAAAGGAATCCCAAAGCCTTTCTCTAAGTTTAGAGCAGTTCTTACATCTGAGATGAAGGAGAAAGGACAAGATGCTGTGAAAGAGATAACTAGCAGAGTTTTAAAGTTTAAAGTGTCTGAATGTGGAGCTTGTTTTGAAACAAGTTCTCATGATCAACCAGACTAACCCCATCATTCAAAGTCAAGCTAGTGACTTAAAACAAGCACTTGGTGGGAGGCAACCCCCTAGTAAGTGTATTTATTTAATTCTGTCTTTATTTTCTAACTTTTAGTTTTAGTTCTAAATGTTTCAGGTCAAAACAAAATCAAAAAATCAAAAAAAAAAAACAAAATGCCCCAAACCACCCTCACCTCCCTTTCAGCCATAACCAGGTAAGTTTTCTCATCCCTTACCTAGTTCTTCACCGTTACCATCCTGTTTTGCCTTCTTCACACTAGGACAGTGTGATTTAAGTCTTGGGGAAGATATTCATCCCTAACTAACACCATTTTCGTATGCTTTGTTTTCCTTGAGTCAATCTAAATTGTCATGATCAATCTAATAGAGAGAGTTCATGTTTCTTGAGGTGCCAAAAACTTGATAGGGTCTAAGTTTTACCCAATTACTCATTCCGTTTCATAAAGAGTGTCATTTTAGAGTTTTGTTTTTGTTTCACAAAAGTGTTGTTTTAGATTTTTAATGCAAATTTATAACAAAATATCCAGTTTTAACCTTGTTACATTAGTGTATTAATTAGAAAGAGAGAGTTATTTAGTGCAATTATTAGGGATAAAAGAGACTTTTTATTAAATTTTTCACACATAGTATCAAAGTGACACTTATTTTGATACGGAGGGAGTATATTACTACTGCAAGTGCACATCAATGCAGTTGTAGCACAAAAGGTTATCAAATCCGAAAAGAGTAAGCTACTACACTATAGGATTTAGATTCAGATTAAGCTAAGCAGTAATGAGTGAATGTAATGCGAAATAACAAGTAATTAAAAGCAGGCGAATTTGTTGGTTGATCTAAAGTTCAGAAAGCTAAAAACGCTAAGCTAAAATAATTTGCAGGTTGAATCCGAGAATGTAAAATGCATGCAATCAGGGAATGATTAAAACAATCTAGTGATGTAGGTATTTATCCTATCTCAATCCTCAACCTACATTAGTCATTGTAGTATTGAGTTTATCAATCCAAAAAGGGAAGATTGAAACAGTAGGAATGCAATAGAGTTCCTAATTCAAGCAGATAAAGAGAGTTTAAATTTCTAACAATCTAAAGGATCAAACAAACTTGAAGCAAACACCAAACCAAGAGTGAGCAACAAGCAAATTCGAATTTAACTAAAAACAGAGAAAAGACAGGACTTGAGATGGGATAATTGGTATTAGGGAACTCTCAACTCAACCCATGATGCTTACAAAATCATACAATGTTATTCCTTATGCAAACAGTTCATTTATAAGACTAATCCAATCTCTTGGCACTAATCTCTTTACTAATTATCAAGTCAAGAACTAATTCTCATTAGTGAAATGATAAACAGAAAGCATCAAGACAATCTATCAATCCTATATTGCCAAATCACTTCCTAGTTAGTCAATCTCTTGAGTTAGGACAAGCAATTATCTTGCAAAGCAGTTCAGGCATTTCATCAAACACTTGGTGGGCATAAAATGAGCCTAAGATCCTAATCAACTTAGCTAAGGCTAATCAGGCATTAAACACAGCAATCAAGAAATGAGATGGAAGAATTAACACTAATACATCATAGAGTAAGCATCAAATTCCCTAAACCTAACCCATCTCAAATCCCTTAAAGTACTACTCACTAATCACCATTAAAAACCATCAAATCAAAGAGAAATAGATATCTAATCATCATTAGATAGACTACACAAGAAGGGAAATGCAAACTTATATTAAAATCAAGAAAAGATTCAAACTACAAAGTATGATTAAGAAACAAGAAAAGGAAGGACTGCTGGATAATAGGATGATCCGAGAAATTAGAAATTTTAAGTATTTATAGGAGTCTAAGCAGAGTGGCAAAGTTGTAAATAAATTTTCTTCAGACTGGGTCAACATCGAGCATGCTTGATCGATGTGGGTGCATGATGTGGATGACATCGAGATGGTCTGATCGATGTAAGTGATCGATGCTCTCCTCCGGACTCCTGACATCGAGCTGGTGAGCTCGATGTGAATGATCGCTGCATGTGTCTTGTAGCCACGGCCTTCATACATCGTACGATGTCCTTTATTGATGTCAGTGTCCTGTCTCTTCACATCGTGCATGCTTGGTCGATGTAGGTGATCGATGTAAACTCCATTTCTCTCGGGTAGTTTACATCGTACGTTGTGGATCCTGCCATGATCGATGCTGAGCCAAACTTCTGCGTCCTTAGCTTCTCTTGATCCTACTTGACTGGGGCAACACCCTGGATTACTCCCACACTTCCTCCTTATCTTAAATGGCTTCTTAGGTACCTAGAATCATCCCTTATGCAAGGAAAATGCAAACTACGACCTATATGCAACATAAGTCTAAAAAGAAAGAAGAATGGGACAAAAGCAAAGGAAAACATGCAAAAGAAGACCAAGATATACACTAAATACAAACCTAAATGGTGTAAATATAGGAGATATCAACTCCCCCACACTTGCCTTTTGCTTGTCCTCAAGCAAATAAGGACAAATGGGAGAGTGCGGGTTGAAAGTGGGAGCTCAAAACTAAAGATGTCAATGGAAAAATTGATTCATTGCTCAAGTTATAGGTTCTAAGATGCATTGAGATTTCTCCACTTCAAACGCTTTAGCCATACCTATCACATCAAACAATGAACTCTAGCTTAGCCTACACAAGCATTCAAATCAACCAAATCTTTAACATTCATTAATGGTAACCAATGGATAAAGTTTATGCAAATCAAGTGAATACATTTGGTTAGAGAGACATGGTCATGAGATGAAAATGATCTCATTCAAATAAGGGTTCAAATACATAAGGGATCACTCAATGAAATGATTCTATCTTAAGCAAAATGCTAAAGGTAAAAAGCACACCTATGTATACAAGTAAAAGCTCCCTTCTACCCTTTTTACCCCAAGAAGAACCTATTATCTTCTAAACCCAAGGTGAAACCCCTAAATCTACCCTTTCCCAAAGCACTTGATCTCTTCTTCCTTCATGTTTGGGGGATACTCTTTCTTTTTGCTTGTGTGGTTGATTCTTTGTTGGAACTTGCTCTTCTTTATTGTATAATTGGCGCCATTTTTCTTCATCTTTGGTGGATTGCTTGGTCTGATTTCTCCTTTTGGGATGACCTTTGTAAGCTTTATTATTGTTGGCACTTTCTTTTTTCTTTAACCCTTCCTTATACTTAACCACAAACTTAACTTGTTTTCCCCATACTACCACCCCATACTTCTTCTTTTTCTTTCAAAGGATATAAACAATAAAACTCAGACCATCTATACTAATTTTTCCCAAACCCCTAACCTAATACCAAGCTCAAGATGCAAGTTGGTGTCTACAAGAGATCTTTTCCTTACCAGCCTTATTCCTAACACTTTTTGCTAAGATATAATCGAAAATAATGCAATGCAAGGCCTCACAACTCTCAAAATAGTGTTTTAAGTTCAGAAATAAGGATTGGTTTTGGATGTGGTTAACTGTCCCATAATGATGAGGATCAACTACTTAGATTAACATGACTGGTAAGAAGGGAAGAAGATAACCCAAGTATGTATATGGCTAGCCATGTGATCACTCTCAATGCATAAACATGATAATTAAATGTCAAGATTATGGTTCTAATAAACAAAATTAGCATCAAATCAAAGCAAGCTTCAAATAAGACAAGAATATCAATGCAAGTATTCAAGATATGGTGCAGCCTTAACTTCAAACTCACTATAATGCAATCAAACAACAGATAACTAAGGCATTGAAAAAAACTTAAGCATTAACATCTTGACAAGTGTTTATCATCTACTCTCAATGCAAATGTGTGTAAAGCTATATGAAATGCATCTCGACTCAATCTTAGTTATGCAAATGCAACTAAATGATCTTTTTGGTTCCAAAAATTTGAAAATTTTATGGATTTTCAGTGCATATAGATGAATGCATGAATGCATGAGATACAAAACAAAACACAATGTCAGATGCAATGCCCTCCCCCACACTTAGATTACACAGTCCTCTGTGTAATTGAAGCTTGAAGGAGGGTGATAAGGGATACTAATAATGAATACTGATATCTCATGCATTTACATCATTTAGGCTTGCATTTAGTTCATGTTTTGGTTCTCCTTTGCATGTTTTCCTTCTCTTTAGTCCCATTTTCCTCTTCTTTTAGACTTATGTTGCATTTAGGTTGTAGTTTGCATTTTCCATGCATTAATGATGTTTCTAGGTGCTTATGGAGCTATAAGGAGCAAGGAGGAGTTGTAGGAATGAACCAAGAGGCTAGCTAAGCTAAGATGGAGCAATAGGAGCGAAAGAAGACATTTTCTGGGGGCTTATTCGTCAAGCTATCGGTCACCCTCAAGACAGATACAAAACAATTGGACGTATTCCGGTCAAGCTATTGGTAACCTTCAAGACCGATAGGAGCATATCGATCAGCCTATCAGTCAAGGAGTGACCGATAGGAATGCAAACTGAAGACCACATATTTACAATTTTTGCCATTTTCGCCTAAACTCTTATAAATACGAAAAAATCCCTAATTTTTGGGAACAGTCTTTTATCCAGCAGTTCTTTCCTCTTTGCTTTAGCTTTTTGATTTTGTAATTTGAATCCTTGCTTGATTTTTATAGGAGTTTGCATCTTTCATCTTGTTTAAGCTCTCTAATCATGATTAGTCATCTTTCTCTCTTTGAATTGATGGTTTTAATGGTGCTTAGTGAGTAGTCTTTTTAGGGAATTGAGATGGGTTAGGTTTAGGGAACTTTAGGCTTCGTCTATGATGTCTTAGTGTTAATTCTTCCATTTTATTTCTTGATTGCTGTGTTTAATGCTTGATTAGCCCTAACTAGGTTGATTAGGATCTTAGGCTCATTTTATGCCCACCAAGTGTTTGATGAAATGTCTGAACTGCTTTGCAAGAGAATTGCTTGTCCTAGCTCAAGAGATTGACTGTCCAGGGAGTAATTTGGCAATATAAGATTGAATATTAGTCTTAATGCTTGTTGTTTGTCATTTCACTAATGAGAATTAATTATTGACTTGATGATTAGCAAAGAGATTAGTGCCAAGAGATTGGATTAGTCATATAAATGAATCCTATCCATAAGGAATAACATTGTGTGAGTTTGTAAGCATCATAGATTGAGTCAAGAGTTCCCTAGGACCAACTATCTCATCTCAAGTCCCATCCTTTCTCTGTTTTTAGCTTGAATTCGAAATTGCTCTGTTTTGCCTTTTGTTTTAGTTGCTTTGCTTGCTTTTCACTGTTTGTTTGATGTTCTCTTCACTTCTGTTTGATCATTTAGGTTGGTAGACATCTAAACTATCTATGTTTGCTTGAATGAAGAGCTCTATTGCATTTTTACTGCTTCATTCTCCCCTTTTGGATTGATAAAACCCTATGCTATACTACAACTGATTAGTACAAGCTTGGGTGATTGAATCAAGTCCTAAAAAGACTAGTATCAATTTGGTGCCGTTGCTATTAGGGGAATGCTTTGTTCAGTAGGATTTATAGGGATCTTGAGATCAAGCTTTGTTATTTTTATTTTTGGTTACTAATTTCTATTCTGGTCTAGAATTTATTTTGTAGGTACAACAACACTTGCTCTTAAGTGTCTACAACTACAACTGAGGTTCAAGGTCAAAGATTTTGGGTTTGCAGCATCAAAATTCAACTGTTGCAGCATGGAAGAACATCAGTATGCTGCTGACTTTGGTTTGCAAGGTCCACAAGGTCCACAAGGTCTTCAAGGGATCCAAGGCTTACAAGGACAGCAAGGTCCACATGGTTTACGAGCTTGGGTTCAAAGACCATTAAGACCTATTGGTGCTGCTGCTGTACCTTCATGTTATTCTTCAAGACAAGGTATTCTTCCACCAATGGAGACTCATCACTATGAGATCAAAAGCAGCATGATTACTATGGTTCAAGAGAAGAATCTCTTTGGATTGCCCAATCAAGATCCTCTTGAACATTTGGATCACTTTGAGAGGATTTGTGCTTTGACAAGACTTAGTGGAGTTTCAGATGATGGTTTGAAGCTCAGATTATTTCCATTCTCTCTTGGTGATAGAGCTAAATTATGGGAGAAGTCTTTAGCACAAGGAAGCATCACTTCTTGGTTCTTAAACAAGTTCTTCTCCCCCTCAAGAACTGCACATTTCAGGAATGAGATCACAAACTTCAAACAATGGTCTAATGAAAGCTTTTGGGACACTTGGGAAAGGTTCAGAAGCTTCACTCATCAATGCCCTCACCATGACTTCACCAAAAAAATGCTTCTATCCACACTCTATAGAGGTGTTCTCCCAAAGATAAGAGTCCTTCTAGATACAGCTAGTAATGGTTATTTCCTTGGGAATGATATTGATGAAGGTTGGATATTAGTGGAGAACATGACACTCAGCAATTGGGACTATGTGGATGACAAGGAACAACATTCCAAAGCCACTGAAGAGAAGCTAGTTACAGCCTTGCAAAAGAAAGTTGACTTGCTGCTCAATGAGACCACCAAACCTCTTCCTAGTGCAACTTTACCAAATCACTACAAAGATCATCAAGTCAAAGCTGTTCAACAACAAGAGGCGCCAACCATGCAACAAAACACTTACTTTCCACAACATCCTGGTTCTTTTTCTCCAACAGCTGGCGCCAGCACCTCCCAACCCTCTGAAACTTTGGACCTTAAGGAAATGTTCCTGCAAATACATCATCTTCAAACTACATCACTTCAGAAGAGCATGGCTGTTGAAATTCAAAAGAGCATGACTAACATTCAGAAGAGCATGGCTGTTGAAATACAAAGAGGCATTGACTCCAGCTTGCAATCTCAACTTGGCTCTTTGAATTTACAGATCAGCAAACTAGAAAGCATTGCTCATCTATCTGCCTTTTCACATGCACAATAGTGTGTCAAAGCTGTCACCTTAAGGAACGGGAAGCAACTCCCACCAAGATTGGCGCCTTCTACACACAATGAGGACATTGAGGAACAAGAAGAGGGGGTTGTGGCCAAAGATGCTGAAGAAACTACAGAGGATGAAGTGGTTGAAGCTGAAAAGGATCCAAAAAACACTAAAGCCAAAGAAGTGGTTAAAGAGAAACAAAGAGAAGCACTTAAGGAGTTAGTCAAGGAGCCAAGGTACATTCCTCCACCATATTAACCTACAATACCATTTCCTGGAAGGTTTAAGAAGTAGCTCATTGCCAAGTACAAAGGTCTCTTTGATGAGCAAATGAATAAGATTCAGCTCACCATGCCACTGCTTAATGCTCTTGTTTTAGTTCCACCTTATTAGAAGTTTTTGAAAGATGCTGTTGCTGAAAGAACATAGGACTTACAAGGGGTGGTGGTACTAACACATGAATGCAATGCCATTAATCAACAGAAGAGAGTGACTCCCAACAAGCTAGGTGATCCAAGAAGTTTTAGCTTGTCCTGCTCTATAGGTCCACTTCTGTTTGAGAAATATTTGTGTGATCTAGGGGCTAGTTTCAGCTTGATGCCTTATTTTGTAGCACAGCGCCTAGGCTTCACTAAGTTCAAGGACTGCAGGATATCTCTAGTGCTAGCTGACAAGTCAGTAAGGCTCCCCAAAGGATTGCTTGAAGATGTACCACTTAGGATAAGGAGTGTAGAGATACCTACTGATTTTGTGGTTTAGGATATGGATGAGGAACCTAGGGATCCTCTAATCCTTGGGAGACCTTTTCTAGCCACAACAGGATCTGTCATTGATGTTAAGAAAGGGAAAATTGAGCTATAATTGGGTAGAGACATGTCTCTAAAATTTGCAGCAACCTACCATTGAAGGTCAAGTGTTTCAGATTGAGATTTTGGAAGAGCTGTATGATGAGCTTCAAGAGGAGTTGTGTTGTGAAGATAAACTCCAAGTGGCTTTGACAAAGGAGCATGGAGAATATGGTTACTTGGATAAGGAAATTTTGGGTTATAAGCTGAGGTTAGACTCTCACAAAGTCTTGGAAGAAGAGGAGCCATTTGAGAAGCTGGACTGCACATAGAAAGAGGTGTTCTCAGTTCAAGAAGCTGGTTCTCCAAGCAATGAAGCTGGCGCCAAGGAGCAGAGCAGTTTAGAAGAGGACTGGAGTGAGCTCAAGGCACCCAAAGTGGAGCTCAAACCTCTTTCTAATGAGCTAAGGTATGTCTTCTTAGGCTCTAACTCTACTTATTATGTAATTGTCAATGATAACCTTAATGATGATGAGATCCTTGCTCTTGTCAAAGTGTTAAAGAGATTTAGGAGAGCTATTGGATATTCACTAGATGACATCCAAGGCTTTTCTCCAAACTTCTGCACTCATAGGATCCATCTAGAGGATGAGACAAGAACTTCTGTTGAACCTCAAAGGAGATTGAATCCTAACTTGAAAGAGGTAGTAAAAAAGGAAAGCTAGAAGTTGCTTGATGCAGGAGTGATCTATCCTATCTCAGACAGCACATGGGTCTCAACAGTCCATGTGGTGCCTAATAAAGGAGGGATCACTGTTGTAAAAAACGAAAAGGATGAGCCAATACTAACTAGAACAATCACTGGTCATAGGATGGGTATAGATTACAGAAAACTTAATTCTGCTTCTAGGAAAGATCACTTCCCTTTACCATTCATAGACCAAATGCTAGAAAGATTAGCAAACCATAAGTATTACTGCTTCTTCGATGGTTATAGTGGATTCTTTCAGATCCCTATCCATCCTAATGATCTAGAGAAAACTACTTTTACTTGCCCATATGGAACACTTACGTATAGGAGAATGTCTTTTAGTTTATGTAATGCTCCTGCAACTTTTCAGAGGTGTATGACCTCAATATTCTCTGACTTGCTTGAAGAGATGGTGGAGGTTTTAATGGATGACTTTAGTGTATATGGATCCTTCTTTGGTGTCTGCTTGTCCAATCTTTTTCAGGTATTACAGAAATGTGAAGACACTAAGCTGGTTCTGAATTGGGAGAAATGCCATTTCATGGTTCAAGAAGGCATTATGTTTTGTCACAAGATTTCAGAGAAGGGGATTGAAGTGGACAAGGCAAATACTGATGTGATGCTGCACTTAGAACCTCCAAATTCAGTGAAGATAATCAGAAGCTTCTTGGGGCATGCTGGTTTCTACAGAAGGTTCATCAAGGACTTCTCAAGGATAGCAAGACCCTGGACAAGACTGCTGTGTAAGGAGACAAAGTTTGTGTTTGATGAAGACTGCTTGCAAGCTCACTCTCAAACAAGCTTTAGTGTCAGCGCCTATAGTTCAAGCTCCAAACTGGGATTTGCGATTTGAAATCATGTGTGATGCGAGTGACTATGCTGTTGGAGCAGTCTTGGGTCAAAGAGTAGACAAGAAGTTCCATGTCATCTATTATGCTAGCAGAACAATGGATGAAGCTCAATCAAAGTATGCAACAACTGAGAAGGACCTCCTAGCAGTTTTCTTTGCATTTGAGAAGTTCAGAAGCTACTTGGTTGGATCAAAGGTAATAGTCTACACTTATCATGCTGCACTAAGGCACATCTATGCCAAGAAGGACACCGAGCCAAGAATTCTTAGATGGATCCTCCTCTTGCAAGAGTTTGACATGGAGATTGTGGACAAGAGAGGCATTGAAAATGGTGTTGCTGATCACCTTTCAAGATTGAGAATAGATGATTTCGTCCCAATTAATGATACTCTACCAGAAGAGCAGCTGCATGCTTTGGGAATGAAAGCAGCTGAAGTGCAAAGCTTGGAGGAGAACAAACTGCCTTGGTATGCTGACTTTGTGAACTACTTGGTTATTGGCCAGATACCACTGAGCCTCAACTCACATCAGAAGAAGAAGTTCTTAAGAGATGTCTCTCACTACTTTTGGGATGAGCCTTATCTCTACAAGAGTGGGAATGATGGACTGTTCAGAAGGTGCATAGCTGAGGAAGAAGTTCAAGGGATTCTACATCACTGCCATGGATCAGCTTATGGAGGTCACTTTGCAACATTCATGATAGCCTCTAAGGTGTTACAAGCTGGTTCAAGGACGCCCAAGCTCATATCTCCTTATGTGATGCATGCCAAAGGAAGGGAAACATCTCCAAAAGAGATGAGATGCCTCTGAACTCTATTCTTGAAATTGATCTCTTTGATGTTTGGCGAATTGACTTCATGAGACCTTTCCCCTCATCATATGGGAACAAGTATATACTTGTGGCTGTTGATTATGTGTAAATGTGGGTAGAAGCCATTGCCAGTCCGACAAATGATGATAGGGTCGTGCTAAAGCTCTTCAAGACAATAATCTTCCCAAGATTTTGTGTTCCAAGGTGTGTGATCAGTGGTGGTGGGAGTCACTTCATCAACAAGGTCTTTGAGAGTTTGTTGTAGAAGAATGGTGTTAAGCACAAGGTTGCCACTCCTTACCATCCCCAAACAAGTGGTCAAGTAGAGGTGTCTAACAGGGAGATCAAAGCAATTTTAGAGAAGACAGTTGGTGTTACAAGAAAGGATTGGTCTAATAAGCTAGATGATGCTTTGTGGGCTTACAGGACAGCCTTTAAAACACCAATTGGTAGAACTCCCTTCTCACTCCTCTATGGCAAGTCCTGTCATCTACCTGTTGAGCTGGAGTATAAAGCCCTTTGGGCAACAAAGCTTCTGAATTTTGATATCATGACAGCTCAGGAGAAGAGACTCATAAACCTACATGACCTAGAAAAAAACCGCCTTAAAGCCTTGGAGAGTGCTAGGATCTATAAAGAGAGGACAAAAGCTTTCCATGACAAGAGAATCAGACCCAAGGACTTCAAAGCAGGAGATCAAGTGATGTTGTTTAACTCAAGGCTGAAGTTGTTTTCTGGAAAGCTGAAGTCAAGATGGTCAGGACCATTCAAGATCAAGGAAGTGTTACCATATGGAGCTGTGACTTTGCTTGGCAAGGATGGAGAAAGCTTCACAGTGAATGGGCATAGATTGAAGCCATACATGGCATGTGAGTCCCTTGGAGATGATGTAGACATCAGTCTTGAGGACCCTCCACAAGAGTGATCCACCAAGGAAAGTCAAGCTAAGGACGTTAAACAAGCACACTTGGGAGGTATTCCCTTGTTATCCTTGTACATATTATTGCATTTTATGTTTGTCTTTGTGTTTTTCTTTCAATAACAGGAGCAAGTGTGGTTTAAGGCAAGTTGTTATAAGTTTGGGAAACAAGAACAGATGCGCCTTGGCTACTATCGGTCACTGTATCGGTCAAGGCCAGATCGATACAGACCTATCGGTCACCATATCGGTCATGAAGTGACCGATGGTTGTGGAGCCAATGATGCATCGGTCAAAGTGCAGATCCTATCGGTCAAAGAGTGACCGTTGGAAAGGCATCGGTTGTATTTTGGTCACTCTATCGGTTAAGACTGTGACTGGTAGGATTTAACAGGAAAGCCATCGGTCAGGCCATCGGTCTCCAGGTGATCGATAGAATTCTATCGGTCTGGGAGAGACCGATACACCCTTCCAGTCTGCCAAAATTCCTTCTAAGGTACACAACCCCACTCCTTTGCTTCTGAATACTTCTGAGTACCCTTTATTACCCTCCTTCAATCTTCTATTACACAAGCGACTGTGTAATCCAAGTGTGGGGGAAGGCATTGCAATTGACATTGTGTTTTGTTTTCTTATTTTCCCTTTTTGCACACTTGAGTCTCATGCATTCATGCATTCATCAATATGCACCAAAAACCCATAAATTTTCGAAGTTTTTGGAACCCAAAAAGATCATTTAGTTGCATTTGCATAACTAAAATTGAGTCTAGATGCATTTCATATATGGTCGCATACATTTGCATACGGAGTAGATGATAAACACTTGTCAAGATGTTAATGTTTGAATTGTTTTCAATGCCTTGGTTATCTGTTGTTTGATTGCATTGTACTGAGTTTGAAGTTAAGGTTCACCATATCTTGAATTCTTGCATTGATATTCTTGTCTTATGCTCAAACTTGCTTTGATGTGATTCCAACTCTATCTTATTAGAAGCATAATCCTGACTTTCAATTATCTTGTTTGTGCATTGAGAGTGATTACATGGCTACACATATACATACTTGGATTATCTTCCTCCCGTCTTACCACTCTTGTTAATCCAAGTAGCTGATCCTCATCATCATGTGACAGTTAACCACACCCTAAACTAATCCTTCTTTCTGAACCTAACTATTGTGAGAGTTGTGAGGCCTGTGCATAACATTTTTGAATTTTGTCTTGGCAAAAAATGTTAGGAATAAGGCTGGCAATGATAAGCTCTCTTGTAGATATCAGCTTGCATTTTGAGCCTGATTCTAGGTTAGGAGTTTTGGGATAAAAGGGTAGAGCTAAGTGGTTTGAACTTCATGTTTATATGCTTTGAAAGAAGAGGGAAAAGTATGGTATGGTAGTATGGGAAAAAGTTAGCATTGTGGTTAAGTAAAAGGAAGAAAAAGGCTATAAATGTTGAATGAAAGAAGGTGCCAACAACTAAGCTTTCAAAAGGTCAATCAAAAGAAGAAAATCAGACACAAGGCAATCAACAAAAGGTGAAAAATGGCGCCAGTTCAACAGAAAGGAGCAAGTCCCAAACAAAAAGAAGCAGCCACACAAGCAAAAAGAAGACGTTTCCCCAGCCATGAAGAAGAAGAAAGGGTAGAGCTTAGGGAAAGGGTAGACTCAAGGGATCATTTTGGGGTTTAGAAGTTTCTAGGATTCATCTTTGGGTAAAAGGGTAGAAGGGAGCTTTGATTTGCATGAATAAGCGTGCTTTTACCTAACCATTTTTCCTAAGATAGAATCAATTTCATTAAGTGATTCCTTATGTTTGTGAACCCTGTGCTTGAATGAGATCATTTTCATTTCATAACCCTGTCCCTTTACCAAATGTTCTCTCTTGATTTGCACAAGCATGATCTATTGGTTACTAATTAATGAATATTAAAGACTTGGTTGATTTGAATGCTTGTGTAGGCTAAGCTAGAGTTCATTGTTTGCTATGATAGGTATGGCTAAAGTTTTTTAATTATAACAATCTCTATGTATCTTAGAACCTATAACTTGGGCATTGAATCTGTTTTTTTATTGACATCTTTAGTTTTGAACTCCCACTTTCAAACCTCATTCTCTCATTAGTTCTTGTTTCCTTGAGGACAAGCAAAAGGCAAGTGTGGGGGGTCTTGATATCTCATTCATTTACATTATTTAGGCTTGCATTTAGTTCATGTTTTGGTTCTCCTTTGCATGTTTTCCTTCTCTTTAGTCCCATTTTCCTCTTCTTTTAGACTTAAGTTGCATTTAGGTTGTAGTTTGCATTTTCCATGCATTAAATATTTTTCTAGGTGCTTATGGAGCTATAAGGACCAAGGAGGAGTTGTAGGAATGAACCAAGAGGCTAGCTGTCAAGCTATCGGTCAAGAGGAGACAAAGAAGACATTTTCTGGAGGCCTATCTGTCAAGCTATCGGTCAAGGAGTGACCAATAAGAATGCATCTGGGTGCCTATCGGTAAAGCTATCAGTCACACTCAAGACCGATACAAAACAATCAAATGTATTCCGGTCAAGCTATCGGTCACCTTCCAGACCGATAGGAACCTATCGATCAGCCTATCGGTCAAGGAGTGACCGATAAGAATGCAGACTGAAGACCACTGATTTACAATTTTGCAATTTTCGCCTATACTCTTATAAATACGAAAAATCCCTAATTTTTGGGAACAATCTTTTATTCAGAAGTTCTTTCTTCTTTGTTTTAGCTTTTTGATTTGGTAATTTGAATCCTTGCTTGATTTTAATAAGAGTGTGCATTTATCTTCTTGTTTAATCTCTCTAATCATGAATAGTCATCTTTTTCTCTTTGAATTTATGGTTTTAATGGTTCTTAGTGAGTAGTCTTTTCAGGGAATTGAGATGCGTTAGGTTTAGAGAACTTTAGGCTTAATCTATGATGTCTTTGTGTTAATGATAACAACTTTCTTGCAAGGGCGAGGATGCAATGAGGCTATAAAAACTCAAATGCAACACTTAGGTTGTAGTACAGTATGCAAGTGAGAGTCAATCCATTTCTAGGACCTAGGAAGGTCAAAGAGAATGCAAGAGCAGTGTAAAGCTAAGCGAATGACAGGCGATTTTGTGAAAACCCTAAAAACTATATCCAACGACCAAATGGAATGCAAAACTATTTTAAAATTACCGAGAGTGATTAAAAAACCACGAGGAACAAACAGAATAATTAAAATGCAAGGCTATGAATTACTAAAAATCGACTAGTGGATCGACCACATGATCGACCACTAGATCGAGCAGTTTGGATCGATCTCGTCTAAAAATGCAAGTATGAAGAAACTAATGACCAGGATGCAACGAATATCAAGCGAATGATTAACGAAGATGTAAGAATGCTAAGAAAGAAGGGTCTAGGGTCTAGATTCATGTTAGGGGTTTCAAAGGTCGAAGCTTGGTTTGAAAACTCTAGATCTACTCACTTTGTGAGATTCTCTAAGCCTTGAAAACAAAACAAGACCCATCCATGGCGTGTGGTATGGATCACTCTCTCATTCTCTCCTCCAGACCCATGGCGTTTGGCGGAAAAAGAGATTGAGAGGCAAGGGAAACAGATTTCAACCACGTGGCTTAACTAGTTTTCTAAACTACCATGGCGTTTGGGAAAGAGTAACTAGCCTGTAAGATGTGATTTTCAGAGATCTCTGGATCCTGTCAAGGTAAGAGCTCTCTCTGATCATAAAGATCTTGGCGTGAGACTCTTTAAGCCTTAAGAACTCAACATCTTAGAAAAAAAGCCATTAAGAACAAGAAAACACCAAGCTTTGAAAACCTTTTCGACCCCGTGAATCCTCTCAACCCCGAAACCCAAATGAAACTACTCACTACACATAAAATAAACTAAGGAAAGTATGAAGAATGAAACGATAAACATAAGAACGATGGATTAAACTTAAACGATTCAAAATATTCAAGAACAAGCTCAAGGTCTAACAATGGCAGATCATCTCAAAACCAGAGAGAAAAAGCATAAAAAGATAAGAATGAAAAGTATGTGGGAAAAGATCATCGCCGCCTTCCAAAATGGGAAAAACAGCTTGATGGTCCCCCCCTCGCTAGCGGCCAAAGACGGTTGAAAGGACAGAGATCGACTTTGGGATCGAACGGCTCTCTCGATCACTTTCGGACATCATGTCTTCTACTCGATCTGGGTCTCGATCCTCTTCGGTGGATCGAGTGTTGCATCCGATCATGGTATCGATCTTCATCGAGTGGTGGACTCGATCCGGCTCTCGCTCTGCATGGCGTCATTTACGTCCGTAGCACTTGATCGATTGCTTCACTCAATCTTCTTCTCGATCAATTCCCTTGGATCGCCTGGGCTTCTCGATCTTCTGGTCGATCTCATCTAGATCGACCTGCCGTGCTCGATCTGCTCCCCGATCTCTGGTCCATAGCAAACATCCGACGTTCCACGAACCTCCACAACTCCAAAGTAGCCAGAAACAACCTGAATATGATGCAAAATGCAAGGAACATGCGTATGCTGGTGCAAGAATGCTCTAGGACCTAAAGTGATGCAACCAAGCCTAAAGTGTGATGTATATGCATGAAAAGCTAACTTATATGTATGCAAAATGTATGCAATATGCAGTGACATCTACTCCCCCAAACTTACTTCTTGCTTGCCCTGAAGCAACAGAAAATAAGAAAGGAAGAGAGGTTTTAAAACAAACGGGGGTTTTAAGCTTCTTGCAAAGGTGCTTTTCAAATGAATCAATCTCAATGTCCTAGTTACTAGTTGTAAAATGCAATGCGCACACTCATACTCCAAAGAACTTAGCCATACTCATCACACAAAGAAATTCATAACATGACTCTCCTATTCCTAACAGTCAAAGAAACTCATCCTTTAACATTCATTAAAGACCGAACCATGAATCAAACTTATGCACTTTAAAGCAGAACACATTTGGCTAAGGGTGCGGGCTATGAGCATAGAATGATCTCATTCGAAAAGGGTTTTTATTAAAACAAGGGTTTCTCTCAAAAAATGGCAAGAATTTTATGCATAATGCTAAAGGTGAAGGCAATTGATGCATACATGATCAGATTCTCATCTACCCATGTAAACTAACAATGATCCTAAACCCCTCTCATTTACCATCTTTTAAGCTCACTCACCACTTAGAATCTACCTTTTTCTCAAAGCAAAAGTTTAGCATTCTCCAATTCAAAACATAAAGTATTTTTAACTCTTTAGGCTATTGAAAAGGTTGAAAATAATTTGCTCTTTACATATTTCTTATTGATAGCTCTCTGTTTATTTATATTTATATATTATTTTTTTTCTTTTTCTTTTCTTTTATTTTGGCATTTAGGCCCTTTATTTTTTATTTTTATTTTTATTTTTTTTTATTTTGAGAGAGCTATCTTCTGAAATTATTAGAGCATAATTTTTTTTTTTAAAGACAAACCTTTCACTTAAAACCTTTTTCTTTCTTTCAAACACCAAACTCTTTTGAAACCGAGAGCATATAAACATGAACACAACCCCTTAAACCCCCAAACTTATTCTAAGCCTAAGTCTAGCTTCAAAATGCAAAGCTAGCAAACATATGAGAACCTAATCATGTCGCCTTAACCTAACACTTTATGCTAAGTTCAAACCGGAAAAAGGCCTCACAATGATGTCACACACGAAAACTTGGCCTCAAAGAAAGGTAAGGGTCAAGGTGGGAGTTCTACTTAGGCTCACAAAGAGTGGTAGAAGGAAGAAGAGAGCCTAAATATTTTAAAATCCATGTGTTCATTTTCAAATGCATAAGGATGATAATTGAAATTTCAGATTAAGGTTTTCACTTATTAGGAAAAGTTTCAAATCATGAGAGTTCAATTCAAGTCACGAAAATCATAGCAAGTGATCCAAGCATGGTAAGAACTTACTTTCAAAGTATGAGCAAAGCATTAGAGAATTACTAACTAGGGCATTGAAAAAATTCATGAGTTGAAAACACCTTTTTAAGAACTCTAACCCCTTATGCAAATGTGAACAACCTAGATGCTTTAAAAAAATTCTAGACTCAATCCTAAAATGCTTAACAAGATGAATGCAACTACATGAATCTTTGAATAAAATTTTAAAAATTTTACCAATTTTTCATGCAATGAAGATTCAAGGATGCTAAAGGGAAAATAAGATCAGAAAAAACACGTCAAACCACACACATACTCCCCCAAACTTGCTTGACACCGTCCCGGTGGCAGACAAATTCGTAGGAGCACCAAAACATAAAGCAAAAAGAAGCAAATATGAGCGGTATGTACAATGGAAGAAGGTTGTTACCTCGGGTCTAGTCTCTGCTGGAACTTGAGGATGTTCCAGAGGAGCTAGATGCTACGGCTTTGCCTTTGGAGCCTGGCTCTTGAAGAGAGAGACGCGCCAGTTGAATGTTTCTGCCTTGAGTCTCACGGATGACAACACCACCGGTCGAAAGCCTCCTCTTCTCGGGTTGTTGAACCTCCTGACTTACAGCTTGCTTAGACGAGCCTCCTTGAAGTAGTTTGACCTTCTTGGCAAGTTTCTTGAGCATTTTGCCTTGCCATTTGTTGATTTTCCATTGCATCTCCACAACAGATGCTAGGAACTTCTCCGTTTTGGTTCTCGGCTCAAAGTCTATCTTGAGAAGGGTATAAGCCTCGGGCATCTCATCTTCCGTGGCTGGGGACTCAGACCTTTGACGAGGAGCAATCGCTGGGGCAGGCGTTCCTCCTAGAGGAGGAAAGCACTCCTCTACGGTTGGCAAGAACTTGATGTTCCCAACACCAAGCAGCTCGGTCTCGTCCTTGTTTGGTAGGATGCATACTCTCTTCTTGTTTTCGTCGTCGATGAAAAGATAAGCGTAGAACCCTTCTGCTGGCGTGCGTCCCAAGCTGTCGGTATTACTCATGTAGACCTCATCCATGAAAGCTCTAGCCGGGATGGGTGTGAAATCGTGTATAGGTACGCCGGCTTGTATGAATAGAGGAGTGAGCAAGCCGCCAATGAAAGAAGAGCTTGCCTTGCACTGCAAGGCATAAGCCTTGTACTTCACCAAAGAGGCAGCAAGTACGCATCCATAGTTCACCTCGTCGCCGAGTTCATCCTCCATAGGCACTTTTTTCTCCGCCGGATCACACAACAAATGCTTCACGCCTTGGAACAAGAAGCAAAGCTCGGTCTTCGTGACCGTGGGAGCAACTGACCTTCCGCTGAATGTGTTGGCAATCAGCTTCAAGGTGTAACTCAGCACCGGGCTTCTCACTCTCTTGATTTTTGCGGTGTTGGCCTTGTAGTCTTCGTTGCTGATCAGGTCCCAAAAATCGTTTGCTCACGTGAAGGAGGGGAACTCGATCTTGGTGGCGGCTGCGTTGAGACCATATGCTTGACACAGCTCGGGGATTGAGATGCTGAAGGCTTGACGTCCAACCTTGAAAGAGAGACGGCCTTGTGAAGGAACGCGGGCGCTAGGGTTCTCGTAACGAAACTCCAACGTGGCAAGGAAGTCTATTGTCACTTCTGGAATTGTTGGGCAATCCATTCGTGACAAACATCTTAAGCCAATGTTCTTGAGGAGTTGGTCGAAATCTCCAAGGATCCCTAGCTTGAACAGCAGCTCCCGGTCCGCAAACTTAGTAGGCTCAAACCGAAGCCTTTCCAGCCGCTTCTTATCCCTCTTCTCGTCCTTACTCCACCGAACCCTCTCTTGAACAGCCACTTCCTGACCTTCTCCCTCTTGTGCTGTCTCTTCTCTCGCTCTCTTGGGGGCCATTGTTCCTGAAACAAAGTTCTCAAGCAAAGCTATGAGCAAATATGCGATATTATGAGAGAAAGAGAGAAGCAAGGAAGAAAGTCGATAGCTAATACCCTAGAATTTTGGAGAATTTATAAAAAATATAGCAGAATAATAGAGAATCAAATCTAGAGATACTAGAAAATCCAGAATTTTTCCTATTATTGAGCTAAATTTAAAAATTCGAAACCGTCCTAACATCTAAAACAATCAATTGCGAAATAAAGAGAGATTTTCTAAAAGATTTTCTCAAAAATCCGAAAATGCCTTTTACAAAGGTTGTTAAAGAAGCTTGCTAGCCTTTAGAAACAAATAACTCTCACTCTCTTTGCTTAAAAGTTCAATAATAGAAGAGATGAGAGAGTGAGAAGTTGTTGAAAACATTTAAAGGCTAACAAAAACAAAACTCTGGGTGCAAGAAGTGGTTTCTGACAAAAGTCTCGGTCAAGGCACAGTTTTCAGGGTCAAAGATTCCTGCCTTGACCGAGATTTGAATTTAAAAAGTGGAGGGAAAGAATGAGAGAGGGAAGAGGAAATGTTACCTCGGCACGAGATCGAGTCCCTTTGGTCGATCTAGGACTCGATCTCATGCCCATAATGGCTTGGATCGAGAGGGTCACTCGATTTGGGACACGATTCGATTGGAATCGAGTCGTGGATCGATTGGCTCTCTCGTTCCTTGAGTTTTTGAAATCGCGACTAAGTCCTCGTGATCGAGTCATGCTATCGATTCAGGGGTCGATTCAGCTTGGATCGAGTGGTTGATCCAGTTGACTAATCGATCTGTCTATGAGGGACTTTTCCCGAGAGAAAATAGATTGGTCGATCCATTTTTGGATCGATCGATCTAAACTCCAAGAATTTCCCGAGACATTTTAGATCGAGTTCGTCACTCGATCAGTCTACTCGATCTAGTCTAGATCGACTGCCTCCTCTCGATTCACTAGCTCGATCTAGCAAAGATCGAGCCAGGATGAGTCGATCTAGCACTCGATCTCTAGCTCATATACGCCCCTTTCTTACTCCTTTTGGAACTCGGATCATGGCTTGCGTCTCCCATACTTTTTCCTACACACTCACAAGACAAAAACATAAAACTGGAAAAAGAAATAAAGTAAAAATATGTACAGGATAGACATGGGAATGCCTCCCAAGTGCGCTTTCTTTAACGTATAGCTAGACTTTACTTGGTTTAGGCAGATGGTGGGTCTTAGAGAAGCATTGAGGTGCTCTCCTTGTCAAATGCACTCACCATGTACGGCTTAACTCTGTGCCCGTTCACTGTGAATGTATCTCCACTCTTGCCGACCAACGTGACAGCCCCGTAAGGTAGTACTTCCTTGATCTCATACAGACCGCTCCACCGTGACTTCAGCTTTCCTGGAAAGAGTTTGAGCCTCGAGTTGTAAAGCAGCACCAAACTCCCTTCCTTAAGCTCCTTAGGTACCAGCTTCTTGTCATGAGCAGCCTTGGTACGCCCCTTGTAGATCCAAGCACTTTCGTAGGCATCGAGCCTTAGCTCATCAAGCTCGTGCAGTTGGATCAAACGCTTATCCTGAGCCGTCTTCAGATCAAAATTCAGCCGCTTCACAGCCCACAACGCCCTATGCTCCAGCTCAACAGGAAGGTGACAGCCTTTACCGTAGAGAAGGGTGAAGGGAGTGGTACCAATAGGCGTCTTGAAGGCAGTCCGGTACGCCCACAAAGCGTCATCTAACTTTATAGCCCAGTCCTTCCGAGTAGTCCCAACTGTTCTCTCGAGTATCGCCTTGATCTGACGGTTAGAGACCTCCACTTGGCCACTCATTTGAGGATGGTAAGGCGTAGCTACCTTATGCTTCACACCATAATTCTTTAGCAGATTTTCAAACAGCTTGTTGATGAAATGGCTCCCTCCGTCGCTTATCACCACCTTGGGAACTCCAAACCTCGGGAAAATAATGCTCTTAAAGAGCTTGATCACCACCTTAGAGTCGTTTGTTGGGGAAGCAATGGCCTCAACCCACTTAGAGACGTAGTCAACAGCCACTAGTATGTACTTGTTGCCGTATGATGAAGGGAACGGCCGCATGAAGTCTATGCCCCACGCGTCAAAGACATCTACCTCGAAGATAGGAACTTGAGGCATCTTGTTCCTCTTAGTTATATTCCCTGCTCTTTGACACGCCTCACAGCTCTTCACAAACTCGTGTGCGTCCTTGAAGATAGACGGCCACTAGAAACCAGCTTGCAACACTTTCGTAGCAGTCTTGAACGAAGCAAAGTGTCCTCCGTAGGAAGAGCCATGGCAGTGAAAGAGAATGTCCTTGGCTTCTTCCTTTGTTACACACCTCCGGTATAAACTGTCTACGCCTCTCTTGTACAAGTAGGGGTCATCCCAATAATAGTGGCTCACGTCTCTCATGAGCTTCTTCCTATGGTAGTTGTCAAGATGCGACGGCTCCTCACCACATTCCAAGTAGTTCACAATATCTGCGTACCAGGGAAGATCTTCCTCCTTGAAGCTCAGAACTTCCTCAAACTGCCCCTCTAACCTTCCACAAACAGCCGTAGTGATTGCCATGAGTTGTTCTTCGGGGAGAGAATCGTCCAAAGGAAGAGATTCGTTGATCCTTAACCGAGAGAGATGGTCAGCAACGCCGTTCTCTATTCCTTTCTTGTCTTTGATCTCGATGTCAAACTCCTGAAGTAAGAGGATCCATCTCAAAAGCCTCGGCTTAGTGTCCTTCTTGGAATAGATATAGCGTAAAGCCGCGTGATCCGTGTAGACTATGGTCTTGGAACCCACGAGGTAAGCTCTGAACTTCTCAAAGGCGAATACAACCGCCAATAGCTCCTTCTCAGTAGTGGTGTACCTCGTTTGCGTGTCATCCAAGGTTCTTGAAGCATAGTATATCACGTGCAGCTTCTTATCCTTCCTTTGGCCTAGAACAACCCCCACGGCATAGTCACGAGCATCACACATAATCTCGAAAGGTAGAGTCCAGTCTGGTGCTTGCACTATGGGCGCGGATACTAGGGCCTCCTTGATGGTCACGAAAGCTTGCAAACACTCCTCATCAAAGACGAATCCAGCCTCCTTGCACAACAGCCGAGTGAGAGGGCGTGCAATCTTAGAGAAGTCTTTAATGAAGCGCCTGTAGAAGCCGGCGTGTCCCAAGAAGCTTCTCACCCCTTTGACGTTAGCTGGTAGCTCAAGGCTTGTCATCACATCAATCTTTGCTTTTCGACTTTAATACCCTTCTCTGATATCTTATGTCCAAGCATGATCCCTTCCTTAACCATGACGTGGCATTTTTCCCAGTTGAGCACCAAGTTGGTCTCCTCAGAACGCTTTAAAACCCTGCAAAGATTCAACAAACACGCAGAAAAGGACACACCATAGACCGAGAAGTCATCCATAAACACCTCTACCATCTCTTCTATTAGATCGGAGAAGATCGACATCATACACCGCTGAAACGTAGCCGATGCGTTACACAACCCGAATGGCATCCTTCGATACGCGAAGGTACCATAAGGGCATGTAAAGGTCGTCTTCTCCTAATCGTTGGGATGGATTGGTATTTGGAAAAATCCACTATATCCATCAAGAAAGCAATAGTAGGGGTGAATAGCAAGTCTTTCAAGCATTTGATCAATAAAAGGCAAGGGAAAATGATCCTTTCTAGTAGCAAGATTAAGCTTCATATAGTCAATACACATACGGTGTCAGTTAATAGTCCTAGTAGGTATAAGCTCATCTTTGTCATTCTTAACGACTGTGATCCCTCCCTTCTTAGGCACCACGTGTACGGGAGAAACCCACGTGCTGTCACTTATGGGATAGATCACGTCAGCCTATAAAAGCTTAAGAATCTCCTTCTTGACAACCTTTTTCAAATTTGGATTCAAACGCCTCTGATGTTCTATAGAAGAGGCGTTCTCATTATCCAAGTGAATCCTATGAGTGCAAAGCATTGGTGAAAGGCCCTTGATGTCACTTAGAGAGTACCCAATGGCCTTCCTATACTTTCTCAACTCAGTTAAGAGTGATTGAAACTCATCATCACTCAAGTTTTCATTCACAATCACAGGATAGGTTTCGTTAAGCCCTAAGAAAGCATACCTTTGCCCTTTTGGGAGCTCCTTCAGGTCCACCTTTGGGGCTAACAGCTCGCTCAAATCATCCTTGTGGCTGTTGCTGTTGTTCTCCTTCTTAGAACCTTCCTTAGAAACCGAGATATGGCCCTTGAGGCTGCTCTCTCCAACCGCTATCCCTTCTGAAATCGAGTCGTCAGGTCGATCTTGCTCTCGATGTCGTCTAGATCGAGCAGTTTCGCACGATTCACTCACTCGATTTAATGTGGATCGAGTGAGGGATCGAGACGCTGAGTCGATCTCCAGATTAGACCCCAAATTGATCGGAAGGCCTTTCTCGATCTCGGACTCGATTGTTTTCCTGGATCGGTCACCTTGCTCGATCTGACTGTCGATTTCTGCACCGGATCGAGTTGTGCTCTTGATTGTCTTGTCGGTTTGACTCCTGGATCGAGTAATGTCATCGATCTTGGAGTTGATCTCTAGGCAAACACCTACATCTTCAAGCACAACTTTCCTCGAATCACGCAAGTTAACGTACTCCTGAGTCCTCTGATCCACATAACCAAACTCTCCTGGCTCCTTAGTCAGTGCCAGCTTCAAATGATCTTCCTGAGCCAGCTCTTCCAGCAACTCATCCGCTAAGGCATCCAACGTATCAATGTAGAAAGCTTTCCCTTCTATCGTAGGCTTTTTCAAAACCTCATTGATATCGAAGTCTAGCCTTATATCTTTACCCAAGTGCAAGGCAATCTTCCCGTTCTTGACGTCTATTATGGCTCCGGCGGTAGCTAAGAAAGGTCTACCGAGAATGAGTGGATCCTTTGGCTCTTCATCCATTTCCAACACAACGAAGTCTGTAGGCACGTTCACTCCACTGATCTTTACTGGCAAGTCCTCAAGAAATCCCACGGGTAACCTCACACTCCTGTCAGCTAGTACCAACGAGATTCTACAGTCCTTGAAATGGGTAAAGCCGAGTTTCTTTGCCACGAAATGAGGCATCAGATTTATGCTAGCTCCGAGATCACAAAGACAACTCTTGAACTCCAAGGACCTAAAGCGCAGGGTATAGTGAAGCTTCCAGGGTCTCCCAACTTCTTAGGGAATATTTCCTTGTGTATCACAGCACTACACTCCTCACTTAGAACAAGCACTTCCTTACTTTCCTTATTCTTCTTCACGAGAGTGTCGTTGAAGAATTTGGCGCATTTAGGCATCATTGCAAGGCAGTCCACGAGAGGTTGCTTGATCTCTACGTTTTTAAGATGCTTCTCAAACAAGACTCTATGCTTCTCTATGAGTTGCTTCTTGAAACGGCCAGGAAAAGGCAGCTTAGGTACATACGGTGGAGGTACATAAGCATCCTTCTCCTTAGTAGTTTGCTCCGCTTTCTTCTCAACAACCGCTTTGTCTCCTCTTCTTGGCCCTTGAATCCAGACATTGTCAAAGTTTATCTCATCATCAGTTGAAAGCTTACCCTCCCCCTCTTGAATTACAACATCCTCGTTGTTCTTAGGAGTAACAGTTGGCACAAGCTCCTTTCCGCTTCTTAACGTGATGGCGTTGGCAAGTTCCTTAGGATTCTGCTCACACTTGCCCGGTAGGCTATTCTGACCACTTGTACTCGCCTTCCCCCTCTCTAGTTGCTTGATCTTGTTGTTTAAGTTGGTGATATGAGTAGAGAAGTCAGTGAGAGACGAGTCTAGACGAGTGTTCATTTCGGCAAACTTCTGGTTTGTTGAGGCTTGCCCATGAATCTGTTGTTGGAACATAGCTTGGACAGGATCAACTTGTTGTTGCATCGGTTGTTGCTGCTGAGGTACAAAGCCGGGAGGGTACATTGGTGTATAACCCTTGTTTCCTTGCTGTTGCCCGTGGAAGTTGTTCTGCCCTTGCCCTTGGAAGCCACCACTCGGCTGAAAACCTTTGCTGTAGGGTACGAAAGGCTTTGCTTGCTGAGCAGGGTACACTTGATCCTTAGGGTTTGCTACATTGGTGCTGCGGTATGAGAGATTGTTGTTCTGGTTGTAACCATGTGAATAGCCTTGAGGTTTGTAATTATTTTGACCTGCCACCCAATTGGCTTCTTCTTGGCTCAACTCAAGCTCCTCTTGGCTCTCATCTGCTTCACCAACAAAGTGAACATGCTTCTGATTTGCCAAAACTAACTTGTCAATCTTCTCGTGTAATGATTTCAACTCTTTCTTGTGAGACTCTAGCACAGAACCTCGTGGTGCACGGTCATAATCTTCAGCATAGTTGCCGTCACTTAGTGCTAAGTTCTCAATTAGCTCCATGCCTTCTTCTACCTCTTGACCAAGGAAGTTCCCCTTACTGGCCGTGTCAAGCAACAACTTGATCTTTGGTGAAGCTCCGCGGTAGATAGTGCTTAGTAGAGTCTCTTCGCTGAAGCCGTGGTGAGGACATTGGATAGTGTAGTCCTTGAATCGTTCCATGGCTTCATTGAAAGTCTCATTATTCCTTTGCGTGAAGCCGCTGATCTCGCTTCTTAGCCTTGCCGTTCTGGTGCTAGAGAAGAACTTTGAGAGGAAAGCCTTCTTACACTGGGCCCATGAAGTGATGGTGCCTTGAGGAAGTGTTTTCTCCCAATGTCTAGCCTTGTCTCCAAGAGAGAATGGAAAGAGACGCAGCTTGAAAGCATCTTCGGAGATGCCGTTTATCTTGATCATCCCACATACTTGCTCAAAATTATCGAGGTGCTCCAAGGGATCTTCCATTGCTAAGCCGTGGAACTTGTTGTTTTGCACCATGGAGATGAAACCTGGCTTAATCTCGAAGTTGTTGTTTTGTACAGGAGGAGGAGTGATCCCAAACCTATTGTGATGAGTATTGGGAGCATCTCCGGCTCCTATGATCCTTGGGGGTCTAGCCGCGTGTTAGGGGTTTCCATTGCCCCTTCCCACTGCCCCGTGAGCTGGAGGAGGTCCCTCTGGATGCTCGTGTTCAGCCATAGCTTCAAAGTCAACCACACCGTGCTGAACAATCTCCTCAAAAGCTCTAGCTTGTTCTCGTACTCTTCTTTGCCGTGAATGACCAAGTTGATGGATGTTGTCCAAGGGTTGAAGTAGATGGTTGACTCCCCTGGAACGAAGATGCATGTACCTGGAAGAAACACGTTTGAGTGTAGAGAGATTAGTAATTACAAAAAGTAAAGCTAAGTCTTCACTAAGCCCCAAATCTCTATGCTTTCTAACACTCCTAGAATGGCAACGGCGCCATTTGATAACAACTTTCTTGCAAGGGCGAGGATGCAATGAGGCTATCAAAACTCAAATGCAACACTTAGGTTGTAGTACACTATGCAAGTGAGAGTCAATCCATTTCTAGGAGCTAGGAAGGTCAAAGAGAATGCAAGAGCAGTGTAAAGCTAAGCGGATAACAGGCGATTTTGTGAAAATCCTAAAAACTATATGCATCGACCAAATGGAATACAAAACTTTTTTAAAATTACCAAGAGTGATTAAACTACCACGAGGAACTAACAGAATAATTAAAATGCAAGGCTATGAATTACTAAAAATCGACTAGTGGATCGACCAAACCATCGACCACTAGATCGAGCAGTTTGGATCGATCTCGTCTAAAAATGCAAGTATGAAGAAACTAATGACCAGGATGCGACGAATATCAAGCGAATGATTAACGAAGATGTAAAAATGCTAAGAAAGATGGGTCTAGGGTCGAGATTCATGTTAGGGGTTTCAAAGGTCCAAGCTTGGTTTGAAAACTCTAGATCTACTCACTTTGTGAGATTCTCTAAGCCTTGAAAACAAACAAGACCCATCCATGGCGTGTGGTGTAGATCACTCTCTCATTCTCTCCTCCAAACCCATGGCGTTTGGCGGAAAAAGAGATTGAGAGGCAAGGGAAACAGATTTCAACCACGCGGCTTAACTAGTCCTCTAAACTACCATGGCGTTTGGGAAAGAGTAACTATCCTCTAAGATGTGATTTTCAGAGATATCTGGATCCTCTCAAGGTAAGAGCTCTCTCTGATCATAAAGATCTTGGCGTGAGACTCTTTAAGCCTTAAGAACTCAACATCTTAGAAAAGAAAGCCATTAAAAACAAGAAAACACCAAGCTTTGAAAACCTTTTCGACCCCGTGAATCCTCTCAACCTCGAAACCCAAATGAAACTACTCACTACACATTAAATAAACTAAGCAAAGCATGAAGAATGAAACGATAAACATAAGAACGATGGATTAAACTTAAACGATTCAAAATATTCAAGAACAAGCTCAATGTCTAATAATGGCGGATCGTCTCAAAACCAGAGAGAAAAAGCATAAAAAGATAAGAATGAGAAGTATGTGGGAAAAGATCATCGCCGCCTTCCAAAATGGAAAAAACAGCTCGATGGTCCCCCCCTCGCTAGCGGCCAAAAACTGTTGAAAAGACAGAGATCGACTACGGGATCGAACGGCTCTCTAGATCACTTTCGGACATCGTGTCTTCTACTCGATCTGGGTCTCGATCCTCTTCCGTGGATCGAGTGTTGCATCCAATCTTGGTATCGATCTTCGGTCGGATCGAGTGGTGGACTCGATCCGGCTCTCGCTCTCCATGGCGTCATTTACGTCTGTACCACTTAATCGATTGCTTCACTCGATCTTCTTCTCGATCAATTCCCTTGGATCGCCTGGGCTTCTCGATCTTCTGGTCGATCTCATCTAGATCGCCTGGGCTTCTCGATCTTCTAGATCGACCTGCCGTGCTCTATCTGCTCCCCGTTCTCTGGTCCTTAGCAAACATCTGACGTTCCACGAACCTCCACAACTCCAAAGTAGCCAGAAACAACCTGAATATGATGCACAATGCAAAGAACATGCGTATGCTGGTGCAAGAGTGTTCTAGGACCTAAAGTGATGCAACCTAGCCTAAAGTGTGATGTAAATGCATGAAAAGCTAACTTATATGTATGCAAAATGCATGCAATATGCAGTGACATCAGTTAATTCTTCTATACTTTTCTTGATTTCTGTGTTTAATGCTTGATTAGCCCTAACTAGGTTGATTAGGATCTTAGGCTCATTTTATGCCCACCAAGTATTTGATGAAATGCATGAACTGCTTTGCAAGAGAATTGCTTGTCCTAGCTCAAGAGATTGACTGTCTAGGGAGTAATTTGGCAATATAGGATTGAGTATTAGTCTTAATGGTTGCTGTTTGTCATTTTACTAATAAGAATTAGTTCTTGACTTGATGATTAACAAAGACATTAGTGCCAGGAGATTGGATTGGTCATATAAATGAATCCTATGCATAAGGAATAGCATTGTGTGAGTTTGTAAGCATCATAGGTTGAGTCAAGAGTTCTCTAATACCAATTATCTCATCTCAAGTCCCTTCACATCGTATGATGCCAGTGATCGATGTACTTTGTGGCTCCTCTTGGTTTGTTCAACGCACGATGTGATAGATCGATGTTGAGCTGTTTTTCACATCGTGCGATGTTGTTGACCGATGCTGGGACATCGAGCAAGTGCTGTCCGATGCTGGTGCACGATACGTTTGGCTCGACCCTCGCGCTAGTTACATCATTCGATGTCCATGGTCGATGTCCTCACATCACGCTTGATAGCTCAATGTCTCTGGTCGATGTAAATACCTGTTGTTCCCTGCCAACTTAAAGCGTACAATGTTACCGGTCGATGTTGTTCCACTTCTTTGACATCGAGCTCCATTGCTCGATGTTGACGCCTGATGTTAGCTACATCGAGCTTGATCAGCTCGATGTTTCTGCACGATGTGGGCTAAAACATGCACTAATTTAACTATCCACTTGCTTTGAACTCCACCTGCTCCTAGGATCAAAAGATAAACACAAACACAAACTTAAAATGCAAAATATGTACAGGGGTAACATGGGTATACCTTCCAAGTGTGCTTGTTTAACGTCCTTAGCTTGAATTTCCTTGGCCAATCACTCCTGTAGAGGATCTTGAAGATGGATGTCTATATCATCTCCAAGGGACTCACTTGCCATGTATGACTTCAGCTTGTGCCCATTTATTGTGAAGTCTCCTCCATCCTTGTCAAACAAAGTCACAGCTTCATATGGCAACACATCTTTGATCTTGAATGGTCCTGACCACCTTAACTTAATTTTTCCAGGAAATAACTTCAGCCTTGAGTTGAACAACATCACCTGATCTCCAGCCTTGAAGTCCTTGTGTCTTATCATCTTATCATGAAAAGCCTTGGTCTTCTCTTTATAGATCTTAGAGCTCTCAAAATCTTTAAGGCATTTTCTTCTAACTCATGTAAGTTGATGAGTCTCTTCTCCTGAGCAGTCTTGATGTCAAAATTCAACACATGATTTCAAAGGGGATGACATCAGTTGACATGCAGCTACAGTCTCCTTCTCAGTTTTAGCATATCTGGTTTGGGATTCATCCATTGTCCTGCTAGCATAATAGATGACATGCAACTTCTTGTCCACTCTTTGTCCCAAGACAGCTCCCACAGCATAATCACTAGCATCATACATGATTTCAAAGGGGAGATCCCATTTTAGAGCTTGCACTATGGGTGCACTGACTAAGGCCTCCTTGAGGGTGAGGAATGCTTGTAAGCAGTCTTTATCAAAGACAAATTCTGTCTCCTTGCATAGAAGCCTTGTCAATGGTCTTGTTATCCTTGAGAAGTCCTTGATGAACCTCGTGTAGAAACCAGCATGTCCTAAGAAGCTTCTGGTTCCTTTGACTGAATTTGGAGGCTCTAAGTGCAGCATCACATCTATCTTGGCCTTGTCCACTTCTATCCCCTTCTCTGAAATGTTGTGACCTAACACTATGCCTTCTTGGGACATGAAATGGCAATTCTCCCAATACAGAACTAGCTTAGTGTCTTCAGATCTCTGTAAAACCTGAGAAAGATTGGACAAGCAGACACCAAAGGAGGATCCATAGACACTAAAGTCATACATGAATAGTAAATCAGAGAATATGGAGGTCATACACCTCTGAAATGTTGCTGGGGCATTGCACAGTCCAAATGGTATTCTTCTATATGCAAAAGTGCCATAAAGACATGTGAATGTGGTTTTTTCCTGATCATTAGGATGAATGGGGATCTGGAAAAAACCATTATACCCATCTAAGAAGCAATAATATTTAAGATTAGCTAATCTTTCTAACATTTGGTCTATGAATGGCAAAGGGAAGTGATCTTTCTTTGATGCAGAATTTAGTTTTCTATATTCTATGCACATCCTATGACAAGTTATAGTTGTAGTGGGGATTAACTCATCATTTTCGTTTTTTACCACAGTGATTCCTCCTTTCTTAGGCACCACATGGACTGGTTAGACCCATGTGCTGTCTGAGATAGGATAAATCACACCAGCTTCAAGCAATTTTAAGATTTCTTTTTAAACAACTTCTTTCAGATTAGGATTCAATCTCCTTTGAGGTTGATAACACAATTCTTACTGTGTAAATGCAAGCACGAGAGGTTATCAAACTCAAATGCAAGACTAAAATGTAGTATAACATGCAAGTGAGGTATCAATCGACACCTAAGGGTAGCAAGTTCACTAAGAATGCAAAAGAATGAGCAAAGCTAAGCAGATTATGAAAATGATTGGCAAAATCCTTAAAAACTAAATGCAAGTGTCAAATGCAAAGCGAAACAATTTTAAAATCCCTGAAAGAGGGTTAACTACCACGAGCAACAAGCAGAAAGTCTAAAATGCAAGCCTATTAAAAACTAAACATCGACTAGTGAATCGACCACTGGATCGACCACTAGATCGAGCAATATGAATCGATCTCGTCTAACAACCTACAATGATGAATGATGCGATGAACTAATGAGCAAGGTGCAAACTTTATGACGACAGAATGATAAACAAAGGTTTAAAACACTAAGAGAGAGGGTCTAGGGTTGATGGTCATATTCGTGGGTCTCAAAGATTAAAGCTTGGTTTGAAAACGTTGGATCTACTCTTTTAAGTGGTTCTCTAGGCCTTGAAAACAAAACAAGATCCATCCATGGTGTGTGGTATGGGTCACTTCATCAATCTCTTCTCCAAACCCATGTCGTTTGGTGGAAAAAGAGATCGAAGAGCTTGGAACACAGATTTCAAACAAATGACCTAACTAATCCCCTAAACAACCATGGCATGTGGGAAAGGAAGGATTAGCCTCTAGGATCTGATTTTTCAGGACATCTGAATCCTGTCAAGGTAAGACAGCCCTTCGATCATAGAGATCTTGGCGTGAGAGTCTCTAAGCCTTAAGTACTCAAGATCCTAGAAGAGAAAGTAATGAAGAACAAGAAAACTCAAAGCTTTAACCTTTTTGACCCTTTCGAATCACCTCAACCCATCAACCCAAATGAAACTACTCGCTACACATAAAGAAAACCGAACATAATGCAGAAGATGATCTACTAAACATGATTAACGATTGATTTAAGGTAAAAAGTTCAATATTCAAAGTGAAAAAGCAAGAAAAGCTTGAAGTTCTACGATGGCGGATTCGCCTAAAAACGAGAGAGAACGAAAAGGTAAAAAGACAGAATGAAGATAATGAAAGGGATGGCTGCGTTTTGCCAAAAATGGCCAAACAGCAAATGGTCCCCCCTTAGCTACGGTCCAAATCCAGCTGGACGGATAAGGTTAGTCTGGGATCGACTCGGGTCACTCGATCTCTGGCTCGATCTTCACTTGATCAACCTGCCTTGCTCGATCTGCTACTCGATCTCAGGTCCTTAGCATGCACTCCTGAGTTTTCCAAGTGTACACGAGCTTCCTCACGAGCCTTAGCACGTCCACGAGTCCTCCAAAGCTCCAAAGTGTCCAAAAACAACCTGAATATGATGCATAATGCAAGAAACATGCGAATGCTAGTGCAAAAGTGCTCTAGGACCTAAATTGGTGCAAACTAGCCTAATATGCAAGGTGAATGCATGAGAAACTCTCTTAAATGCATGCAAAATACACAAAATATATAGTAATACACAAAAGAGAAGTTTTAAAAACAGGGGTTTAAGCTTCTTGCAAAGGTGTTTTTCAAATGAATCATTTCAATGGTCCTAGTTCTTAACTCTAAAATGCAATGCACACACTCATACTCCAAAGAACTTAGCCATACTCATCACACAATGAATTTCAAATCATGAGTCTCCTATTCTAGACAATCAAAGATTATTATCCTTTTAACATTCATTAAGATTAGAACCGTGAATCACACCTATGCATTTTAAAGCCGAACACATTTGGTTAAGGACAAAGGCTATGAGACTAGAATGATCTCATTTAAAAAGGGTTTTGTAATGCAAAGGGTTTCTCTCAAGAAGGGTAAGAACTTATGCATAATGCTAAAGGTAAAGACAATTGATGCATACATAACTAGACTCTCATCTACCCATGTACACTAAAAATGATCCTAAAATCCCTCTCATTTCTTTTCTTTTTAGCTCACTCACCCTCCGAGATACTACCCTTATCACCAAAGCAATTCGTTTAGCAAAAACCCAAGTTAAAACAGAAAACATCCTTACTCTTTTAGGCTAGTGGAAAAGCTGAAAACATTTTTAGCTCTTTACTTTTCTTATTGATAACTCTCTACTTATTATATTTTTTTTCTTTTTCTTTTCTTTTTATTTGGCACTTAGGCTCTTTTCTTTTCTTTTTCTTTTATATGAGAGCTACCTTCTGAAATATACTTAGAGCTTTTCATTTTGAAAATATTTCTTTCCACTTAAAACCACTTCAAACACTTCAAACACCAAACTCTTTTGAAACCGTAAACTACGCAAATAAACAATCCCAATGAACCCCAAACCTAACCTAAGCCTAAAAACTAGCTTCAAAATGCAAAGCTAGCAATTAAATGAGAGCCTAATCATGTCGCCTAGACCTAACACTTTATGCTAAGTTCAAACCGAAAAGAGGCCTCACAATGATATCACACAAGAACATTTGGCTTGAAAGAAAAGTAAGGGTTATGGTGGGAGTTCTACTTAGGCTCATAAAAGAGTGGTGAAAGGAGGAAGAGAGCATAAATTTGTATAAGATCCATGTGTTCATTTTCAAATGCATCAGTATGATAATTAAAATTCAGATTAGGGTTCTCACTTATTAGGACAAGATTCATTTCATGAATGTTCAAGTCAAGCCACGAAAATCAAAACACATGATCCAAGTATGGTTAGAGCTTACTTTCAAAGAGTGTACAAGGCATCAGAGAGCGACTAACTAGGGCCTTGAAACAATTCATGAGCTTAAAACACCTTTTAAAGAAAACTTTAACCCCTTATGCAAATGTAAACAACCAAGATGCTTAAAAATTCTAGACTCAATTCTAAAATGTTTAACAAAGTGAATGCAACTACATGAATTTTTTTGAAAATTTTTAGAAATTTTACCAATTTTTTTGTTCTTTTCTATGCCTTAGATGCAATGAAGACTCAAGGGATGCAAAGAGAAAATAAGAAGAAAGAAAACAATGTCAAATAACACACACACTCCCCCAAACTTGAATGACACCGTCTCGGTGGCAAACAAATTCAAAGGAGTTCAAAACACAAAGCAAAAAAAAAACGAAAACAGATGATGGTATTTACAAGGATCGGTTATTGGTACCTTGGAGCTAAACTCGGCTGGAACTTGAGGATGTTCCAGCGGAGCCGCTCTTGCTAGAGGAGCGTCGTGCTATGCCCTTGCCTTTATCCGCGGTCGGGAATCCATGGACGGAGTGACGTGCTTGTTGCGTACTGCCTTGAGGTTCACGGATGACTATCTGACCCGTTGATCTCCTCTTCTGCTCTCGCTCGGGCTGCTCGACCTCTACACTCATGTACTGCTTAGACTGCGCGTGAGAGTTCCCTTGAAACGCCTTGACCTTCTTGGCAAGTTTCTTGATCATCTTGCCTTGCCATTTGGTTATCTTGCGCTGCATCTCCACAACCGAAGCTAGGAACTTCTTCGCTTTGGTTCTTGGCTCAAAATCTATCTTTGGGAACTCAAAATCAGCTGCCATCACGGCGTCTGAGGGTGGTGATTCTGAGGGCCCCCGTGTGACTTGAGGCGGCATCATGTCTGCTCCAAGTGGTGCATAACACTCCTCTTGATTTGGACAGAACTCGATGGTGCCTATGCGGCCCACGTGTGTTTCATCCACATTAGGAAGGATGCATATGCTCTTCTTCTTGTCATCACTGTAGAACAGATAGGCAAAGAATCCTGGAGCTGGCGTAGGTCCCAAGCTATCGGTGTTACGCATATAGATATCGTCCATGTATGCTTTATCCGCGCAAGGTTCAAAGCTTTGAAGAGGTACACCGGCTTGACTGAAGAGTGGTGTAAGGAAGCCGCCAATGAATGCTGAACTCGCCTTGCACCTCATAGCATACGCCTTGTATTTCACCAAAGAGGACGCCAAGGTACATCCATAATTAACATCATTCCCAAGATCATCTTGCATCGGCTCGTGGTTCTCCTCTTCGCTGCTGCAAAGTACCCTCTTGATTCCTTGGAAGAGAAACCACAGCTCGGTCCTTGTCACGGTAGGAGCCACTGATCGCCCACTGAAGGTGTTTGCTAGCAGCTTGAGAGTATACCTCAGGACGGGAATCCTCACTTTCTTGATCTTAGCCGTGTTGGGCTTGTATTCTTCAAACAAAGCAGGTCCCATAGTTCGTTGGCAGTCTTGAGAGGAGGGAACTCTACTTGCTTAGCCATGGCATTAAAACCATAAGCTTGGCAAAGCTCTTCAATGGAGAGATGATAAGCTCACCTCTTGATCTTGAAGGTGAGATGACCTTGTGAGGGAGTGGGGAGGCTCGGATTCTCATAGGAAAACGCCAAGGTAGAGAGGAAGTCTAGAGTGACTTGTGGATATGTTGGGCAATCCATCCGTGAAAGGCATGCAAGCCCCATGTCTTAGAGAAGAAAATCAAAGTCTTCTAGAAGTCCCATCCTCTCCAAGAGATCTATACTAGCAAACTTAGTAGGCTCAAAGCGCAGCCTCTCTAACCTCTTCTTTGCCAACTTTTCCTCCTTCGTCCAACGATCCCTCTATTGAACCACTTGTTGAACCACTTTTTGCTCCTCTTGACCTTCTCCTTCATGTTCTGTCTCCTCTCTCGTTCTCTTTGGGGCCATAGTACCTGAGATACAATTCTCAAACAAGAGATTGAGCATAGGCGGTGAATTTGGAGAGAAACAGCAAGCAAGAAAGAAAAAGTTTTAACTAGTGCCCTAGATTTTTGGGGAATTTATAAAAATTCTAAATAGAGAAGGGAATCTAGAGATAGAACCAAATCTAGAATTTTTCCTAATATCTAGCTAGTTTTAAAAATTCGCTAAACCTATAACATCTTATTATTCAAACAATGTAAAGAAAAGGATATCTTCCCAAAAGATTTAAAACAAAGACTTGAAAATACCTTTTCGAAGTTGAAAGAGGATGTTGTTAGCCCTTAGTAAAAAAGAAAATCACACTCTCTCTGGTTTAGAAACTCGAAACACAAATAATGAGAGAGTGTGTTTGTTGAAAATTTAAAGGCCAACAAGAAGAACCTAAAACCATGGGCAAGAAAGTGGTTTTCTGACAAAAGGTGTGGTCAAGGCACATCTTTCATGTTCAAAGATGCTTGCCTTGACCACTTTTTAAATTTAAAACTTTTAGGGAAAGAAGAAAAGAGGGAAAATAAATTGTTACCTCGGCACGAGATCGAGTCCATTTGGTCGATCTAGGACTCGATCTCATGCCCATAATGGCTTGGATCGAGCGGTTTGATCAATCAGGGACTCGATTCATTTTGCATCGAGTCTTAGATCGACTGTCCCTCTCGTTCATTGACTTTTGGTCAACAGGCACTGGTCCTTGGAACGAGCTACGTGATCGATCTGAGCATTGATTTGGCCTAGATCGAGTAGGGGATCGAGTTGACTGATCGATTTGTCTTTGAAAGATCTTCTCGAGAGAAATTAGATCGGTCGATCCAGATTTGGACCGATCAATCCAAAACTCCAAGAACTTCCCGAGACATTTTAGATCGGTCGATCTAGATGGGATCGATCGATCCGAACTCATCTAGATCGACCTTGTCTACTCGATCTTGTCTAGATCGATTGGCTCCTCTCAATTCGTTAGCTCGATCTAGTAAAGATCGAGCTAGGATAAGTCGATCTAGCACTCGATCTCTAGGCTATTCTTAACCCTTCTCGCCTCTTTTGGACTCCAAGATCATGTCCTGCAATCCTTTACACCCTTTCCTACACACTTAGAAGATAAAAACATAAAACTGAAATAGAAAGAAAGCAGAAATATATACAAGATAGACATGGGAATGCCTCACAAGTGCGCTTTCTTTAACGTCTTTAGCTAGAATTTACTTGGTTTAGGCAGATGGTGGGTCTTGGAGAAGCATTGAAGTGCTCTCTTTGCAAAGGCCTCACAGCTCTCACAATAATGTTTAGGTTCAAAAGGAGGTTTTGGTTAAGGGTGAGGATGTAACTGTCCCATAATTATGAGGATCAGCTATTTGGATCAACAAGAGTGGTAGAAAGGAGAAAGATGATCCAAATATGTATATGGTAGCCATGAATTCACTTTTCAATGCATAAGACATGATAATTAAAAGTCCAAATTAAAGTTCAAGTTGATAGAGTTATTTTCAGAGAACAAATGCTTTCAGAATGAGATGAGAAGACCAAATCTAGCAATCTAAGCATGGTTCAGCCTTAACTTCTAGCAATCAAATGATGCATCAATCAACTAAGCACTTAAAAACTGAAATCATCTCTAAACACTAAGCACTTTACAAAGTAAAACTTCCTGGGTCACTAAGCTTGTTAGGAGTCACCTTTTGTTGTTGAATGATGGCGCTGCACTCATGTGTTAGTACCACCATCCCTAGCAGAGATTTTGTTCTCTCAATCACAGCAGCCTTCAAGAAATTCTGGTAAGGTGGAACCAAAACAAGAGCATCTAGCAATGGCATAGTGAGCTGAATCTTTTCCATCTGCTCATGAAAGAAACCTTTATACTTTTCAATTAACTGCTTCTTGAATCTTCCAGGAGATGGTATTGTAGGTTGATATGGTGGAGGAATGTATCTTGGCTCTTTGGCTAACTCCTTAGGTGCTTCTTTTGGTTTTTCCCTAACCACCTCTTTGGCCTTGCTGTTCTTTGAACCTTTTTCAGCTTCAACCACTTCATTCTCTTTAGCTTCTTCAGCATCTTTGACCACCATCCCTTCTACTTGTTCCTCAATGTCCACATTGGGTGTAGAAGGTGCTGTTTTTGGAGGAAGTTGCTTCCCACTCTTTAAAATGATAGCTTTGATACTCTCTTGTAATAGTGAAGAATGAGATGATTGTGCATGACTTTCTTGCTTATTTAGATTCAGATTCTAATAGTCTAGTTGGAATTGGAGGTTGTTGCTTGTAGAGTCAATACTCCTTTGGATGTCAGCAGCCATACTTCTCTTAACTTCAGCTATATTGCTTTGGATATCAGCCATATTGCTTTGAATGACAGCCATACTGCTTTGAATTTCTGCAGTTTGGAGTTGTTGCATTTGTAGAATAAGTTTCTTAATATCCAAAGCTTGAGGGGACAGAGATTTGTTGGCACCAACTATTTGAGAAGAAGAACCTTGATGTTGATGAATGTAAGGGCCTCCGTTGGACTGTTGTTGGCAAACATCATAACCCTGTCTCATTGCTGGCTCTTGGATCTGAACAGATTTGACTTGATGCTCTTTGTAGTGGCTATGTGGATCAACATTTTGAAGAGGTTTGGTGGCTCCATTGAACAACATATCCTCGTTTTCCTGCAAAGCCTTCATCTCATGCATTGCTGTTTCAAACTTCTCTTCAGCTGCTTTTGCATGTTGCTCAAACTCATCTACATAATTCCAATTGCTGAGCGCCATGTTCTCCACTAGGATCTATCCTTCATCAACATCCTTGCCGAGGAAGTAGCCATTACTAGCTGTATCTAGAATGATTCTTATGTTTGGTAGAACACCTCTATAGAGAGTGGAGAGAAGTATTTCCTTGGTAAAACCATGATGAGGGCATTGTTGAGTGAAGCCTCTAAACCTTTCCCAAGTGTCTCCATAGCTCTCATTGGACCATTGTTGGAAGTTTGAGATCTCATTCCTGAATTTGGCAGTTCTAAAGGGAGAGAAGAACTTGGTTAAGAAAGCATCTTTGCATTGTTCCCAAGTGGTGATGCTTCCTTGTGACAAAGACTTTTTCCATATTTGAGCTCTATCTCCAAGAGGGAATGGAAACAACCTGAGCTTTAATCCATCATCTGAAACTCCACTAAACTTTGTCATAGCACAAATCCTCTCAAAGTGATCCAAATGCTCAAGAGGATCTTGGTTAGGCAATCCAAAGAACTTCCTTTCTTGAACAATAGCAATCAAGCTGCTATTTATCTCATAGTGGTGAGTTTCCATAAGTGGAAGAATACCTTGTCTTGAAGCATAGTTTGATGGTATATCTGCAGCACCTATAGATCTCAATGGTCTTTGATCTTTCATAACCCAAGCTCCTTGTAAACCATGTTGACCTTGCTGTCCTTGTAAGCCTTGGATCCCTTGAAGACCTTGTGGACCTTGTGGACCTTGAAAACCAAAACCAGCAGCATACTGATGTTCTTCCATGCTTAAACAGCTGATTCCTGCTGCTGCAAACCAAAAGCCTTGACTTTGAACCTCAGTTGTAGTTTAAGACACTTAAGAGCAAGGGTTTTGGTACCTACAAAACAAATTCTAGACCAAAAAGAGGAATCAGTAACCAAAAACGAAAATAATCAAGCTTGATCTCAAGATCTTTACAAATCCTACTGAACAAAGCTTTCCCGTATTGGCAACGGTGCCAAATTGATGTAGGTTTTTATCCTATCTCAATCTTCAACCTACATCAATCATTGCAGTATTGAGTTTATCAATCCAAAAGGGGAAGACTGAAGCAGCAGGAATGCAATAGAGTTCCTAATTCAAGTAGATAAAGAGAGTTTAAATGTCTAGCAACCTAAAGGATCAAACAAATTTGAAGCAAACACCAAACCAAAAGTGAGCAGCAAGCAAAAGATCTAAAGCATAAGCAAAAACAGAGCAATTTCGAATTTAACTAAAAATAGAGGAAAGACAGGACTTGAGATGGGATAATTGGTATTAGGAAACTCTCAATTCAATCTATGATGCTTACAAACTCATACAATGCTATTCTTTATACATAGAATTCATTTATAAGACTAATCCAATTCGTGGCACTAATCTCTTTACTAATTATCAAGTCAAGAACTAATTTTCATTAGTGAAATGATAAACAGCAAGCATTAAGACAATCTATCAATCCTATATTTCCAAGTCACTTCCTAGACAGCCAATCTCTTGAGCTAGGAAGCAGTTCAGGCATTTCATCAAACATTTGGTGGGCATAAAATGAGCCTAAGATCTTAATCAACTTAGCTAAGGCTAACCAGGCATTAAACACGGAAATCAAGAAAGGTAATTAAAGATTAAGCATCGAATTCTCTAAACCTAACGCATCTCAAATCACTAATCACCATTAAAACTATCAAATCAAAGAGAAATAGATAGCTAATCATGATTAGAAATACTAAACAAGAAGGAAAATGCAAACTTATTTTGAAATCAAAAAAATATTCAAAGACAAAGTATGATTAAGAAACTAGAAAAGGAAGGACTGTTGAATAATAGGATGATCCCAGAAATTAGGGATTTTAAGTATTTATAGGAGTCTAAACAGAGTGGCAAAGTTGTAAATAAATTGTCTTCAGACGGGGTCAACATCAAGCATGCTTGATCGATGTGGGTGCTCGATGTGGATGACATCGAGCTGGTTTGATCGATGTAAGTGATGGATGCTCTCCTCTGGACTACTGGCATCGAGCTGGTGAGCTCGATGTGAATGATCGACGCCTGTGTCTTGTAGCCACGGCCCTCTTACATTGTACGATGTCCTTGATCGATATCAGTCTCATGTCTCTTCACATCGTGAAGGCTTGGTCGATGTTGTTGATCGGTGTAAACTCCTTTTCTCTCGGGTAGTTTACATCGTACGATGTGGATCCTGCCATGATCGATGTTGAGCCAAACTTCTGCTTCCTTAACTTCTCTGGATCCTGCTTGACTGGGGCAATGATATTACCATATATTTTGCATATTTAGCTTGCATTTAGGGTAGTTTTCATGCATTCATCTCGCATTATAGGCTAGTTTCTATCATTTGTTGCATTTTAGGTCCTAGATAACTTTGCATTCGCATTTTGCATAGTATCTGCATCTTTTGCATCATTATCAGGTTCTTTGGAGTATGAGTGTGTGCATTGCATCTTAGGATTAAGAACTAGGACCATTAAATTGATTCATTTGAAAAACACTTTGGCAAGGAATTTGAGCCTCCGTTTTTAACACCTCTCTTCCTTTCTTGAAATTTGTTTGCTTGAGGGCAAGCAAAAGGCAAGTTTGGGGGAGTTGATATTACCATATATTTTGCATATTTAGCTTGCATTTAGAAAAGTTTTCATGCATTCATCTCGCATTATAGGCTGGTTTCTATCATTTGTTGCATTTTAGGTCCTAGATCACTTTGCATTCGCATTTTGCATAGTTTCCGCATCTTTTCCATCATTATCAGGTTGTTTGGGACACTCTGGAGTTGTGGAGGTTGCGTGGACGTGCTGAGGATCAATATGGAGCTTCTGGACACTTGGAGAATTCAGCCATGCATGCAAAGGACCCGAGATCGAGCAGCGGATCGAGCTAGGAAGGTCGATCTAGACGAGATCGACCAGAAGATCGAGTGACTCAAGTCGTTTCAAGGAGAAGGATCGAGACCAAGATCAAGAGAGGAGATCGATCGCGAGTACGGACGTGAATGACGCCATGCAGAACGAGAGCCAGATCGAGACCACGACTCGATCATCCAAGGATCGAGTAGAAGATCGAAGGAAGTGCTCGATCAATCCAGCCAGATCGACTAGAAGATCGAGCAGAAGAAGGCGATCCATGAAGAAGATCGAGTGAACTGATCGATCTCGAGATCGATCTCTACACCCTTATCCGAGCAGCTGAATTTTGGTGTCTAGTGAGGGGACCATTTGGAGATGTTTAGCTATTTTGGGCAAAAGAGGCTATCACTTTCATTATCCTACACTTAGTCTTATCTTTTTCCAGCTTTCTCTTAGGCGATTCCGCCATTGCAATACTTTTAAGCTTTTTTTGTTTTTAACTTTGAATCTCGTTAATCATTAAGTGCTCTTCGTTAATCGCTTTCGTTAATCATGCTTAGCTTTCTTTCTTTTGCATTTGAATCGATTTCAATAATGAGTAGTGAGTAGTTTTCTTTGGGTAAAAGGTGGGTATGAGAGTCATGATTTGAGAATTCAATATGTGATGAATATTGCTAAGTTCTTTGGAGTATGAGTGTGTGCATTGCATCTTAGGATTAAGAACTAGGACCATTAAATTGATTCATTTGAAAAACACTTTGGCAAGGAATTTGAGCCTCCGTTTTTAACACCTCTCTTCCTTTCTTGAAATTTGTTTGCTTGAGGCAAGCAAAAGGCAAGTTTGGGGGAGTTGATATTACCATATATTTTGCATATTTAGCTTGCATTTAGAAATGTTTTCATGCATTCATCTCGCATTATAGGCTGGTTTCTATCATTTGTTGCATTTTAGGTCCTAGATCACTTTGCATTCGCATTTTGCATAGTTTCTGCATCTTTTGCATCATTATCAGGTTGTTTAGGACACTCTGAAGTTGTGGAGGTTGCGTGGACGTGCTGAGGATCAAAATGGAGCTTGTGGACACTTGGAGAATTCAGCCATGCATGCAAAGGACCCGAGATCGAGCAGCGGATCGAGCTAGGCAGGTCGATCTAGACGAGATCGACCAGAAGATCGAGTGACTCAAGTCGTTTCAAGGAGAAGGATCGAGACCAAGATCGAGAGAGGAGATCGATCGCGAGTACGGACGTGAATGACGCCATGCAGAACGAGAGCCAAATCGAGACCACGACTCGATCATCCAAGGATCGAGTAGAAAATCGAAGGAAGTGCTCGATCCATCCAACCAGATCGACTAGAAGATCGAGCAGAAGAAGGCGATCCATGAAGAAGATCGAGTGAACTGATCGATCTCGAGATCAATCTCTACACCCTTATCCGAGCAGCTGGTTTTTGGTGTCTACTGAGGAGACCATTTGGAGATGTTTAGCTATTTTGGGCAAAAGGAGGCTATCACTTTCATTATCCTACACTTAGTCTTATCTTTTTCCAGCTTTCTCTTAGGCGATTCCGCTATTGCAATACTTTTAAGCTTTTCTTGTTTTTAACTTTGAATCTCGTTAATCATTAAGTGCTCTTCGTTAATCGCTTTCGTTAATCATGCTTAGCTTTCTTTCTTTTGCATTTGAATCGATTTCAATAATGAGTAGTGAGTAGTTTTCTTCGGGTAAAAGGTTGGGTCGATTCAAAGGGGTTTAAAGGTTTAAGCTTTTGGATTTCTTTTTGTTCTTAACTTATTACTTTCTTGGATTTGGGGTCTTAAGGCTTAGAGAATCTTGGAAAAGATCTCTATGATTCCAGGGTTTCTCTTACCTTGACCGGATTCATAGATCCTTGAAAACCAAATCCTAGAGACTAATCTAAACGCCATGGTTTAAGAGGGAATTAGTTAAGCCACTATTTAGGATCTTTGCTTACTGTTCTTTGACACATCTTTCCACTACACGCCATATGTTAGGAGGAAGGGTCAGAGAAAGGGGTCTTACCATACGCCATTGAAGACCCTAGTTTAAGTTTCCTAAGGCTTAGGGAAAGCTCTTTAAATGAGTAGATCTAGATGTTTTCAAACCAAAGCTTGAACCTTTGAATCTCTTGAACATGACCCTCGACCATGAATCCTCTTTTTAGCATTTTAAAACCTCTGTTTATCATTCTCTTGTTATAAAGCTTGCATCTTGATCATTAGAAGTCATTTGTCTTAAGTTGTTAAAATCAATCTGTTTTACCCCCTTTAGCTCTCGATTTTTAGTAACTATTAGATTTGCATTTTAGAGTCTCTGTTTTCTTCTAGTAGTCGTTAACCCTCTTCCAGGGATTCTAAAATAGTTTGCATAGTAGTTTGGTCGTTGCATTTAGTTTTCTTTGTTTTTACCATCTATTTACCCTATCTGCTTAGATTTGCTTAGTACTTGCATTCTTAGTGTTCTTTCTTCACCCAGGCTGGATTGATACCTCTTGCATACTATACTACAACTACAGGTTGCTTGAGCTTTGATATTCTGACCTTGAAAACTCTTGTTTATCAGGCAACTCCCTGGATCACTCCCATACTTCGTCCTTGTCTTAAATGGCTCCTTAGGTATAGAAACATCCGTTATGCAAAGAAAATCCAAACTACAACTTAAATGCAACCTAAGTCTAAAAACAAAGAAGAATGGGACAAAAACAAAGGAAAACATGCAAAACAAGACCAATATATGAACTAAATGCAAGCTTAAATGGTGTAAATATAGGAGATATCATCTAGAACTTGAAACACAACGATATAACTAATCAATTCTCATTGCAAAAGTTATCTATGCTTAAGTCACAGAATTTCAAATCTCTTTGCAAATTCTAACAAATCAAGCAAGCATTAGTGATCAGGTTTCAATTGTTCACAAATCTCATAAGCTAAATCTCTTTGCAAATAGTGGTTTTGCTCATCTAATACTAGTTCATGTGATTTCTCCCATCTATTAAACAACCTAGGGTTCGATTTTCACGATGATCAGTTCTAAAAATTGATATGAATCCAAGTATAGATGAAGAACCAATGGATTTCCCTATTAGTTTAGAAATTCTACAAACTCTTCATCAACCCTTAAATTATCCTAACCTAACTGGCAGATTACTCAGACATGAAGATGGTAACACAAATTATAATTGAAATAAACTGCATTAAAAAGATAAGAAGAGAGAAATAAGGGATTGAAATCTTCTCTAAAAGAGTACATAATTTATCTCCCTCAAAGCTCTAAATAAACCTCTCTCAAAAGCTCTCTAAAAAATCGGATACAAGATACCAGCCAAAGAATGGCTGAAAAACCTAATATACAAGCTAAAACAGGAATGCGGCCTTTTTGCAAATAGTAGAACTTGTGGGCCAAAAGTGCAATTTCTTCTCCATCTTTTAATAAAACCGCGCGACTCTTCCTCAGTTGTGTGTGACGAGAGTCACCCATGGTTGGTGACGATCGTCACCAGTGTAGAGTAACGCCTTCTGAGTTGGTTCATTCGGGAAAGGTTCTTGCTTTGATCCAAAATGCTCCAAAACCTCCAGTTGTGCTTCGATCATGCTATAACCTGTAAAGACTCTACTACGACTCTAAAAGGACCAAAAAGATTCAATAGAAAGGACTTATATCATGGTTAAAAACCATAAAAACCATGATATATCACCTAGCTGTGCAATATCTTGTAGATGATGCCAAGATTTGGTGGGAATGTGTGGTAGAGTCGATGGAAGGGCATTACGAGTTGAAATGGGCAGATTTCAAGGAGGAGTTCACTCGGGAGTATTTTCCGCCAGAAGCCTTGGAACGAATGGAGAGTGCTTTTGCCGACCTTCATCAGGATAATCGAACTGTGTGGGAGTATAAGGAGTAGTTCAACCTTCTGAGGAGGTTCACAACCATGCGCTTGGGTGAGGCAGAGAAGATTCATAAGTTCATGAAAGGACTCAGAGTCGATCTCAAGAACCGTTGTTCAGTCTGGAAGTATGTAAGCATGGTGGATATGGTAGAAACCACCGCCAAGCATGAAGTAGGAAGTTACCTCTACTAGCAGTATCAAGGAGGAGTCTCATTTTTGGCAAGACACCTCTATATAGTGTGGACAATAGTGCTTCGTTTGTGAAGCCATGATGAGGATATTGGACTGTGAAGCTTATAAACCTTTCCCAAGCATCTCCAAAGCTTTCATTGGGCCATTGGCTGAAGATGTAGATCTCATTTCTGAATCTATCTTATCTAGAAGGAGAGAAGAAATTAGTAAGGAAGGCACTTTTACATTGAGCCCATGTTGTGATACTCCCTTACAGCAAACGTTTCTTCCATAGTTGCGCTTTATCCTCAACTGAGAAAGGGAAGAGTCGTAGCTTCAAACCATCATCAGATATACTACTCATCATAGCCATAGAGCAAATCCTCTCAAAGTTGTCAAGGTGATCAATAGGATCTTCATTTGGGATCCCAAAGAATTTGTTGTCTTAGACCATTGCAATCATCCCTTTTCTGATCTCAAAGTGATTGTCTTCCATAGGAGGGATGATGCCATGTCTTGTAGGAAAAGATGTTGGTGAATCACCAGCTCCTATAGGTCTTGATTGCTTTTGATCTCTCATACCCCAATCACCTTGTAAACCATGTGGACCTTCCTGTCCTTGTAAGCCTTGGATCCCTTGTGGACCTTGAAGACCTTGCAGACCAAAACCAGCAGCATGATATCTCATACATTTACATAATTTAGGCTTGCATTTAGCTCATGTTTTGGTTCTCTTTTGCATGTTTTCCTTCTCTTTAGTCCCATTTTCTTCTCCTTTTAGACTTAGGTTGCACTTAGTTTGTAGTTTGCATTTTCTATGCATCAAGGATGTATTTAGGTACTCAAGAAGCTGAGAAGGAGCAAAAGGAGCTAAGGAGGGCGATTTCTGGTGTTTTATCGATCAAGACCTGAAGCCCATCGATCTGGCGTGATCGATACAAGTCAACAGGAGCTTATCGATCAAACCCATTGATCAAGGAGTGATCGATGGGAAAACATCGGATTCTCCCTCAACCAAGTGCATCGGTTAAGACTGACGGATAGGCGTCCATCGACCAAGTGCATCGATCATGGAGTGATCGATAGGAAACCATCGGATGGAGCATCGATCAGGTGTATCGATCACAAGTAGTCGATAGGTGACCATCGATCATGGCCATCGATCACTCTAGATCGATACAGACCAGCCCGAACTTGCACTTATTTACAATTTTGTCATTTTAGCTTAGACTTTTATAAATACGAAAAATCCCTAATTTTTGGGGATCGTCTCTTTATCCAACAGTTCTTTCCTCTTTTGTTTTTGTTTTGATCTTGTAGCTTGAATCTTTGGTTTATTTCAATATAAGTTTGGATTTATCTTCTTGCTTAATCTCCTTATTCATGTTTGGCTACCTTTTTCTCTTTGAATTAATGGTTTGGATGTTGATTAGTGAGTAGTCTTTTTAGGGAATTGAGATGGGTTAGGTTTAGGGAACTTTAAGCTTTATTTATGATGTCTTAGTGTACATTCTTTCATTTCCTTTTGTGATTGCTGCGTTTAATGCCTGATTAACCATTTCTAAGTTGATTAGGACCGGGCTCATTTTATGCCCACAAAGTGTTTGATGAAATGCCTGAATTCCTTTGCAAGAGAGTTGCTTATCCTAGCTGAAGAGATTGACTGTCTAGGGAGTGATTTGGCAATATAGGATTGATAGATTGTCTTAATGCTTGTTGTTTATTATTTCACTAATGAGAATTAGTTCTTGACTTGGTAATTAGGAAAGAATTTAGTGCCAAGAGATTGGATTAGTCTTATAAATGAATTATATGCATAAGGAATAGCATTGTGCGAGTTTGTTAGCATCATAGGTTGAGTTAAGAGTTCCCTAGCACCAATTATCTCATCTCAAGTCCCATCTTTTCTCTGTTTTTAGTTGAAATTCGAATTTGCTATGTTTTTGTCTGTGTTTAGTTGTCTTTCTTGCTGTCCAATCTATGTTTAAAGTTGCTCCATTTCTATTGATCACTTAGGATGTTAGATACCTCAAGCTTACCTGTATCTGCTTGAATTAAGAGCTCTATTGCATTCCTACTGCGTCATTTCTCCCCTTTTAGATTGATAAAACCTATGATATACTACAATTGATTAGTACAACTAGGGTTATTAACCAAGAGAGTCAAAACTCTTGTATCAATTTGGCGCCGTTGCAATTAGGGGAAAGCTTTGTTCTGTAGGATTTATAGAGATCTTGAGATCAAGCTTTGTTATTTTCGTTTTTGGTTACTGATTTCTCTTTTGGTCTAGAATTTCTTTTGTAGGTACCACAACACTAGCTCTTAAGTGTCTACAACTACAACTGAGGTTCAAGGTCAAAGATTTTGGGTTTGCAGAATTAGAATTCAGCTGTTGAAGCATGGAAGAACATCAGTATGCTGCTGGTTTTGGTTTGCAAGGTCCACAAGGTCTACAAGGTCTTCAAGGGATTGAAGGCTTACAAGGACAGCAAGGTCCACATGGTTTACAAGGAGCTTGGGTTCACAGACCATTGAGACCTATTAGTGCTGCTGATATACCTTCAAGTTATGCTTCAAGACAAGGTATTCTTCTATGGAGACTCAACACTATGAGATCAAAAGCAGCATGATCACTATGGTTCAAGAGAGAAAATTCTATGGATTGTCCAACCAAGATCCTCTTGAGCACTTGGTTCACTTTGAGAGGATATGTGCTTTAATAAAGCTTAGTAGAGTTTCAGATGATGGTTTGATGCTCAGATTATTTCCATTCTCTCTTGATGATAGAGCTAAAATGTGGGAAAAATCTTTAGCACAAGGAAGCATCACTTCTTGGGATCAATGCAAAGGTGCTTTCTTAACCAAGTCTTTCTCTCCCTCAAGAACTGCACATTTCAGGAATGTGATCACAAACTTCAAACAGTGGTCTACTGAAAGCTTTGGAGACACTTTGGAAAGGTTCAGAAGCTTCATTCACCAATGTCCTCACCATGGCTTCACCAAAGAGATGCTGCTCTCCACACTCTATATAGGTGTTCTCCTAAACATCAGAATCCTCCTAGATACAGCAAGCAATGGATATTTCCTTGGTAAAGAAGTTGATGAAGGATGGCTACTAGTGGACAACATGGCAATCATCAATTGGGATTATGTTGATGAAAAATTAAGGGCCACTGAAGAGAAGCTAGAGACAGCTTTGTATGAGATGAAAGCTTTGCAGACAAAAGTGGATTTGCTGCAAAAAGACACCACCAAACAATTTCCTCATGTTGATCCACAAAGCCACTAAAAAGAGCATCAAGTCAAGGCTGCTCAAATACAAGAGGCGCCAGCAATGGAACAAAACCATGATGTTTGTCAACAACAGTCCAATGGAGACACTTCGTTTCTCAGCATCCTGGTTCTTCTTCTCCAAAAGCTGGCTACAGCACCTCCCAACCCTCTGAAACTTTGGATCTTAAGGAAATGTTCCTTCAAATGCATCAACTTCAAACTGCAGTACTTCAAAAGAGCATGACTGACATTCAGAGAAGTATGGCTGTTGAAATACAAAAAGGCATTGACTCCAGCTTGCAATCCCAACTTGGCTCTTTGCATATGCAGATCAGAAAATTAGAAAGCATTTGTCAACCATCTCCCTTTTCCCATGCACAAGAGTGTATCAAAGCTGTCACCTTAAGAAGTGGGAAGCACCTCCCTCTAAGAGTGGGGCCTTCTACACCCAATGTGGACATTGAGGAACAAGAAAAGGGGGTGGTGGCCAAAGATGCTGAAGAAGCTAAAAAGGATGAAGTGGTTGAAAGAGAAAAGGGTCCAAAGAACACTAAAGCCAAAGAGATGGTTAAGGAGAAACCAAGAGAAGCACCTAAGTAGTTAGTCAAGGAGCCAAGATACATTCCTCCACTATATCACCCTACAATACCATTTCCTGGAAGGTTTAAGAAGCAGCTCATTGCAAGTACAAAGGTCTCTTTTATGAGCAAATGAAGAAGATTCAGCTCACCATGCCACTGCTAGATGCTTTTGTCTTAGTTCCACCTTATCAGAAGTTTCTGAAGGATGCTGTTGCTGAGAGAACAAAGGACTTACAAGGAATGGTGGTACTAACACATGAGTGCAGCGCCATTATTCAACAGAAGAGAGTGAGTCCCAACAAGCTAGGTGATCCATGAAGTTTTATCTTACCCTGCTCTATAGGTCAACTTCTGTTTGAGAAATGTTTGAGTGATCTAGGAGCTAGTGTCAGCTTGATGCCCTATTTTGTATCACAGCGCATGGGCTTCACTAAGTTCAAAGACTGCAGGATATCTCTAGTTTTGGCTGATAGGTCAGTAAGACTCCCCAAGGGACTGCTTGAAGATATACCACTTAGGATTGGGAGGGTAGAGATACCTAGTGGTTTTGGATATGGATGAGGAAGCATGGGATCCTCTCATCCTTGGGAGACCTTTCCTAGCCACAACAGGAGCTGTCATTGATGTTAAGAAAGGGAAGATTAAGCTACAATTGGGCAAAGACATGTCTATGAAATTTGACATCAAGCAGATTATGCAGCAGCCTACTATTGAAGGTCAAGTGTTTCAGATTGAGACTATCAATGATAACCTCAGTGATGATGAGATCCTTGCTCTTGTCAAAGTGTTAAAGAGGTTTAGGAGAGCCATTGGATATTCAGTAGATGACATCCAAGGCATTTCTCCAAACCTATGTACTCATAGGATCCATCTAGAGGATGAGACAAGAACTTATGTTGAACCTCAAAGGAGATTGAATCCTAACTTGAAAGAAGTAGTTAAAAAAATAAATCTTGAAGTTGCTTGAAGTTGGAGTCATCTATCCTATCTCAGACAGCACTTGGGTCTCACCAGTCCATGTGGTGCCTAAGAAAGGAGGAATCACTGTGGTACGGAAATGATGAGCTAATACCAACTAGAACAATCACTGGTCATAGGATGTGCATTGATTACAGAAAACTTAATTCTGCTTCTAGGAAAGATCACTTCCCTTTGCCAATCATTGACCAAATGTTAGAAAGATTAGCAAATAATATGTATTACTGCTTCTTAGATGGCTATAGTGGATTCTTTTAAATCCCTATCCATCCTAATGATCAAGAAAAAACTACCTTTACTTGCTCTTATGGCACATTTGCTTAATGCATTTTAGTTTATGCAATGCTCCTACAACTTTTCAGTGGTGTATGGCCTCCATATTCTCTGACTTGCTTAAAGAGATACTGGAGGTATTTATGGATGACTTTAGTGTCTATGGATCCTCCTTTGGTGTCTGCTTGTCCAATCTTTCTAAGGTTTTATAGAGATGTAAAGCCACTAAGCTGGTTCTGAATTGGGAGAAATGATATTTCATGGTTCAAGAAGGCATTGTGTTGGGTCACAAGATCTCAGAGAAGGGGATAGAAGTGGACAAGGCCAAGATAGATGTGATGCTGCACTTAGAGCCTCCAAATTCTGTCAAGGGAATTAGAAGCTTCTTGGGACATGCTGGTTTATACAGAAGGTTCATCAAGGACTTCTCAAAGATAGCAAGACCCTTAACAAGACTGCTGTGTAAGGGACCAGAGTTTTTGTTTGATGAAGACTGCTTGCAAGCTTTCCTAACCCCCAAGTAAGCTTTGGTGTTAACGCCAGTAGTTGATACAAGACTTTTTAGGACTTGAATCAATCACCCAAGCTTGTACTAATCAGTTGTAGTATAGCATAGGGCTTTATCAATCCAAAAGGGGAGAATGAAGCAGTAAAAATGCAATAGAGCTCTGAATTCAAGCAAACAAAGATGGTTTTGAAGTCTAACAACCTAAAGGATCAAACAGAAATGAAGAGAACATCAAACAAAGAGTGAAAAGCAAGCAAAGCAACTAAAACAAGGGCAAAACAGAGAAAATTCGAATTCCAACTAAAAACAGAGAAAAGATGGGACTTGATATGAGATTATTGGTGCTAAGGAACTCTAAACTCAACCTATGATGCTTTTAAACTCACACAATGCTATTCCTTATGCATAGGATTCATTTATATGACTAATCAAATCTCTTGGTACTAATCTCTTTGCTAATTACCAAGTCAAGAACTAACTCTCATTAGTGAAATGATAAACAGCAAGCAGTAAGACAATTCTATCAACCCTATATTGCCAAATTACTCCTTAGACAGTCTATCTCTTGAGCTAGGATAAGCAATTCTCTTGCAAAGCAGTTCAGGCATTTCGTCAAACACTTAATGGGCATAAAATGAGCCTAAGATCTTAAACAACCTAATTAGGACTAATCAAGTATTAAACACAGCAATCAAGAAAGGAAATGGAAGAATTAACACTAAGACATCATAGATTAAGTCTCAAATTCCCTAAACCTTACCCATCTTAAATCCCTAAAAAGACTATTCACTAAGAACCATTATAGCCATCAATTCAAACAGAAAGAGTGATATTACTATATATTTCGTGTATTTTGCATGCATATAAGGTAGTTTCTCATGGATTTACCTTGCATATTAGGCTAGTTTGCACCATTTTAAGTCCTAGAGTACTTTTGCAATAGCATTCGCATATTTCTTGCATTATGCATCACATTTAGGTTGTTTTCGGATACTTTGGAGCTTTGGAGGATTCGTGGACGTGCTAAGGCTCGTGAGGAAGTTCGTGGACACCTGGAGAACTCAGGAGTGCATGCTAAGGACCCGAGATCGAGAAGTGGATCGAGCAAGGCAGGTCGATCTAGATGAGATCGACCAAAAGATCGAGTACACCAAGTCGATTCAAGAGGAAGGATCGAGATCGAGATCGAGAGAAGAGATCGATCCTGAGTACGGACGTAAATGACGCCATGCAGAATTTCTCTTGAATCCACCACTCGATCATCCAAGGATTAACTTGAAGATCGACACGTAGATCGACACGTAGATCGAGCTGAGGCAGGCGATTCCCGAAGACGATCGAGTGATATGCTTGATCTGAAGGGGGGACCATCGAGCTGTTTGTCCACTTTGGGAAGGCGGCGATCCCGTTTTCTCACACGCTTTCACTTTTATCTTTTTTCGTTCTTCTTTCTCTGGCTTAGGCGATTCCGCAATTGTAGAAATCTTTAAGCTTTTTCTTGCATTTGAACCTTTAAATATCGACTCTTTTGCTTTTAATCAATCGTTAATCATGCTTAGCTTTCTGTTTATTGTGTTTTGTTCGGCTTTCTTTATGAGTAGCGAGTAGTTTCATTTGGGTTGATGGGTTGAGGTTATTCAAAAGGGTCAAAGAGGTTAAAGTTTTGTGTTTTCTTGTTCTTCATTACCTTCTCTTCTAGGATCTTGAGTACTTAAGGCTTAGAGAGTCTCACGCCAAGATCTCTATGATCCAAAGGCTGTCTTACCTTGACGGGATTCAGATTAACTGGAAAATCAGATCCTAGAGGCTAACCCTTCCTTTCCCATATGCCATGGTTGTTTAGGGGATTAGTTAGGTCAACATTTGAAATCTGTGTTTATTGCTCTTCGATCTCTTTTTCCACCAAACGCCATGGGTTTGGAGAAGAGATTGAAGAAGTAAACCATACCACATGCAATGGATGGTTCTTGTTTTGTTTTCAAGGCCTAGAGAACGTCACAAAGTGAGTAGATCTAAAAAATTTTGAACTAAGCTTTAATCTTTGAGATCCATGAATATGACCCTCAACCCTAGACCCTCTTTCTTAGTGTTTTAAATCTCTGCTTATTATTCTGTCATCATAAAGTTCGCATCTTGTTCATTAGTTCATCACATCATTCATCATCTTAAATTGTTAGACGAGATCGATCCATATTGCTCGATCTAGTGGTCGATCCAGTGGTCGATTCACTAGTCAATTTTTAGTTTTTAATAGGCTTGCATTTTAGACTTTCTGCTTGCTCCTCATGGTAGTTAACCCTCTTCCAGGGATTTTAAAATTGTTTTTCTTTGCATTTGGTCTTTGCATTTAGTTTTCCTTGAATTTACCAATCATTTATCATTTTCGCTTAGATTTGCTCATTCCCTTGCATTCTTAGTGAACTTGCTACCCCTAGGTGTGGATTGATACCTTTCTTGCCCACTATACTACTTCTCAGTGTTGCATTAGAGCTATGATAACCTCTCTGCTGCATTTCAATCATTGCATCACTAGAAACCTGTTATCAAATGGCGCTGTTGCCATCTTAGGAAATAGAAAGCATTAAGATTTGGGGTTTAGTAAAGACTAAGCCTTTACTTTATGTTAGTTACTGATTTCTCTGCTTTCAAACTTGTATCTTTCAGGCACATGAATCTACGCTCCAGGGGTGACAACAACCTACTCACACCCTTGGACAATATTGATCAGCTTGGACACGCAAGATCAAGAAGAGTCAGAGAACAAGCTAGAGCTTTTGAGGAGATTGTTCAGCAAGGTTCAGTGGATTTTGAAGCAATGGCTGAGCATGAACACCCAAAGGGACCTCCTCCAGCTCACGGGGCAGTGGGAAGGGGTAATGGAAACCCCCACCACGCAGCTAGACCCCCACAGATCATTGGAGCAGGAGATGCTCCTAATACTCACCATAATAGGTTTGGGATCACTCCTCCTCTAGTGCAAAACAATAATTTCGAGATCAAGCCAGGGTTTGTTCAGATGGGGCAAAACAATAAATTTCATGGGTTAGCTTTGGAGGACCCATTGGCGCATCTAGATAACTTTGAGCAGCTTTGTGCAATGCTCAAGATAAATGGCATCTCGGAGGACAGCTTCAAGCTGCGTTTGTTTCCCTATTCCTTAGGAGACAAGGCACGACATTGGGAGAAGACTCTTCCCCAAGGCACTATAACATCTTGGGCCGACTGTAAGAAAGCTTTCCTCTCCAAGTTTTTGTCAAGCTCTCGGACAGCAAGGTTGCAAAGCGAGATCAGTGGTTTCACTAAGCGTCAGAATGAGTCCTTCAATGAGGCTATGGAGCACTTTAAGGATTATACAATAGCCTGCCCTAACCATGGTTTCAGCGAAGAGACCCTCTTGAGTACCATATACCGCGGAGCTCTTCCAAATATCAGATTACTACTTGACACGGCAAGCAAAGGAAACATCCTTGGTCAAGAGGTTGAGGAAGGTATGGAGCTCATTGAAAACCTAGCATTGAGCGATGGGAATTATTCTGAAGATTACGACCGTGCTCCAAGAGGAGCTGATCTTGAACCCAACAAGAAAGAAATGAAGTCTCTACATGAGAAGATCGATAGGCTCATGCTTGCTAACCAAAAGCATGTACATTTTGTTGGGGAAGCTACGGATGTCTTGGATGAGCTAGAGCGATGCCAAGAAGAAGAAGCTAATTGGGTTTCCGGTCAGAAAAACTACAAGCCTCAAGGTTACTCTCAAGGCTACCAAGGCAACAACAACTTGTCTTATAGAAGCACCAACGTTGAGAATCCAAAGGATCAGGTGTACCCTCCTCAACAAGCTAAACCGTTTGTGCCATATAACAAAGGTTTTCAGCCGAGTGGTGGTTTACAAGGTCAGCGACAAGGCAACTTTCAGGGACAGCAACAGCAGCAAGGCAACAAGAGCTATACACCTATGTTTCTTCCAGGGTTTGTTCCTAAACAACAACAGATGCAACCACAACAAGTTGATCCTATACAAGCCATGTTTCAGCAGTTGCTTCAAGGGCAAGCTTCAACAAACCAGAAGTTTGCCAAGATGAACACCCGCTTAGACGCCTCTCTCACTGATGTCTCTACTCAGATTACAACTCTAAACAACACGATCAAGCAGTTAGAGAAGGGTAAAGCAAGTACAAGTGGTCAAAGCAGTCTACCGGGCAAGTGTGAGCAAAATCCCAAGTAATACGCCAATGCTATCACACTAAGAAGTGGGAAAGAACTTCCACCGAGGGTTGCCCCTAAAGACAATGAGGACATTGTGGTTCAAGAGGGGGAGGGTAAACTTTCGGCTAATGATGAGATCAACTTCCACAACGTGTGGATAGAGAGGCCAACAAAGGGCAAAGAAGCAGCCGTAGAGAAGCAAGTGGAGAAAGCAACCGAGGAGAAGGATAACTACATACCTCCACCTTATGTTCCTGAGCTTCCTTTTCCTGACCGCTTCAAGAAACAGCTCATAGAGAAGCATAGGCTCTTGTTTGAGAAGCATCTAAGGGACGTAGAGATCAAGCTACCCCTTGTGGATTTCCTAGCGATGATACCTAAGTGTGCTAAATTTTTCAAGGACACGCTTGTAAAGAATAACAAGGAAAGCAAGAAAAGCAAGGAAGTGCTGGTGCTTAGTGAAGAGTGTAGCGCCATTATACACAAGGATATAGTCCCCAAGAAGTTGGAAGATCCAGGAAGCTTCACTATACCATGTGCTCTCGGTCCTTTAACATTTCAGAGCTGTTTATGCGATATTGGTGCTAGTATAAATCTGATGCCCCATTCTATGGCAAAGAAGCTAGGTTTCACACAGTTGAAAGAGTGTAGGATCTCCCTTGTGTTAGCTGACAGAAGCGTGAGACTTCCAGTGGGTTTGCTAGAGGATCTTCCAGTGAGGGTAAGCGGTGTGAACGTGCCAACCGACTTTGTTGTGCTTGCAATGGATGAAGAACCTAAGGATCCGCTTATACTTGGGAGGCCATTGCATGCAACCGCCAGAGCAATCATTGATGTCAAGAATGAGAAGATAGCTCTTCATCTTGGCAATGATATAAGGCTGGATTTTGATATCAACGAGGTCCTGAAGAAGCCTACCATATAAGGGCAAGCTTTCTATATAGAGACGTTGGATGCCTTGGCGGATGAACTGCTAGAAGAGCTTGCACAAGAGGATCACTTGAAGCTGGCATTGACTAAAGAGAGAGGAGAGTACGGTTTCTTGGATCAGAGGACTCAGGAGTACTTTAATCTCCTTGACTCTAGAAAAGTTGTGCTAGAAGATGAAGGCAGATACCTAGAGATCGATCAGGCAATCGAGAAGATCACTCGATCCACGACAGCAATCGACCAGAAGATCGAGGAGACTGGTCGATCCAGAGAAGAGAACGATTCAGACGCTCGATCTACTGCTCGATCCCAATCAAATCGAGTAAGTGATCGACCTGAGTGCAGTCGATCCAGCAAAACAATCGATGGGAAGATCAAGGGAAGCCAATCGATCAGTTCAGAGAACGAGACGGGGACTCGATCTCCTGCTCGATCCCAATCAAATCGAGTAGGAGAATCGAGTGAAATTGCTCGATCCGGACCAGAACGAGTGCAAGATCGATTGGAAGACTCGATCTCGGAGGGGAAACGGTTCCAGAAAGCAGTCTTTTGGGTCATGTCTCGGATTCTAAGGAGGCTACTGAGGATGGGAACGTCAACAAGAGCCACGAGGAGGACTGGAGCGAGCTGCTAGCCCCAAAGGTGGACCTTAAGGAGCTCCCAAAAGGGCTAAGGTATGCTTTCTTAGGACTTAATGATACCTACCCTGTGATTGTGAATGAAAACTTAAGTGATGATGAGTTGCACTCGCTCCTACATGAGCTGAGAAAGTATAGGAAAGCCATTGGGTACTCTCTAAGTGACATCAAGGGCCTTTCACCAATGCTTTGCACTCATAGGATTCACTTGGATAATGAGAATGCCTCTTCTATAGAACACCAAAGGCGTTTGAATCCTAATTTAAAGGAGGTTGTTAAGAAAGAGATTCTTAAGCTGTTAGAGTCTGACATGATCTATCCCATAAGTGACAGCACGTGGGTTTCCCCTGTACACGTGGTGCCTAAGATGGGAGGGATCAAGGTCATTAAGAATGATAAAGCTGAGCTTATACCAACTAGAACTATTACAGGATACCATATGTGTATAGACTATAGGAAGCTTAATCTTGCTACTAGAAAGGATCATTTTCCCTTACCTTTTATTGATCAAATGCTTGAGACGCTTGCTAATCATCCTTACTATTGCTTTCTTGATGGATATAGTGGTTTCTTTCAAATACCAATCCATCCAAATGATCAAGAGAAGACGACCTTTACATGCCCTTATGGCACCTTCGCGTATCGAAGGATGCCATTCGGGTTGTGTAACGCACCAGCTACGTTTCAGCGGTGTATGATGTCGATCTTCTCTGATCTAATAGAAGAGATGGTTGAAGTGTTTATGGATGACTTCTCTGTATATGGTGTGTCTTTTTCTGTGTGTTTGTTGAATAGGTACTAAAGCGTTGTGAAGAGACGAATCTGGTGCTTAACTGGGAGAAGTGTCACTTCATGGTGAAGGAAGGGATCGTGCTTGCCACAAGATATCAGAGAAGGGCATAGAGGTTGATAAAGCCAAGGTTGAGGTCATGATGAGTCTTGAGCCCCGGTTAATGTCAAAGGAGTGAGGAGTTTCCTAGACCATGCTGGCTTCTACAAGCGCTTCATCAAAGATTTTTCCAAGATTGCACGCCCTCTCTCAAGGCTGTTGTGCAAGGAAGCTGACTTTGTGTTTGATGAGGATTGTCTTCATCCTTTCGTGACCATCAAGGAAGCTCTTGTATCCGCGCCAATAGTGCAAGCACCGGACTGGACTCTACCATTCGAGATCATGTGTGACGCGAGTGACTACGCCATAGGAGCTGTTCTTGGTCAAAGGAAAGAAAAGCAGCTGCACATCATCTACAATGCCAGCCGGACCTTAGATGACACTCAAGTGAAGTATGCTACGACCGAGAAGGAGTTGCTGGCAGTTGTATTCACCTTTGAGAAGTTCAGGTCATACCTCGTAGGCTCTAAGGTGGTTGTCTATACAGATCACGCAGCTCTGAGGTACATCTATTCCAAGAAAGACACTAAACCGAGACTCTTTAGATGGATCCTTTTGCTCCAAGAATTCGACATGGAAATTGAGGACAAGAAAGGGATAGAGAACGGTGTGGCAGATCACCTCTCTAGGATGAGAATCAATGAAGCTTTACCTCTAGATGATTCGCATCCAGAAGAACAACTCATGATGATCACTACGGCAGTTTGTGAGAAGCTTGAAGACAAGTTTGAAGAAGTTTTGAGTTTCAAAGAAGAAGACTTGCCTTGGTACGCTGATATTGTGAACTACTTTGGCATGTTGAGAGGAGCCAACTCACCTTGATCATTACCACAAGAAGAAGTTTATGAGAGATGTTGCCTACTACTTTTGGGACGAGCCATAATTATACAAGAGAGGCGTGGACAGCTTGTATAGGAGGTGTGTAACAAGGGAAGAAGCTAAGGACATACTCCTACATTGCCACGACTCATCATATGGCGGTCATTTCGCTTCTTTTAAGACTGCTACAAAGGTGTTACAAGCGGCTTTTTGATGGCCATCTATCTTCAAAGACGCTCACGAGTTTGTTAAGAGTTGTGAAGCGTGTCAACTGGCAGGAAACATCACCAAGAGAAACGAGATGCCTCAAGTTCCTATCTTTGAGGTTGATGTCATTGACGCTTGGGGGATAGATTTTATCGGTCCATTCCCATCTTCTTACGGCAACAAGTTTATCCTAGTAGCGGTTGACTACGTATCTAAATGGGTTAAGGCCATTGCTTCCCCTATAATCGACTCTAAGGTGGTGATCAAGCTCTTTAAAACCATCATATTCCCAAGATTTGGAGTCCCTAAGGTTGTGATCAGTGACGGTGGCAGCCAGTTCATCAACAAGGTATTCGAGAACCTCTTAAGGAAGTATGGTGTGAAGCACAAGGTAGCTACACCTTATCACCCTCAAACGAGTGGGCAAGTAGAGGTCTCTAACAGGCAGATGAAGGCAATACTCGAGAGGACAGTAGATACTACTCGGAAGGATTGGGCAATTAAGTTAGACGATGCTTTGTGGGCTTACCGGACCGCTTTCAAAACCCCCATTGGTACCACTCCTTTTACTCTTCTCTACGGCAAAGGATGTCACCTCCCTGTTGAGCTGGAACATAGAGCATTGTGGGCTGTGAAGCAGTTAAACTATGATCTCAAGATAGCTAAGGAGAAGCGCTTGATTCAGCTACATGAGCTTGATGAGCTAAGGCTGGACGCCTACGAAAGCGCTAAGATCTACAAGGAGCGTCCTAAGGCGGCTTATGACAAGAAGTTGGTTCATAAAGAGCTTAAGGAAGGCAGTTTGGTGCTACTTTATGACTCGAGGCTGAAGCTGTTCCCGGGCAAGCTCAAATCAAGGTGGTGCGGACCGTTTGAGATCAAGGAGGTATTGCCCTATGGAGCTGTTACGTTGGTTGGCAAGAGTGGGAATGTATTCACAGTCAACAGACACAGAGTAAAGCCATACATGGCCAGTGCATTCAACAAGGAGAGCACTTCAATGCTTCTCCAAGACCCACCATCTGCCTAAACCAAGTAAAGTCTAGCTAAAGACGTTAAAGAAAGCGCACTTGGGAGGCATTCCCATGTCTATCTTGTATATATTTCTGCTTTCTTTATATATCAGTTTTATGTTTTTATCTTCTAAGTGTGTAGGAAAGGGTGTAAGGGATTGCAGGCCATGATCTTGGAGTCCAAAACAGGCGAGAAGGGTTAAGAATAGGCTAGAGATCAAGTGCTAGATCGACTCATCCTAGCTCGATCTTTACTAGATCGAAGTAGTGAACCGAGAGGAGTCAGTCGATCTAGACGAGATCGAGTAGACAGATCGAGTGGAACCGTCGATCATGAGAGGATGAAAACCCTATACGTTTAGCTTGAAAGCAAACGAGGTGTAGATCGACTGAGTCACTCGATTCTCAAAAATAGATCGAATAGTCTACTCGATCTGCCACTCGATCTAAGCCAAATCGACCCTCAGATCGATCATGTAGCTCGATCCAAGGACCAATGCCTGGTTGCCCAAAGTCAAGGAACGAGAGTGTACAGTCGATCTAAGACTCGATGCAATTTGAATCGAGACCATGATCGATCAAACCTCTCGATCCTAGCTATTATGGTCATGAGATCGAGTCCTAGATCGACCAAATGGACTCGATCTCGTGCCGAGGTAACAATTTCTTTTCCCTCTTTTCTACTTTCCCTCCAGTTTTTAAATTTGAAATGTGGTCAAGGCAAGCATCTTTGACCATGAAAGATGTGCCTTGACCACACCTTTTGTCAAAAATCCACTTACTTGCCCATGGTTTTAGATTTCTCTTGTTGGCCTTTATATTTTCAAACCACACACTCTCTCATTATCTATGTTTCGAGATTTCTAAAGCAAAGAGAGAGTGTGATATTTCTTCTTAAAGGTCAACAACATCTTCTTTCAAAACTTTGCAAAAGTATTTTCGGGTTTTAGTTTTAAATCTTTTCTAAAATTTCCTTTTCTTTGCATTGTTTGAATAATAAGATGTTATAGGTTTCGTGAATTTTTAAAACTAGCTAGATATTAGGAAAAATTCTAGATTTTATTCCATCTCTAGATTTCTTTCTCTATTATCTTGCTAGAATTTTTATAAATTCCCCAAAAATCTAGGGCATTAGTTAAAACTTTTTCTTTCTTGCTTGCTCTTTCTCTCAATACTCGCCGCCTTTGCTCATTCTCTTGTTTGAGAATCTTGTTTTAGGCACTATGGCCCCAAAAAGGACGAGAAAAGAAATAGAACAAGAAGGAGAAGGTCAAGAAGTGGTGGTTCAGGAGAGGGTTAAGTGGACCAAGGAGGAAAAGCAAGCCAAGAAGAGGCTAGAGAGGCTGAAGTTCGAACCAACTAAGTTCGCGGATAGAGGTTTGCTGGCTAAGATGGGGATCTTGAGGGACTTTGATCAACTCCTGAAGAACATAGGCCTCCGGTGCTTGTCTAGGATGGACTGCCCGACCTATCCCGAGGTGACAATCGATTTCCTAGCCATCTTGGAGTTCGCTTATGAGAACCCGAGCATCCCCACTCCTTCTCAAGGCCACCTATCCTTCAAGATCAACGTCAGGCCTTTCGTCTCTCAATCCTGGTGCTTTGTCAAGCTTATGGCCTCAACGCTGCTGCCAACAAGGTTGAATTCCCCTCCTTCACTCAAGCGAATGACCTATGGGACCTCATAAGCAATGACGACTACACGGCGAATACAGCAAAGATCAAGAGAGTGAGGAGTCCGGTGCTGCGTTACACGCTGAAGCTGATTGCTAACACCTTCAGCGGACGGTCAGTAGCCCCAACAGTCACAAAAACCGAGCTTTGCTTCCTATTCCAAGGCGTGAAGCACCTCGTGTGTGACCCCAATGAGAATGATGAGCCGTTGGAAGACCAGCTAGGAGATGACGTGAACTACGGCTGTATTCTAGCCTCTTCATTGGTGAAGTATAAGGCGTACGCCATGAGGTGCAAAGCGAGTCCGTCTCTGATTGGGGGGTTCCTTACTCCTTTGTTTGTTCAGGCCGGAGTGCCACTAGCTGACTTCGTACCTTGCACGGATAGGGCGTACATGGATGAGATTTATCTAAGAAACACCGATAGCTTGGGACACACGCCAGCCGAGGGCTTCTTTGCCTATCTATTCATCGACTCAGAGAATGAGAAGAGGGTGTGTATCCTGCCGAACAAGGAGGAAACCGAGCTACAAGGAGTTGGCAACATTGAGTTCTTGCCGAGTGTAGAGGAGTGCTTCGCCCCTTTAGGAGCCACATCCGCCATTCAACAAGCCACTCGCCCAAGATCAGAGTCTCCTGTCTCGGATGATGAGATGCCCGAGAGCTTTGTGCTTCCTAAGATTGACTTTGAGCCGCGAACTAAGACGGAGAAGTTTCTTGCTTCTGTTGTGGAGATGCAAAGGAAAATCAACAAATGGCAGAGCAAGGTACTCAAGAAGCTTGCCAAGAAGGTCAAGGCACTTCAAGGGAGCTCACCTAAGAAGGTTATAAGCGAAGAAGTCGAGCAGCCCGAGAAGAGGAGGAGATCAGCTGGTGGAATCGTTTTACGTGAGCCTCAAGGAAGCCCCATCCTACCTACTCGCCACTCGGTTCATGAAGGAGCTGCATTGGACAAGGGCAAAGGAGTAGCCCACGAGACCCCAACAAAGAGCAAGAGCTCTGGAACGTCCACAAGTTCCAGCACCACTTAGCTCCGAGGTAACAAACAACCGTCCCTTGTATATACCGCACATCTTTTCTTTGTTTTAACTTGTGTTTTGAACTCTCTTGGATTTGTTTGCCACCGAGATGGTGTCATTCAAGTTTGGGGGAGTGTGTGTGTTATTTGACATTGTTTTCTTTCTTCTTATTTTCTCTTTGCATCCTTTGAGTCTTCATTGCATCTAAGACATAGAAAAGAACAAAAAATAGGTAAAATTTTTAAAAATTTTCAAAAAAAATTCATGTAGTTGCATTCACTTTGTTAAACATTTTAGGATTAAGTCTAGAATTTTAAAGCATCTAGGTTGTTTACATTTGCATAAGGGGTTAAAGTTTTCTTTAAAAGGTGTTTTAAGCTCATGAATTGTTTCAAGGCCCTAGTTAGTAGCTCTTTGATGCGTTGTACACTCTTTGAAAGTAAGCTCTAACCATACTCGGATCATGTTTTTTGATTTTCGTGGCTTGACTTGAACATTCATGAACTGAATCTTATCCTAATAAGTGAGAACCATAATCTGAATTTTAATTATCATACTTATGCATTTGAAAATGAACACATGGATCATATACATATTTAGGCTCTCTTCCTCCTTTCACCACTCTTTTGTGAGCCTAAGTAGAACTCCCACCATAACCCTTACCTTCCTTTCAAGCCAAATGTTCATGTGTGATATCATTATGAGGCCTCTTTTCGGTTTGAACTTAGCATAAAGTGTTAGGTCTAGGCGACATGATTAGGCTCTCATTTGATTGCTAGCTTTGCATTTTGAAGCTAGTTTTTAGGCTTAGGGTAGGTTTGGGGTTCATGGGGATTGTTTATTTGCTTACTGGTTTCAAAAGAGTTTGGTGTTCGAAGTGAATAAAGAGGTTTTAAGTGGAAGGCAATGTTTTCAAAATGAAAAGCTCTAAGTATATTTTGAGAAGATAGCTCTCAAATAAAAGAAAAGAAAAGAAAAGAAAAGAAAAGAGCCTAAGTGCCAAATAAAAAGAAAAAGAAAAAAAGAATAAAATAAGTAGAGAGCTATCAATAAGAAAAGTAAAGAGCTAAAAATGTTTTCAGCCTTTCCACTAGCCTAAAGAGTAAGGATGTTTTCTGTTTTAACTTGGGTTTTTGCTAAGCGAATTGCTTTGGTGATAAGGGTCGTATCTAGGAGGGGGAGTGAGCTAAAAAGAAAAGAAATGAGAGGGGTTTTAGGATCATTGTTAGTGTACATGGGTAGATGAGAGTCTAGTTATGTATGCATCAATTGCCTTTACCTTTAGCATTATGCATAAGTTCATACCTTTCTTGAGAGAAACCACTACACTGTTAAACCATTTTTAAATGAGATCATTTAATGCTCATAGCCTCTGTCCTTAGCCAAATGTGTTCGGCTTTAAAATACATAAGTGTGATTCACGGTTTGATCATTAATGAATGTTAAAGGATAAGAATCTTTGATTGCTTGGAATATGAGAGTCATGATATGAAGTTCATTGTGTGAAGAGTATGGCTAAGTTCTTTGGAGTATGAGTGTGTGCATTGCATCTTAAAGTTAAGAACTAGGACCATTGAAATGATTCATTTGAAAAAACACCTTTGCAAGAAGCCTAAACCCCTTTTTTAAAAAACCTCTCTTCCATCTTGAATTTTGTTTGCTTGAGGGCAAGCAAAAGGCAAGTTTGGGGGAGTTGATATTACTATATATTTCGTGTATTTTGCATGCATATAAGATAGTTTCTCATGCATTTGCCTTGCATATTAGGCTAGTTTGCACCATTTTAAGTCCTAGAACACTTTTGCATTAGCATTCGCATATTTCTTGCATATCACATTCAGGTTGTTTTCAGATACTTTGGAGCTTTGGAGGATTTGTGGACGTGCTAAGGCTCGTGAGGAAGTTCGTGGACACTTGGAGAACTCAGGAGTGCATGCTAAGGACCCGAGATCGAGAAGCGGATCGAGCAAGGCAGGTCGATCTAGATGAGATCGACCAGAAGATCGAGTACACCAAGTCGATTCAAGAGGAAGGATCGAGATCGAGATCGAGATCGAGAGAAGAGATCGATCCAGAGTACAGACGTAAATGACGCCATGCAGAATAAGAGCCGGATCGAGTCCACCACTCGATCATCCAAGGATCGACTTGAAGATCGGACAAAACACTCAATTCATCCATGAAGATCGACACGCAGATCAAGCTGAGGCAGGCGATTCCCGAAGACGATCGAGTTATATGCTCGATCTCAAGGTCGATCACAGGCTACTTTAACCATTTTTGGCTTCTAGCGAAGGGGGGACCATCGAGCTGTTTGTCCATTTTGGGAAGGCGGCGATCCTGTTTTCTCACACGCTTTCACTTTTATCTTTTTTCGTTCTTCTTTCTCTGGCTTAGGCGATTCCGCGATTGTAGAAACCTTTAATCTTTTTCTTGCATTTGAACCTTTGAATATCGAATCTTTTGCTTTTAATCAATCGTTAATCATGCTTAGCTTTCTGTTTATTGAGTTTTGTTTGGCGTTCTTTATAAGTAGCGAGTAGTTTCATTAGGGTTGATGGGTTGAGGTGGTTCAAAAGGGTCAAAGAGGTTAAAGTTTTGTGTTTTCTTGTTCTTCATTACCTTCTCTTCTAGGATCTTGAGTACTTAAGGCTAAGAGAGTCTCACGCCAATATCTCTATGATCCAAAGGCTGTCTTACCTTGACTGGATTCAGATGTCTTGGAAAATCAGATCCTAGAGGCTAATCCTTCCTTTCCCACATGCCATGGTTGTTTAGGGGATTAGTTAGGTCAACATTTGAAATCTGTGTTTCTTGCTCTTCAATCCCTTTTTCCACCAAACGCCTTGGGTTTGGAGAAGAGATTGAAGAAGTGAACCATACCGCATGCCATGGATGGTTCTTGTTTTGTTTTCAAGGCCTAGAGAACCTCACAAAGTGAGTAGATCTAAAAGTTTTCAAACCAAGCTTTAATCTTTGAGGTCTATGAATATTACACTCAACCCTAGACCCTCTTTCTTAGTGTTTTAAATCTCTGCTTATCATTCTGTCATCATAAAGTTTGCATCTTGTTTATTAGTTCATCGCATCATTCATCATCTTAAGTTGTTAGACGAGATTGATCCATATTGCTCGATCTAGTGGTCGATCCAGTGGTCGATTCACTAGTCGATGTTTAGTTTTTAATTGGCTTGCATTTTAGACTTTCTGCCTGTTGCTCGTGGTAGTTAACCCTCTTCCGGGGATTTTAAAATTGTTTTGCTTTGCATTTAGTCTTTGCATTTAGTTTTCCTTGAATTTACCAATCATTTATCATTTTCGCTTAGATTTGCTCATTCCCTTGCATTCTTAGTGAACTTGCTACCCCTAGGTGTGGATTGATACCTCTCTTGCCAACTATACTACATCTCAGTGTTGCGTTAGAGCTTTGATAACCTCTCTGCTGCATTTCAATCATTGCATCACTAGAAACCTGTTATCAGAGAGATGACTAATCATGATTAGAGAGATTAAACAAGAAGATAAATGAAAACTTTAATTAAAATCAATCAAAGATTCAACTTACAAAAATCCAAAAGCTAAAACAGAGAAGAAAGAACTACTAGATAAAAGAGTGTACCCAGAAATTAGGGATTTTTCGTATTTAAAGGAGTCCAAGCGAAAATGGCAAAACTGTAAATAAGTTGTCTTCAGTCTGGAATCCTATCGGTCACTCCCAGACCGATAGGGTGTTCGATAGGTTTTCTATCGGTCTAGAAAGTGACCGATAAGGTGACCGGAATATACACGGTAAACTTCTATCGGTCACTTCTTTAACCGATAGCCTGACCGATAGCCTTCGTGACTTGACCAATAGGGCTTGCAGAAATCGTCTGCCTTGGTTCCTCTTGCTCCATCCAGGCTCAGCAAGCTTCCTGGTTCATTCCCAAAGCTCTTCCTTGGTCCTCATAGCTCCATATGCACCTAAAAACATCTTTTGTGCAAAGAAAACGCAAACTACATCCTAAATGCAACCTAAGTCTAAAAGGAGAAGAAAATGGGATAAAAGATAAGGAAGACATGCAAAAGAGAACCAAAACATGCACTAAATGCAAGCCTAAATGATGTAAATACATGAAATATCAACACCCCCACACTTGCCTTTTGCTTGTCCTCGAGCAAATAAGAACAAATAAGAGAGTGGGGTTTGAAAGTGGGAGCACAAAACTAAAGATGTTAAGGGAAATATTGAATTAATGCCCAAGTTACAGGTTCTAAGATGCATAGAGATTGTTCTACTTTAAAAGCTCTAGGTATACCTATCATAGCAAACAATGAACTCTAGCGTAGCCTACACAAGCATTCAAATCAACAAACTCTTTAACATTCATTCATCAGTAACCAATGGATCATGCTTGTGCAAATCAAGAGAAAACATTTGGTCAAGGGACATAATTCTGAGATGAAAATGATCTCATTGAAATAAGGGTTCAAAGATTCAGGAGATCACTCAATGAAATGATTCTATCTTAGGCAAAATGCTAAAGGTAAAAGCACACCTATACATGCAAGTCAAAGCTCTCTTCTACCTTTCTTACCCAAGATGAACCTAATAACTTCTAAAATACCAAGTGAAACTCTTAAGTCTACTCTTTCTTAAAGCACTTGATCTCTTCCTTCTTCATATTTGGGGAAACTCCTTCTTCTTTTGTTTGTGTGGTTGACTTCTTTTTGGGACTTGCTCTTCTTTGTTGTATGATTGGCGTCATTTTCATCACCTTTGGTGGATTGCTTGGTCTGATTTCTCCTTTGGATGACCTTTTGTAGCTTTGTTGTTGTTGGCACCTTTCTTCTTTAACACTTAGAGCTTTCTTCCTAATTATCTTAACCACAAAATAAAATGTTCCCCCATACTACCAACCCCATACTTCTTCTTCTTCTCAAAAGATGTAAACATTTAAAGCTCAAACCACTTACACTACCCTTTCCCATATTCCTAACCTAATACCAAGCCCAAAATGCAAGCTGGTGTCTATCAAGAGAGCTTCTCCTTGCCAGCCTTATTCCTAACACTTTTTGCCAAGATAAAATCGAAAATGATGCAATGCAAGGCCTCACAACTCTCACAATAGTGTTTAGATTCAGAAAGAAGGATTGGTTTAGAGTGTGGTTAACTGTCCTATAATGATGAGGATCAGCTACTTGGATTAACAAGAGTGGTAGGAAGGGAAGAAGATAATCCAAGTATGTATATGGGTAGCCATGTAATCACTCTCAATGCACAAATAAGATAATTCAAAGTCAGGATCATGGTTCTAATAAGATTGAGTTGGAATCAAATCAAAGAAAGCTTGAGCATAAGACAAGAATACCAATGCAAAAATTCAAGATATAGTGCAGCCTTAACTTCAAACTCACTACAACGCAATCGAATAACAGATAACCAAGGCATTGAAATCAATTCAAACATTAACATCTTGACAATTGTTTATCATCTACTCTCTATGCAAATGTATGCAAACCTTTATGAAATGCATCTAGACTCAATCTTAGTTATGCAAATGCAACTAAATGATCTTTTTGGTTCCAAAAAATTTGAAACTTTTATGGATTTTCAGTGCATACAAATGAATGCATGAATGCATGAGACTCAAGTATGTAAAAGAGAAGATAAGAAAACAAAACACCATGTCAAATGCAATGCCCTCCCCCACACTTCAATTACATAGTCCCTTGTGTAATAGAAGCTTGAAAGAGGGCATTAAAAGGTACTCAGAAGTATTCAGAAGCAAAGGAGCGGGGTTGTGTACCTTAGAGGGAGTTTGGTCAGACTGGGAGGTTGTATCGGGCTGACTGATACGCTGCCAAATCCTATCGGTCACATTCGTGACCCATACAGTAACTGAAATACATCCGGGTGTTTCCTATCGGTCAATATCTGATCGATAGAGTGACCGGAATACAGCCGCTGCATTTTCATCGGCCACTGCCTTATCCCTATCGATCAGAACTGATCGATGCATCTTGGCTCCACCACTATCGATCACCTCATGACCGATAGCATGACCGATAGGGTCTGCATCGGTCCGATCTTGACCGATACGGTGACCGATAGCAGCCCAGATGCATCTGTTCTTGCTTCCCAGACTTATAACAACTTGCCTTAAACCACACTTGCTCCTGTTATTGAAAGAAAAACACAAAAAAAAGCATAAAATGCAATAATATGTACAAGGATAACAGGGGAATACCTCCCAAGTGTGCTTGTTTAACGTCCTTAGCTTGACTTTTCTTGGTTGATCACTCTTGTGGAGGTTCCGCAAGGCTGATGTCTACTTCATCTCCAAGAGACTCACTTGCCATGTATGGCTTCAGCCTGTGCCCATTCACTGTGAAGTCTTCTCCATCCTTGCTAAACAAAGTCACAGCTCCATATGGCAACACTTCCTTGATCTTGAATGGACCTGACCATCTTGACTTCAGCTTTCCAGGAAATAACCTCAACCTTTAGTTGATTAACAGCACCTGATCCCCTGACTTGAAGTCCTTGTGTTTGATCCTCTTGTCATGGAAAGCTTTTGTCCTCTCCTTATAGATCTAGAACTCTCAAAAGCTTCAAGGCGGTTTTCCTCTAGCTCATGCAAGTTGATGAGTCTCTTTTCTTGACCTGTCTTGATGTCAAAATTCAGCAACTTTGTTGCCCACAAAGCCTTATATTCCAGCTTAACAGGCAGATGACAGGACTTCCCATAAAGGAGTGAGAAAGGAGTTTTGCCAATTGGTGTCTTGAAGGCTGTCTTGTAAGCCCACAAAGCATTATCAAGCTTATTAGACCAGTCCTTTCTTGTAACACCAACTGTTTTCTCGAAGATGGCTTTCATTTCTCTGTTAGACACCTCCACTTGGCCACTTGTTTGAGGATGGTAAGGAGTAGCAACCTTGTGCTTGATACCATTCTTCTTGAGGAAACTCTCAAAGACCTTGTTGATGAAATGGCTTCCACCGTGACTGATCACACAGCTTGGAACACCAAACCTTGGGAAGATAATTGTCTTGAAGAGCTTCAGCACAACTCTAGCATCATTTGTTGGACTGGGAATGGCTTCAACCCACTTGGAAACATATTCAACAGCCACCAGGATGTACTTGTTCCCATAAGAGGAGGGGAAAGGTCCCATAAAGTTAATCCCCCACACATCAAACAGATCCACTTTAAGAATAGAGTTCAGAGGCATCTCATCTCTCTTAGAGATGTTTCCCTTTCTTTGGCATGCATCACATGAGAAGATGTGAGCTTGGGCGTCCTTGAACAGACTAGGCCACCAAAAACCAGCTTGGAGGACCATGGAGGCTGTCTTGAATGTTGCAAAATGTCCTCCATAGGCGGAGCCATGGCAATGATGCAGAATTCCTGGAATTTCTTCTTCAGCTATACACCTTATGAACAACCCATCATTCCCTCTCTTGTACAGATAGGGCTCATCCCAAAAGTAATGGGAGACATCTCTTAGGAACTTCTTCTTCTGGTGTGAGTTGAGGGTTTGTGGTATCTGCCCAATCACCAAGTAGTTCACAAAGTCAGCGTACCAAGGCAGTTTGTTCTCCTCTAAGCTTTGCACTTCAGCTGCCTTCACTTCTAAAGCATGCAGCTTTTCCTCTGGTATATTATCATTGATTGGGACAAAATCATCTATCCTCAGTCTTCAGAGGTGATCAGCAACTCTATTCTCAATGCCTTTCTTATCCACAATCTCCATGTCAAACTCTTGAAAGAGAAGGATCCATCTAAGAAGTCTTAACTTGGTGTCTTTCTTGGCATAGATGTGCCTTAATGCAGCATGATCAGTGTAGACTATCACCTTAGAACCCACTAAATAGCTTATGAACTTCTCTAATGCAAAGACAACTGCTAGGAGCTCCTTTTCAGTTGTTACATACTTTGATTGAGTCTCATCCATTGTTCTGCTAGCATAGTAGATAACATGAAGTTTCTTGTCTACTCTCTGCCCAAAACTGCTCCAACAGCATAATCACTAGCATCACACATGATTTCAAATGGCAAATCCCAGTTTGGAGCTTGGACAAGTGGCGCTGATACCAGAGCTTGCTTGAGGGTGAGAAAGGCTTGCGACTACTCCTCATCAGACAGAAACTCTGTCTCCTTACACAACAGTCTTGTCAAGGGTCTTGCAATCCTAGAGAAGTCCTTGATGAATCTCATGTAGAAACCAGCATGTCCCAAAAAGCTTCTGATTCCCTTTACTGTGTTTGGAAGCTCTAAGTGCAGCATCACATCAATCTTTACCTTGTCCACTTCAATCTCTTTCTCTGAAATCTTGTGACCCAACACAATGCCTTCTTGAACAATGAAATGGCATTTCTCCCAATTCAGAACCAGCTTAGTGTCTTCACACCTTTGTAGAATCTGAGAAAGCTTGGACAAGCAGACACCACAGGAGGATCCATAGGCACTTAAGTCATCCATGAATACCTCCACCATCATTTCAAGCAAGTCAGAAAAGATAGAAGTCATACACCTTTGAAAGGTAGCAGGAGCATTGCATAAACCAAAAGGCATTCTCCTATACGCAAATGTTCCATATGGGCAAGTAAAAGTAGTTTTTTCTTGATTATTAGGATGGATAGGGATCCGAAAGAATCCACTATAACCATCTAAAAAGCAGTAATACTTATGGTTTGCTAATCTTTCTAGCATTTGGTCTATGAATTGCAAAGGGAAGTGATCTTTCCTAGAAGCAGAATTACGTTTTCTGTAATCTATGCACATCCTATGACCAGTGATTGTTCTAATTGGTATTAGCTCATCATTTTTCATTTTTTACAACAGTGATCCCTCCCTTATTAGGCACCATATGGACTAGTGAGACCCATGTGCTGTCTGAGATGGTATATATCACTCCTGCTTCAAGCAACTTCAAGATTTCCCTTTTTACTATTTCTTTTAGATTAGGATTCAATCTCTTTTGAGGTTCAACAGAAGTTCTTGTCTCATCCTCTAGATGGATCCTATGAGTGTAGAGGTTTGGAGAAATGCCTTGGATATCATCTAGTGATTACCCAATGGCTCTCCTAAACCTCTTTAACACCTTGACAAGAGCAAGGATTTCATCATCATTAAGGTTATCATTGACAATTACAGGATAAGTAGAGTTAGAGCCTAAGAAGACATACCTTAGCCCTTTAGGAAGAGGTTTGAGCTTCACTTTGGGTGCTTTGAGCTCACTTCAGTCCTCTTCTAAGCTGCTCTGCTCCTTGGCGCCAGCTTCATTGCTTGGAGGACCTGTTTCTTGAACTGACAGCACCTCTTTCTTTGTGTAGTTCAGCTTCTCAAATGGTTCTCCTTCTTCCAAGACTTTGTGAGAGTCTAACCTCAGCTTATAACCCAAGCTTTCCTTATCCAAGTAACCATCTTCTCCATGCTCTTTTGTCAAAGCCACTTGAAGTTTATCCTCACAACACAACTCCTCTTGAAGTTCATCATGCAGCTTTTCTAAGATCTCAATTTGAAACACTTGACCCTCAATAGTGGGCTGCTGTATAATCTACTTGATGTCAAACTTCAAAGACATATCTTTACCCAACTGTAGCTCAATCTTCCCATTCTTAACATCAATGACAGCTCCTGTTGTGGCTAGGAAGGGTCTCCCAAGAATGAGAAGATCTCTAGGTTCCTCATCCATATCCAAAACCACAAAATCAGTAGGTATCTCTACACTCCCAATCCTGAGTGGTACATCTTCAATCAAACCTTTGGGGAGCCTCACTGATCTATCAGCCAACACCAAAGACATTCTACAGTCCTTGAACTTGGTGAAGCATAGGCGCTGTGCTACAGAGTAGGGCATCAAGCTGACACTAGCTCCTACACAAACATTTGTCAAACAGAAGTGGACCTATAGAGCAGGGTAAGGTAAAGCTCCCTGGATCTCCTAGTTTGTTGGGAGTCACTCTCTTCTGTCGAATAATGGCGCTACACTCATGTGTGAGGACTACCATCCCTTGTAGGTCCTTGGTTCTTTCAGCAACAGCATCCTTCAAGAATTTCAGATAAGGAGGAACCAGAACAAAGGCATCTAATAGTGGCATTGTGAGCTGGATCTTCTTCATCTGTTCATCAAAGAGCCCTTTGTATTTAGCAACCAGCTGCTTCTTAAACCTTCACGAAAAGGTATGGTGGGCTGATAAGGAGGAGGGATGAATCTTGGTTCCTTGATCAACTCCTTAGAGGCTTCCTTTGATTTTCCCTTAACAACTTCCTTGTCTTTGCTGTTTTCTGGACCCTTTTCAGCTTCAATTACTTCGTCCTCTTGAGCTTCCTCATTATCTTTAGCTTCCACCCCCTATTCTTGTTCCTCAATGTTCACATTGGGAGTAGAAGGTGCCACTCTGGGAGGAAGTTTCTTCCCACTTCTTAAAGTGACAGCTTTGACACACTCTTGTGCAAGTCAAGAGGTAGATGGTTGACCCACGCTCTCTAGTTTTTTTTATCTTCATATTCAATGGACCTATTTGGGATTGCAAGCTGGATTCAATGCCTTTGTGTATCTCAACAGTCATGCTTCTTTGAATGTCAGTCATACTCTTTTGAATCTCAACAGCCATAATCTTCTGAAATTCTGCATTCTGAAGTTGTTGGAGTTACAGGAACATCTCCTTAAGGTCCAATGCATGTGAAGGTTGGGAGGTGTTGGCGCCAACTGCTTGAGAAGAAGGACTCTGATGTTGTTGAGTATGGTTGTCTCCATAGGTCTGGTGTACACAAACATCATGGTTTTGGTTCATTAATGGCGCTTCTTGTGGTTGAACAGCTTTGATTTGATGCCCTTTGTAATGGTTTTGTGAAGCAACACTAGGAAGATGTTTAGTGGTCTCATTGAAGAGAAGATGTTTAGTGGCCTCCTTGTGCTAAAGTCTTCTCCCATAATTTACCTCTATCGCCAAGAGAGAATAGAAATAATCTGAGCTTCAAACCATCTTCTGAAACTCCACTAAGCTTTGTCAAAGCACATATCCTCTCAAAGTGATCCAAGTGCTCTAAGGGGTCTTGGTTGGGCAGTCCAAAGAACTGCTTTTCTTGGATCATAATTATCATTCTGCTCTTAATCTCATAGTGATGAGTCTCCATGGGTGGAAGAATACCTTGTCTTGAAGCATAACTTTAAGGTATATCAGCAGCACCCATAGGTCTCAATGGTCTTTGAAACAAAGCTCCTTGTAAACTATGTGGACTTTGCTGTCCTTGTAAGCCTTGGATCCCTTGAAGACCATGTGGACCTTGTGGACCTTGTGGACCTTGTGGACCTTGCAAACCAAAACCAGCAGCATACTGATGTTCTTCCATGCTTCAACAGCTGAATTCTGATTCTGCAAACCCAAATCTTTGACCTTGCACTTCAGTTGTAGTTGTAGACACTTAATAGCAAGTGTTGGTGTACCTACAAAAGAAATTCTAGACCAAAGGGGAAATCAGAAACCAAAAACAAAAATAACAAAGCTTGATCTCAAGATCTCTACAAATCCTACTGAACAAAGCATTCCCCTAATGGCAACGGCGCCAAATTGATACAAGATTTTTTAGGACTTGACTCAATCACCCAAGCTTGTACTAATCAGTTGTAGTATAACATAGGGTTTTATCAATCCAAAAGGGGAGAATGAAGCAGTAAGAATGCAATAGAGCTCTTAATTCAATCAAACAAAGATGGTTTTAAAGTCTAACAACCGAAAGGATCAAACAGAAATGAAGAGAACATCAAACAAAGAGTGAAAAGCAAGCAAACTGATATAACTGCATAGTCCATGCATTTCGCATACATATAGTTTAGTTTCTCATGCATTTACATTACATATTAGGCTAGTTTGCATCACTTTAGGTCCTAGAGTGTCTTTGCACCAGCATTCGCATGTTTCGTGCATTTTGCATCACAATCAGGTTGCTTTCGGTTACTTTGGAGCTATGGAAGATTCGTAAACGTGCTGAAGCTCGTGAGGAGCTTCGTGGACACTTGGAGAAATCAGGATTGCACGCTAAGGACCTGAGATCGAGTAGCAGATCGAGCAAGGCTGGTCGATCTAGATGAGATCGACCAGAAGATTGAGCATGGAGATCGATTTGGAGTACGGACGTAGAAGACGCCATGCAGATCGAGGACCGGATCGAGCTTCCAACCCGATAAGCACAAGATCGTCTCGGGGATTGACCAAGAGCCGCTCGATGCAGGACATGATCGATTGCCAGATCGAACTTCGTGATCGATCCCAGACCAACCTTATCCGTCCAGCCTGTTTTTCGACCGTAGCGAAGGGGGGGACCATTTGCGGTTTGGCCATTTTAGGCAAAGACAAACGATCCCTTTCATTAGCACATTTTGTCGACTACTTTTCTATCTTCTCTCTCGTTTTTAGGCGATTCGCCATTGTTAGACTTCGAGCTTTTTCTTGTTTTACTTTTGAATATTGAATCGTTTAAGTTAAATCAATCGCCTTTCATGTTTAGCTCTTCATTCATTGCATTTCGTACAGTTTATTTCATGAGTCGCGAGTAGTTTCATTATGTTTTGGGGTTGAGAGGATTCAAAGGGGTCGAAAAGGTTTTCAAGTTTGTTGTTTTCTTGTTCTTAATTGCTTTCTCTTTTAGGATGTTGAGTTCTTAAGGCTTAAAGAGTCTCACGGCAAGATCTTTATGATCAGAGTGAGCTCTTACCTTGACAGGATCCAGAGATCTCTGAAAATCGCATCCTAGAGATTAGTTACTCTTTCCCAAACAACATGGTAGTTTAGAGGACTAGTTAAGCCGCGTGTTTGAAATCTGGTTTCCTTGCCTTTCAATCTCTTCTTCCGTCAAACGCCACTGCATTTAATCACTGCATCTAGTTTTTAGGAATTTCACAAAACTGTTCATCATTTGCTTAGTTTTACAAGGTCCTTGCATTCTCATTGCACTTTCTAGCTCCTAGGATTGGATTGATACTCACTTGCATACTTTACTACAACTTAGTGTTGCATTTGAGCTTTGATAGATCATTGCATACACACTGCAAAAACCTTGTTATCAAATGGTGCCGTTGCCATTCTAGGAGTGTTTAGAAAGCATTGAGATTTGGGGTTTAGTAAAGACTAAGCCTTTACTTTGTTTAAGTTACTAATTTCTCTACTCTCAAACGTGTGTCTTTCAGGTACATGAATCTTCGTTCAAGGGGAGACAACAATCTACTTCAACCCTTGGACAATATTCATCAACTTGGTCATTCACGGCAACGAAGAGTACGAGAGCAAGCTAGAGCTTTTAAGGAGATTGTTCAGCACGGTTTGGTTGATTTTGAAGCAATGGCTGAGCACGAGCATCCAGAGGGACCTCCTCCAGCTTACGGGGCAGTAGGAAGGGGCAATGGAAACCCCCAACACGCGGCTAGACCCCCAAGGATCATAGGAGCCGGAGATGCTCCCTATACTCATCACAATATGTTTGGGATCACTCTTCCTCCTGTACAGAACAACAACTTCGAGATTAAGCCGGGTTTCATCTCAATGGTGCAAAACAATAAGTTTTATGGGCTAGCAATGGAAGATCCCTTGGAACACCTTGATAATTTCGAACAAGTATGTGGGATGATCAAGATAAACGGCATTTCCAAAGATGCTTTCAAGCTACGTCTCTTTCCATTTTCTCTTGGAGACAAGGCTAGACATTGGGAGAAGACACTTCCACAATGCACCATTAGATCATGGGCCGAGTGTAAAAAGGCATTTCTCTCAAAATTCTTCTCTAGCACCAGAACAGCGCGGTTGAGAAGCGAAATCAGCGGTTTCACACAAAGGAACAATGAGACGTTCAACGAAGCCATGGAGCGGTTTAAAGATTACACAATCCAGTGTCCTCATCATGGCTTTAGTGAAGACACCTTACTCAGCACCATCTACCGCGGAGCTTCACCAAAGATTCGCTTGTTGCTTGACACGGCTAGTAAGGGCAACTTCCTTGGTCAAGAAGTAGAAGAAGGCATGGAGCTGATTGAGAACTTAGCATTAAATGACGGCAACTATGCTGAGGATTACGACCCTGCACCGAGAGGTTCTGAGCTAGAGTCTCATAAGAAAGAGTTGAAATACTTGCATGAGAAGATTGACAAGTTGGTTTTGGCAAATCAGAAGCATGTTCACTTTGTTGGTGAAGCGGATGAGAGCCAAGAGGAGCTTGAGTTGAGCCAAGAAGAAGCCAATTGGGTGGCGGGTCAAAACAACTACAAACCTCACGGATATGCACAAGTCTTCAACCAAAACAACAATCTCTCATACCGTAGCACCAATGTGGCGAACCCTAAGTATCAAGTGTACCCTGCTCAGCAAGCAAAGCCTTTCGTACCTTACAACAAAGGTGTTCAGCCGAGTGGTGGCTTCCAAGGGCAAGGGCAGAACAACTTCCAAGGACAACCACAAGGAAACAAAGGTTATACGCCAATGTACCCTCCGGGCTTTGTACCTCAGCAGCAACAACCGATGCAACAACAAGTTGATCCTGTCCAAGCTATGTTTCAACAACTGATTCAAGGGCAAGCCTCTACAAATCAGAAGTTTGCCAAGATGAATACTCGCTTAGACTCGTCTCTCACGGACTTCTCTACTCAGATTACAACCTTGAATAATAAAATCATGCAACTTGAGAAGGGAAAGGCAAGCTCAAGTGGTCAGAATAGCTTACCGGGCAAGTGTGAGCAAAACCCCAAGGAATACACCAATACCATTACGCTAAGAAGTGGGAAATAGCTAGCACCTACGGTTACTCCCAAGATCAACGAGGACGTTGTGATTCAAGAGGGGGAGGGTGAGCTTTCAGCCGATGATGAGATAAACTTTGACAATGTTTGGATTTAAGGACCATGGAGAGGTGATAAAGCGGTTGTTGAGAAGAAAGCAGAGCAAACTACTAAGGAGAAGGATGCTTATGTACCTCCACCGTATGTACCAAAGCTACCTTTTCCTGGCCATTTCAAGAAGCAACTCATAGAAAAGCATAGAGTCTTGTTTGAGAAGCACCTTAAGGACGTAGAGATCAAGCTACCTCTCATGGACTGCCCTGCAATGATGCCTAAATGCGCCAAATTCTTCAAAGACACTCTCGTGAACAAGAATAAGGAAAGCAAGGAAGTGCTTGTTCTAAGTGAGGAGTGTAGTGCTGTGATACACAAGGAGATAGTCCCTAAGAAGTTGGGAGACCCTGGAAGCTTCCCTATATCTTGCGCTTTAGGTCCTTTGGAGTTCAAGAGTTGCCTTTGTGATCTCGGAGCTAGCATAAATCTAATGCCTCATTCCTTGGCAAAGAAGCTTGGCTTTACCCGTTTCAAGGATTGTAGAATCTCGTTGGTGCTAGCTGAAAGAAGTGTGAGGTTACCCGTGGGTTTGCTTGAGGACTTGCCAGTCAAGATCAGTGGAGTAAACGTGCCTACGGACTTCGTTGTGTTGGAAATTGATGAAGAACCAAAGGATCCACTCATTCTCGGTAGACCTTTCTTAGCCACCGCCAGAGCTATCATAGACGTCAAGAACGGGAAGATTGCCTTGTACTTGGGTAAAGATATAAGGCTGGACTTCGATATCAATGAGGTTTTAAAGAAGCCTACGATAGAAGGGCAAGCTTTCTACATTGAAACGTTGGATGCTTTAGCGGATGAGTTGCTGGAAGAGTTGGCTCAGGAGGATCATTTGAAGATGGCATTGACAAAGGAGCCAGGGGAGTTTGGTTACGTGGATCAGAGGACTCAGGAATATGTCAACTTGCTTGATTCAATGAAGGTTGTGCTAGAAGATGAAGGCATTAGCCTAGAGATCGACTCAGAGATCGACAGCATTACTCGATCCAGGAGTCAAATCGATAGTCAGATCGAGGAGGGTGATCGATCCAGGAAAACAATCGAGTCCAAAATCGAGAGAGGCCTTCCAATCAGTTTGAGGTATAATCCAGCGATCGACTCAGCGTCTCGATCTCTCACTCGATCCACATTAAATCGAGTGAGTGAATCGAGCGAAACTGCTCGATCTAGACGACATCGAGAGCAAGATCGACCTGACGACTCGATTTCAGAAGGGATAGCGGTTGGAGAAAGCAGCCTCAAGGGCCATGTCTCGGGTTCTAAGGAAGGCTCCAAGGAGGAAAACAACAGCAACAGCCACGAGGATGATTGGAGCGAGCTGTTAGCCCCAAAGGTAGACCTTAAGGAGCTCCCAAAAGGGCTAAGGTTTGCCTTCTTAGGGCTTAACGAAACCTATCCTGTGATTGTGAATGAAAACTTAAGTGATGGTGAGTTGCACTCACTCTTAACTGAGTTGAGAATGTATAGGAAGGCCATTGGGTACTCTTTAAGTGACATCAAGGGCCTTTCACTGATGCTTTGCACTCATAGGATTCACTTGGATAATGAGAACGCCTCTTCTATAGAACATCAAAGGCGTTTAAATCCTAATTTGAAAGAGGTTGTTAAGAAAGAGATTCTTAAGCTTTTAGAGGCTGACGTGATCTATCCCATAAGTGACAGCACGTAGGTTTCTCCCGTACACGTGGTGCCTAAGAAGGGAGGGATCACGGTCATTAATAATGACAAAGATGAGCTTATACCGACTAGAACAATTACTGGACACCGTATGTATATTGATTATAGGAAGCTTAATCTTGCTACTAGAAAGGATCATTTTCTCTTGCCTTTTATTGATCAAATGCTTAAAAGACTTGCTATTCACCCCTACTATTGCTTTCTTGATGGATATAGTAGATTTTTCCAAATACCAATCCATCCCAATGATCAGGAGAAGACTACCTTTACATGCTCTTATGGCACCTTCGCTTATCGAAGGATGCCATTCGGGTTGTCTAACGCACCGGCTACGTTTCAGTGGTGTATGATGTCGATCTTCTCCGATCTAATAGAAGAGATGGTAGAGATGTTTATGGATGACTTCTCGGTCTATGGTGCGTCCTTTTTTGTGTGTTTGTTGAATCTTTGCAGGGTATTAAAGCGTTGTGAGGAGACAAACTTGGTGCTTAACTGGGAAAAATGCCACTTCATAGTTAAGGAGGGGATCGTGCTTGGCCATAAGATATCAGAGAAGGGTATTGAAGTCGACAAAGCAAAAATTGAAGTAATGACAAGCCTTGAGCCGCCAGTTAACGTCAAAGGAGTGAGAAGTTTCTTGGGACACGCCGGCTTCTACAGGCGCTTCATCAAAGATTTTTCTAAGATTGCACGCCCTCTTACGCGGCTGTTGTGCAAGGAGGCTGAATTCGTCTTTGATGAGGAATGTTTGCAAGCTTTTGTGACCATCAAGGAGGCCCTAGTATCCGCGCCTATAGTGCAAGCACCGGACTGGACTCTACCTTTCGAGATTATGTGCGATCCTAGTGACTATGTCGTGGGAGCTGTTCTAGGCCAAAGGAAGGATAAGAAGCTGCACGTGATTTACTATGCTTCAAGAACCTTGGATGACACACAAACGAGGTACACCACTACAGAGAAGGAGCTATTGGCGGTTGTATTCGCCTTTGAGAAGTTCAGGGCTTACCTCGTGGGTTCCAAGACCATTGTTTACACGGATCACGCAGCTTTGCGTTATATCTATTCCAAGAAGGACACTAAGCCGAGGCTTTTGAAATGGATCATCTTAGTCCATGAATTTGACATGGAGATCAATGACAAGAAAGGGATAGAGAACGGCGTTGGTGACCATCTCTCTCGGTTAAGGATCAACGAGTCTCTTCCTTTAGATGATTCTCTCCCCGAAGAACAACTCATGGCAATCACTACGGCTGTTTGTGGGAGCCTAGAAGGGCGGTTTGAGGAAGTTCTGAGCTTCAAAGAGGAGGATCTCTCTTGGTTCGCGGATATTGTGAACTACCTGGCATGTGGGGAAGAGCCTTCACATCTTGACAACTACCATAAGAAGAAGTTCATGAGGGATGTGACCCACTACTATTGGGATGAGCCCTATTTATACAAGAGATGAGTGGATAGCCTGTACAGAAGATGCGTAACAAAGGAGGAAGCAAGAGATATCATCTTTCATTGCCACAGGTCTTTGTATGGAGGGCACTATACTTCATTCAAAACCGCCACTAAGGTCTTACAAGCCGGTTTCTGGTGGCCGTCCATCTTCAAAGATACCCATGAGTTCGTGATGAGTTGCGAAGCTTATCAAAGAGCAGGGAATATCACTAAGAGGAATGAGATGCCTCAAGTCCCCATATTTAAGGTAGACGTCTTTGACGCGTGGGGCATAGACTTCATGGGGCTGTTTCCTTCATCATACGGCAACAAGTTCATACTCGTAGCTGTTGACTACATCTCTAAATGGGTTGAGGCCATTGCTTTCCCAACAAATGACTCTAAGGTGGTGATCAAGCTCTTTAAGAGCATTATTTTCCCGAGGTTTGGAGTTCCCAAAGTGGTGATAAGCGACGGAGGGAGCCATTTCATCAACAAGCTGTTTGAAAATCTGTAAGGAAATATGGCGTGAAGCACAAGGTAGCTACGCCTTAGCATCCTCAAACGAGTGGCCAAGTGGAGGTCTCTAACCGTCAGATAAAGGCGATACTCGAGAGAACTGTTGGGACAACTCGGAAGGATTTGGCTGTGAAATTGGATGACGCTTTGTGGGCGTACCGGACTGCTTTCAAGACACCCATCGGTAATACTCCTTTCACTCTTCTCTACGGCAAAGGATGTCATCTCTCCGTTGAGTTGGAACATAGGGCGTTGTGGGCTGTGAAGCGGCTGAATTTTGATCTGAAGACGGCTCAGGAGAAGCGGTTGATCCAGTTGCACGAGCTTGATGAGCTGAGGCTGGACGCTTACGAAAGCGCTAGGATCTACAAGCAGCGTACCAAGGCTGCTCATGACAAGAAGCTGGTACCTAAGGAGCTTAAGGAAGGGAGTTTGGGGCTGCTTTACAATTCAAGGCTCAAGCTCTTTCCAGGGAAGCTAAAGTCACGGTGGACCGGTCCGTATGAAATCAAGGAAGTATTACCTTACGGAGCTGTCACGTTGGTGGGCAAGAGTGGGAATGTATTCACAGTGAACGGACACAGAGTTAAGCCATACATGGCGAGTTCGTTTGACAAGGAGAGCACCTCAATGCTTCTCCAAGACCCACCATCTGCCTAAACCAAGTAAAGTCTAGCTAAAGACGTTAAAGAAAGCGCACTTGGGAGGCATTCCCATGTCTATCTTGTACATATTTTTGTTTTATTTCTCTTTCAGTTTTAAGTTTTTATCTTCTGAGTGTGTAGGAACAGGTATAAGGGATTGCAGGCAAAGATCTTAGATCCAAAAGGAGTGAGAAGGGGCGAATATCGACTAGAGATCGAGTGCTAGATCGACTAATATCTAACTCGATCTTTACTAGATCGAGTTAGTGAATCGAGAGGAGTTAGTCGATCTAGACGAGATCGAGTGACAAGGTCGATCTAGATGAGCACGGATCGATCGGTCACATCTAGATCGACCGATCTAAAATGTCTCGGGAAATTCTTGGAGTTTAGATCGATCAATCCAAAAATGGACCAACTGATCTATTTTCTCTCGGGAAAACCTTCAAAGACAGATCGATCACTCAACTCGATCCATCACTCGATCTAAATCGAATTGACCCCTGAATCGAGAACAAGGCTCGATCACGCGGACTCAGCCTAGTTGACCAAAAGTCAAGGAACGAGAGAGTATAATCGATCTAAGACTCGATTCTAGTCCAATCGAGTTTCTGATCGATCAAATCTCCCGATCCAGCCATTATGGGCATGAGATCGAGTCCTAGATCGACCGAAGGGACTCGATCTCATTCCGAGGTAACAAAAAAATTTCCCTCCCTTTCTCCTTTCCCTCTCTTTTTAATTTTGAATGGTGGTCAAGGCAGGAATCTTTGACCACGAAAGTTGTGCCTTGACCACCTTTTGTCAGAAAACCACTTTCATCACCCACGGTTTTAGATTTTTATTGCCTTTAAGTTTTCAACAATTTTACACTCTCTCATTTCTATTCCTACGAGTTTTTAATCGAGAGAGAGTGTTCTTCCTATTTTCACAAAGGCATTTAGCTCTTATCCTCGATCTTGCAAGGTATTTCAAAGATTTTTTAATTAAATCTTTTCAATATTTCCTTTTATAACCGCTTGATCGATTTAAGTTGATAAGGGTTTTATCAATTTTTTTTAAGTAGCTAGAAATCGGGAAATATTCTAGATTTAATCCTATCTCTAGATTTTCTTTTCCTTTATCTAGATACAATTTTTATAAATCCCCCAAAAATCTGGAGTGTTGTAGATTTTACCTTTTCGTTAGTCCCTTTCTCGATTTCTCGCCGCCTTTGCTCACCTTTTGTTTGAGAATTGTGTTTCAGGCACCAATGGCACCTAAGAGAACCAGAGAAGAGGCTGCACAGCGAAAGGATGAACAATGAGTGGTTCAGGAAGAGGGAACTCAACAAGTTCAAGAGGAGGAACCTCAACAAATTCATGAGAGGACCCGTTGGACTAAGGAGGAAAAGGCGGTGAAGAAGAGGCTAGAGAGGCTGCGCTTCGAGCCTACCAAGTTCGCGAGCAGAGACTTGCTGGAAAGGATGGGTCTCCTAGGGGATTTTGACTCCCTTCTACAAAACATGGGGCTTGCTTGCCTTCCAAGGATGGACTGTCCAACATATCCGCAAGTGACGATGGATTTCCCCTCTACCTTGGCATTCTCCTATGAGAATCCGAGCCTCCCAACTCCCTCTCAAGGGCATCTCAGCTTCAAGGTCAAGAAGCGGTCCTATCACCTTTCCATTGAGGAGCTTTGCTAAGCATACAGACTTAACGCCGCGGCTAAGCAAGTGGAGTTTCCCCCTCTCAAGAACGCCAGCATCATATGGGACGTGCTTTGTGATGAAGAGTACAAAGCCAACACGGCTAAAATCAAGAAGGTGAGGAATACCGTTCTGAGGTACACGCTCAAGTTGTTGGCGAACACCTTCAGCGGATGAACAGTGTCTCCCACGGTGACGAAGACCGAGCTGTGTTTCCTCTTCCAAGGGATCAAGAGGATACTATGCAGCAGCAAAGAGGAGAACCACAATCCGCTTATGGATGACCTCGGGAACGATGTCAACTACGGGGGCATACTAGCCTCCTCCTTGGTGAAGTACAAGGCTTACGCTCTTAGATGCAAGGCGAGCTCAGCTCACATTGGAGGGTTTCTCACACCGCTCTTCATCCAAGCCGGTGTACCACTTCAATGGTTCGAGCCTTGCGCGGACAGGTCATACATGGACGAGACTTACATCCGAAATACCGATAGCTTGGGACTTACGCCAGCTCCGGGATTCTTCGCTTATCAGTTCTACGATGACGGAGGGAAGAAGAACATTTGCATCTTACCCAATGTTGAGGAGACTAACTTGGATAGCATCAGTACGATTCAGTTCTGCCCAACACACGAGGAGTGCTACGCCCCACTTGGTACGACAATGATGCCCATTCAGTCCACGTGAGAGCAGTCAGAGTCACCACCATCAGATGGAGCAATGCCAGCCCACTTTGAGCTTCTGAGGATGTAATTTGAGCTGCGGACCAAGGCTAAGAAGTTTCTTGCCTCAGTGGTGGAGATGCAGTAGAAGATAACTAAGTGGAAAGGAATGATGATCAAGAAGCTTGCCAAGATAGTCAAGGCGCTTCAAGGAAGCTCATCCGCGAGGTCTAAGGGGTCAAAGAGTGAAGAGGTTAACCAGCCCAAGAAGAGGAGGAGGTCAACTGACGGTATTGTCATCCGTGAGCAGCAAGGAACGGTGCAACAAGCTCGCCATTCCGTTCATGGTTTCCCCACCGAGGATAGAGGAAAAGGCATAGCCCGACACTCCTCTAGCACGAGCAGCTCCACTGGAACATCCTCACGTTCCAGCCTAGTCTAGCTCCGAGGTACCAAACGACCCACCCTTGTATATACCGTTCATATTTTCTTTCTTTTTGCATTGTGTTTTGAGCTCCTTTGAATTTGTTTGCCACCGGGACGGTGTCATTCAAGTTTGGTAGAGTATGTGTGTGGTTTGACATGTTTATTCTGATCTTATTTTCCCCTTAGCATCCTTGAGTCTCCATTGCAGTAAAATTTTTAAATTTTTTCACAAAAATTTATGTAGTTGCATTCACATTGTTAAGCATTTTAGGATTGAGTCTAGAATTTTTAAGCATCTAGGTTGTTTACATTTGCATAAGGGGTTAAAGTTTTCTTAAAAAGGTGTTTTAAGCTTATGAATGGTTTCAATCTCCTAGTTGGTAGTTCTCTAATGATTTGCCCACACTTTGAAAGTAAGTTCTTACCATGCGTGGATCACTAGTTTTGATTTTCGTGACTTGAATTGAACTCTCATGATCTGAAACTTGTCCTATTAAGTGAAAACCCTAACTTGAATTTTTAAATATCATTCTTATGCACTTGAAAATGAACACATAGATCTTAAAAATATTTAGGCTCTCTTCTTTCTTTTACCACTCTTTGTGAGCCCAAGTAGAACTCCCACCTTGAACCTTACCTTTCTTTGAAGCCAAGTTTTCGTGTGTGACATCATTATGAGGCCTCTTCCGGTTTGAACTTAGCATAAAGTGTTACGTTTAGGCGACATGATTAGTTTCTCATATGATTGCTAGCTTTGCATTTTGAAGCTAGATGTAGGCTTAGGATAAGTTTGGAGGATCATTGGGGTTGCTTTCATGCTTATATGCTTTCGGTTTCGAAAAGAGTTTGGTATTTGAAGTAAGAAAAAAGGTTTTAAGTGAAAGGTTTTGTGCTTAAAAATGTATAATGCTCTAATAATTTCAGAAGATAACTCTCTCAAAAAAATAAAAAAAATATATTCAAAATAAAAACAAAAGAGCCTAAGTGCCAAAAATAAAAGAAAAGAAAAAAACATATATAAGAGAGTTATCGATAAGAAAGAGTTAAAGAGCTTAGTATTTTCAAACCTTTTCACTAACCTAAAAGAGTTAAAATGCTTTCTGTTTTGTTTTGGGGATTGCTAAGCTTTTGCTTTGGGAAATAGGGTAGACTCTAAGTGGTGAGTGAGTTTAAATAAAAATAAATGAGAGGGGTTTTAGGATCATTGTTAGTTTACATGGGTAGATGAGAATCTGATCATGTATGCATCAATTGTCTTTACCTTTAGCATTATGCATAAAGTTCTTACCATTTTTGAGAGAAACCCTTGCCTTAAATAAAAACCCTTTTTCAAATGAGATCATTCTATGCTCATAGCCTATACCCTTAGCCAAATATGTTCGGCTTTAAAAGGCATAAGTTTCATTCACGGTTCACTCATTAATGAATGTTAAAGGATGAGTTTTTTTGATTGTTTGGAATAGGAGAGTTATGATTTGAAATTCTTTGTGTGATGAGTATAGCTAAGTTCTTTGGAGTATGAGTGTGCGCATTGAATTTTAGAACTAGTAACTAGGACGTTGAGATTGATTCATTTGAAAAACACCTTTGCAAGAAGCCTAAACCCCCGTTTGTTTTGAAACCTCTCTCCCTTCTTTAATTTTGTTTGCTTGAGGGCAAGCAAAAAGTAAGTTTGGGGGAGTTGATATAACTGCATATTCCATGCATTTCGCATACATATAGTTTAGTTTCTCATGCATTTACATTGCATATTAGGCTAGTTTGCATCACTTTAGGTCCTAGAGTGTCTTTGCACCAGCATTCGCATGTTTCGTGCATTTTGCATCACAATCAGGCTGCTTTTGGTTACTTTGGAGCTATGGGAGATTCGTGGACGTGCTGAGGCTCGTAAGGAGGTTCGTGGACACTTGGAGAAATCAGGATTGCACGCTAAGGACCTGAGATCAAGTAGCAGATCGAGCAAGGCAGGTCGATCTAGATCGATTTGGAGTACGGACCAGAAGATCGACCAGAAGATCGAGCATGGAGATCGATTTGGAGTACGGACGTAGACGACGCCATGCTGATCGAGGACCGGATCGAGCTTCCAACCCGCTCAGCACAAGATCGACTCGGGGATCGACCAAGAGCCGCTCGATGCAGGACATGATCGATTGCCAGATCGAGCTTCGTGATCGATCCCAGACCAACCTTATCCGTCCAGCCTGTTTTTGGACCGTAGCGAAGGGGGGGGGGGGGGGGGGGGGGGGGGACCATTTGCGGTTTGGCCATTTTAGGCAAAGACCAATGATCCCTTTCAATAGCACGTTTTGTCGATTACTTTTCTATCTTCTCTCTCGTTTTTAGGCGATTCGCCATTGTTGGACTTCGAGCTTTCTCTTGTTTTACTTTTAAATATTGAATCGTTTAAGTTAAATCAATCGCCTTTCATGTTTAGCTCTTCGTTCATTGCATTTCGTACGGTTTATTTTATGAGTCGCGAGTAGTTTCATTGGGTTTTGGGGTTGAGAGGATTCAAAGGGGTCGAAAAGGTTTTCAAGTTTGTTGTTTTCTTGTTCTTAATGGCTTTCTCTTTTAGGATGTCGAGTTCTTAAGGCTTAAAGAGTCTCACGCCAAGATCTTTATGATCAGAGAGAGCTCTTACCATGACAGGATCCAGAGATCTCTGAAAATCGCATCCTAGAGATTAGTTACTCTTTCCCAAACGCCATGGTAGTTTAGAGGACTAGTTAAGCCGCGTGTTTGAAATCTGGTTTCCTTGCCTTTCAATCTCTTCTTCCGCCAAACGCCATGGGTCTGGAGGAGAGAATGGGAGAGTGATCCATACCACACGCCATGGATGGATCTTGTTTTGTTTTCAAGGCTTAGAGAACCTCACAAAGTGAGTAGATCTGAGTTTTCAAACCAAGGTTGAACCTTTGAAACCCCAGAACGTGAATCTCAACCCTGGACCCTCCTTTTAGCGTTTCTTAGTCTCTGTTGATCATTCGCTTGTTGTTTGCTTGCATCATTGTCATTAGATTTACTTTCGCTTAAACTGCCTTTTAGATCGATTGCTTTTGCTCGATCTAGTGGTCGATCCCGTGGTCGATCCACTAGTCGAATTTTAGTAATTCGTAGCTTTTCATTTTAATCATTCTGTCTTTTCCTCGTGGTAGCTACCTTGTTCCTGCTATTTTTAAAATAGTTTTGCCCTGCATTTAATCACTGCATCTAGTTTTTAGGAATTTCACAAAACTGTTCATTATTTGCTTAGTTTTACAAGGTCCTTGCATTCTCATTGCACTTTTTAGCTCCTAGGATTGGATTGATACTCACTTGCATACTTTACTACAACTTAGTGTTGCATTTGAGCTTTGATACATCATTGCATACACTCTGCAAAAACCTTGTTATCACAAAGCAACTAAAACAAAGGCAAAGCAGAGCAAATTCGAATTTCAACTAAAAACAAAGAAAAGATGGGACTTGAGATGAGATTATTGGTGCTAAGGAACTTTAAACTCAACCTATGATGCTTTCAAACTCACACAATGCTATTCCTTATGCATAGGATTCATTTATATGACTAATCCAATCTCTTGGTACTAATCTCTTTACTAATTATCAAGTCAAGAACTAACTCTCATTAGTGAAATGATAAACAGCAAGAAGTAAGAAAATTCTATCAACCCTATATTGCCAAATTACTCCCTAGACAGTCAATCTCTTGAGCTAGGATAAGCAATTCTCTTGCAAAGCATTTCAGGCATTTCGTCAAACACTTGGTGGGCATAAAATGAGCCTAAGATCTTAATCAACCTAATTAGGGCTAATCAGGCATTAAACATAGCAATCAAGAAAGAAAATGGAAGAATTAACACTAAGACATCATAGATTAAGTCTCAAATTCCCTAAACCTAATCCATCGTAAATCCCTAAAGAGACTATTCACTAACTACCATTAAAGCCATCAATTCAAAGAGAGAGATGACTAATCATGACTAGAGAGATAGCAAGACCCTTAACAAGACTGTTGTGTAAGGGGACAGAGTTTGTGTTTGATGAAGACAGCTTGCAAGCTTTCCTCACCCTCAAGTAAGCTTTGGTGTCAGCGCCAGTAGTTGATACAAGACTTTTTAGGACTTGACTCAATCACCCAAGCTTGTACTAATCAGATGTAGTATATGATAGGGTTTAATCAATCCAAAAGGGGAGAATGAAGCAGTAAGAATGCAATAGAGCTCTTAATTCAAGCAAACAAAGATGGTTTTGAAGTCTAACAACCTCAAGGTCAAACAGAAATGAAGAGAACATCAAACAAAGAGTGAAAAGCAAGCAAATCAACTAAAACAAGGGCAAAACAGAGCCAATTCGAATTCCAACTAAAAAACAGAGAAAAGATAGGACTTGAGATGAGATTATTGGTGTTAGAGAACTCTAAACTCAACATATGATGCTTACAAATTCACACAATGCTATTTCTTATGCATAGGATTCATTTATATGACTAATCCAATCTCTTGGTACTAATCTCTTTGCTAATTACCAAGTAAAGAACTAATTCTCATTAGTAAAATGATAAACAGCAATCATTAAGACAATTCTATCAACCCTATATTTCCAAATCACTCCCTAGACAGTCAATCTCTTGAGCTACGATAAGCAATTCTCTTGCAAAGCAGTTCAGGCGTTTCATCAAACGCTTGGTGGGCATAAAATGAGCCTTAGATCTTAATCAACCTAATTAGAGCTAATCAAGCATTAAACACAGGAATCAAGAAAGAAAATGGAAGAATTAACACTAGGACATCATAGGTTAAGTCTCAAATTCCCTAAACCTAACCCATCTCAAATCCCTAAAAAGCATATTCACTAAGCACCATTAAAGCCATCAATTCAAAGAGAGAGCTGACTAATCATGATTAAAGAGATTAAACAAGAAGATAAATGCAAACTTTAATTAAAATCAAGCAAAGATTCAAGTTACAAAAATCCAAAAGCTAAAATAGAGAAGAAAGAACTGCTGGATAAAAGAGTGTACCCAGAAATTAGGGATTTTTCGTATTTAAAGGAGTCCAGGCGAAAATGGAAAAACTATAAATAAGTGGTCTTCAGTCTGGAATCATGTCGGTAACTCCTAGACCGATAGGGTGATCGATAAAGTTTTCTATCGGTCTAGAAAGTAACCGATATGGTGACCGGAATATACACGGTAAACTTCTATCGGTCACTCCTTTGACCGATAGCTTGACGGATAGCTTCTCTATCGGTCACTCCTTGACCGATAGCCTTCGTGCCTTGACCGATAGGGCTTGCAGAAATCGTCTGCCTTTGTTCCTCTTGCTGCATCCAAGCTCAGCAAGCTTCCTGATTCATTCCTAAAGCTCCTCCTTGCTCCTCATAGCTCCATAAGCACCTAAAAAAATCTTTTGTGCAAAGAAAACGCAAACTACATCCTAAATGCAACCTAAGTCAAAAAGGAGAAGAAAATGGGACAAAAGATAAGGAAGACATGCAAAACAGAACCAAAACATGCACTAAATGCAAGCCTAAATGATGTAAATGCATGAGATATCAATAGTCCAAGCTCCAAACTGGGATTTGCCATTTGAAATCATATGTGATGCTAGTGACTATGCTCTTAGAGCAGTCTTGGGGCAAAGGGTGGACAAGAAGCTGCATGTAATCTATTATGCTAGCAGAAAAATGGATGAAGCTCAAACAAGCTATGCAAAAATTGAGAAGGAGCTCCAAGCTGTTGTCTTTGCATTTGAGAAGTTCATAAGTTACTTAGTGGGGTCTAAGGTGATAGTTTACACAGACCATGCTGCATTAAGGCACATCTATGCCAAGAAAGACACCAAGCCAAGACTTCTTAGATGGATCCTCCTCTTGCAAGAGTTTGACATGAAGATTGTGGATAAGAGGGGCATTGAGAATGGTGTAGCTGATCACCTTCCAAGACTGAGGATAGATGATTTTGTCCCAATCAATGATACTCTACCAGAAGAGCAGTTGCGTGCTTTAGGAATGAAAGCAGCTGAAGTGCAAAGCTTAAAAGAGAACAAACTGCCTTGGTATGCTGACTTTGTGAACTACTTGGTTATTGGCCAGATACCACTGAACCTCAACTCTCATCAGAAGAAGAAGTTCTTAAGAGATGTCTCCCGCTTCTTTTGGGATGACCCTTATCTCTACAAGCGAGGGAATAATGGATTGTTCAGAAGGTGCATAGCTGAGGAAGAGGTTCAAGGAATTCTGCATCATTTCCATGGTTCAGCTTATGGAGGTCACTTTGTAACCTTCAAGACAGCCTCAAAGGTACTTCAAGCTGGCTTTTGGTGGCCTAGTTTGTTCAAAGACGCCCAGGCTCACATCTCTTCATGTGATGCATGCCAAATGAAGGGAAACATCTCCAAAAGAGATGAGATGCCTCTGAACTCTATTCTTGAAGTGCATCTGTTAGATGTGTGGGGGATTGACTTTATGGGACCTTTCCCTTCCTCCTATGGGAACAAATACATCCTTGTGGCTGTTGATTAGGTCTCAAAGTGGGTTGAATCCATTGCCAGTCCAACAAATGATGCTAGAGTTGTGCTGAAGCTCTTCAACACAATCATCTTCCCAAGGTTTAGTGTTCCAAGGTGTGTGATTAGTGATGGTGGAAGTCATTTCATTAACAAGGTCTTTGAGAGTCTGCTCAAGAAGAATGGTGTTAGACACAAGGTAGCCACTCCTTACCATCCTCAAACAAATGGTTAAGTGGAGGTGTCTAACAGGGAGATCAAAGCCATCTTGGAGAAGACATTTTGTGTTACAAGAAAGGATTGGTCTAATAAGCTTGATGATGCTTTGTGGGCTTACAGGACAGCCTTGAAAAGACCCATTGGCAGAACTTGATGTTACTGCATATTGCATACATTTTGCATACACATTAGTTAGCTTTTCATGCATTTACATCACTTTTTAGACTAGATTGCATCACTTAGGATCCTAGAGCATTATTGAACCAGCATACGCATGTTCCTTGCCTTTTGCATCACATTCAGGTTGTTTCTGGCTACTTTGGATTCGTGGAGGTTCGTGACGTGCTGAAGCTGTTGTGGCGGTTCGTGGAAGGTCGGATGTTTGCTAAGGACCAGAGATCGGGGAACAGATCGAGCATGGCAGGTCGATCTAGGATGAGATCGACCAGAATATCGAGAAGATCAGGCGATCCAAGGAGAATGATCGAGACGAAGATCGAGTGAAGCAATCGATCAAACGGTACAGACGTAAATGACGCCATGCAGAGCGAGTGCCGGATCGAGTCCACCACTCGATCCAACCGAAGATCGATACCAAGATCGGATGCAACACTCGATCCGCCGAAGATGATCGAGACCCAGATCGAGTTGAAGACACGATGTCCGAAGATGATCGAGAGAGCCGCTCGATCCCGAAGTCGATCTCTGTCCTTTCAACCGCTTTTGGTCGCTAGCGAGGGGGGGACCATCGGGTTGTTTTCGCCATTTTGGGAAGACGGCGAAGTTCTTTTCACACACAACTTTTAGTCTTATCTTTTTATGCTTTTCTCTCTGGTTTTGGAGATTATCCACCATTGTCGAACTTGAAGTTTTTCTTGCTTTGTATTCGAATCGTTGAAGTTTAATCTAGTTTCTTTTCATGTTCATCGTTTCTTTCTTCATGCTTTGCTTGATTTATCTTATGTGTAGTGAGTAGTTTCTATAGGGTTCGGGGTTGAGAGGATTTAAGGGGTCAAAAAGGTTTTCGATCTTGGGGTTTTCTAGTGCTTAATGGCTATCTCTTCTAGGGTGTCGAGTTCCTAAAGCTTAAAGACTCTCACGCCAAGAGCTTTATGATCCGAGAGGTCTCTTACCTTGACAGGATTCAGGGACCTCTGAAGATCACACCCTAGAGACTAGTTACCCCTTCCCAAAAACCATGGAAGTTTGGGGGACTAGTTAAGCCATTCGTTTGAAATCTGTTTTTCCTGCCCTTCGACCTCTCTTTCCACCAAAAGCCATGGGTTTGGAGGAGAGGATGAAGGAGTGATCTATACCGAAAGCCACGGATAGATCTTATTTCGTTTTCAAGGCTTAGAGATTCTCACAATGTGAGTTCATTTAAAGTTTTCAACCCAAGTTCGGACCTTTGAAACCCCTGACCATGAATCTCAACCCTAGGCCCTCTTTCTTAGCATCTTTACATCTTCTCTCGTCATCTGTTTGATCTTTGATAGCATCCTGGTCGTTAGTTTTACTGTTCTTGCATTTTTAGACGAGATCGATCGTTATTGCTCGATCTAGTGATCGATCTTGTGGTCGATCCACTAGTCAAATTTTAATAATTCGTAGCTTTGTCCTTTAATTATTTTGTTTGTTCCTCGTGGTATTTTGATCATTCCTGATAATATTAAAATAGTTTTGCATTCCATTTAGTTGCTGCATCTAGTTTTTAGGGATTTTCTCAAAACCTATCTTGTTTCGCTTAGATTTGCAAAGCCCTTGCATTCTCTTTGCTTTTTCTATCATCCTAGGTGTGGATTGACTCTCTCTTGCATATTGTGCTACAACCTGTCTTGCATTTGAGTTTTGATAGCCTCATTGCATACTCACCCTTGCAAAGAAAATAGTTATCAAATGGCGCTGTTGCCATCCTAGGATTGTTTAGAAAACATAAAGATTTGGGACTTAGTAAAGACTAAGCCTTTCCCTTTTTTAGTTACTAATCATTCTACTCTCAAACGTGTGTCTCTCAGGTACATGAATCTTCGTTCAAGGGGAGACAACAATCTACTTCAACCCTTGGACAACATTCATCAGCTTGGTCATTCACGGCAAAGAAGAGTACGAGAACAAGCCAGAGCCTTTGAGGAGATTGTTCAGCACGGTTTGGTTGACTTTGAAGCTATGGCTGAACACGAGCAACCAGAGGGACCTCCTCCAGCTCACGGGGCAGTGGGAAGGGGCAATGGAAACCCCTAACACGCGGCTAGACCCCCAAGGATCATAGGAGACGGAGATGCTCCCAATACTCATCACAATAGGTTTGGGATCACTCCTCCTCCTATACAAAACAACAACTTCGAGATTAAGCCAGGTTTCATCTCCATGGTGCAAAAAAACAAGTTCCACGGCTTAGCAATGGAAGATCCCTTGGAGCACCTTGACAACTTCGAGCAAGTATGTGGGATGATCAAGATAAACGGTATATCCGAAGATGCTTTCAAGCTGCATCTCTTTCCTTTTCACTCGGAGACAAGGCTAGGCATTGGGAGAAGACCCTCCCACAAGGCACCATCACCTCATGGGCCGAGTGTAAGAAGGCCTTTCTCTCAAAATTCTTCTCAAGCACCAGGACAGCACGGTTGAGAAACGAAATCAGCGGCTTCACTCAACGAAACAACGAGACATTCAACGAGGCAATGGAACGTTTCAAAGACTACACGATCCAATGTCCTCATCACGGTTTCAGCGAGGAGACCCTACTCAGCACCATCTACCGCGGAGCTTCACCAAAGATCAGGTTGTTGCTTGACACAGCTAGCAAAGGGAACTTCCTTGGTCATGAGGTAGAAGAGGGCATGGAGCTGATAGAAAACTTGGCATTGAGTGATGGCAACTACGCTGAGGATTATGACCGTGCACCGAGAGGATCCGAGCTAGAGTCTCACAAAACGGAGCTGAAATCTTTGCATGAAAAGATAGATAAGCTGGTGTTAGCCAACCAGAAGCATGTTCACTTTGTTGGTGAAGCAGATGAGAATCAAGAGGAGCTAGAGTTGAGCCAGGAAGAAGCCAATTGGGTGGGAGGACAGAACAATTACAAACCTCAAGACCACAACCAAGGCTACAACCAGAACAACAATCTCTCCTACCGTAGTACCAACGTTGCCAACCCTAAGGACCTAGTGTACCCTGCTCAGCAAGCAAACCTTTCATCCCTTAGAACAAAGGTTTTCAGCCGAGTGGTGGTTTCCAAGGTCAAGAGCAGAACAACTTCCAAGGGCAACATCAAGGTAACAAGGGTTATACGCCAAACTACCCTTCGGGCTTTGCACCTCAGCAGCAACAGCCGATGCAACAACAGGTTGATCCGGTTCAGGCCATGTTTCAGCAGCTGATACAAGGGCAAGCCTCTACAAACCAGAAGTTCACCGAGATGACCACTCGTCTAGACTCGTCTCTCACTGACTTCTCCACTCAGATCACCAACTTAAACAACAAGATCAAGCAGCTAGAGAAGGGAAAAGCGAGTACAAGTAGTCAAAATAGCCTACCGGGCAAGTGTGAGCAAAATCCTAAGGAATATGCCAACGTCATCACGTTAAGAAGCGGCAAAGAGCTAGAACCTCCGGTTACTCCTAAGAACAACGAGGACGTTGTAATTCAAGAGGGGGAGGGTAAGCCTTCAGCTGATGATGAGATTAACTTTGACAATGTCTAGATCCAAGGGCCAAGAAGCGGAGACAAAGCAGTTGCTGAGAAGAAAGCTGAGCAAACTACTAAGGAGAAGAATGCTTATGTACCTCCACCGTATGTACCTAAGCTGCCTTTTCCTGGCCGTTTCAAGATGCAACTCATAGAGAAGCATAGAATCATCTTTGAGAAGCATCTTAAGGACGTGGAGATCAAGCTACCTCTTGTTGACTGCCTTGCAATGATGCCTAAATGCGCCAAATTCTTCAAAGACACTCTCGTGAAGAAGAATAAGGAAAGCAAGGAGGTGCTTGTTCTAAGTGAAGAGTGTAGTGCTGTGATACATAAGGAGATAGTCCCTAAGAAGTTGGGAGACCCTGGAAGCTTCACTATACCCTGCGCTTTAGGTCCTCTGGAGTTCAAGAGTTGCCTTTGTGATCTCGGAGCTAGCAGAAATCTGATGCCTCATTCCGTGGCGAAGAAGCTTGGCTCTACTCGTTTCAAAGACTGTAGGATCTTGTTGGTTATGGCTGATAGGAGTGTAAGGCTACCAGTAGGGCTGCTTGAAGATCTACCTGTGCGAATCAGCGGTGTGAACGTGCCTACGGACTTCGTCGTGTTGGAAATGGATGAAGAGCCTAAGGATCCACTCATCATAGGAAGGCCATTCCTTGCAACCGCCGGGGCTATCATCGACGTCAAGAACGGGAAGATTGCCTTGCATTTGGGAAAGGATATAAGGCTGGACTTCGATATCAATGAGGTTCTGAAGAAGCCGACCATAGAAGGGCAAGCTTTCTACATTGAAACAATGGATGCCTTAGCGGATGAGTTGCTGGAAGAACTCGCTCAGGAGGACCATCTGAAGCTGGCGCTGACAATGGAGCCATGGGAGTTTGGCTATGTGGATCAGATGACCCAGGAGTACGTCAACTTGCTGGATTCTAGGAAGATTGTTAAGAAGGATGAAAGCTGCTGCCTATAGATTGACCCCGAGATCGACGCTATACTCGATCCAGGAGTCAGACCGACAAGGCAATCGAGAACACAACTCGATCCGGTGCAGCAATCGACAGATAGATCGAGAGGAATGATCGATCCGGAAAAACAGTCGAGTCGACGATCGAGAGAGACCTTCCGATCATTTTGGAGTCTAATCAGGAGATCGACTCAGCGTCTCGATCCCTTACTCGATCCACATCGAATCGAGTAAGTGAATCGAGCGAAACTGCTCGATCTAGACGAGAACGAGTGATAAGATCTATCTAGACGAAAACGGATCGATCGATCCTAAATCAATCGACCGATCTAATTTCTCTCGGGAAAGTCCGTTGAAAACAGATCGATCACTCGACTCGATCCATCACTCGATCTATGCCAAATCGACCCCTAAATCGAGGACGTAGTTCGATCATGAGGACTTAGCCGTGGAGCCAACATCTCAACGATCGAGGGAGCCAATCGATCCAAGACTCGATTCATCATGAATCGAGTCACAAATCGAGTAACCCTCTCGATCAAAGCCATTATGGGCATGAGATCGAGTCCTAGATCGACCAAACGGACTCGATCTCATGCCGAGGTAACATTTTCTTTCCCTCTTTTATTCTTTTCCCTCCAATTTTTAAATTCAAAACTTGGTCAAGACAAGCATCTTTGACCATGAAAGATGTGCCTTGACCAAGACTTGGTCAGAAAACCACCTTTACTACCCATGGTTTTGCCTCTTGCTTAGCCTTTAAATATTTCAACAACTTCTCACTCTCTCATTCTTGTTTTCTCGGAAATTTTAAGCAAAGAGAGTGAGAGTTTTTTGTTTTCAAAGGCTAGCAAGGCTCTTTAACATTCTTGCAAAAGGTATTTTCGGAGTTTAATGTAATATTTTTTGGAAAATTCCCTTTTAATTCGTAAGATATCGTTTTAGATGATAGGGCCGTTTTTGAATTTTAAAATTTAGCTAAGTAAAATGAATAATTCTGGATTTTCTAGTATCTAAAGATTTGATTCTCCTTTATTTTTCTATAATTTTTATTAATTCCCCAAAATTCTAGGGTAGTAGTTATAAGCTTTCTTCTTCCCCTCTCTTGTTCTCTCTTCAAACCGCCGTTTTGCTTATCAAACTTCTTGAGAAATTTGTTTAAGGTACAATGGCCCCCAAAAGAACAAGAGAAGATACATCACAAGAGGGAGAAGGACAAGAGGTGGCTGTTCAAGAGAGGGTCAAATGGAGTAAGGATGAGAAGAGGGACAAGAAACAGCTTGAAAGGCTTCGGTTTGAGCCTACTAAGTTTGCGGATAGGGAGCTGCTGTTCAAGCTAGGGATTCTTGGGGATTTCGACCAACTCCTCAAGAACATTGGCTTAAGATGTCTGTCACGGATGGATTGCCCAACCATTCCAGAAGTGACAATAGACTTCCTTGCCACGTTGGAGTTTCGTTACGAGAACCCTAGCGCACCCGTTCCTTCAGAAGGTCGCCTCTCCTTCAAGGTTGGACGTCAAGCCTTCAGCCTCTCCATCCCCGAGCTATGTCAAGCGTATGGTCTCAACGCAGCTGCCACCAAGGTCGAGATCCCCTCCTTCAAGCGAGCAAACGATTTTTGGGACCTGATTAGCAACAAAGACTACAAAGCCAACACCGCCAAGATCAAGAGAGTGAGAAGCCCGGTGCTGAGGTACACTTTGAAGCTGATCGCCAACACATTTAGCGGAAGGTCAGTTGCTCCCACGGTCACGAAGACCGAGCTTTGCTTCCTGTTCCAAGGCGTGAAGCACTTGTTGTGTGACCCGGATGAGAATGACGAGCCAATGGAGGATGAGCTCGGCGACGAGGTGAACTATGGATGTGTGCTTGCTGCCTCCTTGGTGAAATACAAGGCTTATGCCTTGCGGTGCAAGGCAACCTCTTCTTTCATTGGCGGCTTCCTCACCCCTCTATTCTTACAAGCTGGTGTACCTATACACGACTTCGCACACGTACCAGCTAGAACTTTCATGGATGAGGTCAACATGAGGAATACCGACAGCTTGGGATGCACGCCAGCAGAAGGGTTCTACGCTTACCTCTTCATAGACGACGAAAACGAGAAGAGAGTGTGCATCCTGCCAAACAAAGACGAGACCGAGCTGCTTGGTGTTTGGAACATCGAGTTCTTGCCAACGGAAGAGGAGTGCTTTGCTCCTCTAGGAGGACCGCCTGCCCAAGCGATTGCTCCTCGTCAAAGGTCCGAGTATCCAGCCACGGAAGATGAGATGCCCGAAGCCTACACCATTCCCAAGCTAGACTTTGAGCCGAGAACCAAAACAGAGAAGTTCCTAGCATCTGTTGTGGAGATGCAAAGGAAAATCAACAAGTGGCAAGGAAAAATGCTCAAGAAACTTGCCAAGAAGGTCAAGGCACTTCAGGGAGGCTCGCCTAAGAAAGATGCAAGTGAAGAGGTTCACCAACCCGAGAAGAGGAGGCTCTCAACCGGCGGAGTTGTCATCCGTGAGACTCAAGGCAGCAACATTCAGCAGGTGCGTCTTTCTCTCCAAGAACCAACCGACAAGGGCAAAACCATAGTCTCTAGCTCCTCTGGAACATCCTCAAGTTCCAGCCGAGACTAGACCAGAGGTAACAACCTTCTTCCATTGTACACAACTGCTCATATTAGCTTCTTTTTGCTTTGTGTTTTGGTGCTCCTTTGAATTTGTTTGCCACCGGGACAGTGTCAAGCAAGTTTGGGGGAGTACATGTGTGGTTTAACTTGTGTTTTCTGATCTTATTTTCCTTTAGCATCCTTGAGTCTTTAGTTCATGAAAAATTGGTAAAAGTTTTAAAAATTTTCAAAGATTCATGTAGTTGCATTCATCTTGTCAAAACATGTTAAGATTGAGTCTAGAATTTCTCTTAGCATCTAGGTTGTTTGCATTTGCATAAGGGGTTAAAGTTTCTTAAAAAGTTGTTTTATACTCATGAATTGTTTCAATGCCCTAGTTAGTAGTTCTCTAATGCTTTGCTTATGCTTTGAAAGTAAGTTCTTACCATGCATGGATCACTTGCTATGATTTTCGTGACTTGAATTGAACTCTCATGATTTGAAACTTGTCCTAATAAGTGAAAACCTTAATCTGAAATTTTAATTATCATCCTTATGCATTTGAAAATGAACACATGGATTTTAAAATATTTAGGCTCTCTTCTTCCTTTTTACCACTCTTTGTGAGTCTAAGTAGAACTCCCACCTTGACCCTTACCCTTCTTTGAAGCCAAATATTTCTTGTGTGACATCATTGTGAAGCCTTCTTTTTCGGTTTTGAACTTAGCATAAAGTGTTAGGTTTAGGCGACATGATTTGGTTCTCATATGATTGCTAGCTTTGCATTTTGAAGCCAGGTATAGGCTTAGGATAAGTTTGGGGGATCATTGGGGTTGATTTCATGTCTATTTATTCTCGGTTTCAAAGAGTTTAGTGTTTAAAAGAAAGAAATGGGTTTTAAGTGAAAGGTTGTGTTTAAAAATTATATATATGCTCTAATAAATTTCAGGAGGTAGCTCTCCCAAATAAAAACAAAAATAAAAAGAAAAAGAAAAAAAAAGAGAGCCTAAGTGCCAAATAAAAATAAAAATAAAAAAAAGAGAAAAAGAAAAAAATTAAATAAGAGAGCTACCAATAAGAAATAGTTAAAGAGCAAAATTATTTTCAACCTTTTCAATAGCCTAAAGAGTTAAAAATATTTTCTGTTTTGAATTGGGGAATGCTAAGCTTTGAGAAAAAAGGGGTATATTCTAAGTGGTAAGTGAGGATGAAAGTTAATAAATGAGAGGGGTTTAGGATCATTGTTAGTTTACATGGGTAGATGAGAATCTGATCATGTATGCATCAATTGCCTTCACCTTTAGCATTATGCATAAAGTTCTGGCCATTTTTGAGAGAAACCCTTGTTTTAATTGTAAACCCTTTTCAAATGAGATCATTTTATGCTCATAACCTGCACCCTTAGCCAAATGTGTTTTGCTTTAAAGTGCATAAGTTTGATTCATGGTTCGGATGTTAATGAATGTTAAAGGATGAGTTTCTTTGATTGTTAGGAATAGGAGATTCATGATCTGAATTTCTTTGTGTGATGAGTATGGCTAAGTTCTTTGGAGTATGAGTGTGTGCATAGCATTTTAGAACTGTTAACTAGGACATTGAGATTGATTCATTTGAAAAGCACCTTTGCAAGAAGCTTAAACCCCCATTCATTTTTAAAACCTCTCTTCCTTACTTATTTTCTGTTGCTTGAGGGGAAGCAAGAAGTAAGTTTGGGGGAGTTGATGTTACTGCATATTGCATACATTTTGCATACACATTAGTTAGCTTTTCATGCATTTACATCACTTTTTAGACTAGATTGCATCACTTAGGGTCCTAGAGCATTCTTGCACCAGTATACGCATGTTCCTTGCATTTTGCATCACATTCAAGTTGTTTCTGGCTACTTTGGAGTCGTGGAGGTTCGTGGACGTGCTGAAGCTGTTGTGGCGGTTCGTGGAAGGTCGGATGTTTGTTAAGGACCAGAGATCGGGGAACAGATCGAGCATGGCAGGTCGAGCTAGGATGAGATCGACTAGAAGATCGAGAAGACCAGGCGATCCAAGGAGAATGATCGAGACGAAGATCGAGTGAAGCATTCGATCAAACGGTACGGACGTAAATGACGCCATGCAGAGCGAGAGCCAGATCGAGTCCACCACTCGATCCAACCGAAGATCGATACCAACATCGGATGCAACACTCGATCCACCGAAGATGATCGAGACCCAGATCGAGTTGAAGACACGATGTCCGAAGATGATCGAGAGAGCCGCTTGATCCCGAAGTCGATCTCTGTCCTTTCAACCGCTTTTGGCCGCTAGCGAGGGGGGGACCATCGGGTTGTTTTCACCATTTTGGGAAGGCGGCAAAGTCCTTTTCACACACAACTTTTAGTCTTATCTTTTTATGCTTTTCTCTCTGGTTTTGGAGATTATCCACCATTGTCGAACTTGAAGTTTTTCTTGCTTTGTATTCAAATCGTGAAGTTTAATCTAGTTTCTTTTCATGTTCATCGTTTCTTTCTTCATGCTTTGCTTGATTTATCTTATGTGTAGTGAGTAGTTTCTATAGGGTTCGGGGTTGAGAGGATTTAAGGGGTCAAAAAGGTTTTCGATCTTGGGGTTTTCTAGTGCTTAATGGCTATCTCTTCTAGGGTGTCGAGTTCCTAAAGCTTGAAGACTCTCACGCCAAGAGCTTTATGATCCGAGAGGTCTCTTACCTTGACAGGATTCAGGGACCTCTGAAGATCACACTCTAGAGACTAGTTACCCCTTCCCAAAAGCCATGGAAGTTTGGGGGACTAGTTAAGCCATTCGTTTGAAATCTGTTTTTCCTGCCCTTCGACCTCTCTTTCCACCAAAAGCCATGGGTTTGGAGGAGAGGATGAAGGAGTGATCTATACTGAAAGCCACGGATAGATCTTATTTCGTTTTCAAGGCTTAGAGATTCTCACAAAGTGAGTCGATTTAAAGTTTTCAACCCAAGTTCGGACCTTTGAAACCCCTGACCATGAATCTCAACCCTAGGCCCTCTTTCTTAGCATCTTTACATCTTCTCTCGTCATCCGTTTGATCTTTGATAGCATCCTGGTCGTTAGTTTTACTGTTCTTGCATTTTTAGACGAGATCGATCGTTATTGCTCGATCTAGTGGTCGATCTTGTGGTCGATCCACTAGTCAAATTTTAATAATTCGTAGCTTTGTCCTTTAATTATTTTATTTATTCCTCATTGTAGTTTGATCATTCCTAGTAATATTAAAATAGTTTTGCATTCCATTTAATTGCTGCATCTAGTTTTTAGGGATTTTCTGAATACCTATCTTGTTTCGCTTAGATTTGCAAAGCCCTTGCATTCTCTTTGCTTTTTCTATCATCCTAGGTGTGGATTGACTCTCTCTTGCATACTGTGCTACAACCTTTCTTGCATTTGAGTTTTGATAGCCTCATTGCATACTCACCCTTGCAAAGAAAATAGTTATTAGAACTCCCTTCTCACTCCTCTATGGTAAGTCTTGTCATCTACCTGTTGAGCTGGAATACAAAGCCTTGTGGGCAACAAAGCTGCTGAATTTTGACATCAAGACAGCTAAGGAGAAGAGACTCATCAACTTGCATGAGTTAGAAGAAAACCGCCTTGAAGCTTTTGAGAGTTCCAGGATCTATAAGGAGAGGACAAAAGCTTTTCATGACAAGAGGATCAAACCCAAAGAATTCAAGGCAGGAGATCAGGTGTTGTTGTTCACCTCAAGGCTGAAATTGCCTGGAAAGCTGAAGTCAAGGTGGTCAGGTCCATTCAGGATCAAATAGGGGCTATGATAACTAGAATTTTTTATTTGCTAGTTTAATCAAACCTAAAGCATGGTTTTGTTGTTGTAATACTTCAGGAATCAATCTAAATCAGGTTGGTGAGAGATACCAAGAATATAAGAGCTTTGTAAATCTAAGTGAAATCCAGATAATTTTAAGAAAAAATCGGTAAAAACTAATTGCAGCTACTAAATGACAACGAAAACTATTTTAAAATCCCACTGATGTGTTAAACAAATACTAGATGACCTCTAAGAATTTAAAATGCAAATCTACAGATTTTTAAAATTTGAAAACTAAAAGCAGACAAAAATGGAAAGTTCTAACAACCTAGGACAAATTTCAAGACAAAAGATTCAAACTTTAGATCTAGGAAATGATGATTTTAAGATTTCAAAAGCTAAAACTAGATTCAAGGTTGAGGATCACGCTTAAGGAGGTTCAAGATTTAAACTTTGGATTTTGAAAACATAGATCTACACATTTTAGGGCTATCTCAAGGCCTTGAGAAGCTAAGCTAGATTTATCCATGGCGTTTGGAATAAATCCTTTCCTCAACCTTTCCTCCTAACCCATGGCGTTTGGTGGAAAGAAAGGATGAAGAACATGAAGCATAAATCTCAAAAATGGCCTAACTAGCTCCATCAGCATCCATGGCGTTTGGGAAAGGATGAGCTAGTCTCTTGGATTTGGATTTAAGGGATCTCCTAAGTCTTCTAAGATAAGGAAATCCCTGAGATCAAAGAGATCTTTCTCAAGAGTCTCTAGGCATTAAAACCCCTAAATCCAAGAAGAGATTAAGTTAAGTGCAAGAAAAACCCAAGCTTAAACCCCATTAACCCCTTTAATCACCTCAACCTTAAACCCTTGGTGGATTACTCACTACTCATGATCAGAACATATGAAAATGCAAAGGAAGAAAGGATGAACATGATTAAACGACTAAACAAGAACGATTAAGAGAAATACTTAAGATTAAAAGCAAGATTAAGGTTTTACAAAATATGAAAAGCTCCCAAACTAACAATGGCGGTTTTTTAGACTTAAAGAAGAAGGAGACAGATTGTATGGATCTCGTTTTGCGGATCCCTCACCCAAAAATAGGGTAAAACAATTTTATACCAAAAGGGAAATGGTCCCCTCACTAAATCCAAAACGTTTGCTGTCCGATAAGGTTAGAGATCGACTGGAGTCGTCGATCTCTAGCTTGATCTTCCGCATAGAACGTCCACTTTTGCCCGATCGTCGGGTCAATTCAGTCGGGTGGATCGAGCGCTTCTATCGATCTTCTGGTCGATCCTCAGACGATCGAGTCGTGACCTCGATCTGGCCCTCGTTCTTCCCAGGCTTAGTTTTTGTGTCCGTACTCACGTTCGATCATCTTGGTCGATCTTGACTAGATCGACCTGCCTAGCTCGATCTTCACCTCGATCTCGGTTCCTTTGCTACATGGCCGAGTTCTTCCAAGTATCCATAGGCTGCCTTTCGATCCTTAGCACATCCACGCACCCTCCATAGCTCCAGTGTATCCAAAACAACCTGAATATGATGCAAGAATGCAAGAAACATGCAAATGCTAATGCAAAGTGTTCTAGGACCTAAAATGAGATGAATGGTGCAAACTAGCCTATTATGAAAGATGTATGCACGAAAACTACTCTAAATGTATGCTAAATATGCGAAATATATGAGTATATCAACTCCCCCAAACTTGCCTTTTGCTTGCCCTCAAGCAAACAAAATTCAAGCTAGGAAGAGAGGTTTAAAAACGGGAGCTCAAAATCCAAAATTGTTTCCAAATGAATCAATTCAATGGTCCTAGTTCTTAATTCTAGGATGCAGTACACAAACTTCTACTCCAAAGAACTTAGCCATATTCATCACATATTGAATCTCAAATCATGACTCGCCTATTCCAAACAATCCAAGAATCCTAACCTTTAACATTCATTTAAGTTCAAACCGTGAATCACACTTATGCATTTAAAACCGAATACATTTGGCTAGGGACAAGGTTATGAGATAAAAATGATCTCATTCATGTGGGTACTCCAAGCAATGGTTTATCTCAAAAAGGATTGAACTTATGCATAATGCTAAAGGTAAAAAGCAATGTATGCATACATGACTAAACTCTCATCTACCCAAATATACTAACAATGATCCTAATCCCTCTCTCATTTATTTTCTTTTTTTCTTTTCAAGCTCACTCACCCTCTAGAGACTACCCAAATCAAACAAGGCAAGACGCCAATCATAACCCATATAAACACCATCATTCAAATTCATCCTATGGAAACATCTTCAACCTTTCTTATAGCTAGTGGTATGGCCATATATATATTTTTAGCTCTTTTCTTTTCTTTTCATAGCTCTCTTCTCATAAATATATATTTTTTTTATGCACTTGGCCTTTTGGCTCTTTTCTTATATAATTTTTTTTTCTTTTTGAGAGCTATCTCCTTTTCTTTTCAACTTGAGCTTTTATATAAGACAATTCAAGACCACCCACTTAAAACTATGTATCCCTTTTTATTCAAACTCCAAACACCCACTTCTTTTCAAACCGGAAACAAGTAAGCATTTTCAACAACACCCGTGAATTCCCACCCCAACCTTAAGCCTAAAACTAGCTTCAATATGCAAAGCTAGCATCAATATGAGAGCCTAGCATGTCGCCCTAAACCTAACACTTTATGCCAAGTTCAACTGAAAATTTAAGACCTCACAATATCACACACGAAATTTGGCTTGAAAGGAGGGTAAGGGTTAAGGTGGGGAGTTCTATTTAGGCTCATAAAAGAGTGGTAAAGGGAATAAGAAAGCCTAAATATGTATATGTAATCCATGTATTCTTTTTCAAATACACAAGTATGATAATTCAAAATTCATGTTAAGGTTTCACTTGATATCCAATTCAAGTTTGTTTCAGTCTTAAGCCAAGAAAATCAAGACAAATGATCCAAATATGGTTAGAACTTACTTTCAAAGTTTGTATAAAGCATCAAAGAACTACTAACTAGGGCCATGAACCAATTCATGAGCTTAAAACACTTTACAAGGAAAATTTTTATATCATTGCCCCCTATGCAAATGCAAGCAACCTAAATGATAAAAATTCTAGACTCAATCCTAAAATATTTGACAATGGAAATGCAAGCTATATGATTTTTTTTTGAAATTTTTGAAATTTTTCTGATTTTTTTGTATTTTTCTATGCACTTAGATGGATGCATAAAGACTCAAGGATGTGAACACAAAATAAGATCCAAATAGAAACATGTCAAAGCACGCATTCTCCTCTACACTTGAATGACAATGTTTCGGTGTCAAACATATTCAAGAGGAGACCAAAATCCACAAAGCAAAAATTAAAAATGCATGATATATACAAAGGTTGGAGTTTTGGTACCTCGGAGCTAGGCATGGTTGGAGCTTGAGGTTGCTCCGGTCCTCCTGCTCTTTCTTGGAGTGTCGTGAAGTATCCCTTTGTCCTTGCTCCTGCTTGTGCCCTGGTGTACAGAAAGATGCCCAGCTTGATTACCATCTTGAGGCTCACGGATCTCCACACCTCTGGTTGAGTGTCTCCTCATCGTTTCGCCCATTTGCTCAACCTCGTCACTCAAAGTCATCTCAGAGGAGCTTCCTTGTTGAAGGACTTTGATCTTCTTTGCTAGCTTCTTGATCATCTTACCTTGCCACTTGTTAACCTTGCGTTGAATCTCAACAATCGAGGCAAGGAATTTCTCAGCCTTTGTCCGTGGCTCATAGTCCAGCTTGGGGAGATCAAAGCTTGAGGGCATCTCAGCATCTGTAGGAGGGGATTCTGAGGGTGAACGAGTGAGTTAAGGTGGGGCTGCCGTGTTTCCAAGAGACGCAAAGAACTCTTCATCGCTTGGTAAGAACTCTATTGTGCCAATGCTTTGTAGGTGCATTTCATATGGATTGGGCAGAATGCAGACTTTCTTCTCATGGTTATAGTTGTAGAACAAGTAAGCATAAAAGCCTGGAGCTGGAGTAGGTCCTAAGGAATCGGTGTGGCTCATGTAGATTTCATCCATGTACGCACGCTCCACACAAGGCTCAAAATCTGCAAGGGGCACTCCCGCTTGTATGAACAATGGCGTGAGGAAACCTCCTATGAGTGCAGAGATTGCCCTACATCTTATTGCCCAAGCCTTGTATTTGACCAAGGAGGAAGCCAAGATGCAGCTGTAGTTGACGTCTTCCCCAAGCTCATCCTCCATTGGCTCCTAATTCTCCTCACCATCGCATACAATCTTCTTAATCCCTTGGAAAAGGAAGCATAGCTCGTTCTTGGTCACTGTTGGGGTTGTGGATCTTCCACTGAATGTGTTGGCCAGCAGCTTGAGGGTGTATCTTAGCACAGGATTTCACACCTTCTTGATTTTGGCGGTATTGGACTTGTAGTCTCCATCGCTAGCAAGTCCCATAGAGCATTCGCGGATTTGACCATGGGAACTCTACAAGCGTGGCTGCAGAATTGAGACCATAAGCTTGGCATAGCTCAGGGATGGAGAGGGGGTAGGCTTGTTTTCTGATCTTGAACGTGATATGACCCTCGGATGGAGTTCGGATGCTTGGATCTTCATATGAGAAGTCCAAGGTGGAGAGGAAATCACGCATGGCCTCGGGGTAAGTTGAGCAATCAATCCGTGATAGGCAAGCAAGGCCCATACCCCTGAGCAACTCATCAAACTCCTCCAACAACCCTAGCCTTTGCAAGAGATCCCTACTTGCAAACTTTGTAGGCTCAAACCGCAACCTCTCAAGCCTCTTCTTTGTTTTCTTCACTTCCTTACTCCACCCGACCCTTTCTTCAACCATTTGCTGTGTTTCCTCTTGAGTTGCCAAATCTCTGCTTCTCTTCTTGGGTGCCATGGTACCTGAAACGCAAGTTCTCAAACAGGAAGTGAGGATAGGTGACAATTAAGAGAGAAAGATATGGCAAAGAGAGAAAATCTCTAAATATAAATCCTAGATTTTTGGGGATATTCTAAAATACATCAATAAATAGAAGAGAAAAATCTCTTAAGATAAGACTAAATCAAGAAAATTTCCCTAATACTTAAATATTTCTGAAAATCCATCCTAATCCCTAGCAAATACCATTCAACCATTTCAACAAAAATGAAATTTTCTTGAAAACTCAAATATGCAATTCATGAAATTTGAAAATACCTTTGAAATGGGATGATTATGGGTTGCTCTCTGTCTTTCAAAACCGAAACTCACACTCTCTCTCTCTTTATCTTTCTAAAAATCAGTTTGTATGCAATTTGAAGGGAGAGTGTGTATGAAAGGTTTTATAAAGAAAAAATCTTTTGGACTCATGCATGCAAGTGGGTATTTGAAGAATGTGGTCAAGGCACGTTTTTCATGGTCAAAGATGCTTGCCTTGACCAAAATTCAAATTCAAAATGAGAGGGAAGGAGAGAGAAGGGGGAAAAATTTAAACCAACCTTGGCATGAGATGCAGTCAAACCGGTCGATCTTGACCTCGATCTCATGCCCATTTTGTCCGTGATCGAGAGGCTTGCTCGATTGGAGGCTCGATCTGATTTGAATCGAACCTTAGATCGAGTCTCCTCCTCGTTTCAAGATTCCTCGTGGTTGTGGCCTTGCTTCTTAGATCGAGCTCCCTGATCGATCGCGAGGTCGTTTAGGCGGAGATCGAGTGACCTGATCGATCCTGCCATCAATCTAAGTTCGAGGATCGAGTGAGACCAGTCGATCCACACCCCATTTGTATTTTGAGTTAAACGCATGGGTGGGTCATCCTCTAGCAATTGACTGATTCACTTGTTATCTACTCGATCTCGTCTAGATCGAGTGACTTTACTCGATCTACTAGCTCAATCTAGTAAAGATCGAGCCAGGACAGGTCGATCAGTCACTCGATCGTTTGCCTCTACTTCTCCTTTCCTTGCCTTGTTAAAGCCAAGATCATGATCTCTGGTTTGCATCTCCTTGTACCTATACACTGAAACTAAAAAGCATAAATTGAAACAGAAATAAATCAAAAATATGTACAATGATAGTCATGGGATTGCCTCCCAAGTGCGCTTGTTTTAAGTCTCTAAGCTTGACTTTACTTGGTTAGGCTAGAGGGGGATCTTGGAGACGCAACGTGGTGTTCTCCTTGCTGGAATCACTTGCCATGTAGGGCTTGACTCTATGCTCATTCACTGTGAAACTCTCTCCACCCTTGCCAATCAAAGTCACTGCCCCATATGGTAGCACCTCTTTTATCTCAAACGAACCGCACCATCTAGACTTGAGCATCCTGGGAAACAACTTCAAACGTGAGTTGTAGAGCAGAACCAGGCTTCCCTCTTTGAGCTCCTTAAGCACCAGCTTCTTGTCATGAACGGCTTTGGTCCTCTCTTTGTAGATCTTGGCGCTTTCATAAGCATCCAACCTCAATTCATCAAGCTCATTAAGTTGCACTCTAGTCTTCTCTCTTGTGCCGTCTTGAGAGCATAATTCACTTGCTTCACAGCCCAAAGAGCTTTGTGCTCTAACTCCACAGGGAGGTGACAAGATTTACCATAGAGGAGGTTGAAAGGCGTGGTACCAATGGGAGTCTTGAAAGCCGTCCTAAAAGCCCAAAGAGCGTCATCAAGCTTGCTTGCCCAATCTTTCCTAGTCACTCCCACGGTTCTCTCTAGGATGGCCTTGATTTGCCTATTTGAAACCTCCACTTGGCCACTGGTTTGAGGGTGATAAGGCGTGGCCACCTTGTGTTTAACTCCATACTTTCTCAAAAGACCCTCAAAAATCTTGTTGATGATGTGGCTGCCTCCATCACTAATCACCACCTTAGGAACTCCAAACCTTGGAAAAATGATTGTCTTGAAAAGCTTGACTACCACCTTTGAATCATTAGTTGGTGAGGCTATGGCTTCCACCCACTTAGACACATAGTCTACTGCCACTAGGATGTACTTTTTGCCATATGATGATGGAAATGGACCCATAAAATCAATTCCCCAAGCGTCAAAGACTTCCACCTCAAAGATAGGTACTTGCAGCATCTCATTCCTCTTGGTTATGTTACCGGCCCTTTGGCAAGATTCACATGATTTTATAAACTCATGTGCATCCTTGAAGAGTGTAGGCCACCAAAACCCAGCTTGGAGAACCTTTGTAGCTGTCATGAATGATGCGAAGTGGCCACCATAAGTCATACCGTGGCAATGGAGAAGAATGTCTCTTGCTTCTTCTCTTGTGACACATCTTCGATATAGGCTTTCCGCACACCTCTTGTACAGATAAGGATCATCCCAAATGTTGTAAGAGATGTCCCTCATAAATTTCTTCCTATGGTAATGGTCCAAGTGAGTAGGCTCTTCTCCACAAGCCAAATAGTTAACAATATCCGCGTACCATGGTAGATCTTCTTCCTGTAGGCTCAAGACTTCTTCAAGCCTCTCCTCTAGCTTTGCACATACCGCGGTGTTAACCATCATAAGCTGCTCCTCAGGGAGTGAGTCATCCAAAGGCATGACATTATCCACCCTCCTCCTTGAAAGATGATCCGCAACACCGTTCTTTATACCCTTCTTGTCTTTGATCTCCATGTCAAACTCTTGCAAGAGAAGGATCCATCTTAAGAGTCTCGGTTTTGTGTCTTTCTTGGAATATATGTATCTCAAGGCAGCATGGTTAGTATACACAATGACCTTAGAACCCACCAAGTAAGACCTAAACTTCTCAAAAGCAAAGACCACGGCTAGAAGCTCTTTCTCGGTGGTTGCATACTGCACTTGTGTATCATCCAAGGTACAGCTTGCATAGTAAATCACATGCAGCTTCTTGTCCTTCCTCTGACCCAAGACAGCACCCACGGCGTAGTCGCTTGCATCGCACATAATCTCGAAGGGCAAATCCCAATCCGGAGCTTGAACTATAGGCGCGGTGACCAAGGCTTCTTTGATGGTCTTAAAGGCTTGTAGGCATTCTTCATCAAAGATGAACTCAGTTTCCTTGCACAGTAGCCTTGTAAGAGGACGTGCTATCTTGGAGAAATCCTTGATAAACCTCCTGTAGAAGCCAGCGTGCCACAAGAAACTCCTAATCCCTTTCATGTTAACCGGAGGCCCTAAACTCGTCATAACCTCTATCTTGGCCTTGTCAACCTCAATCCCATGCTCATAAATTTTGTGCCCAAGCACAATGCCTTCTCTCAACATAAAATGGCACTTTTCCCAATTTAGCACCAAGTTTGTCTCCTCACATCTCTTGAGAACCCTGCAAAGATTTGACAAACAACCACCAAACGAAGCACCGTACACAGAAAAATCATCCATGAAAACCTCTACCATTTCCTCTATAAGGTCAGAGAAAATAGACATCATACACCTTTGGAAGGTTTCTGGTGCATTACATAACCCAAATGGCATCCTTCGATATGCAAAGGTACCATAAGGGCATGTGAATGTGGTTTTCTCTTAGTCATTAGGGTGAATGGGGATTTGAAAGAAACCGCTATAGCCATCTAGAAAACAGTAGTAAGGATGATTGGCTAATCTCTCTAGCATTTGGTCAACGAAGGGAAGAGGGAAATGATATTTCCTAGTGGCTGTGTTGAGTTTCCTACAGTCAATACACATTCTATGTCCGGTTATTGTCCTAGTAGGAATTAACTCATCTTTTTCATTTCTTATAACCGTGATACCTCCTTTCTTTGGCACCACATGGGCTGGAGAGACCCATGTGCTATCACTGATAGGGTATATCACGTCAGCCTCTAAGAGTTTTAAGATTTCTTTCTTAACCACTTCTTTCAAATTCGGGTTCAAACGTCTTTGATTCTCTATGGAAGATGTGTTTTCATTGTCTAAATGAATCCTATGAGTACAAAGCATAGGTGAAAGGCCCTTGATGTCACTGAGAGAGTACCCAATGGCCTTTCTATACTTCCTCAGCTCCGTAAGGAGTGAGTCTAACTCATCATCATTTAGATCTTCATTCACAATGACAGGTCCTAAGAAAGCCTACCTTAGCCCATTTGGAAGCTGATTTAGGTCCACCTTTGGGGCTAGCAGCTCACTCCAGTCCTCCCCTTGGCTTGTGTTGAGGTTTCTGTCCTCATTCGCCCCTTTTAACCCGACTAATGAGCTCTTTAGCTACCATCTTGGACTGTTCCTACCGCAGAGATCGAGCCAGTCAGTTGATCGCTCCTTTGATCTAGGCCGGATCGAGTGTACTCCCTCGATTCACTTGCTCGTTTGGATATGGATCGAGCGGGAGATCGATTCACAAGGTCGTTCTCTGAACAGATCGAGTTGTCTCGATCGATCGTCTCATCGATCTCTTTCCTGGATCGAGAAATCTGATCGATCTCCAGGTCGATCTCTAGGCATTGGCCTTCATCTTCTTTCACAGCCTTGCGAGAATCAAGGATGCGTACATATTCCCGGGTTTGTTCACTCAAGAAACCATACTCCCCACACTCCTTTGTCAAAGCAAGCTGTAGATGATCCTATTGTCCCAATTCCTCAAGCAACTCATCTACCAATGCATCCGAAGCTTCTGTGTAGAACACTTGTCCATCATTCGTTGGCTTCTTCAAGACTTCGTTGATGTCAAAGTTCAGCTTGATGTCTTTACCCATGTGCAGAGAAATCTTGCCATTCTTCACGTCTATGATGGCTCCAGCAGTTGCTAGAAAGGGTCTACCAAGGATTAGAGGGTCTCTTGGTTCCTCATCCATTTCTAGAACTACAAAATCTGTTGGCACATTCACGTTGCTAATCCTCACGCGTAGGTCTTCAAGCATGCCTACAGGGAGCCTTATACTTCGATCAGCCAGAATGAGTGAGATTCTGCACTCCTTAAACTTGATAAAGCCTAGCTTTTGGGCAATGGAGTGATGCATAAGGTTAATGCTTGCCCCAAGATCACACAAGCAACTTTCAAACTTCAAAGGGCCTAGTGCACAACGGATAGTGAATGACCCCGAATCTCCTAGCTTCTTTGAAGCTATCTCCTTGTGGATGATTGCACTGCATTCTTGACTCAATACCAAGACATCTTCACTCTCTTTGACCATATTAGCAAGAGTGTCCTTCAAAAACTTGGCGTATTTTGGCACCATACCCAAACAATCAAGCAACGGCAGTTTTATCTCAACGTCCTTCAAGTGCTTCTCGAACAGGGCTCTATGCTTCTCAACCAACTACTTCTTGAAACGTCCAGGGAAGGGGAGCTTTGGTTTGTAAGGTGGATGCACGAAAACTTCTTTCTCTTTGCTAACTTCCTCCACCTTTTTCTCCAAAACCGCTTCCCTGCCTTTCTTTGGCCTTGCAATGTAGACATTGTCAAATGTGATCTCCTGACATTTGAGAGATTACTCTCCCCCTCTTGAATCACAATGTCCTCAAGTATATACCGTGGTGGTAGCTCTTTCCCACTCCTAAAAGTGATCGCATTTGCATACTCCTTATAGTTTGTCTCACACTTTCCGGGTAAGCTACCTTGACCGCTTGAACTGGCCTTTCCTTTCTCTAGCTGGCGAATATTGTTGTTCATGTTGGTGATTTGTGTAGATACCTCAGTAAGAGAAGAGTCCAGCCTATTGTTCATATCAACAAAGTTTTGATTTGTAGATGCTTGTCCTTCAAGTAATTGTTGGAACATAGCTTGTACCGGATCTTGAGGTGAAGGTTGAACTTGTTGCTGTTGTGGCACGAAACCAGGAGGGTAGCTTTTGTTCCCTTGCTGTTGCTGGCCTTGTAAGTTTCCTTTTCTTTGCCCTTGGTACCCACTGTTTTGTGTAAACCTACCTTTGTTGTAAAGAACAAAAGGTTTTACTTGTTGTGGAGGGTATACTTGATCCTTGGGGTTTTCCACATTGGTACTTCGGTAAGATAGATTGTTGTTGCCTTGATACCTTTGAACATAGCCCTGTGGCTTAGTATAGTCTTGGCCTCCTACCCAATTCGCTTCCTCTTGGCTCTGCTCCAGCTCATCTAGAACATCCGTAGCCTCTCCCACAAAGTGTACATGCTTTTAGTTTGCAAGTACCAACTTGTCAATCTTTTCATGGAGTGATTTCATCTCATTCTTGTGTGCCTCAAGGTCAGACCCTCTAGGTGCTCTATCATAGTCTTCATTGTAGTTTCCATCACTCAAAGCAAGGTTCTCAATAAGCTCCATTCCCTCTTCTACATCTTGGCCAAGAAAGTTCCCTTTACTAGCCGTGTCTAGAAGCATTCGAATTTTGGGAAGAGCTCCTCTATAGATGGTGCTCAAGAGTGTCTCCTCAGTGAAACCATGATGAGGACATGCAATGGTGTAGTTCTTGAACCGCTCCATTGCTTCACTAAAGGTCTCATTTTGCGTTTTTGTAAAACCGCTAATCTCACTCCTTAGGCGAGCTGTTCTTGTACTTGAGAAGAACTTGGACAGAAATGCCTTCTTGCAATCAGCCCATGAGGTTATAGTTCCTTGAGGTAAGGTCTTCTCTCAATGCCTTGCTTTATCCCCAAGTGAAAAAAGGAAAAGCCTAAGCTTGAAAATATCCTTCGAGATCCCATTGATCTTGATCATGCCGCACACTTGCTCAAAGTTGTCTAAGTGCTCCAAAGGATCCTCCATGGCAATTCCATGGAACTTGTTGTTCTGCACCATTGAGACAAAGCCTGGCTTGATCTTAAAATTGTTGTTTTGCACCGGTGGTGGAGTGATGCCAAAACGATTGTGATGAGTGTTTGGTGCATCACCCACACCGATGATCCTTGGTGGCCTTGGGGCGTGGTTGGGGTTTCCATTACCCCTACCAGCAGCAGGATGGTGACGTAGAGCCTCAGCTTGGTCTTGCTAAGCCATATCCTCAAAATCAACAATACCCGGTTGCACTATCTCCTCAAAGTCTTGTGCTTGTTCTCTTGCCCTTCTTGACCTTGCATTACCAAGTTGATGAATGTGATCTAGAGGTTGTAATAGGTTGTTGTTACCTTTAGACCTCAGATTCATGTACCTGAGAATACAAGTAGGAAGGTAGATAGATTAGTAACCAAAGTAAAAATAAAGACTTAGTCTCTACTGAGCTCTAAATCCTAATACATTCAAACTAAACCCAAGTTGGCAACGGCGCCATTTGATAACTATAATTTTTTTTTTTAGTAGTTTAATCAAACCTAAAGCATGGTTTTGTTGTTGTAATACTTCAGGAATCAATCCAAATCAGGTTGATGAAAGATACCAAGAATACAAGAGCTTTGTAAATCTAAGTGAAATCCAGATAATTTGAGGAAAAAATCGGTAAAAACTAATTGCAGCTACTAAATGACCACGAAAACTATTTTAAAATTCCCACTGATGGGTTAAACAAATACCAGATGACCTCTAAGAATTTAAAATGCAAATCTACGGGTTTTTTAAATTCGAAAACTAAAAGCAGACAAAAAGGGAAAGTTCTAACAACCTAGGACAAATTTCAAGAGAAGAAATTCAAACTTTAGAACTAGGAAATGATGACTTCAAGATTTCTAATGAAAAAACTAGATTCAATGTTGAGGATCACGCTTAAGGATGTTCAAGATTTAAACTTTGGGTTTTGAAAACATAGATCTACACATTTTAGTGTTATCTCTAGGCCTTGAGAAGCTAAGCTAGATTTATCCATGGCGTTTGGAATAAATCCTTTCCTCAACCTTTCTTCCTAACCCATGGTGTGTGGTGGAAAGAAAGGGTGAAGAACATGAAGCATAAATCTCAAAAATGGCCTAACTAGCTCCCTAAGCATCCATGGCGTTTGGGAAAGGATGAGCTAGTCTCTTGGATTTGGATTTAAGGGATCTCCTAAGTCTTCTAAGATAAGGAAATCCTTGAGATCAAAAAGATCTTTCTGAAGAGTCTCTAGGCATTAAAACCCTCAAATCCAAGAAGAGATTAAGTTAAGTGCAAGAAAAACCCAAGCTTAAACCCTATTAACCCCTTTAATCACCTCAACCTTAAACCCTTGGTGGATTACTCACTACTAATGATTAGAACATATGAAAATGCAAAGGAAGAAAGGATGAACATGATTAAACGACTAAACAAGAAAGATTAAGAGAAATACTTAAGATTAAAAGCAAGATTAAGGTTTTACAAAATATGAAAAGCTCCCAAACTAATAATGGCTGTTTTTTAGACTTAAAGAAGAAGGAGACAGATTGTATGGATCTCGTTTTGCGGATCCCTCACCCAAAAATAGGGTAAAAACATTTTATACCAAAAGGAAAATGGTCCCCACACTAAATCCAAAACGTGAGCTGTCCGGATAAGGTTAGAGATCGACTTGAGTCGTCGATCTCTAGCTCGATCTTCTGGTCGACCCTCAGACGATCTAGTCGTGACCTCGATCTGGCCCTCGTTCTTCCCGGGCTTAGTTTCCGTGTCCGTACTCACGTTCGATCATCTTGGTCCATCTTGACTAGATCGACCTGCCTAGCTTGGTCTTCACCTCGATCTCGGTTCCTTTGCTACATGGCCGAGTTCTTCCAAGTATCCATAGGCTCCCTTTCGATCATTAGCACATCCACGCACCCTCCATAGCTCCAGCGTATCCAAAACAACCTGAATATGATGTAAGAATGCAAGAAATATGCAAATGCTAATGCAAAGTGTTATAGGACCTAAAATGAGATAAATGGTGCAAACTAGCCTATTATGAAAGATGTATGCACGAAAACTACTCTAAATGTATGCTAAATATGCGAAATACATGAGTATATCATGCTACCATATGGAGCTATGACTTTGTTTGGCAAGAATGGAGAAGACTTTACAGTGAATGGACATAGACTGAAGCCATACATTGCAAGTGAGTCCCTTGGAGATGAATCAACCTTGAGGATCCTCCACAAGAGTGATCAACCAAGGAAAGTCAAGCTAAGGACCTTAAACAAGCACACTTGGGAGGTATTCCCTTGTTATCCTTGTACATATTATTGCATCTTATGTTTGTCTTTGTGTTTTTCTTTCAATAACACGAGCAAGTGTGGTTTAAGGTAAGTTGTTAGGAGGAGTTTAGGGAAACAAAAACAGATGCATTCTGGCTAGTATCGACCACTTGTATCGATCACGCCAGATCGATACAGGACTATTGGTCATGACCATCGGTCAAATGTGATCGATACTGTTGGAGCCAGAGGTGCATCGGGTAACTCCATCGATTAAAAGTGATCGATGGAAGGAAAAAGGTGCCAGCAGGGTTTCCATCGATCACCCCAATCGATCAAATTTAATCGATGAAAACCATCGGATGTAGTATCGATCAATGTATCGATCGATGGAAACCAAACAAGTGCACCATTGATCAGATGCATCGACCAAAAATGACCGATGGGATCCAGCAGACAACTTTGGTGACTGTGTAATATAAGTGTGGGGGAGGGCATTGCATTTGACATTGTGTTTTGTTTTCTTATTTTCTCTTTTACATACTTGAGTCTCATGCAGTCATGCATTCACCCATATGCACTGAAAATACATAAAATGTTTAAAAAATTTGGAACCAAAAAGATCATTTAACGGCATAAACATAACTAAGATTGATTCTAGATGCATTTTATATAGGTTTGTATACATTTGCATAGGGAGTAGATGATAAACACTTGTCACGGTGTTAATTTTTGAGTTATTCTCAATGCTTTGTTTGTTTGTTGTTTGATTGCATTGCAGTGAGTTTGAAGTTAAGGCTGCACCATATCTTGACTACTTGCATTGATATTCTTGTCTTATACTGAAGCTTGATTTGATTTGATTCCAAGTCTATCTTATTAGAACCATAATCTTGACATTTAATTATCATGTTTATGCATTGACAGTGATCACATGGCTACCCATATACATACTTGGGTTATCTTCTTCCCTTCTTACCACTCTTATTAACCCAAGTAGCTGATCCTCATCATTATGAGAAAGTTAACCACACCCTAACCCAATCTTTTTTTCTAAGCTTAAACATTATTGTGAGAGTTGTGAGGTCTTGCACTGCATTATTTTTGATTCTATCTTGGCAAAAAGTGTTAGGAATAAGTTTGGCAAGGAAGAGCTCTCTTGTAGACACCAACTTGCATCTTGAGCTTGGTATTAAGTTAGGAGTTTTGGGATGGGTAGTGTAAGTGGTTTGAGCTTTACTGTTTTGTCTTTCAAAAAGAATAGAAAGAAGTATATAATGGTAGTATAGGGGAAAAAGATAGATTTTTGGTTAAGTGCAAAAGGGATAAACGCTCTAAATTTTTAAAGAAGGAAGGCGCCAACATCAAGGCCATGAAATGGTCAATCAGAAGAAGAGATCAGACCCTAGGCAATCTACCAAAGGTGAAAAATGGCACCTAATTAACAAAAAGGACCAAGTTCCAATAGAAAGAAGCAACCACACAAGCAAAGAGAAGAAGTTTCCCCAACCATGACGAAGAAGAAAGGGTAAAGTTCAGGAAAAGGGTAGACTTAGGGTTTCATTTTGGGATTTAGAAGATAATAGGTTCATTTTGGGGTAAAAGGGTAGAAGAGAGCTCTGTCTTGCATGCATAGGTGTGCTTTTACCTTTAGCATTTTGCCTAAGATAGAGTCATTTCATTAAGTGATCCCTTATGTCTTTAACCCATATCTGAATGACATCATTTCATCTCATGACCTTACCCTTCAACCAAATGTGTTCATTTGACGTGCATAAACTTGGTCCATTGGTTACCATTAATGAATGTTAAAGAGTTGGCTGATTTGAATGCTTGTGTAGGCTAAGCTAGAGTGCATTGCTTGCTATGATAGGTATGGCTAAGGCTTTTGAAGTAGAATAACCTCTTTGCATCTTAGAACCTATAACTTTAGCCTTGATTCAATTTTCCCATTGGCATCTTTAGTTTTGAGCTCCCACATTCAAACCACACTGTCCCATCTGTTCTTATTTACTTGAAGACAAGCAAAAGGCAAGTGTGGGTAAGTTGATATCTCATACATTTACATCATTAGGCTTGCATTTAGTTCATGTTTTGGTTCTTTTCTGCATGTTTTCCTTTTCTTTAGTCCCATTTTCTTCACCTTTTAGACTTAGGTTGCACTTAGGTTGTAGTTTGCATTTTCTATGCATCAAGGATGTATTTTGGTACTCAAGAAGCTGAGAAGGAGCAAAAGGAGCTAAGGAGGGCAATTTCTGGTGTCCCATCGATCAAGACCTGAAGCCCATCGATCTGGCATGATCGATACAAGTCAACAGGAGCCTATCGATCAAACCCATCAATCAAGGAGTGATCAATGGGAAACCATCGGATGCTCCATCGACCAAGTGCATCGGTCAAGACTGATCGATAGGCGTCCATCGACCAAGTGTGATCGATGGGATACCATTGGATAGAGCATCGATCGGGTGTATCGTTCACAAGTGATCGATAGGTGACCATCAATCATGGCCATCGATCACTCTAGATCCATTCAGACCAGCCCAAACTTGCACTTATTTACAATTTTGCCATTTTTGCTGAGACTCCTATAAATACGAAAAATCCCTAATTTTTGGGGATCATCTCTCTATCCAACAATTATTTCCTGTTTTGTTTTTGCTTTGATCTTGTAGCTTGAATCTTTGGTTTATTTCAATATAAGTTTTCATTTATATTCTTGCTTAATCTCCTTAATCATGTTTAGCTATCTTTTTCTCTTTGAATTGATGGTTTGGATGTTGATTAGTGAGTAGTCTTTTTAGGGAATTGAGATGGGTTAGGTTTAGGGAACTTTAGGCTTACTCTATGATGTCTTAGTGATAATTTTTTCATTTCCTTTCTTGATTGCTGTGTTTAAAGCCTGATTAACCATTGCTAAGTTGATTAGGACCTTAGGCTAATTTTATGTCCACCAAGTGTTTGATGAAATGTCTGAATTGTTTTACAAGAGAGTTGCTTATCCTAGCTGGAGAGATTGACTGTCTAGGGAGTGATTTGGCAATATAGGATTGATAGATTGTCTTAATGCTTGCTGTTTATCACTTCACTAATGAGAATTAGTTCTTAACTTGGTAATTAGCAAGGAGATTAGTTCCAAGAGAATGGATTAATCTTATAAATGAATTCTATGCATAAGGAATAGCATTGTGCGAGTTTGTTAGCATCATAGGTTGAGTTAAGAGTTCTCTAGCACCAATTATCTCATCTCAAGTCCCATCTTTTCTCTGTTTTTAGTTGAAATTCGAATTTGCTATGTTTTTGTCTGTGTTTAGTTGTCTTTCTTGCTGTCCAATCTATGTTTAATGTTGCTCCATTTCTATTGATCACTTAGGATATTAGATACCTCAAGCTTACATATATCTGCTTGAATTAAGAGCTCTATTGCATTTCTACTGCTTCATTTCTCCCTTTTTGGATTGATAAAACCTATGATATACTACAATTGATTAGTATAACTAGGGTTATTGACCAAGAGAGTCAAAACTTTCACAGCACATGGATGTTCTCCCATGATTCAACAACTGATGGCTGCTGCTGTTAACCCAAATCTTGGACCTTCAACTTCTGATGCAGTTGTAGACACTTAAGAGCAAGTGTTTTGATACCTACAAAAGAGATTCTAGACTTAAAAGAGTAATTAGTAACCAAAAACGAAAAATAAAAGCTTGATCTCAAATCTGTGGTTGTTTCTCACATTAGACGCCTTGGTGAGTAGATCTGAGCTTTTTACAGATCTAGATATACTTTTTCAGATCTAGATCTACTTTCTGGATCTAGTTTTTCCAGATCTGGATTTGGTTGTTGGTTGAACTTGACTAGTAGCACTTAATAATACTTTAGTTTTGAGTATTGTTCTGCGGTTGTTGATAGATGAACTTAGTAACATCGATTGTTAAACAGAATATTTTTAAATGATTCATGGATAGTGTTTCCATTATGTGGAGAAAATTACTTGCGATGTAAGAATCTCTTATATTATGTGTGGTATTGGATATGGAGGCGTGTGGTGCTCCATTGTTCCATCGTTGGTAGCTTGACGAGCCTTGTTCTAAGACAGCTTGTGTGCCACTATATGCCATGTGATATGCGCTGGTGAAGGCGTGGATGCACCAGTTAGGTTTAGTGATGTTACTTTTTTATCTATGAGTGTTTTCTGACGTGATTGCTTATGTGTATTAGCTTAAAACTTTCGTCTGGAATGGTTATGTATATGCGAGATTTATATTATGGGTCCCTAGGACCTGCCCTCACTGAGTATTGTAGGAATACTCATCCTTTTTTTTCTGCTGGTAACCGCGCATGACATTTTAAATACGATCTTTGAGAATAAAAGTGGCATTAAACTAGCAAATAGTTTGTTTTCATGAAAGTTAATGTACTTTAACATGCCTTCTTAGTTTTGATAAAGGTGGATTTTACATAAATTGATAGCTGATCTTACTGATACAATCTTGTTTATAGAAAATCGTACTTGGCAATCTTGAAATCGTACTTGGCAATCTTTTAAAATCGTATTTGAAATGGTATTTGACAATCTTTTGCTTGATAGTCCGTTGATAAGTATCGTTAACATTCTCTTGAACAACCTCCGTGTCTCGTAATCCTACACCGACTGAATCTTATTCTCTGTGTACGTCAAGTTTGGGCTCTCAACTTTAACGCTCTTAATGAACATTTTTTTCTGAGAAAACTTTATAGAGACAATCTGAGGAACATTTTTTTCTGAGAAAACTTTATAGAGACAATCTGAGGAAATGAACAAAAACTGTGCTTTTATGTTTTGATCGCTTTTGTATGTGTTTAAAAGTAAAGCGAGTGATCATTCAAATAATGTAGCTGAAGAATTTATACTAACAAGCACGATTTTGGATTTATCAATGAAGAGAATTAAGTTTTTTTCCAAGTTTTGGAATTTTTATCGAGAGTGGGAGATGGATGCAAATATTAGATGGGTGAGTATGCATTTTTCGGGTCAGATTTTTGTTGGAAAAATAAAAACTATTTATCGTGGTTTTTGTAATGTTGTTTATTGTAAATTATAATAACTAGATGAGTATCCGTGCAATGCGCAGATTTTTATTTTATAATATAGTTTGTTAAAAAGTTAAGTTATAATTTATTTTATCGTATATTTAAATATTACTTAAAAATGTTGTGTATTTGAATAAATGATAGGGTCAGGTTTTACCCAAATAAAACTACTGCAAGTGCACAGCAAAAGCAGTTGTAGTACAAGGGGTTATCGAATCCCAAGGGAGTAAGTAAACTATACTAAAGAGTTCAGGTTCGGATTAAGCTAAGCGATAAATAATGAATGTAATGCAAAACAGTAAAATAAATGCAAGAGGGCGTTTTTATGCTTGTTCCTAAAGTTCAGAAGGCTAAAGGCGCTAAGTCAGGACAGTTCGCAGGTTGAATCCGAGAGTGTAGAATGCATGCAATCAGGAATGAATTAAAACCGTCTTGAACATGAATCGCAAAGATATAACTAATCAATTCTCATTGCAGAAGTTATCTATGTCTAAATCACAGAGTTTCAAATCTCTTTGCAAACCCTAACAATCTAAACATGCAGTAATGATCAGGTTCAATTGTTCACAAAACTCCTAAGCCAAATCTCTTTGTACTAGCGCGTTTTGCTCATCTAATACTAGTTCAGGTGATTAATAATGCTCTCACATCTATCAAAAACCTAGGGTTTCGAAATCCAGATGATGTGTCTAAGAAATCGATATGAATGCAAGCACAGATGAAGAACTAATGAATTTCCTATAAGTTTTTAGCAATTCTACATACTCTTCTTCAACCTTTGTAAAGCCCTAACTTAACTAACAAACTACTCAGACATGGTGATTTGAGAAAACATCATGAAAAAAATAGATTGCATAAAAGAAATAAGAAGTAGAAATAAAGGAGTTCAAAATCTGCTCTGAAGGAGTCTGATTTGTCTCTCCAAAAGCTCTGCTACAAATCTCTCTCTAAAGCTCTCCAAAATAATAAGATACAATATATATGCCAAAAGAATGGCTGAAAAACCTAATATACAAGCTAAAACACGATCTGGGGCCTTTTTGTAAAAACTGGAACTTCTGGGCCAAAACTGCAATTTCTTCCTAATCTTTTTAAAACAGGCCACGACCTCCTTCCTTGGTGGGTGACGAGCGTCACCAGCTTGGTGACGAGCGTCACCCATATGCATACTTTCTTCTTCGAGCTGGATACTTCGTGGCTTCAACTCAGAATGCTCCAAAAGGTTCCAAAATCTCCAATTATGCTCCAGACATGCTATAACCTGTAAAGACTCTTCTAGGACTCTAAAAAGACCAAAAAGACTCAATAAAAAGGACTTATATCATGGTTAAAAACCATAAAAACCATGATATATCAACTCCTCCAGACTTAGCTTTTGCTTGCCCTCAAGCAAACATTAGACAAAGAATAAGGTCGAGGTTTGAAAACAAGAAACAGTCAGTCAGTCATCAGAAACACCACACTAGTTAAAGCTTTCGAATCCACATACCACAGAGTCAACACAAGATCAAATTTCAGCCTAATTATCACAATCTTAGCAAATCTTTCAAGTCCAGTCCAAACCCCTTCAAGAAATCCAAAATTTCTACTGTTAACTCCTTATTTTTTTATCTATGTGTGAAATCTCATCAAGGCTCTATCATCTCAATCACTTTACAGATTCTTTTCTCTTCCTAACAACTGAACAAATCAATCTCAACACAGCTCTCCTATTTTCTCTTCCCTTAATCTTTTTCCTTAGGATATTTTTGATTTTTCACTTCTTTTTCTCAACTTTTTCAGTCTAAGATATGGTGCTACTCAATACTTGTGTTCCTTGTGAGGAGACAGGTTCTTGAGTGTGTTCACTACTGTTGTTCCTTGTGAGGAGACAGGGTCATGAATGCACCATTCTTTGAACTTAATCTTTTTAAAAACTACATCAGGGAAAAATCAAAGAGAGACTGTATCTTAACCTTATTGTCAGTGCTTAAAGAGAGAATCAAGATCAATAAGAATCAATCACCAAGACAAGAAATTTAAAGTTCATTAAGGTGGAGCTAACAGCAAATTTTCCAGATTCTCTAAGAACCTAAACCTTCATTGCTAGACTGATCTACCTATGACTTTCAACTTAGTAAGACTTGTAATCAACTACTGTGGCAATGGTTCTTATCAGCAAAAACGTCCTATGGTTAGTTCCAAGAAAAACTCACAATTTCAAATTTTTGACTCTAGAAAAACAGGTTTTTGACTCAACTTTAAGACTCTATAAACATGACACAAAGCACACAACGTCAGTAACCACCTCCCCCAGACTTAAACAACACTGTCCCCAGTGTTATTAAGCCAAGAGTTGGTCAAAATGAAGCATGAGAACGTGTAAAACCAAGGTGGAAAAGTGGTACCTCGCGAAGGAGCTAGTGACGAGCGTCACCATCTCTAATACTCCAGAAATCGACATGTTGGATGTTTAAATGCTATGCCACCATGTGTAGTCCGAAGTCAAACTGTAAGAGCACTCAAAACACACATCAAAACATCCAAACAAAGCATAATCCATGGTCCAACAAGTTCACAAGACATCATCCAAGCAAACTGAACAAAGTGACTCTTTTTTTTTTTTTTTTTTTTGATTTTTCTCATGTTTTTGGGTTTTTTTAGCTATGTAATAGAAAACTAAACTAATATATGAAAAAGAAAACTTACCAGTGGGTTGCCTCCCACTAAGCGCTTGTTTAAAGTCAGTAGCTCGACTTTGAATGCTGCTCAGACAGCTGGTGGAACAGAAGGTGGCATTGAATGCCTTGGAGAAGAATGTCTCCTCATCCATGGTGGTTTATAGGCAGTAGATGCATGGATTCTTCCAAGGAAGTGAGGAACATCAGCACGGTGGGTCGTGAGTGTGGGTGGGATACTTCTTTTTCTTGCAGAATCATCAAAAGAAACACCAAGCATTCTTTGCTTAGTTGCAGGTTTCTGGGTTGTGGAATGGTGAATTTTCGGATTGGCAACATATGATGGACTTGTAGCTGTAAAATCACGTTGCTGCTTTGTGTCCAGATTGGTGACGAGCGTCACCAGGTCAGTGACGCTCGTCACTGACTCTGCAGTTTGAGTTTCTGCAGTTTTCCTGCATTTCAGCTCTACAAGTGTTGCTTCCATCACATACACGTCTTCCTCCAGCAACTTGGCATTCATTAGAACCTCTTTTTCAAGCCTAGTCATGAAGATATGATCCTTACTGCAATCCTCAAACCCAACAGCTTCTGTAGAAGTTTCAGATATTGGCTCTTCAACAACCATCTTGCTCACTTGCCCACTTATATCTGATTCATTGACACACTCAACAATAGTGTCTTCTGAATGCTCCATGACAGTCTCTTCATCTCTGGAAGTTCTTACAGAATAGGCCTGACCATCAATGGTAGAACTCTTTCTTAACTTATCCATGTCAAAGTTCATGACAACATCACCAAGATCAAGGTCAATGTTCCCCTTTCTAACATCAATGATGGCTCCAGCAGTAGCCAAGAATGGTCTTCCCAGAATAAGAGGATCTTTAGGTTCTTCAGCATATTTCAGAACCACAAAATCTGTAGGAATTATGCAACCTTCAATGTTAACATGAACATTCTCTAACATGCCTTCTGGGGTCCTTATGGATCGATCTGCTAGGATGAGAGAGATCCCAGCTGGCTTGAAATCGGTCATTCCAAGTCTAGCAGCAACAGAGAAAGGCATCAAGTTAATACTTGACCCTAGATCACATAGAGAGTGGGGAAAACGTCCTGCAGATATTGAGCAATCAAGCACAAAGGTCCCTGGATCAGATAGCTTCTCTGGAACTCTGCTTTGAGTGATGGTATTGACTTGTTCAGAAACAGTCACCTTCTTCTTCTTCTTTGGAACTGTACTCAAAAGGATTGCACTGATGTCTCTGGTAAGCAATGCTCCTTCCTCAGGACTTACACCATTCACCACCATCCTCTTTACATACCTTCTTAGAGCTGGTGAAAGCTTGACTGCATCAACAAGTGGGATCTCAAGCATCAGCTTTTCTATCATAGCTTTACATCTGGCTTCTTCTATCTCTTGTTTAGACTTCCTAGGATGCTTGGGGAATGGTGTTTAGGGTTTATAGACACGTTCCTGGTCATAATTTGCAGTTACAGGCGAAGCAGCTTCGTTCTGGGGTGGGTGACGACCGTCACCAGGGGGGTAACGCTCGTCACTCACCTGTGACAACCCCCGATTCTCTTCTATGTTGGTGACGAGCGTCACTCCTCCTTGGTGACGCTCGTTACTCACCTCTGAGACAGAAAAAATTTCATCTTCATACTCCATCAGTTGCACGATCTGCTCTGCACTCAGCCTCTTTTTCTGCACTGTTTTAAGCTCCTTTTCATTCCTGACTGTGATGGCATTAACCTGATGCTTGGGATTGATATCAGTCCTTCCAGGAAGGAATCCCTCTTGCCTTTGAACAGCTCCTGCAGTTTGAGCAACCTGCACATCAAGCTTCTTCATGTGAGAGTTCAGACTCTCAATTTTTCCATTCAGGTCTTGATACAGCGAATCTAGCTTGCCATTGAATTTCACTGTCATCTTCTGTTGTCCTTCAAGTACCTGCTCCAGCATAGCTTCCATTTTATTGTCTTGTGGAGGTGCAGTTTGGTAGGAAGAAGAACCAAAATTCATGCTATTTTGGTAAGGTTTCTCAACTTCAGTCTTCTGGAATGGGGGCTTAGGAGTGTAACCAGGCGTGCTCTGTCCTCCTGTAAAGGTACTCTGCTGATTATTGCTGTTGTAGCCTCTGTTCCATTGCTGATTTCTAAACTTTTGGATCTGAAAACCCCCTCCATTGATGAAATTAACATCTTTCTGCTCAAATTCTTCAGGATTTTCGAAACTCTCCACTTCTGCAGCGAATTGGACTGACTACTTTCCCACCAGAAGGCTGTGCATGCTGTCTAACTTAGCCTTAACTTCAGCTATTTGGTTTCCATCATTCAAACCAGCCTGCTGCTTTCTCTGAAAATCTGCATTCTTAGTGCTGTTACTGCAGGCCAAGTTTTCAATCAATCTTACAGCTTCTTCTGGTCTGTTGGTGTTGAAGTTTCCACTACTTGAAGCATCCAGCGCCATCTGGTACTTCCAGTCAATGCCTCTGAAGAAGATACCAAGCAGCTGCACCTGATTGAAACCATGATGAGGGCAGTCCCTTTGATAAGACTTGAACCTGATCCAAGAAACCTTAAAAGCTTCAGTAGGGCCTTGTGTAAAGGATGCAATTTTCGTCCTCATGTCTTCTGCTCTTGCATCATCATAGAAGTTGTTCAGAAAGGCGTTCTTGGTGTCCTCCCAAGTAGTTAATGAACCAGGCTCCAGTTGCTTCAGCCAATATGCAGCCTCTCCTCCAAGAGAGTAAGGGAAAAGCTTGCAGAACAGGAAATCATTGCTGACTCCAGTAGCTTTGACACTTGAAGCCAGATCCTCAAACCTCTCAATGTGATCCATAGGATGCTCATGAGGTAAACCATGGAAGGGATGCTGACCAACCAGCTGGTAGTAGACAGGTTTGACCTCAAAATCGTTCCTCTGGAAGGCAGGAGGTCGGATTGCAGCTCTGTTGGCATAGAACTGATCAGGTCTGTTGTAGTCGCCTAGAGTCCTCTGAACAAAACGCCCAGCAGCGTTATTGAAAGCAGCAGGGACTCCCACGTTCTCAGCCACTTGCTGAACCTGCTGTTCAACAATGACATTCCCCTCTTGATCAATTCTCTGCCCCTCTTCGTTCCTCCTATTTCCTTCCCTGTCAACCAAGTGACCTTCTGCATCTTCAACCAAGATAAGTGGAGCGACCATTGTAGATTGCTTCTTAGCTTTCCTGTTAGTTCTCTCCAACCTAGCAAGCTCTTCGATGCTCAAAGTCACAAGCTCCTTCTCTTTGTTGCTTCTGGTTCTGCGATTAGGCATACACCTGAAACAGGAACAAAGAAAAGTAGCTGAAAGTCAGTAAACAAATAAAAACTTAGACAAAATCCTAATACTAAAAATCGATAGGCAGCTATTACTCCCCGGCAACGGCGCCAAAAACTTGATAGGGTCAGGTTTTACCCAAATAAAACTACTGCAAGTGCACAGCAAAAGCAGTTGTAGTACAAGGGGTTATCGAATCCCAAGGGAGTAAGTAAACTATACTAAAGAGTTCAGGTTCGGATTAAGCTAAGCGATAAATAATGAATGTAATGCAAAACAGTAAAATAAATGCAAGAGGGCGTTTTTATGCTTGTTCCTAAAGTTTAGCTTGTATATTAGGTTTTTCAGCTATTCTTTTGGCAGTTATCTTGTATCTTATTATTTTAGAGAGCTTTAGAGAGAGATTTGTAGAAGAGCTTTTGGAGAGACAAATCAGACTCTTTCAGAGCAGATTTTGAACTCCTTTATTTCTACTTCTTATTTCTTTTATGCAATCTATTCTTTTCATGATGTTTTCTCAAATCACCATGTCTAAGTAGTTTGTTAGTTAAGTTAGGGCTTTTCAAAGGTTGAAGAAGAGTTTGTAGAATTGCTAAAAACTTTTAGGAAATTCATTGGTTCTTCATCTGTGCTTGCATTCATATCGATTTCTTAGACACATCATCTAGATTTCGAAACCCTAGGTTGTTTGATAGATGTGAGAGCATTATTAATCACCTGAACTAGTATTAGATGAGCAAAACGCCCTAGTACAAAGAGATTTGGCTTAGGTGTTTTTTGAACAATTGAACCTGATCATTACTGCATGTTTAGGTTGTTAGGGTTTGCAAAGAGATTTGAAACTCTGTGATTTAGATATAGATAACTTCTGCAATGAGAATTGATTAGTTATATCTTTGCAATTCATGTTCAAGACGGTTTTAATTCATTCCTGATTGCATGCATTCTACACTCTCAGATTCAACCTGCGAACTGTCCTGACTTAGCGCCTTTAGCTTTCTGAACTTTAAGAACAGTCTCAAAAACGCCCACTTGCTTCTATTACTTTAGTTATTTCGCATTACATTCATTACTTATCGCTTAGCTTAATCCGAACCTGAACTCTTTAGTGTAGTTTACTTACTCCCTTGGGATTCGATAACCCCTTGTACTACAACTGCTTTTGCTGTGCACTTGCAGTAGTTTTATTTGGGTAAAACCTGACCATATCATAGTTTCTTAATTTCTAGTATTTTTAAAATAGGTTTCACTCTGTTTAAGTTGCTGCATCTAGTTTTTATAGATTTTATCATAAACTGTCTCATTTTGCTTAGATTTGCTTTAGTCCTTGCATTCTCTGTGCATTCTCTATCTCCTAGAAGTGGATTGACTCTCTCTTGCTTGCTGTACTACAACATTGCTTGCATTAGAGTTTGATAACCTCTCTGCATCATAACCCTAGCTTAGAAAACGTTTATCAAATGGCGCCGTTGCCATTCTAGGACTGTTTAGAGAACATAGAGATTTGGGTCTTCGCAAAGACTAAGTCTTTACCTTTTTCAAGTTACTAATACTTCTACTCTCAAACGTGTGTTTTCAGGTACATGAATCTTCGTTCAAGGGGAGACAACAATCTTCTACAACCCTTAGACAACATTCATCAACTTGGTCACTCACGGCAAAGGAGAGTCAGAGAGCAAACAAGAGCCTTTGAGGAGATTGTTCAGCACAGTTTGGTTAACTTTGAAGATATGGCTGAACACGAGCATCCAGAAGGACCTCCTCCAGCAGGACGGGGCAATGGAAACCCCCAACACGCGGCTAGACCCCCAAGGATCATAGGAGCCGGAGATGCTCCTAATACCCACCACAATAGGTTTGGGATCACTCCTCCTCCTGTACAAAACAATAACTTCGAGATCAAGCCAGGTTTCATCTCCATGGTGCAAAACAACAAGTTTCACGGCTTAGCAATGGAAGACCCCTTGGAGCACTTAGACAACTTCGAGCAAGTATGTGGGATGATCAAGATCAATAGCATATCCGAAGATGCTTTCAAGCTGCGCCTCTTCCCCTTTTCACTCGGAGACAAAGCTAGACATTGGGAGAAGACCCTCCCACAAGGCACCATCACATCATGGGCCGAGTGTAAGAAGGCATTCCTCTCAAAGTTCTTCTCAAGCACAAGGACAGCACGATTAAGAAGCGAAATCAGCTGTTTCACTCAAAGGAACAACGAGACATTCAACGAGGCAATGGAGCGTTTCAAAGACTACACGATCCAATGTCCTCATCACGGGTTCAGCGAGGAGACACTACTCAGTACCATATACCGTGGAGCTTCACCAAAGATCAGGTTGTTGCTTGACACAGCTAGCAAAGGGAACTTCCTCGGTCCGGAGGTAGAAGAGGGTATGAAGCTGATAGAAAACTTGGCGTTGAGTGATGGAAACTATGCTGAAGATTATGACCGTGCACCAAGAGGATCAGAGTTAGAGTCTCACAAGAAGGAGCTCAAATCTTTGCATGAGAAGATTGATAAGCTGGTGTTAGCCAATCAGAAGCATGTTCACTTTGTTGGTGAAGCTGATGAGAACCAAGAGGAGTTAGAGCTAAGCCAAGAAGAAGCAAATTGGGTGGCTGGACAGAACAACTACAAGTCTCAAGGCTACAACCAAGGCTACCAGAACAACAACCTCTCTTACCGAAGCACCAACGTAGCCAACCCTAAAGACCAAGTGTACCCTGCTCAGCAAGCTAAACCTTTCATCCCTTACAACAAAGGTTTTCAACCGAGTGGTGGTTTCCAAGGTCAAGGGCAGAGCAACTTCCAAGGGCAACAACAACACAACAAGGGTTATACTCCTTACTAACCTCCGGGCTTTGCACCTCAGCAACAACAACCGATGCAACAACAAGTTGATCCGGTTCAAGCAATGTCTCAACAGCTAATACAAGGGCAAACCTCTACCAACCAGAAGTTCGCTGAAATGAACACTCGCCTAGACTCATCTCTAACCAACTTCTCCACTCAGATCACCAACCTAAACAACAAGATCAAGCAACTGGAGAAAGGAAAAGCAACTACGAGTGGTCAGAACAGTCTTCTGGGAAAGTGTGAGCAGAATCCCAAGGAGTATGCTAATACTATAACGTTGAGAAGCGGTAAAGAGCTCCAACCTCCGGTCTCTACAAAGAACAACGAGGACGTTGTAATTCAAGAGGGGGAGGGTAAACCTTCGGCTGATGATGATGAGATAAACTTTGACAACGTTTGGATTCAAGGGCCGAGGAGAGGAGATAAGGTGGTCGCTGAGAAGAAAAGTGAGCAAACCACCAAGGAGAAGAACTCTTACGTGCCCCCACCTTACGTACCAAAGTTGCCATTTCCCGGTCGTTTCAAAAAGCAGCTCATCGAGAAGCACATAATCTTGTTTGAGAAGCACCTGAGAGACGTGGAAATCAAGCTGCCTCTTGTAGATTGTCTTGCTATGATGCCCAAGTGCGCCAAGTTTTTCAAGGACACCCTTGTGAAGAAGAACAAAGAAAGCAAAGAGGTACTTGTTCTAAGTGAAGAGTGTAGTGCAGTTATACATAAGGAAATAGTTGATAGGGTCAGGTTTTACCCAAAGAAAACTACTGCAAGTGCACAGCAAAAGCAGATGTAGTATAAGGGGTATCGAAATCCCAAGAGAGTAATGCTAACTACACTATCAATTATAGATTTGGACTAAGCTAAGCAAAATATGATGTATGTAATGCGAATGAATAATTAGAAATAAGCAAACGATGGTATGATATGTTCTAAGTTCAGGAAGACTAAAAGCGCTAAGCTAGGGTAATTCGCAGGTATGAATCCAAGAATGTAGAATGCAGGGTATCAGGAATGATTAAGAACCGTTTTAAACATGAATCTCTAATGCATAACTAATCAATTCTCATTGCAGAAGTTATCTATACCTAGATCACAGAGTTTCAAATCTCTTTGCAAACCCTAACAACCTAAGCATGCAGTAATGATCAGGTTCAATTGTTTACAAAACTCCTAAGCCAAATGTCTTTGTACTAAGTTGTTTTGCTCATCAAATACTAGTTCAGGCTATGAATAATGCTCTCACATATATTTAACAACCTATGATTTTCGGATTTCTAGATGATGTTTCTCAGAAATTCGATTTTAAAGCAAGTAGAGATGAAAAACCATGAGATATTCCTAACAGATAGCGATTCTACACTCTTTTCATCAACCTTTGAAAAACCCTAACTTAACTAGCAGATTACTCAGATATGATTATGAGATCACAAAACATAACTGAATAAAATTGCATTAAGAGAAAGAGTAGAAAACAAAGGGGGTTCGAGATCTTCTCTAAAGAGTACAGGATTTGTCTCCCCAAAAAGCTCTGAATAAAATCTCTCTCTAACTCTCTGAATTCTCAAAAACTAAGATTATTACCAACAATGGCTGAAAAACCTAATAAATAGGGGCTAAACACGATCTGGGGTCTTCATATAAATAAAGGAAACTTTTGTGTAAGTTCTGCAATTCTTCTTGATACTTTTAACAAATAGCCACGCTCCTTCCTATCTGGGTGACGAGCGTCACCAATGGGGTGACGATCGTCACCATTGGTGAATACTTTCTGCTTCGATCTTGGTACTTCGTGGCTTCAACTCAGAATGCTCCAAAAGGTTCCAATATCTCCAATTATGCTCCAGACATGCTTTAACCTGCAAAGACTCTTCTAGGACTCTAAAAAGACCAAAAAGACTCAATAAAATGGACTTATATCATGGTTAAAAACCATAAAAACCATGATATATCAATAGTCCCTAAGAAGCTGGGAGACCCTGGAAGCTTCACTATACCCTGCGCTTTGGGTCCTCTAGAGTTCAAGAGTTTCTTGTGTGATCTCGGGGCTAGCATAAACTTGATGCCTTACTCCGTGGCTAAGAAGCTTGGTTTTACTCGGTTTAAAGACTGTCGGATCTCATTGGTGCTGGCTGATAGAAGCGTGAGGTTACCAGTGGGGCTGCTTGAAGATTTACCGGTACGAATCAGTGGTGTAAACGTACCCACAGACTTTGTCGTGTTGGAGATGGATGAGGAGCCTAAAGACCCACTCATCTTAGGGAGACCGTTCCTTGCAACCGCCGGGGCTATCATAGATGTGAAGAATGGGAAGATTGCCTTGCATTTGGGGAAGGAGATCAGGCTAGACTTTGACATCAACAAGGTTCTAAAGAAGCCGACCATTGAAGGACAAGCTTTCTATATTGAAACGATGGATACATTGGCGGATGAGTTGCTGGAAGAGCTAGCTCTACAAGACCATCTGAAGTTAGCACTAACTAAGGAGCCAGGAGAGTTTGGTTTTGTGGACCAAAGAACCCAAGAGTACGTGAACCTACTGGATTCTAGGAGGATTATCAAGAATGAAGAAGGTTGCTGCCTAGAGATCGACCCTGAAATCGATGCTATCACTCGATCCAGGAGTCAAATCGACAAGTCAATCGAGAACACAACTCTATCAGGTGCAACAATCGATGGACAGATCGAGAAGAATGCTCGATCAGGAAAAACAATCGAGTCGACGATCGAGAGAGACCTCCCGATCATTTTGGGGTCCAATCAAGAGATCGACTCAGCGTCTCGATCCCTTACTTGATCCCTATCAAATCGAGTAAGTGAATCGAGCGAAATGGCTCGATCTAGACGACATCGAGAGGAGAATCGACCGGAGGACTCGATCTCAGAAGGGATAGCGATGGAGGAAAGCAGCCTGAAGGGCAATGCCTCGGGTTCAAAGGAGAGTTCCAAGGAGGAAAGCAACAACAACAGCCACGAGGATGACTGGAGTGAGCTGTTAGCCCCAAAGGTGGACCTTAAGGAGCTCCCAAAAGGGCTAAGGTATGCTTTCTTAGGGCCTAATAACACCTATCCCGTGATTGTGAATGAAAACCTTAGTGATGATGAGTTGCACTCGCTCCTAACTGAGCTGAGAAAGTATAGGAAGGCCATTGGGTACTCTTTAAGTGACATCAAGGGCCTTTCACCAATGCTTTGCACTCATAGGATTCACTTGGATAATGAGAACGCTTCTTCTATAGGACATCAAAGGCGTTTGAATCCTAACTTGAAAGAGGTTGTGATAGGGTTCAGGTTTTACCCAAATAAAACTACCGCAAGTGCACAGCAAAAGCAGTTGTAGTACAAGGGGTTATCGAATCCCAAGGGAGTAAGTAAACTACACTAAAGAGTTCAGGTTCGGATTAAGCTAAGCGATAAATAATGAATGTAATGCAAAACAGTAAAATAAATGCAGGAGGGCGTTTTTATGCTTGTTCTTAAAGTTCAGAAGGCTAAAGGCGCTAAGTCAGGACAGTTCGCAGGTTGAATCTGAGAGTGTAGAATGCATGCAATCAGGAATGAATTAAAACCGTCTTGAACATGAATCGCAAAGATATAACTAATCAATTCTCATTGCAGAAGTTATCTATGTCTAAATCACAGAGTTTCAAATCTCTTTGCAAACCCTAACAACCTAAACATGCAGTAATGATCAGGTTCAATTGTTCACAAAACTCCTAAGCCAAATCTCTTTGTACTAGGGCGTTTTGCTCATCTAATACTAGTTCAGGTGATTAATAATGCTCTCACATCTATCAAAAACCTAGGGTTTCGAAATCCAGATGATGTGTCTAAGAAATCGATATGAATGCAAGCACAGATGAAGAACCAATGAATTTCCTAGATGTTTTTAGCAATTCTACAAACTCTTCTTCAACCTTTGAAAAGCCCTAACTTAACTAACAAACTACTCAGACATGGTGATTTGAGAAAACATCATGAAAAGAACAGATTGCATAAAAGAAATAAGAAGTAGAAATAAAGGAGTTCAAAATCTGCTCTGAAGGAGTCTGATTTGTCTCTCCAAAAGCTCTTCTACAAAGCTCTCTCTAAAGCTCTCCAAAATAATAAGATACAAGATATATGCCAAAAGAATGGCTGAAAAACCTAATATACAAGCTAAAACACGATCTGGGGTCTTTTTTGCAAATACTGGAACTTTTGGGCCAAAACTGCAATTTCTTCCCAATCTTTTAAAAACAGGCCACGACCTCCTTCCTTGGTGGGTGACGAGCGTCACCAGCTTGGTGACGAGCGTCACCATATGGCATACTTTCTTCTTCGAGCTAGGTACTTCGTGGCTTCAACTCAGAATGCTCCAAAAGGTTCCAAAATCTCCAATTATGCTCCAGACATGCTATAACCTGCAAAGACTCTTCTAGGACTCTAAAAAGACCAAAAAGACTCAATAAAAAGGAATTATATCATGGTTAAAAACCATAAAAACCATGATATATCAACTCCCCTAGACTTAGCTTTTGCTTGCCCTCAAGCAAACATTAGACAAAGAATAAGGTCGAGGTTTGAAAACAAGAAACAATCAGTCAGTCATCAGAAACACCACACTAGTTAAAGCTTTCGAATCCACATACCACATAGTCAACACAAGGTCAAATTTCAGCCTAATTATCACAAGCTTAGCAAATCTCTCAAGTCCAGTCCAAATCCCTTCAAGAAATCCGATATTTCTACTGTTAACTCCTTATTTTTTATCTAAGTGTGAAGTCTCATCAAAGCTCTATCATCTTAATCACTTTACAGATTCTTTTCCCTTCCTAACAACTGAACAAATCAATCTCAACACAGCTCTCCTATTTTCTCTTCCCTTAATCTTTTTCCTTAGGATATTTTCGATTTTTCACTTCTTTTTCTCAACTTTTACAGTCTAAGATATGATGCTACTCAATACTTGTGTTCCTTGTGAGGAGACAGATTCTTGAGTGTGTTCACTACTGTTGTTCCTTGTGAGGAGACAGGGTCATGAATGCACCATTCTTTGAACTTAAACTTTTGAAAACTACATCAGGGAAGATCAAAGAGAGACTGTATTTTAACCTTATTGTCAGTGCTTAAAGAGAGAATCAAGATCAATAAGAATCAATCACCAAGACAAAAAATTTAAAGTTCATTAAGGTGGAGCTAACAGCAAATTTTCCAGATTCTCTAAGAATCTAAACCTTCATTGCTAGACTGATCTACCTATGACTTTCAACTTGGTAAGACTTATAATCAACTACTGTGGCAATGTTTCTTATCAGCAAAAACGTCCTATGGCTAGTTCCAAGAAAAACTAACAGTTTCAAAAATTTTGACTCTAGGAAAACAGGTTTTTTACTCAACTTTAAGACTCTATAAACATGACACAAAGCACACAACGTCAGTAACCACCTCCCCCAGACTTAAACAACACTGTCCCCAGTGTTATTAAGCCAAGAGTTGGTCAAAATGAAGCATGAGAACGTGTAAAACCAAGGTGGAAAAGTGGTACCTCGCGAAGGAGCTAGTAATGAGCGTCACCATATTGGTGACGAGCGTCACTACTCTGAAACTTCAGAAATCGTCATGTTGGATGTTTAAATGCTATGCCATCATGTGTAGTCCGAAGTCAAACTGTAAGAGCACTCAAAACACACATCAAAACATCCAAACAAAGCATAATCCAGGGTCCAACAAGTTCACAAGACATCATCCAAGCAAATTGAACAAAGTGACTCTTTTTTTTTTTTTTTTTTCTCATGTTTTTAGGTTTTTTTTTTAGCTATGTAATAGAAAACTAAACTAATATATGAAATATAAAACTTACCAGTGGGTTGCCTCCCACTAAGCGCTTGTTTAAAGTCATTAGCTCGACTTTGAATGCTGCTCAGACAGCTGGTGGAGAAGAAGGTGGCATTGAATGCCTTGGAGAAGAATGTCTCCTCATCCATGGTGGTTTGTAAGCATTAGATGTATGAACACTTCCAAGGAAGTGAGGAACATCAGCAGGGTGGGTCGTGAGTGTGGGTGGGACATTTCGTTTTCCTGCAGAATCATCAAAAGAAACACCAAGCTTTCTTTGCTTAGTTGCAGGTTTCTGGGTTGTGGACTGTTGAATTTTCGGATTGGCAACATATGATGGACTTGTAGCTGTAAAATCACGTTGCTGCTTTGTGTTCAGGTTGGTGACGAGCGTCACTAGGTCAGTGACGCTCGTCACTGACTCTACAGTTCGAGTTTCTGCAGTTTTCCTGCAATTCAGCTCTGCAAGTGTTGCTTCCATCACATACACGTCTTCCTCCAGCAACTTGGCATTCATTAGAACCTCTTTTTCAAGCCTAGTCATGAAGATATGATCCTCACTGCAATCCTCAAACCCAACAGCTTCTGCAGAAGTTTCAGATATTGGCTCTTCAACAGCCATCTTGCTCACTTGCCTACTAATATCTGATTCATTGACACACTCAGCAATAGTGTCTTCTGAATGCTCCATGACAGTCTCTTCATCTCTGGAAGTTCTTACAGAAAAGGTTTGACCATCAATGGTAGAACTCCCTCTTAACTTATCCATGTCAAAGTTCATGACAACATCACCAAGATCAAGCTCAATGATCCCCTTTCTAACATCAATGATAGCTCCAGCAGTAGCCAAGAATGGTCTTCCCAGAATAAGAGGGTCTTTAGGTTCTTCAGCATATTTCAGAACCACAAAATCTGTAGGAATTATGCAGCCTTCAATGTTAACATGAACATTCTCTAACATGCCTTCTGGGGTCCTTATGGATCGATCTGCTAGGATGAGAGAGATCCCAGCTGGCTTGAAATCAGTCATTCCAAGTTTAGCAGCAACAGAGAAAGGCATCAAGTTAATACTTGACCCTAGATCACATAAAGAGTGGGGAAAACGTCCTGCAGATATTGAGCAATCAAGCACAAAGGTCCCTGGATCAGATAGCTTCTCTGGAACTCTGCTTTGAGTGATGGTATCGACTTGTTCAGAAACAGTCACCTTCTTCTTCTTCTTTGGAACTGTGCCTAAAAGAATTGCACTGATGTCTCTGGTAAGCAATGCTCCTTCCTCAGGACTTACACCTTTCACAACTATTCTCTTAACATACCTTCTTAGAGCTGGTGAAAGCTTGACTGCATCAACAAGAGGGATCTCAAGCATCAGCTTTTCTATCATAGCTTTGCATCTGGCTTCTTCTATCTCATGTTTAGACTTCCTAGGATGCTTGGGGAATGGTGTTTTGGGTTTATAGACACATTCCTGGTCATAATTTGCAGTTACAGGCGAAGCAGCTTCGTTCTGGGGTGGGTGACGACCGTCACCAGGTGGGTGACGCTCGTCACTCACCTGTGAAAACCCCCGATTCTCTTCTATGTTGGTGACGAGCGTCACTCCTCCTTGGTGACGCTCGTCACTCACCTCCGAGACAGAAAAAATTTCATCTTCAGACTCCATGAGTTGCACGATCTGTTCTGCACTCAACCTCTTTTTCTGCACTGTTTTAAGCTCCTTTTCATTCCTGACTGTGATGGCATTAACCTGATGCTTGGGATTGATATCAGTCCTTCCAGGAAGGAATCCCTCTTGCCTTTGAACAGCTCCTGCAGTTTGAGCAACCTGCACATCAAGCTTCTTCATGTGAGAGTTCAGACTCTCAATTTTTCCATTCAGGTCTTGATACAGCGAATCTAGCTTGCCATTGAAGTTCACTGTCATCTTCTGCTGTCCTTCAAGTACCTGCTCCAGCATAGCTTCCATTTTATTGTCTTGTGGAGGTGCAGTTTGGTAGGAAGAAGAACCATAATTCCTGCTGTTTTGGTAAGGTTTCTCAACTTCAGTCTTCTGGAACAAGGTCTTAGGAGTGTAACCAGGCTTGCTCTGTCCTCCTGTAAAGGTACTCTGCTGATTATTGCTGTTGTAGCCTCTGATCCATTGCTGATTTCCAAACCTTTGGTTCTGAAAACCCCCTCCATTGATGAAATTAACATCTTTCTGCTCAAATTCTTCAGGATTTTCGAAACTCTCCACTTCTGTAGCGAATTGGACTGACTTCTTTCCCACCAGAAGGCTGTGCATGCTGTCTAACTTAGCCTTAACTTCAGCTATTTGGTTTCCATCATTCAAACCAGCCTGCTGCTTTCTCAAAAAATCTGCATTCTTAGTGCTGTTACTGCAGGCCAAGTTTTCAATCAATCTCACTGCCTCCTCTGGTCTGTTGGTGTTGAAGTTTCCTGCACTTGCTGCATCCAGCGCCATCTGATATTTCCAGTCAATGCCTCTGAAGAAGATCCCAAGTAATTACACCTGACTGAAACCATGATGAGGACAGTCCCTTTGATAAGACTTGAACCTGATCCAAGAAGCCTTAAAAGCTTCAGTAGGGCCTCGTGTAAAGGAAGCAATTTTCGTCCTCATGTCCTCTGACCTTGAATCATCATAGAAGTTATTCAGAAAGGCGTTCTTAGTGTCTTCCCAAGTGGTCAATGAAGCAGGTTCCAGTTGCTTCAGCCAATATGCAGCTTCTCCTCCAAGAGAGTAAGGAAAAAGCTTGCAGAACAGAAAGTCATTGCTGACTCCAGTAGCTTTGACACTTGAAGCCAGATCCTCAAACCTCTCTATGTGATCCATAGGATGCTCATGAGGTAAACCATGGAAGGGATGCTGACCAACCAGCTGATAGTAGACTGGTTTAACCTCAAAATCGTTCCTCTGGAAGGCAGGAGGTCGGATTGCAGCTCTGTTGGCATAGAACTGATCAGGTCTGTTGTAGTCACCTAGAGTCCTCTGAACAAAACGCCCAGAAGCGTTATTGACAGCAGCAGGGACTCCCACGTTCTCAGCCACTTGCTGAACCTGCTGTTCAACAATGACATTCCCCTCTTGATCAATTCTCTGCCCCTCTTCGTTCCTCCTGTTTCCTTCCCTGTCAACCAAGTGACCTTCTGCATCTTCAACCAAGATAAGTGGAGCGACCATTGTAGATTGCTTCTTAGCTTTCCTGTTAGTTCTCTCCAACCTAGCAAGCTCGTCGATGCTCAAAGTCACAAGCTCCTTCTCTTTGTTGCTTCTGGTTCTGCGATTAGGCATACACCTGAAACAAGAACAAAGAAAAGTAGCTGAAAATCAGTAAACAAATAAAAACTTAGACAAAATCCTAATACTAAAAATCGATAGGCAGCTATTACTCCCCGGCAACGGCGCCAAAAACTTGATAGGGTTCAGGTTTTACCCAAATAAAACTACTGCAAGTGCACAGCAAAAGCAGTTGTAGTACAAGGGGTTATCGAATCCCAAGGGAGTAAGTAAACTACACTAAAGAGTTCAGGTTCGGATTAAGCTAAGCGATAAATAATGAATGTAATGCAAAACAGTAAAATAAATGCAGGAGGGCGTTTTTATGCTTGTTCTTAAAGTTCAGAAGGCTAAAGGCGCTAAGTCAGGACAGTTCGCAGGTTGAATCTGAGAGTGTAGAATGCATGCAATCAGGAATGAATTAAAACCGTCTTGAACATGAATCGCAAAGATATAACTAATCAATTCTCATTGCAGAAGTTATCTATGTCTAAATCACAGAGTTTTAAATCTCTTTGCAAACCCTAACAACCTAAACATGCAGTAATGATCAGGTTCAATTGTTCACAAAACTCCTAAGCCAAATCTCTTTGTACTAGGGCGTTTTGCTCATCTAATACTAGTTCAGGTGATTAATAATGCTCTCACATCTATCAAAAACCTAGGGTTTCGAAATCCAGATGATGTGTCTAAGAAATCGATATGAATACAAGCACAGATGAAGAACCAATGAATTTCCTAGAAGTTTTTAGCAATTCTACAAACTCTTCTTCAACCTTTGAAAAGCCCTAACTTAACTAACAAACTACTCAGACATGGTGATTTGAGAAAACATCATGAAAAGAATAGATTGCATAAAAGAAATAAGAAGTAGAAATAAAGGAGTTCAAAATCTGCTCTGAAGGAGTCTGATTTGTCTCTCCAAAAGCTCTTCTACAAATCTCTCTCTAAAGCTCTCCAAAATAATAAGATACAAGATATATGCCAAAAGAATGGCTGAAAAACCTAATATACAAGCTAAAACACGATCTGGAGTCTTTTTGCAAATACTGGAACTTTTGGGCCAAAACTGCTATTTCTTCCCAATCTTTTAAAAACACGCCACGACCTCCTTCCTTGGTGGGTGACGAGCGTCACCAGCTTGGTGACGAGCGTCACCATATGGCATACTTTCTTCTTCGAGCTAGGTACTTCGTGGCTTCAACTCAGAATGCTCCAAAAGGTTCCAAAATCTCCAATTATGCTCCAGACATGCTATAACCTGCAAAGACTCTTCTAGGACTCTAAAAAAACCAAAAAGACTCAATAAAAAGGAATTATATCATGGTTAAAAACCATAAAAACCATGATATATCAGGTTGTTAAGAAGGAAATCCTTAAGCTTTTAGAGGCTGACGTGATATATCCCATAAGTGACAGCACGTGGGTTTTCCATGTACACGTGGTGCCTAAGAAGGGAGGGATCACGGTCATATGGAATGAAAAGGATGAGCTTATCCCTACTAGGACCATCACTGGTCATAGAATGTGTATTGACTATAGGAAACTTAACCTTGCGACTAGGAAAGACCATTTCCCTTTGCCTTTTATTGATCAAATGCTTGAGAGACTTGCAAATGACCCTTACTACTGTTTTCTTGATGGGTATAGCGGTTTCTTTCAAATACCTATTCACTCAAATGATCAGGAGAAGACGACCTTCACATGTCCCTACGGTACCTTTGCATATCGAAGGATGCCGTTTGGATTGTGTAATGCACCGGCTACGTTTCAGCGGTGTATGATGTCGATCTTCTCTGATCTTATAGAGGAGTTGGTAGAGGTGTTCATGGATGACTTCTCTGTGTATGGTGCGTCCTTTCCTGCGTGTTTGTTGAATCTTTGCAGGGTACTTAAACGTTGTGAAGAGACAAACTTGGTGCTGAACTGAGAGAAATGCCACTTCATGGTTAAGGAAGGGATCGTGCTCAGTCACAAGATATCAGAGAAGGGTATTGAGGTTGATCAGGCTAAGGTGAAGGTCATGATGGGTCTTGAGCCGCCGGTTAATGTTAAGGGAATCAGAAGCTTCTTGGGACACGCAGGGTTTTATAGGCGCTTCATCAAGGATTTCTCCAAGATTGCACGCCCTCTTACACGGCTGTTGTGCAAGGAAGCTGAGTTTGTATTCGATGAGGAGTGTTTGAAGGCTTTCGTGACTATCAAGGAAGCCCTTACATCAGCTCCTATAGTCCAAGCACCAGACTGGTCTCTTCCCTTTGAGATCATGTGTGATGCTAGTGACTACGCCGTAGGAGCCGTTCTTGGTCAGAAGAAAGACAAGAAGCTACACGTGATCTACTATGCTTCAAGGACCTTGGATGACACGCAATCACGATACACCACTACGGAGAAGGAGTTGCTTGCAGTAGTCTTCGCCTTTGAGAAGTTCAGATCATATCTCGTTGGCTCCAAAGCTATTGTATACACGGATCACACTGCCTTACGATACATCTACTCGAAGAAAGACACTAAGCCTCGGCTCTTAAGATGGATTTTGTTACTCCAGGAGTTTGACATGGAGATTAAAGACAAGAAAGGGATAGAAAATGGAGTCGCTGACCACCTCTCACGGCTAAGGATCAACGAGTCTCTCCCTTTAGATGACTCTCTTCCAGAAGAGCAGCTTATGGCGATTACTACGGCTGTTTGTGGGAAGCTAGAAGGGAGGTTTGAGGAGGTGTTGAGTTTCAAAGAGGAGGATCTACCGTGGTATGCTGATGTGGTGAACTATCTAGCGTGTGGTGAGGAACCAACACATCTCAACAGCTATCACAAGAAGCGGTTTATGAGGGAGGCTAGTGACTACTTTTGGGACGAGCCCTACCTATACAAAAGAGGAGTAGACAGCTTGTACCGGAGATGTGTTACAATGGAAGAAGCCAGGGACATCCACTATAATTGCCATGGCTCTTCCTACGGAGGACACTTCGCCTCATTCAAGACTGCCACGAAGGTATTGCAAGCCGGTTTCTGGTGGCCCTCCATTTTTAAAGATGCACACGAGTTTGTGAAGAGCCGTGAGGCATGTCAACGAGCAGGGAATATAACTAAGAGGAACGAAATGCCTCAATTTCCCATCTTCGAGGTTGACGTGTTCGACGCGTGGGGGATTGACTTCATGGGGCCATTCCCTTCCTCATATGGCAACAAATATATCTTAGTAGCAGTGGATTATGTCTCTAAATGGGTTGAGGCTGTTGCTTCCCCTACAAATGACTCTAAGGTGGTAATCAAGTTGTTCAAGAGTATCATCTTCCCGAGGTTTGGGGTACCCAAAGTTGTTATAAGTGATGGAGGAAGCCACTTTATAAACAAGGTCTTTGAGAACCTCTTGAGAAAGTATGGGGTTAAGCATAAGGTGGCTACAGCGTATCATCCTCAAACAAGCGGTCAAGTGAAGGTCTCCAACAGGCAAATCAAGGCTATTCTAGAGAAGACCGTCGGAGCCACAAGGAAAGACTGGGCAGTGAAGCTGGATGACGCTCTTTGGGCCTACCGTACCGCCTTCAAGACGCCGATTGGTACAACCCCTTTCACTCTACTCTATGGCAAGGGCTGTCACCTCCCGGTTGAGCTGGAACACCGTGCATTGTGGGCTGTGAAGAGGCTGAACTTTGATCTCAAGACTGCTCAGGAGAGGCGCCTTATTCAGCTACACGAACTGGACGAGTTGAGGCTGACTGCTTACGAGAGCTCCCGGATATACAAGGAGCGGACTAAGGAGGCTCATGACAAGAAGTTGGTTGCCAAGGAGCTCAAGGAAGGAGGACTAGTGTTGCTGTACAACTCGAGGCTCAAACTCTTCCCGGGCAAGCTGAAATCAAGGTGGAGCGGACCGTTCGTGATTCAAGAAGTGTTGCTTTATGGAGCTGTTACTCTGATGGGAAAAAGTGGCAGTGCATTCACCATCAACGGACACAGAGTAAGGTCTAGCTATGACAAGGAGAGTACCTCAGTGCTTCTCCAAGACCCACCATCCGCTTAGACAAGGTAAGGTCTAGCTAAAGACGTTAAAGAAAGCGCACTTGGGAGGCATTCCCATGTTTTTCTTGTACATATTTCTGCTTTATTTCCCTTTCAGTTTTATGTTTTTATTTTGCAAGTGTGTAGGAACAGGTATAAGGAGTCTAAACCTTGACTTTGAGGTCTTAAAAAGGCAATAGGGGTTAGAATAAGGCTAGAGATCGAGTGCTAGATCGACTGATCCTGGCTCGATCTTTGCTAGATCGAGTCAGTAAATCGAGAGGAACCAGTCGATCTAGACGAGAACGAGTGATAAGATTGACCTTGACGAAAAAGGATCGATCGATCCAAATCGGATCGACCGATCTAATTTCTCTCGGGAAAATCTGTTGAAAACAGATCGATCACTCTACTCGATCCATCACTCGATCTATGCCAAATCGACCCCTAAATCGAGGACGTAGCTCGATCATGAGGACTTAGCCGAGGAGCCAACATCTCAATGATCGAGAGAGCCAATCGATCCAAGACTCGATTCATCATGGATCGAGTCTCAAATCGAGTAACCCTCTCGATCTAAGCCATTTTGGGCATGAGATCGAGTCCTAGATCGACCAAATGGACTCGATCTCATGCCGAGGTAACATTTCCCTTTCTCTCCTTTACTCTTTTCCCTCCAACTTTTGAATTCAAAACTTGGTCAAGGCAAGCATCTTTGACCATGAAAGATGTGCCTTGACCAAGACTTTTTCAGAAAAACCACTTTAAATATTTCAAACAACCTCTCACCCTCTCATTCCTGTTTTGCTCGAAAATTTTAAACAAAGAGAGTGAGAGTTTCAATTTTCAAAAGCTAGCAAAGATATTCTGCATTTCTTGCAAAGGTATTTTCAAAGATTTAATGGTTTAATTTTAGAAAATCTCCTTTAATATCGCAAGATCTTGTTTTAGAATATAGGATCGGTTTTGAATTTTTAAAACTAGCTAAGTAAAAGGAATAATTCCAGTTTTTTCAGTATCTAAAGATTTGATTCTCCTTTATTTAGCTATGATTTTTATTTATTCCCTAAAATTCTAGGGTAGTTTTTATAAATTCTCTCCTTCTCTCCTCTCATTCTCATCAAATCGCCGCTTGCTTATCAATCTCTTTAGAATCTTGTTTCAGGAACAATGGCACCAAAGAGAACTAGAGAAGAGCAAGCACAAGAAGGAGAAGGACAAGAAGTGGTAGTTCAAGAGAGAGTCCGGTGGAGTAAGGATGAGAAGAGGGATAAGAAGCGGCTAGAGAGGCTCCGGTTTGAGCCTACCAAGTTTGCTGATCGAGAGCTGTTGTCTAAGCTTGGGATTCTTGGGGACTTCGACCAACTCCTCAAGAACATTGGTTTAAGATGTCTGTCACGGATGGATTGCCCAACCATTCCTGAAGTGACAATAGACTTCCTTGCCACCTTGGAGTTCCGGTATGAGAATCCTAGTGCACCCGTCCCTTCTCAAGGCCGCCTCTACTTCAAAGTTGGACGTCAAGCCTATACACTCTCCATCCCTGAGCTATGCCAAGCCTACGGTCTCAACGCTGATGCATACAAAGTCGAGTTCCCAGCCTTCAAGAAAGCCGACGAGTTTTGGGACCTGATCAGCAATGAGGACTACAAAGCCAACACCGCCAAGATCAAGCGAGTAAGGAGCCCGGTGCTGAGGTATACTCTGAAGCTGATTGCCAACACGTTCAGTGGAAGGTCTGTTGCTCCTACGGTCACGAAGACAGAGCTGTACTTCCTGTTCCAAGGTGTGAAGCACTTGGTGTCTGATCCGGATGCAAATGAAGAACCCATAGAGGATGAACTCGGCGATGAAGTGAACTACGGCTGTGTGCTCGCGGCTTCCTTGGTGAAGTACAAGGCTTATGCCTTTCGGTGCAAGGCAACCTCCTCTTACATTGGCGGTTTCCTTACTCCTCTGTTCGTGCAAGCCGGTGTGCCCATTCATGACTTTGCTCACGTCCCAAACAGAGCTTTCATGGATGAGGCATACATGAGGAATACTGATAGCTTGGGACGCACGCCAGCAGAAGGCTTCTACGCCTACCTCTTCATAGATGACGAAGATGAGAAGAGAGTGTACATCCTTCCCAACAGAGATGAAACCGAGCTGCTTGGTGTTGGGAACATCGAGTTCTTGCCCACGGAGGAAGATGCTTTGCCCCTTTAGGAGGACCGCCTGCTTCAGCAATTGCCCCGCGTCAAAGGTCAGAGTCTCCAGGCACAGAAGATGAGATGCCCGAGGCTTACTGATATCATTGCATATTGCATAAATTCTGCATACTCATTAGGTAGTTTTTCATGCATTTGTATCATGTTTTAGGCTAGATTGCATCACTTAGGGTCCTAGAGCATTCTTGCATCAGCATATGCATTTTCTCTGCATTTTGCATCCATTCCAGGTTGTTTCTGGTTGCTTTGGAGACACGGAGGTTCGTGGAGGTATGGAGGCCGATGTAGCAGTTCATGGAAGCTCGGGAGTGTGCTAAGGACCAGTGAACGAGGAGCAGATCGAGCATGGCCGGTCGATCTAGGAGTTGATCGACCAGAAGATCGAGCCAACTAGGCGATCCAAGGATAATGATCGAGATGGAGATCGAGTGAAGCAATCGATGTATCGGTACAGACGTAAATGACGCCATGCAGAGCGAGAGCCGGATCGAGTACACCACTCGATCCCCCCAAAGATCGATACCGAGATCGGATGCAACACTCGATTCACCGAAGAAGATCGAGACCCGGATCGAGCCGAAGACACGATGGCCGGATATGATCGAGAGAACAACTCGATCCAATGGTCGATCTCTGTCCTTTCAACCGTTTTTGGCTGTTAGCGAAGGGGGGACCATTGGACTGTTTTGACATTTTAGGCAAGGCGGCGAATGCTTTTTCGAATAACTTTTAGATTTTCTAACCTTTTCCTTTAAGTTTTTCTCTCTCGTTTTTGGGAAGAACATCATTGTTGAACCAGTTTTCTTTTCAAGCTTTTGTATTCTCGAACCTTATCGTTTAATCTAGTCGTTGTTTCATGTTTATCGTTTCATTTCTTCTACCTTGCTTGATTTACTTTATGTGTAGTGAGTAGTTTACTTTGGCTAGGGGTTGAGAGGATTAAGGGGTAGAAAAGGTCCGATCTTGGTTTGTTTTCTAAACGTTTTTAAGGCCATCTCTTCTAAGGTGTTGAAAGCTTAATGCTTGAAGACTCTCACGCCAAGAGCTTCATGATCCGAGAGGTCCCTTACCTTGACAGGATCCAGGGGCCTCGGAAGATCTCACCTTAGAGACTAGTTACCCCTTCCCAAAAGCCATGGAAGTTTGGGGGACTAGTTAAGCCATTGTTCGAAATCTGTTTTCCTTGCCTTTCAACCTCTCTTTCCACCAAAAGCCATGGGTTTGGAGGAGAGGATGAAAGAGTGATCTATACCGAAAGCCACGGATAGATCTTGTTTTGTTTTCGAGGCTTCGACATCCTCACCAAGTGAGTCGATCTAAAGTTTCAAACCCAAGATCGATCTTTGAAACCCCTTATATGAATCTCAACCCTAAAGCCCTCTCTTCTAGCATATTTACGTCTCATATCATCCTTAGCTGGTTGCATGATAGCATCCTGGTCTTTATATTCATTGTTCATACGGTTTTAGACGAGATCGATCGTTTCTGCTCGATCTAGTGGTCAATCTCGTGATCGATCCACTAGTCGAATTTTAACAATTCGAAGCTCTTCCCTTTAATTTATCTGTTTGTTCCTCGTGGTAACTGCTTCCTTTCTAGTATTTTTAAAATAGGTTTCACTCTGTTTAGGTTGCTGCATTTAGTTATTAGAATATTTCTCATAAACTGTCTCATTTGCTTAGATTTGTCTTAGACCTTGCATTCTCTGTGGATTCTCTATCTTCTAGAAGTGGATTTACACTCTCCTGCTTGCCTTACTACAACATTGCTTGCATTAGAGTTTTGATAACCGCTCTGCTGCATTAGACCGTAAGAAAACGTTTATCAAATGGCGCCGTTGCCATTCTAGGTTGCTTAGAGAACATAGAGATTTGGGTTTTAGCAGAGACTAAGTCTTTACCATTTTCAAGTTAGTAATCCTACTACTCTAAACCGTGTGTTTTCAGGTACATGAATCTTCGTTCAAGGGGAGACAACAATCTTCTACAACCCTTAGACAACATTCATCAGCTTGGTCACTCACGGCAAAGAAGAGTCAGAGATCAAACAAGAGCCTTTGAGGAGATTGTTCAGCAAGGTCTGGTTAACTTTGAAGACATGGCTGCACACGAGCATCCAGAAGGACCACCTCCAGCAGGACGGGGCAATGGAAACCCCCAACACGCGGCTAGACCTCCCAGGATCATAGGAGCCGGAGATGCTCCCAATACCCACCACAATAGGTTTGGGATCACTCCTCCTCTGGTACAAAACAATAACTTTGAGATCAAGCCAGGGTTCATATCCATGGTGCAAAACAACAAGTTCCACGGCTTAGCAATGGAAGACCCCTTGGAGCACTTGGACAATTTCGAGCAAGTGTGTGGAATGATTAAGATCAACGGTATATCAGAAGATGCTTTCAAGCTGCGTCTCTTCCCCTTTTCACTCGGAGACAAAGCTAGACATTGGGAGAAGACCCTCCCACAAGGCACCATCACATCATGGGCTGAATGTAAGAAGGCTTTCCTCTCAAAGTTCTTCTCAAGCACCAGGACTGCTCGGTTGAGAAGCGAAATCAGCGGTTTCACTCAAAGGAACAACGAGACATTCAATGAGGCTATGGAGCATTTCAAAGATTACACGATCCAATGCCCTCATCACGGGTTCAGTGAGGAGACTCTACTCAGTACCATATACCGTGGAGCTTCACCAAAGATCCGGTTGTTGCTTGATACAGCTAGCAAAGCGAACTTCCTCGGTCAAGAGGTTGAAGAGGGTATGGAGCTGATAGAAAACCTGGCGTTAAGCCGGGGTAATTCGCAGGTTTGAATCCAAGAATGTATGATGCAGGAAATCAGGAATGATTAAGAACCGTTTTAAACATGAATCTCTAATGCATAACTAATCAATTCTCATTGCAAAAGTTATCTATACCTAGATCACAGAGTTTCAAATATCTTTGTAAACTCTAACAACCTAAGCATGCAGTAATGATCAGGTTCAATTGTTTACAAAACTCCTAAGCCAAATCTCTTTTTACTAAGTTTTGCTCATCAAATACTAGTTCAGGTTATGAATAATGCTCTCACATATATTTAACAACCTATGATTTTCGGATTCCTAGATGATGTGTCTCAGAAATTCGATTTTAAAGCAAGCAGAGATGAAAAACCATGAGATATTCCTAACAGATAGGGATTCTACACTCTTTTCATCAACCTTTGAAAAACCCTAACTTAACTAGCAGATTACTCAGACATGATTATGAGATCACAAAACATAACTGAATAAAATTGCATTAAGAGAAAGAGTAAGAAACAAAGGGGGTTCGAAATCTTCTCAAAAGAGTACAGGATTTGTCTCCCCTAAAAAGCTCTGAATAAATCTCTCTCTAGCTCTCTGAATTCTTAAAAACTTAGATAATTGCCAACAATGGCTGAAAAACCTAATAAATAGAAGCTAAACACGATCTGGGGTCTTCATGTAAATAAAGGAAACTTCTGGGCCAATTCTGAAATTCTTCTTGATACTTTTAATAAAACGCCACGCTCCTTCCTTAGTGGGTGACGAGCGTCACCAAAGGGGTGACGATCGTCACCATATGCGTAACTTTTCTGCTTCGAGCTTGGTACTTCGTGGCTTCCACTCAGAATGCTCCAAAAGGTTCAAACATCTCCAATTATGCTCCAGACATGCTATAACCTGCAAAGATTCTTCTAGGACTCTAAAAATACCAAAAAGACTCAATAAAAAGGACTTATATCATGGTTAAAAACCATAAAAACCATGATATATCAACTCCCCCAGACTTAGCTTTTGCTTGCCCTCAAGCAAACATTAGACAAAGAATAAGGTCGAGGTTTGAAAACAAGAAACAGTCAGTCAGTCATCAGAAACACCACATTGGTTAAAGCTTTCGAATCCACATACTACAGAGTCAACACAAGATCAAATTTCAGCCTAATCATCACAAGCTTAGCAAATCTCTCAAGTCCAGTCTAAATCCCTTCAAGAAATCCGAAATTTCTACTGTTAACTCCTTATTTTTTATCTAAGTGTGAAGTCTCATCAAAGCTCTATCATCTTAATCACTTTACAGATTCTTTTCCCTTCCTAACAACTGAACAAATCGATCTCGACACAGCTCTCCTATTTTCTCTTCCCTTAATCTTTTTCCTTAGGATAGTTTCGATTTTTCACTTCTGTTTCTCAACTTTTTCAGTCTAAGATATGGTGCTACTCAATACTTGTGTTCCTTGTGAGGAGACAGGTTCTTGAGTGAGTTCACTACTGTTGTTCCTTGTGAGGAGACAGGGTCATGAATGCACCATTCTTTGAACTTAAACTTTTAAAAACTACATCAGGGAAGATCAAAGAGAGACTGTATTTTTACCTTATTTTCAGTGCTGAAAGAGAGAATCAAGATCAATAACAATCAATCACCAAGACAAGAAATTTAAAGTTCATTAAGGTGGAGCTAACAGCAAATTTTCCAGATTCTCTAAGAACCTAAACCTTCATTGCTAGACTGATCTACCTATGACTTTCAACTTAGTAAGACTTGTAATCAACTACTGTGGCAATGGTTCTTATCAGCAAAAACGTCCTATGGCTAGTTCCAAGAAAAACTAACAGTTTCAAAAATTTTGACTCTATAAAACAGGTTTTTGACTCAACTTTAAGACTCTATAAACATGACACAAAGCACACAACATCAGTAACCACCTCCTCCAGACTTAAACAACACTGTCTCCAGTGTTATTAAGCCAAGAGTTGGTCAGAAAAATGAATGAGAAGTCGAAAAACCAAGTCAGAAAAGTGTTACCTCGCGTGGGGTCGGGTGACGAGCGTCACCAATCTGGTGACGAGCGTCACCACGACCTGTATTGCCCAAATCTTATGTTAGATGTTAATTAACGAAGTGTTTGCATGTGTACTCGAAAGTTAGACTTTTAGAGCATTCAAACACATAATTAACAACATCCAAACATAGCAATAATAACCTGGTTCAACAATCTCACAAAACATCATCAAAGAAACTGACAACTGACTCAAAGTAAACATAAAAATGACGCAAGAGAAGGAATAATAAAAGGGAAAAAGGAACAAGTAACCAGATAGTGAAACCTCAATCCTCATCCTCACAAGGCTCAATAGTGTAGTGGGGGCGGACACAACCACAGTTGCTAAGTGTAGCAACAGCATCCCAGAGTCCCTCAAAGCTATCAATGATATACTCCTGAAAAGCAGCCATATCCATGGGTGTCTGTGGTCGTGGAGGACGCCTGAAAGCAGCAGAAGAGCCACTCTGGCGTGTAGAAGGTCCAGCATCAGTAGCAGCAGCAGTAGAAGCAAAGGGACCAGCTGTAGCAGCTCTAGCAGGGCGCAGAGTCAAGGGGCACAGAAGAGTCTGTGCTGGCATGAAGAATAGCTGGCGTGGGTCCGTCTGGATAGTAGTGAGGGCTCTCTGTGGCAACTTAATGCCAACATACTCTCCAAAAGTAGTAGTGAATGTCCAGACAACTCCAGTTTTCATCCAAGTGACATGGCGCAGATACTGCTCATCCATAAGCGATCTATCACTGTGCAGACTGCAAGAGGTAACATCGATCTGGAAATGATGGAAGATCGGTGTCAACAAGCTGCCCACACTCTCAGTCTTCTCCCCTGGACTGGTAAATGGCTTGGTCTTCAAAGAGACCAAATGCTCAGCGAAAACAGCACCTAAGTTGGCGCGAACCATACTATCAACTGGTATCGAATCATCCAACATCTCATAAAGTCCGTAGTAGAGGAGAATCAGCTCGCTAACTCGAGTCTTGCTGGGCGCAGACTTGCACAGAATAGTATGACCAAAGAGGCGCAGAAGGTACCTCAAAACCGGATGTCTAACCTCTGTCTGTGTGCTGGTCTTGCTATCATAGACTCCATTCCCTAACTTGGACCAAAATGTCCTCATATGGGTCCACTGAGAGGGAAGGAGAACGCCTGTGGGATGGTCAGAGAAGCCATAAATCCCACAAAGCTCCACCAGACTGATCCGGTATCGAATCCCTCGGATCAGAAATGTTATAGTGCCTTCCTGAGCACGCTTCGCCAGCTCATTCGCGTAGTAGACGCGAACTGTAGAGAGAAACTGGCGGACTAAATCTGGGTACAGATCGTACTGCTGGAATGGCATAGTCCCCATGCCAATGCGCTCCAGAATCTCATAAACCTCCTCAAAGATCCCCATCTTCTGCAGAACAGCAGGATCCGCGAGTCGAGTGGGGATAATCTTAACTCCCAACCACGCATTGTAGAACAGCGTGTCATACTCATCCCACTCCTCCTGAATATCACGGAATACACAGGTATCCCGAGCCACTTCTTGCTTCGGAGTCCCTGCCCAAGCCACTCCTGAGGCTATTTTCCGATCCTCTCGTTTGGGCCATGGGGGCCTGCAAACTGGGTGCTGACTGAAGGAATCTGTAGACCCTGTTGCAGTGCTGGAAGACGAGCTTTGTCTTGGTCTTTTCTCCTGACGAGGCATCTGAAAATTGAACACCAAAATCGACCAAAACCATCTAAAAAATTAGCAAATTTTTCAAAATTCGAAAAATCAACCAAACAGGATGAAATAGCTGATGGCGATTAACTACTGTACTACCAGGAACACAATTCAAGCATCAGTTCAACCTAAATCACCCAAAATTTCCAGATTTTTGCAACTTTCATCATGAACTCGAAAATTCAAAATAGTGCAATCAACCGATAAAAGCTCACAAAGATGGTTCCATTCCTCTAATACAACCTAACTAACCATGATTCAACAGTTAAATCAAGCCAATCAAGTCAAAAATCGGATTTTACCAAACCTAAGGCGGACTGAAAATTGGGGATTTCGAAAACATACCTTGCAGATCGTAAAAACTGAGTTGATATTCAGAAAGAGGAGTAAAATCCACACGGATTAGACTCTTAAATCACTCAATTTGGTTAAGAAAATCAAAAGTTATGAAATTCCTATTTTCTAACTAGTTTCGGTTATTTTGCAGGTTTGCTCGAGGAAGAAGAAGAGAAAAGCTTAAGTCCCGTGTTCGATTCTGATGGGTGACGAGCGTCACCATAAGGGTGACGATCGTCACCGCTTTTTTTTTTTTTTTTTTTTTTAACTGAATAAAATTCTAACTAATAATCCTAAGCACGAAAATAAATACTAAGTAATATATCTACAACTTACCAGTGGGTTGTCTCCCACTAAGCGCTCTTTTAAAGTCATTAACTTGACTTTGGTTGGCTGTTTAGACAGCTGGTGCCTGATTCAGAGACACAATGTGTCCTGCTGGAATCTCTGCTTGTGCCCAGTAATGCTTCACCCTTTGTCCATTGACAGTGAACTCCTCTCCTTTGGAGTTAATCAGGACAATTGCACCATGCGGGCGAGCTTCTTTGACAGTGAAAGGACCTGACCATCTAGAACGCAGTTTACCAGGAAAAAGCTGTAAACGAGAGTTATAGAGTAGTACCTGGTCATTGGGCTTGAAATGCCTGGAGATGATCTTCTTATCATGATATGCCTTTGTCCTCTCCTTGTATAACTTGGAGTTTTCATAGGCTAGATATCTGATCTCATCCAGTTCATTGAGCTGAATCAAGCGCCTTTCTGCAGCAGGTTTCAGATCGAAATTCAGCTTCTTGATTGCCCATTCTGCTCTGAACTCAAGCTGTACTGGTAGATGGCACGCCTTGCCATAGAGAAGGTGGAATGGAGTAGTCCCAAGTGGCGTCTTGTAGGCAGTCCTGTAGGCCCATAATGCATCATCCAGCTTTGCAGACCAATCTTTCCTTGTCTTCCCAACTGTCTTCTCCAGAATTTGTTTGATCTGTCTGTTGGAAACCTCGACTTGTCCACTTGTTTAGGGGTGATAGGGCGTGGCCACTCTGTGCTCTACACCATACTTCTTCAACAGCTTGTCAAAAACCTTGTTGACAAAGTGAGAACCCCCATCACTTATGACAATCCGTGGGACACCAAATCTGGAAAAGATAATGGTCTTAAACAGCTTCAAAACCACTGCAGCATCAATAGTAGGAGTAGCCAACGCCTCTACCCACTTAGATACATAATCAACAGCAACCAGAATGTATATATTCCCATAAGATGAGGGAAAAGGTCCCATGAAGTCAATACCCCAACAATCGAAAACTTCAACTTCCAGAATGAAGTTCTGTGGCATCTCATGTCTCCTGCTGATTTTTCCTCTTCTCTGACAAGTATCACAGCTTGTGATGAAGGATTGGGCATCCCTGAACATAGTAGGCCACCAAAATCCAGCCTGCAAAACCTTAGAGACAGTCTTGAATGTAGCAAAGTGTCCAGCATAGTCTGATCCATGACAGTGAAAGAGCACGTCCTGAACTTCTTCTTCTGCTAAGCATCTTCTGTAAATACCATCAGCACAATGCTTGTAGAGGTATGGCTCATCCCAATAGAATCTCCTAAGTTCTCTCAAGAACTTCTTCTTAGCATAGCCTTTAAAATCATGTGGTTCATCCTCTGCAGCAAGATAATTGGCAATATCAGCATACCAGGGTCTCTTTGGATCATGTAAAGCATAAACAGGCTCTTCAAAAGCTTTCTCCAAGCTTGCACAAATCGCAGATAAGTGTGGAGATCGGTGACGAGCGTCACCAATGTTAGTGACGAGCGTCACCTCTCTCGTATACTTTTGTCGCGAATGGTCTCGGTTGGTGACGAGCGTCACCCTCCTGGTGTCGCTCGTCACTCCCCTGCAGTTTCGTGAAAACTGCAGGTTTTCAACACTTTCCTCCTGTTCTATGGTTTCTACTAAGTAAACATTCTCTTCAGGTAAGAAATCATTGATGGGGACACTGTCTTCGACCTGAATCCGGGATAAATGGTCAGCAACTCCATTCTCCACCCCTTTCTTGTCCTTCACTTCAATATCAAATTCCTGAAGAAGCAGGATCCATCTTAACAGCCTTGGTTTTGCATCCTCCTTCTGTATTAGGTACTTCAGTGCTGAATGGTCAGTATGAACCACGACCTTGGAGCCAACAAGATACTGCCTGAACTTCTCAAAAGCAAACACAACAGCTAACAATTCCTTCTCAGTTGTTGCATAATTCTTCTGAGCATCATCCATAGTCCTACTTGCATAGTAGATGGCGTGGAGTTTCTTGTCTTTCCTCTGTCCCAGCACTGCTCCAACTGCAAAATCGCTGGCATCACACATTACCTCAAAAGGTAAGTCCCAATCTGGAGGCTGCACAACAGGGGCTGTAACCAAAGCTTGTTTGATCTGTTCAAAAGCAGATTTGCACTCTTCTGTGAACTCAAACTTCACATCCTTGCAGAGGAGAGCAGTAAGTGGGCGTGCTATCTTGCTAAAATCCTTGATGAACCTTCTGTAGAAGCCTGCATGTCCCAGAAAACTCCTCACTGCTTTGACGGAATCAGGTGCTTGCAGACTCGTAATCACCTCAATTTTCGCCCTATCCACCTCTATACCGTCTCCTGAGACTCTGTGGCCAAGTACAATACCATCCTGCACCATAAAATGACACTTCTCCCAGTTTAAAACCAAGTGCTTCTCTTCACATCTCTGCAGAACTGCACACAGATTATCCAAACAGCTCTTGAAAGAAGATCCATAAACAGAGAAGTCATCCATGAACACCTCCATAAACTTCTCTATCATGTCTGTGAAAATCGACATCATGCATCTCTGGAAGGTTGCAGGAGCATTACACAGACCAAAAGGCATTCTGCGATATGCAAAAGTGCCATAGGGACAGGTAAAAGTGGTCTTCTCCTGATCATCTGGATGGATGGGGATCTGAAAGAAGCCTGAATACCCATCAAGGAAGCAGTAATACTTGTGATTCGCCAGCCTCTCTAGCATCTGATCGATGAAAGGTAGAGGAAAATGATCCTTCCTTGTTGCTGCATTCAGTTTCCTGTAGTCTATACACATCCTGTGTCCTGTCACAGTCCTGGTTGGAATCAGCTCATCCTTGTCATTCTTTACCACGGTGACACCTCCTTTCTTAGGCACCACGTGCACTGGACTCATCCAAGCACTGTCTGAAATAGGATAGATGATACCAGCCTGCAACAACTTCATGATCTCTTTCTTGACCACATCCTGCAAATTCGGATTTAGCCTTCTCTGGTGCTCAACTGATGATTTCGACTCATCCTCCAAGTGTATTCTACGCATGCACAAGTCTGGAGAGATACCTGAAATGTCATCAAGAGAATAGCCAAGAGCTTTGCGAAATTTTCGCAGCTTACTTAGCAGTAGGGTGAGCTCTGCATTGTTCAATGAAGCATTAACAATAACAGGATAAGTGGAGTTTTCTCTTAGAAATGCGTACCTTAGCCCTGCAGGGAGCTGTTTAAGCTCAACTTTTGGTGCTTTTGCTGCTGACCAGTCACCCATTGTGGCGGCTTTTGCAGATGTGGAGACAAGTTCATCCTGTGCAACCAGTTGCATAACTTGTGCAGTAGCATCCATCATCTTTGTGTAGCCTGTTGCAGCAGTATCTAAATGCTCATACTCAGCTGTAGAAGTGGTCAACGCCCTTTCCAAGGGGTCCTCTGAACTCATCTCATGGAAGATCTGATCAGCAATGTTTGTGAGAACATCAACATAAAAAGTCTGTCCATCTATGGTTGGCCTCTTCATCAGCTTATCCATTTCGAATTTCATCACTAAATCGCCAACATTCAGCTCTATTCTACCCTTCCTGACATCAATAATAGCTCCTGCAGTGGCTAAGAAGGGTCTGCCAAGAATCAAGGGGTCTTTGGGCTCATCTCCATACTCTAGAACCACAAAATCAGTAGGGATCATACAATCTCCTACTTTGATAGGAACATCCTCTATCACCCCTTCAGGAACTCTAACTGATCTATCAGCTAGGACAAGAGATATTCTTGTAGCTTTAAAATCGGTCATCCCCAAACTCTTGGCAACAGAATGAGGCATGAGGTTCACACTAGACCCAAGATCACACAATGACCTCTCAAACTTCTCATTGAAGATGGTGCAGTCTAAAACAAAGCTTCCTGGGTCTGAAAGCTTCTCTGGAACTCTGTTCTGAATCACTGCACTGACCTGCTCGTTGATCATCATAGCCCCAACCTCAAGACTCAAGTTATTGGTCACCATTCTCTTCACATACCTCCTAATAACAGGAGTTATCCTTACAGCATCAATCAATGGGATCTCTATTACCAACTTGTCCATGATAGCCTTGCATCTTGCATCCTCAAGCTCCTGCTTAGACTTCTTAGGATGATTAGGATAGGGTATCTTGGGTTTATACACGGTCTCCTTAACATTATCTGAAGTCTTAGGCGAAACTGCAGCATGTGGTGTCTGGTGACGAGCGTCACTAGGTTGGTGACGAGCGTCACTGGGTTGGTGACGAGCGTCACTCACTTTGGACGAGTCGGGGTCGAGTACTGGATATGGGTGACGAGCGTCACCCCCTTGGTGACGGTCGTCACCAATGTGTGAAGAATCGGGGTCGGGGTTGTCCTCAATGGGTGACGAGCGACACCCATTATTGGTGACGGTCGTCACCAATGGTTCTGCAGTAAAATTTTCTTCATCTTCATACTCTTCCATACCCACGAAATTTCTTGAGGTTAAATCCTTCTGCAACACTGGTTGCAGGTTCCTTCCACTCCTCAATGTGATGGCATTCACGTGGTGTATGGGATTAGCATCAGTTCTTCCTGGAAGGAATCCTTCTTGCCTCTGAACAGCTCCTGCAGTTTGAGCAACTTAAACATCAAGCTTCTTCATATGAGAGTTCAGACTCTCAATTTTCCCATTCAAGTCCTGATAGAGCGAATCTATCTTGCCATTGAAGTTCACAGTAAGCTTCTGTTGTCCTTCCAAGATCTGTTCGAACATTGCTTCCATTTTGTTCTCTTGTGGAGGTGCTGGTTGATAGGAAGTAGAACCATAGTTTCTGTAATTTCCACTGTTCTGGAATAGCTTCTGATACTCTGTCTTCTAGAAAGGGGGTCTAGGAGTGAAACCAGGCGTGTTCTGTCCTCCTGTAGGGGCGTTTTTCTGATTGTTGTTGCTGTATCCTCTGTTTCACTGCTGATTCCCATACCTTTGTCCCTGAAATCCGCCAGAATTGATGAAATTTACATCCTCCTGCTCAACTTCCTCTGGAGCTTCGAAAGTCTCTACTTCTGCAGCAAAGTGAACTGACTTCTTCCCTACCAAAAGGCTGTGCATATCATCCAACTTAGCCTTAAATTCAGCAATCTGATTTCCATCAGCTACAGCAGCTTGTTTCATTCTCTGAAAGACTGCATTTTTAGTGCTGTTGCTGCAGACCAAGTTCTCAATCAGTCTCACCGCCTCCTCTGGTCTGTTGGTGTTGAAGTTCCCTGCACTTGCTGCATCCAGCGCCATCTGATATTTCCAGTCAATGCCTCTGAAAAAGATCCCAAGTAATTGCACCTGACTGAAACCATGATGAGGGCAGTCCCTTTAATAAGACTTGAACCTGATCCAAGAAGCCTTGAAAGCTTCAGTAGGGCCTTGTGTAAATGATGGAATTTTCGTCCTCATGTCTTCTGATCTGGCATCAGCATAGAAATTGTTCAGAAAGGCATTCTTGGTGTCCTCCCAAGTAGTTAATGAAGCAGGTTCCAGTTGCTTCAGCCAATATGCAGCTTCTCCTTCAAGAGAGTATGGAAAAAGCTTGCAGAACAGAAAGTCATTGCTAACCCCATTAGCTTTGACACTGGAAGCCAAGTCCTCAAATCTCTCTATGTGATCCATAGGATGCTCATGAGGTAAACCATGGAAGGGATGCTGTCCAACTAGCTGATAGCAGACAGGTTTAACCTCAAAATCGTTCCTCTGGAAGGCAGGAGGTCGGATTGCAGCTCTGTTGGCATAGAACTGATCAGGTCTGTTGTAATCACCTAGAGTCCTCTGAACAAAACGCCCAGCAGCGTTATTGACAGCAGCAGGAACTCCCACGTTCTCAGCCACTTGCTGAACCTGCTGTTCAACAATGACATTTCCCCTCTTGATCAATTCTCTGCCCCTCTTCGTTCCTCCTGTTTCCTTCCCTGTCAACCAAGTGACCTTCTGCATCTTCAACCAAGATCAGTGGAGCGACCATTGCAGATTGCTTCTTAGCTTTCCTGTTAGTTCTCTCCAACCTAGCAAGCTCGTCGATGCTCAAAGTCACAAGCTCCTTCTCTTTGTTGCTTCTGGTTCTGCGATTAGGCATACACCTGAAACAGGAACAAAGAAAAGTAGCTGAAAATCAGTAAAGAAATAAAAAAAAAACGTAGACAAAATCCTAATACTAAAAATCGATAGGCAGCTATTACTCCCCGGCAACGGCGCCAAAAACTTGATATGGTCAGGTTTTACCCAAATAAAACTACTACAAGTGCACAGCAATAGCAGATGTAGTATAAGGGGTATCGAAATCCCAAGAGAGTAATGCAGACTACACTATCGAATATAGATTCGGACTGAGCTAAGCAAAATATGATGTATTTAATGCGAATGAATGATTAAAAGTAAGCAAACGATTGTGTGAAGTTATCTAAGTTCAAGAAGATTAAAAGCGCTAAGCCGGGGTAATTCGCAGGTTTGAATCCAAGAATGTATGATGCAGGAAATCAGAAATGATTAAGAACCGTTTTAAACATGAATCTCTAATGCATAACTAATCAATTCTCATTGTAAAAGTTATCTATACCTAGATCACAGTGTTTTAAATCTCTTTGTAAACCCTAACAACCTAAGCATGCAGTAATGATCAGGTTCAATTGTTTACAAAACTCCTAAGCCAAATCTCTTTGTACTAAGTTGTTTTGCTCATCAAATACTAGTTCAGGTTATGAATAATGCTCTCACATATATTTAACAACCTATGATTTTCGGATTCCTAGATGATGTGTCTCAGAAATTCGATTTTAAAGCAAGCAGAGATGAAAAACCATGAGATATTCCTAACAGATAGCGATTCTACACTCTTTTCATCAACCTTTGAAAAACCCTAACTTAACTAGCAGATTACTCAGACATGATTATGAGATCAAAAAACATAACTGAATAAAATTGCATTAAGAGAAAGAGTAAGAAACAAAGGGGGTTCGAAATCTTCTCAAAAGAGTACAGGATTTGTCTCCCCTAAAAAGCTCTGAATAAATCTCTCTCTAGCTCTCTGAATTCTTAAAAACTTAGATAATAGCCAACAATAGCTGAAAAACCTAATAAATAGAACCTAAACACGATCTGGGGTCTTCATGTAAATAAAGGAAACTTCTGGGCCAATTCTGAAATTCTTCTTGATACTTTTAATAAAACGCCACGCTCCTTCCTTAGTGGGTGGCGAGCGTCACCAAAGGGGTGACGATCGTCACCATATGCGATACTTTTCTGCTTCGAGCTTGGTACTTCGTGGCTTCCACTCAGAATGCTCCAAAAGGTTCCAACATCTCCAATTATGCTCCAGACATGCTATAACCTGCAAAGACTCTTTTAGGACTCTAAAAATACCAAAAAGACTCAATACAAAGGACTTATATCATGGTTAAAAACCATAAAAACCATGATATATCAATACTCCCAACTACCCTCCGGGCTTTGCACCTCAACAGCAACAACAACCGATGCAACAACAAGTTGATCCGGTTCAAGCAATGTTCCAACAGCTAATACAAGGGCAAGCTTCTACAAATCAGAAGTTCGCTGAAATGAACACTCGGCTAGATTCATCCTTAACCGACTTCTCCACTAAAATCACAAACCTCAACAACAAGATAAAGCAGCTAGAGACGGGCAAGGCAAGCACGAGTGGACAGAACAGCCTCCCGGGAAAGTGTGAGCAAAACCCCAAGGAGTATGCCAATGCTATTACGTTTCGAAGTGGCAAAGAGCTTGAGCCTCCGGTCTCTACAAAGAACAACGAGGACGTTGTAATTCAAGAGGGGGAGGGTAAACTTTCAGCTGATAATGAGGAGATAAACTTTGACAACGTATGGATCCAAGGACCGAGAAGAGGTGACAAGGCATTCATTGAGAAAAAGGCTGAGAAAACCACCAAGGAGAAGGATGACTACGTGCCCCCACACTACGTACCGAAGTTGCCATTCCCGGATCGTTTCAAAAAGCAGTTAATAGAGAAGCACCGGATCCTGTTTGAGAAGCACTTGAGAGACGTGGAGATAAAGTTGCCTCTTGTAGACTGTCTCGCTATGATGCCCAAGTGCGCCAAGTTTTTCAAGGACACCCTTGTGAAGAAGAACAAAGAAAGCAAAGAGGTGCTTGTACTAAGCGAAGAGTGTAGCGCGGTTATTCATAAGGAGATAGTGCCTAAGAAGCTGGGAGATCCAGGAAGCTTCACCATACCTTGTGCTTTAGGTCCTCTAGAGTTCAAGAGTTGCTTGTGTGATCTCGGAGCTAGCATAAACTTGATGCCTCACTCCGTGGCTAAGAAGCTTGGTTTCACTTGGTTTAAGGAATATCGGATCACATTGGTGCTGGCTGATAGGAGCGTGAGATTACCGGTGGGGCTGCTTGAAGACTTACCGGTGCGAATCAGTGGTGTGAATGTACCTACGGACTTTGTAGTGCTGGAGATGGACGAGGAGCCGAAAGACCCACTCATCTTAGGGAGACCATTCCTCGCAACCGCCGGAGCCATAATAGACGTGAAGAATGGGAAGATTACCTTGCATTTGGGGAAAGAGATCAGGCTAGACTTTGACATCAACAAGGTTCTAAAGAAGCCAACCATTGAAGGACAAGCTTTCTATATCGAAACGATGGATGCCTTGGCGGATGAGTTGCTGGAAGAGCTAGCTCTAGAAGACCATTTAAAGCTAGCACTCACTAAGGAGCCAGGAGAGTTTGGCTATGTGGACCAGAGGACCCAAGAGTACGTGAATTTGCTAGATTCGAGGAGGATCATCAAGAATGAAGAAGGATGTTGTCTAGAAATCGACCCCGAGATCGACGCTATCACTCGATCCAGGAGTCAGATCGACAAGCCAATCGAGAACCCAACTCGATCCGGTGCAACAATCGACCAACAGATCGAGAATGATGTTCGATCAGAAGAAACAATCGAGTTGACGATCGAGAAAGACCTCTCGATCATTTTGGAGTCCAATCAAGAGATCGACTCAACGTCTCGATCCCTTACTCGATCCATATCAAATCGAGTAAGTGAATCGAGTGAAATGGCTCGATCTAGACGACATCGAGAGGAGAATCGACCGGAGGACTCGATCACAAAAGGGATAGCGATAGAGGAAAGCAGTCTGAAGGGGCATGCCTCGAGTTCAAAGGAGAGTTCCAAGGAGGAGAACAACAACAACAGCCACGAGGATGACTGGAGTGAGCTGTTAGCCCCAAAGGTGGACTTTAAGGAGCTCCCAAAAGGGCTAAGGTATGCTTTCTTAGGACCTAATGACACCTATCCCGTGATAGTAAATGAAAACCTTAGTGATGATGAGTTGCACTCGCTCTTAACTGAGCTGAGAAAGTATAGGAAGGCCATTGGGTACTCTTTAAGTGACATCAAAGGTCTTTCACCAATGCTTTGCACTCATAGGATTCACTTGGATAATGAGAACGCCACTTCTGTAGAACATCAAAGTCGTTTGAATCCTAACTTGAAAGAGGTTGTTAAGAAGGAAATCCTTAAGCTATTAGAGGCTGACGTGATCTATCTCATAAGTGACAGCACGTGGGTTTCACCTGTACACGTGGTGCCTAAGAAGGGAGGGATCACGGTCATAAGGAATGAAAAGGATGAACTTATCCCTACTAGGACCATTACTGGTCATAGAATGTGTATTGACTATAGAAAGCTTAACCTTGCGACTAGAAAAGACCATTTCCCTTTGCCTTTTATTGATCAGATGCTTGAGAGACTTGCAAATCACCCTTACTACTGTTTTCTCGATGGGTATAGCGGTTTCTTTCAAATACCTATTCACCCAAACGATCAGGAGAAAATGACTTTTACATGTCCCTACGGTACCTTTGCATATCGAAGGATGCCGTTTGGATTGTGTAATGCACCGGCTACCTTTCAGCGGTGTATGATGTCGATCTTCTCCGATCTTATAGAGGAGATGGTAGAGGTGTTTATGGATGACTTCTCTGTGTATGGTGCGTCCTTTCCTGCGTGTTTGTTGAAGCTTTGCAGGGTACTTAAACGTTGTGAAGAAACAAACCTGGTGCTGAACTGGGAGAAATGCCACTTCATGGTCAAGGAAGGGATAGTGCTCGGTCACAAGATTTCAGAGAGGGGTATTGAGGTCGATCAGGCTAAGGTTGAGGTTATGATGGGTTTGGAGCCGCCGGTTAATGTTAAAGGGATCAGAAGCTTCTTGGGACACGCAGGGTTCTATAGGCACTTCATCAAAGATTTCTCCAAGATTGCATGCCCCCTTACACGGCTGTTATGCAAGGAAGCTGAATTTGTATTCGATGAGGAGTGTTTGAAGGCTTTCGTGACCATCAAGGAAGCCCTCACGTCAGCCCCTATAGTCCAAGCACCAGACTGGTCTCTCCCTTTTGAGATTATGTGTGATGCTAGTGACTATGCTGTAGGAGCAGTCCTTGGTCAGAAGAAGGACAAGAAGCTACATGTGATCTATTATGCTTCAAGGACCTTGGATGACACGCAATCACGATACACCACTACGGAGAAGGAGCTGCTTGCAGTAGTCTTCGCCTTTGAGAAGTTCAGATCGTATCTCAGTGGCTCCAAGGCTATTGTATACACGGATCATGCTGCTCTACGATACATCTACTCAAAGAAAGACACGGCTCTTAAGATGGATTCTCTTACTTCAGGAGTTTGACATGGAAATTAAAGACAAGAAGGGGATAGAAAATGGAGTCGCTGACCACCTCTCAAGGCTAAGGATCAACGAGTCTCTCCCTTTAGACGACTCTCTTCCAGAAGAACAACTTATGGCGATCACTACTGCTGTTTGTGGGAAGCTAGAAGGAAGGTTTGAGGAAGTGTTGAGTTTTAAAGAGGAGGATGTACCATGGTATGCTGATGTGGTGCACTACCTAGCATGTGGTGAGGAGCCAACACATCTCAACAGCTATCACAAGAAGAAGTTTTTGAGGGAGGCTAGTGACTACTTTTGGGATGAGCCTTACCTATACAAAAGAGGAGTAGACAGCTTGTACCGAAGATGTGTTACAAAGGAAGAAGCCAGGGATATCCTCTATCATTGCCATGGCTCTTCCTACGGAGGACACTTCGCTTCATTTAAAACTGCCACGAAAGTGTTGCAAGAAGGTTTCTGGTGGCCGTCTATCTTCAAAGATGCACACGATTTGTGAAGAGCTGTGAGGCATGTCAGCGAGCAGGGAACATTACCAAGAGGAATGAAATGCCCCAAGTTCCTATATTCGAGGTTGACGTGTTCGATGTGTGGGGTATTGACTTCATGGGGCCTTTTCCTTCTTCATACGGCAACAAGTACATCTTAGTAGCTGTAGATTGTCTCCAAATGGGTTGAGGCTGTTGCTTCCCCTACAAATGACTCTAAGGTTCTGATCAAGTTGTTCAAGAGTATCATTTTTCCAAGGTTTGGGGTACCCAAGGTTGTTATAAGTGATGGAGGAAGCCACTTTATAAACAAGGTTTTTGAGAGCCTCTTGAGAAAGTATGAGGTTAAGCATAAGGTGGCTACACCGTATCATCCTCAAACGATCGGTCAGGTGGAAGTCTCTAACAGGCAGATCAAAGTTATTCTGGAGAAGACCGTTGGGGCAACAAGGAAGGACTGGTCAGTGAAGCTGGACGATGCTCTCTGGGCCTACCGTACTGCCTTCAAAACGCCGATTGGTACAACCCCTTTCACTCTACTCTATGGCAAGGGTTGTCACCTCCCGGTTGAGCTGGAACACCGTGCATTATGGGCTGTAAAGAGGCTGAATTTTGATCTCAAGACGGCTCAGGAAAGGCGTCTTATTCAGCTACACGAACTGGACGAGTTGAGGTTGAAGGCTTACGAGAGTTCTAAGATCTACAAGGAGCGGACTAAGGAGGCTCATGACAAGAAATTGGTTGCCAAGGAGCTTAAGGAAGGAGGACCGGAGTTGCTGTACAACTCGAGGCTGAAGCTCTTCCCGGGCAAGCTGAAATCAATGTGGAGCGGACCGTTCGTGATTCAAGAGGTCTTGCCATATGGAGCTGTTACTCTGATGGGAGGAAGTGGTAGTGCATTCACCGTCAACGGACACAGAGTCAAGCCCTACCTGGCGGACAGCTTTGACAAGGAGAGTACCTCGGTGCTTCTCCAAGACCCAGCATCCGCGTAGACCAAGTAAGGTCTAGCTAAAGACGTTAAAGAAAGCGCACTTGGGAGGCATTTCCATGTTTATCTTGTACATATTTTTGCTTTCATTTCTCTTTCAGTTTTATGTTTTTATGTTTTTAGTGTGTAGGAACAGGTATAAGGAATCTAAACCTTATCTTTGGGGTCCAAAAGGGGCAATAGGGGTTAAGATAAAGCTAGAGATCGAGTGCTAGATCGACTGATCCTGGCTCGATCTTTAGATCGAGCCAGTGAATCGAGAGGAGCCAGTCGATCTAGACGAGAACGAGTGACAAGATCGACCTTGACGAAAAAGGATCGATCGATCCAAATCGGATCGACCGATCTAATTTCTCTCGGGAAAATCTGTTGAAAATTGATCGATCACTCGACTCGATCCATCACTCGATCTATGCTAAATCGACCCCTAAATCGAGGACATAGCTCGATCAGAGGGACTTCGCCGAGGAGCCAACATCTCAATGATCGAGAGAGCCAATCGATCCAGGGCTCGATTCACCTTGAATCGAATCCCAAATCGAGTAACCCTGTCGATCTAAGCCATTTTAGGCATGAGATCGAGTCCTAGATCGACCAAAAGGACTCGATCTCATGCCGAGGTAACAATTTTCTTTCCCTCCTTTACTCCTTTCCCTCCAATTTTTAAATTCAAAACTTGGTCAAGGCAAGCATCTTTGACCATGAAAGATGTGCCTCGACCAAGACTTTTGTCAGAAACCACTTTGACCACCCATTGTTTTGGTTTGTTAAACTCTTTAAATGTTTCAATTTATTCCTCACCCTCTCATTTCTGTTTGCTCGAGTTTTTCTTACAAAGAGAGTGAGAATTTAAAAGCTTTTAAAGTTTAGCAAAGATATCCTCTACTCTTGCAAAGGTATTTTCAAGGTTTAATGATTTTATTTCAAGAAAATCTCCTTAAAAATCGCAAGTTCTTGTTTTAGGATATAGGATCGGATTTGAATTTTTAAAATTAGCTAAGTAATAGGAAAAATTCTTGATTTTCAGTATCTCAAAGATTTGATTTCCTTTTATCTAGCTATTATTTTTATTTGATCCCCAAAATTCTAGAGTAGTTTATATAAATCTTCTTCTCCTCTTCTCTTATTCTCATTCAATCGCCTCTTGCTAATCATTCTCTAGAAAAATTTGTTTCAGGAGCAATGGCACCAAAGAGAACAAGAGAGGAGCGAGTGCAAGAAGGAGAAACACAAGAAGTGGTGGTTCAAGAGAGGGTCCGGTGGAGCAAAGATGAGAAGAGGGATAAGAAGAGGTTGGAGAGGCTTCGGTTTGAACCTACAAAGTTTGCTGATCGAGAGCTTCTGTCCAGGCTCGGGATCCTTGGAGACTTCGACCAACTCCTCAAGAACATTGGTCTGAGGTGCTTGTCGCGGATGGACTGCCCTACAATTCCCGAGGTGACGATAGATTTCCTAGCCATTTTGGAGTTCTGGTACAAGAATCCGAGTGCACCTGTTCCTTCTCAAGGCCGTCTCTATTTCAAGGTTGGCCGCCAAGCTTACACACTATCCATCCCCGAGCTATGCCAAGCCTACGGTCTCAAGGCTGATGCACACAAGGTGGAGTTCCCAGCCTTCAAGCAAGCCGACGAGTTTTGGGACCTAATCAGCAATGAAGACTACAAAGCCAACACCGCCAAGATCAAGAGAGTTAGGAGTCCGGTGCTGAGGTATACTTTGAAGCTGATAGCTAATACATTCAGTGGGAGGTCTGTTGCTCCTACTGTCACGAAGACGGAGCTGTGCTTCCTTTTCCAAGGCGTGAAGCATTTGGCGTCTGATCCGGATGCGAATGAAGAACCCATAGAAGATGAACTCGGCGATTAAGTGAATTACGGCTGTGTGCTCGCGGCTTCTCTGGTGAAGTACAAGGCTTATGCCTTACGGTGCAAGGCAACCTCTTCCTACATTGGCGGTTTCCTTACTCCTTTGTTCGTGCAAGCCGGTGTGCCCATCCATGACTTTGCTCACGTCCCAAACAGAGCTTTCATGGATGAAGCATACATGAGAAACACTGATAGCTTGGGACGCATGCCAGCAGAAGGGTTTTATGCTTACCTCTTCATAGATAAGCAAGACAAGAAGAGAGTGTGCATCCTCCCCAACAAAGACGAGACCGAGCTGCTTGGTGTTGGGAACATCGAGTTCTTACCCATGGAGGAAGAATGCTTTGCCCCTTTAGGAGGACCGCCTGCTTCAGCCATTGCCCCGCGCCAAAGGTCAGAGTCTCCAGGAACAGAGGATGAGATGCCCGAGGTTTACACACTTCCCAAGCTGGATTTTGAGCCTAAGACCAAAACCGAGAAGTTCTTAGCCTCGGTGGTGGAGATGCAGCGGAAGATCAACAAGTGGCAAGGGAAGATGCTTAAGAAGCTGGGGAAGAAGGTCAAACAACTCCAAGGAAGCCAGCCTAAGCAAGCTGTAAGCCAGGAGATACAACAACCCGAGAAGAGGAGACTCTCAACCGGAGGAGTTGTGATCCGCGAGACCCAAGGAGACAACATTCAACCGGCTCGCCACTATCTCTAGTTCAAAGGAAAGGAAAGGAAACTAGGCAACAAAGGAAAGGCAACAATCTCTAGCTCCTCTGGAACATCCTCAAGTTCCAGCCGAGCCTAGACAAGAGGTAACAACCTTCCTCCATTGTATATAACCGCACATCTTTGTTTCTTGCATTGTGTTTGTTTGCTCCTTCGAATGAGTTTGCCACCGGGACGGTGTCAAGCAAGTTTGGGGGAGTACTTGTGTGATCTAATCTTGTGTTCTTTGATCTTATCTTCCTTTTACATCCTTGAGTCTTAGTTCATGAAAAATTGGTAAAATTTTTAAATTTTTTTCAAAGATTCATGTAGTTGCATTCATATTTCTTAAAACATGTAGGATTGAATCTAGAATTTCTCATGTTACTTAGGTTGTTTGCATTTGCATAGGGGGTTAGAATTTCTTAAAAAGGTGTTTTACTTATGCATTATTTCAATACCCTAGTTAGTAGTTCTTTGATGCTTGTGCAAACTTGAAGTTAAGTTCTAACCATATTTAGATCATTTGTTTTGATTTTCGTGGCTTAAGTTGAACAAACATGAATTGAATCCTTTTCTACTAAGTGAGAACCCTAATCTGAATTTGAATTATCACACTTGTGCATTCGAAATGAAGTACATGGATCACATACACATATTCAGGCTTTCTTACCCCTTTCTACCACTCTTTGTAAGTCTGAATAGAACTCCACACCCTGAACCTAGCCTTCCTTTCAAGCCAAATATTTCTTGTGTGATGTGAGGCCTTATTTTTGGATTGAACTTAGCATAAAGTGTTAGGTTTAGGCGACATGATTAAGCTTTCATATTCATGCTAGCTTTGCATTTTGAAGCTAGTTCTAGGTTTGTTTTGGGGCAGGGATTCACTGGTGTTAAAAAGAATTTTGCTTATGTGTTTTCGGTTTAAAAAGAAACGGTTTGGGATTTGAAAATAAGGACTCATGGTTTTAAGTGGTGGTTTGTTCTATTTTTAAAAGAAAGCTCAGTTTTAAAAGAAAAGAAGGTAGCTCTCAAAAATAAAAATAAAAAGAGCCAAAGGCCAAAATAAAAAAAAAAAAAAGAGAAAAAAAATATATAAGAGAAGAGAGCTACCAAGTTTTTAAAGAAAAAAAAAGGGGCTTTAAGTTTGTATTCAACCACCACTAGCCTAAGAAGAGTGAAGTTGTTTTCTATTTTTGTGGGTTATGCTTGGCTTCTTGCCTTATTGTTTGGGGTAGCTTCTAGAGGGTGAGTGAGCTTGAAAAAGAAAGAAAATGAGAGGGGTTTAGGATCATTGTTAGTGTATATGGGTAGATGAGAGTCTAGTCATGTATGCATCAATTGTCTTCACCTTTAGCATTATGCATAAGTTCGATCCTTTTTGAGATAACCCATTGTTTGAATCACCCACTTGAATGAGATCATCTTTGTCTCATAACCTTGTCCTTAGCCAAATGTATTATGTTTTAAGTGTATGAGTGTGATTCAAGGTTCGATCATTAATTGAATGTTAAAGGATAGGATTCTTGGATTGTTTGGAATATGAGAGTCATGATCTGAAATTCAGTATGTGATGAATATGGCTAAGTTCTTTGAAGTAGAGTTTGTATACTGCATTTTAGAATTAAGAACTAGGACGTTGAGATGATCTATTCGAAAAGCACATTTGCAAAAAGTTTAAAACCCCTTTGAATTTTCTGAAAACCTCTCTTCCTTACTTGTTTTTTTGTTGCTTGAGGGCAAGCAAGAAGTAAGTTTGGGGGAGTTGATATCATTGCATATTGCATACATTCTGCATACTCATTAGGTAGTTTTTCATGCATTTGTATCATGTTTTAGGCTAGATTGCATCACTTAGGGTCCTAGAGCATTCTTGCATCGGCATATGCATTTTCTCTGCATTTTGCATCCATTCCAGGTTGTTTCTGGTTGCTTTGGAGACACGGAGGTTCGTGGAGGTGTAGAGGCCGATGTAGCAGTTCATGGAAGCTCAGGAGTGTGCTAAGGACCAGTGATCGAGGAGCAGATCGAGCATGGCCGGTCGATCTAGGAGTTGATCGACCAGAAGATCGAGCCAACTAGGCAATCCAAGGATAATGATCGAGACGGAGATCGAGTGAAGCAATCGATGTATCGGTACGGACGTAAATGACGCCATGCAGAGCGAGAGCCGGATCGAGTACACCACTCGATCCCCCCAAAGATCGATACCGAGATCGGATGCAACACTCGATTCACCGAAGAAGATCGAGACCCGGATCGAGCCGAAGACACGATGGCCGGATATGATCGAGAGAACAACTCGATCCAATGGTCGATCTCTGTCCTTTCAACCGTTTTTGGCTGTTAGCGAAGGGGGGACCATTGGACTGTTTTGACATTTAGGCAAGGCGGCGAATGCTTTTTCGAATAACTTTTAGATTTTCTAACATTTTCCTTTAAGTTTTTCTCTCTCGTTTTTGGGAAGAACACCATTGTTGAACCAGTTTTCTTTTCAATCTTTTGTATTCTCGAACCTTATCGTTTAATCTACTCGCTGTTTCATGTTTATCGTTTCATTTCTTCTACCTTGCTTGATTTACTTTATGTGTAGTGAGTAGTTTACTTTGGGCTAGGGGTTGAGAGGATTAAGGGGTAGAAAAGGTCCGATCTTGGTTTGTTTTCTAAACGTTTTTAATGCTTGAAGACTCTCACGCCAAGAGCTTCATGATCCGAGAGGTCCCTTACCTTGACAGGATCCAGGGGCCTCGGAAGATCTCACCTTAGAGACTAGTTACCCCTTCCCAAAAGCCATGGAAGTTTGGGGGACTAGTTAAGCCATTGTTCGAAATCTGTTTTCCTTGCCTTTCAACCTCTCTTTCCACCAAAAGCCATGGGTTTGGAGGAGAGGATGAAAGAGTGATCTATACCGAAAGCCACGGATAGATCTTGTTTTGTTTTCGAGGCTTAGAGATCCTCACCAAGTGAGTCGATCTAAAGTTTCAAACCCAAGATCGATCTTTGAAACCCCTTATATGAATCTCAACCCTAAAGCCCTCTCTTCTAGCATATTTACGTCTCATATCATCCTTAGCTGGTTGCCCGATAGCATCCTGGTCTTTAGATTCATTGTTCATACGGTTTTAGACGAGATCGATCGTTTCTGCTCGATCTAGTGGTCGATCTCGTGATCGATCCACTAGTCGAATTTCAACAATTCGAAGCTCTTCCCTTTAATTTATCTGTTTGTTCCTCGTGGTAACTGCTTCCTTTCTAGTATTTTTAAAATAGGTTTCACTCTGTTTAGGTTGCTGCATTTAGTTATTAGAATATTTCTCATAAACTGTCTCATTTGCTTAGATTTGTCTTAGACCTTGCATTCTCTGTGGATTCTCTATCATCTAGAAGTGGATTGACACTCTCCTGCTTGCCTTACTACAACATTGCTTGCATTAGAGTTTTGATAACCGCTCTGCTGCATTAGACCGTAAGAAAACGTTTATCACTTACACACTTCCCAAGCTAGACTTTGAGCCGAGGACAAAAACCGAGAAGTTCCTAGCATCGGTGGTAGAGATGCAAAGGAAGATTAACAAGTGGCAAGGCAAGATGCTGAAGAAGCTTGGGAAGAAAGTCAAAGACTTTCAGGGAGGCACGCCTAAGTCAGCTGCAAGTCAAGAGATGCAACAACCCGAGAAGAGAAGGCTCTCAACCGGAGGAGTTGTGATCCGCGAGACCCAAGGAGACAACATTCAGCCGGCGCGCCACTCTCTCCAAGAACCAGCTGACAAAGGCAAAGCAACGATCTCTAGCTCCTCTGGAAAATCCTCAAGTTCTAGCCGAGCCTAGACCAGAGGTAACAACCTTCTTCCATTGTATATAACCGCTCACATTTGTTTCTTGCATTGTGTTTTGATGCTCCTTCGGATGAGTTTGCCACCGGGACGGTGTCAAGCAAGTTTGGGGGAGTATATGTGTGATTTGACTTGTGTTTTTTGATCTTATTTTCCCTTAGCATCCTTGAGTCTTAGTTCATGAAAAATTGGTAAAATTTTTAAAAAAATTTCAAAGATTCATGTAGTTGCATTCATCTTTTTAAAACATGTTAGGATTGAGTCTAGAGTTTCTCATATCACCTAGGTTGTTTGCATTTTGCATAAGGGGTTAGAATTTCTTACAAAGGTGTTTTTACTTATGAATTGTTTCAATGCCCTAGTTAGTAGTTCTCTAATGCTTTGTCTATGCTTTGAAAGTAAGTTCTTACCATGCTTGGATCACTTGTTAGGATTTTCGTGGCTTGAATTGAACTCTCATGATTTGAAACTCATTCTAATAAGTGAAAACCTTAATTTGAAATTCTAATTATCATTCTTATGCATTTGAAAATGAACATATGGTTTTAAAATATTTAGGCTCTCTTCTTCCTTTTTACCACTCTTTGTGAGCCTAAGTAGAACTCCCTCCTTGAACCTTACCCTCCTTTGAAGCCAAATGTTCTTGTGTGACATCTTTGTGAGGCCTTCCTTTCAGTTTGAACTTGGCATAAAGTGTTAGGTTTAGGCGACATGATTTGGTTTTCATATTGTTGCTAGCTTTGCATTTTGAAGCTAGGTGTAGGCTTAGGATAAGTTTGGGGGATCATTGGGGTTGCTATCTTGTCTATTTACTCTCGGTTTCAAAGAGCTTTGTGTTTTAAGGAAAGAAATGAGGTTTTAAGTGAAAGGTTGTTTTTAAAACTAAGTTTGCTCTAATTTCAGGAGGTAGCTCTCCCATAATAAAATTAAAAAAAAAAACAAAAAAACAAAAAAAAAAGCCTAAGTGCCAAATAAAGAAAAAAAATAAAAGAAAAACAAATAATAAGAGAGCTACTAATAAGAAATTTTTAAAGAGCAAAAATATTTTTCAAAACCTTTTCACTAGCCTAAAAAGTCTAAAAATGTCTTTGTTTCGAATTGAGGATTGCTTAGTTTGTAAAGAAAAGGGTAGACTCTTAAGTGGTGAGTGAGGATAAAATTTCTTAAATGAGAGGGGTATAGGATCATTTGATAGTTTACATGGGTAGATGAGAATCTAATCATGTATGCATGAATTGTCTTTACCTTTAGCATTATACACAAGTTCATCCATTTTTGAGAGAAACCCTTGTTCTGATTATAAACCCTTTTGAAATGAGATCATTCTATAGTCATAACCTTAATCCTTAGCCAAATGTGTTTTGCTTTAAAGTGCATAAGTTTGATTCATGGTTCGAATGTTAATGAATGTTAAAGGCTGAGTTTCTTTGATTGTTAGGAATAGGAGAGTCATGATTTGAATTTCTTTGTGTGATGAGTATGGCTAAGTTCATTGGAGTATGAGTGTAAGCATAGCATTTTAGAACTGTTAACTACGACATTGAGATTGATTCATTTGAAAGGCACCTTTGCAAAAAGTTTAAAACCCCACTCATTTTTTCTGAAAACCTCTCTTCTTTACTTATTTTCTGTTGCTTGAGGGCAAGCAAGAAGTAAGTTTGGGGGAGTTGATGTTATTGCATATTGCATACATTTTGCATACTCATTAGTTAGCTTTTCATGCATTTGTACCATGTTTTAGGTTAGATTGCATCACTTAGGGTCCTAGAGCATTCTTGCATCAGCATACGCATTATTCTTGCATTTTGCATCACATTCAGGTTGTTTATGGCTGCTTTGGAGTCGTCGAGGTTCGTGGATGTGTTGAAGCTGATGTAGCAGTTTGTGGGAGCTCGGGAATATGCTAAGGACCAGAGATCGGGTAGCAGATCGAGCATGGCCGGTCGATCTAGGAGTTGATCGACCAGAAGATCGAGCCAACTAGGCGATCCAAGGAAAATGATCGAGACGGAGATCGAGTGAAGCAATCGATCAATCGGTACGGACGTATATGACGTCATGCAGAGCGAGAGACTGATCAAGTACACCACTCGATCCAGCCGAAGATCGATACCGAGATCGGATGCAACACTCGATTCGCCGATGAAGATCGAGATCCAGATCGAGCCGAAGACACGATGTCCGGATATGATCGAGAGAACCACTCGATCTTGGAGTCGATCTCTGTCCTTTCAACCATTTTTGGCTGCTAGCGAAGTGGGGACCATTGGCTTGTTTGGGCATTTTGGGAAGGCAGCGACGTCCTTTTCCCATAACTTTTTAGATCCTTATCTTTTTTCCTTATGTTTTCTCTCTCGTTTTCGTGAAGAACACCATTGTTGAAACTCGTTTTTCTCTTAAGCTTTTGTATTCGAATCATTATCGTTTAATCCAGTTTTCCTTTCATGTTCATCGTCTCGTTTCATATGCTTTGCTTGATTTACTCTATGTGTAGCGAGTAGTTTCCTTTGGGTTTGGGGTTGAGAGGATTAAGGGGTTGAAAGGGTTTCGATCTTGGGGTTTTTCTAAACGTTTCCTAAAGGCTATCTCTTCTAAGGTGTTGAGATCTTAGTGCTTGAAGACTCTCACGCCAAGAGCTTCATGATCCGAGAGGTTCCTTACCTTGACAGGATTCAGGAGCCTCGGAAGATCACACCTTAGAGACTAGTTACCCCTTCCCAAAAGCCATGGAAGTTTGGGGGATTAGTTAAGCCATTAGTTTGAAATCTGTTTTCCTTGCCTTTCGACCTTTCTTTCCACCAAAAGCCATGGGTTTGGAGGAGAGGATGAAAGAGTGATCTATACCGAAAGCGACGGATAGATCTTGTTTTGTTTTCAAGGCTTAGAGATCCTCACCAAGTGAGTCGATCTAAAGTTTTAAAACCAAGGTCGACCCTTTGAAACCCCTAACCATAAATCTCAACCCTAGGCCCTTTCTTTTAGCATCTTTACGTCTATTCTCATCTTTCGCTTGATATCTGATAGCATCCTGGTCATTAGCTTTACTGTTCTTAAGTTTTTAGACGAGGTCAATTGTTACTGCTCGATCTAGTGGTCGATCTCGTGATCGATCCACTAGTCGAATTTTAATAATTCGAAGCTTTCTTCTTTAATTAATCTGTTTGTTTCTCGTGGTAGTTTCTTACTTTCTAGTATTTTTAAAATAGGTTTCACTTTGTTTAAGTTACTGCATCTAGTTTTTAGAGATTTTATCATAAACTGTCTCATTTTGCTTAGATTTGCTTTAGTCCTTGCATTCTCTGTGCATTCTCTATCTCCTAGAAGTGGATTGACTCTCTCTTACTTGCTGTACTACAACATTGCTTGCATTAGAGTTTGATAACCTCTCTGCATCATAACCCGAGCTTAGAAAACGTTAATCAATGCCCTTGGGAAGGAATCCTCGATCAAAGAACGATTGTATTGCAATAACAAACTCTTTGCTCACGACCGACCAGGCCTCTTTGAAGAATTCAACCGTAAATCCATCAGGGCCAGGAGATTTGTTGTTCAACATGGCGAATAAAACTCCTTTGATCTCCTCAACATATACTGTACGAGATAGCAGTTCTCTGTCCACCTCACTGCATTCATATTCCAGTAAACCTTTCAGTGATTCCTTGGTAATTCCCTGATAATCATCGAAACTGCGAGCCAGGAATTCATAAAAAAAAACCCTATGCCTCCTTTTTCAGGTCCTCTTTCTCAATTGCAATGGTTCCATCATCCCTTTCTATCTCCTTTATTGCATTTCTAGTCTCTCTCGCTTTCACTGCCTGATGAAAGGATCTATTATTACCATCGCCCACCTGTAACCAATGGAGTTTAGATTTTTGACACAGATATCGCTCTTCAAGATCTGCCAAGTGGTGCCATCGAGAGTATGCTCTGTGCTCCACAGTCATAGCCTGCAGAGAGGGTTGAGACAGAGTTTTTTGTTGACATTCACATAACAGATGGTAGGCCTCTTTCGTACACTTAGAGAGGATCCCTAGCTGGTTCTTGGTTAGCTGTCGTATTTTTGGCTTTAATTCCTTGAGTTTCCTGGTTAAGCGATGCAGAGTATAGGTGGAGTTGAACAAGGTTTCAGTCTCCTTCCAGTATGATTCCACAAGCGGTTAAAATCCAGGTGTGGTGGTCAATGCGTTAGTGAATTTAAATGGTCTCTTACGGTTTATTGGATTGTCCATTGTAATCTTAATACGACACCTTAAATGATCTGAGCAGCCTCCTGGTTCGAAAATATTATAAGACTGTGTATACTTGTCTGTCCATGCCTCATTAATCAAAACTTTATTTAGCTTCTTACAGATTAGCTCCTCATCCTCCTCTCTTTTATTACACCAGGTAAAAACCGGACCATGAAAATGCATGTCTACTAGAAAACATTATCTTGCAACAGTTTGGAAGTCTCTCATTCCAATTGGGATGGCTGGACAAGTGGAGAAATTGGAATGCTGCTCTCCATCTAAAATTTCGTTAAATCTCCCAATATCATCCATGGTTTATTTCTAAACAGAGGTGAGTATTGATGTGTTTTAAGTCTGCTCATAACTCTTTTCTCTCCTCCATCAGATTGGAGACGTAAACAAATGAACATAAAAATTCATCCTTTTCCCCCTCCAGCAGAATAGAGCACGTGATTAGCTGTGCACTTGTAAAATAGGGAGTGACTCTCACTTGAGGACTCCACACAACCCACAACCTTCCTCTACTGTTGAAATCATAGTTTGAAATGTAGGACCAGTTCCTACAAACAGAAGAAAATGTACTCGCTGCCTTTCTCTCCTTCACTCTCGTCTTAATGAAACAACCGAATTGAAACCCATACCTTTTTATCCGATCTCGAGCTACAGAATGCTTAGTTGATTAGTTAACTCCACGAACATTCCGAAAGAAGCCCGACATTAATTGGATTTTCGGGGGTGAACCGGTTTCTTAAGAACACAATGGTTCTCCTTTAACTTGCGAGGCAATGGTAATCTTGTGGGCAACGCTTTCTTATCTTGTTTTTTAGCCTGGTTTCGAGATGATGGACCCTCTGTTTACTCTGATTTTTCCTCCACCCTGCTATGTTCATCCTCACTTGTTTCCACCGCATATTCCTCACTTGTTACAGCTCCTGGTTCCTCATTTTTTTTCCTCTTCATGTGTCTCTTCCACAGTTTCCTCTAGTGCATTCTCAGGCGCACTTAGTACTGCATAGCGGGAGGGAGCTAAGATAGACACTTGACCATAATTCAAAATTTTTTGTTGGGCTGCGAGTAGGTTTGGATGTTGTAGACCATTCTCCCTCTTCACGGTCCTCCTTTTCCTGTGGTGTTGATGTTACTGCGTATTGCATACATTTTCAATACATATTAGTTAGCTTTTCATGCATTTACATCACACTTTAGACTAGATTGCATCACTTAGGGTCCTAGAGTATTTTCGCACCAGCATACGCATGTTCCTTGCATTTTGTATCACATTCAGGTTGTTTCTGGCTACTTTGGAGTCGTGATGATTCGTGGACGTGCTGAAGCTGTTGTGGCGGTTCGTGAAAGGTCGAATGTTTGCTAAGGACCAGAGATCGGAGAACAGATCGAGCATGGAAGGTCGATCCAGATGAGATCGACCAGAAGATCGAGAAGACCAGGCGATCCAAGGAAAATGATCGAGACGTAGATCGAGTGAAGCAATCGATCAAACGGTACGGACGTAAATGACGCCATGCAGAGCGAGAGCCGGATCGAGTCCACCACTCGATCCAACCAAAGATCGATACCAAGATCGGATGCAACACTCGATCCACCGAAGATGATCGAGGCCCAGATCGAGTTGAAGACACGATGTCCGAAGATGATCGAGAGAGATGCTCGATCCCGAAGTCGATCTCTGTCCTTTCAACCGCTTTTGGTCGCTAGCGAGGGGGGACCATCGAGTTGTTTTCGCCATTTTGGGAAGGCGGCGATGTCCTTTTCAACACAACTTTTCAACCTTATCTTTTTATGCTTTTCTCTCTGGTTTTGGAGATTATCCACCATTGTCGAACTTGAAGTTTTTCTTGCTTTGTATTCGAATCGTTTGAAGTTTAATCTAGTTTCTTTTCATGTTCATCGTTTCTTTCTTCATGCTTTGTTTGATTTATCTTATGTGTAGTGAGTAGTTTCATTAGGGTTCAGGGTTGAGAGGATTCAAGGGGTCAAAAAGGTTTTAGATCTTGGAGTTTTCTAGTGTTTTAATGGCTATCTCTTCTAGGGTGTCGAGTTCCTAAAGCTTAAAGACTCTCACGCCAAGAGCTTTATGATCCTAGAGGTCTCTTACCTTGACAGGATTCAGGGACCTCTGAAGATCACACCCTAGAGACTAGTTACCTCTTCCCAAAAGCCATGGAAGTTTGGGGGACTAGTTAAGCCATTCGTTTGAAATCTGTTTTTCCTGCCCTTCAACCTCACTTTCCACCAAAAGCCATGGGTTTGGAGGAGAGGATGAAGGAGTGATCTATACCGAAAGCCACGGATAGATCTTATTTCGTTTTCAAGGCTTAGAGATTCTCACAAAGTGAGTCGATTTAAAGTTTTCAACCCAAGTTCAGACCTTTGAAACCCCTGACCATGAATCTCAACCCTAGACCTTCTTTCTTAGCATCTTTACATCTTCTCTCGTCTTTCGTTTGATCTTTGATAGCTTCTTGGTCATTAGTTTCGCTGTTCTTGCATTTTTAGACGAGATCGATCGTTATTGCTCGATCTAGTGGTCGATCTTGTGGTCGATCCACTAGTCAAATTTTAGTAATTCGTAGCTTTGTCTTTTAATTATTCTGTTTGTTCCTCATGGTAGTTTGATCATTCCTGGTAATATTAAAATAGTTTTGCATCCATTTAGTTGCTGCATCTAGTTTATAGGGATTTTCTCAAAACCGATCTTGTTTCGCTTAGATTTGCAAAGCCCTTGCATTCTCTTTGCTTTTTCTATCATCCTAGGTGTGGATTGACTCTCTCTTGCATACTGTGCTACAACCTGTCTTGCATTTGAGTTTTGATAGCCTCATTGCATACTCACCCTTGCAAAGAACTTAGTTATCAAATGGCGCCGTTGCCATCCTAGGATTGTTTAGAAAACATAGAGATTTGGGACTTAGTAAAGACTAAGCCTTTACCTTGTTTTAGTTACTAATCATTCAACTCCCAAACATGTGTCTCTCAGGTACATGAATCTTCATTCAAGGGGAGACAACAATCTACTTCAACCCTTGGACAACATTCATCAGCTTGGTCATTCACGGCAAAGAAGAGTATGAGAACAAGCCAGAGCCTTTGAGGAGATTGTTCAGCACGGTTTGGTTGACTTTGAAGCTATGGCTGAACACGAGCATCCAGAGGGACCTCCTCCAGCTCACGGGGCAGTGGGAAGGGGCAATGGAAACCCCCAAGATGCGGCTAGACCCCCAAGGATCATAGGAGCCGGAGATGCTCCCAATACTCATCACAATAGGTTTGGGATCACTCCTCCTCCTGTACAAAACAACAACTCCGAAGATGCTTTCAAGCTGCGTCTCTTTCCCTTTTCACTCGGAGACAAGGTTAGGCATTGGGAGAAGACCCTCCCACAAGGCACCATCACCTCATGGGCCGAGTGTAAGAAGGCCTTTCTCTCAAAATTCTTCTCTAGCACCAGGACAGCACGGTTGAGAAGCGAAATCAGCGGCTTCACTCAACGAAACAACGAGACATTCAACGAGGCAATGGAACGTTTCAAAGACTACACGATCCAATGTCCTCATCACGGTTTCAGCGAGGAGACCCTACTCAGCACCATCTACCGCGGAGCTTTACCAAAGACCAGGTTGTTGCTTGACACAGCTAGTAAAGGGAACTTCCTTGGTGAGGAGGTAGAAGAGGGCATTGAGTGATAGCAACTACGCTGAGGATTATGACCGTGCACCGAGAGGATCCGAGCTAGAGTCTCACAAAAAGGAGCTGAAATCTTTGCATGAGAAGATAGATAAGCTGGTGTTAGCCAACCAGAAGCATGTTCACTTTGTTGGTGAAGCAGATGAGAATCAAGAGGAGCTTGAGTTGAGCCAGGAAGAAGCCAATTCGGTGGCGGGACAGAACAATTACAAACCTCAAGGCTACAACCAAGGCTACAACCAGAACAACAATCTCTCCAACTGTAGTACCAACGTCGCCAACCCTAAGGACCAAGTGTACCCTGCTCAGCAAGCAAAACCTTTCATCCCTTACAACAAAGGTTTTCAGCCGAGTGGTGGTTTCCAAGGTCAAGGGCAGAACAACTTCCAAGGGCAACATCAAGGTAACAAGGGTTATACGCCAAACTACCCTCTGGGCTTTGCACCTCAGCAGCAACAGCCGATGCAACAACAAGTTGATCGATCCGGTTCAGGCCATGTTTCAGCAGCTGATACAAGGGCAAGCCTCTACAAACCAGAAGTTCGCCGAGATGAACACTCGTCTCTCACTGACTTCTCCACTCAGATCACCAACTTAAACAACAAGATCAAACAGCTAGAGGATGGGAAAGCGAGTACATGTGGTCAGCATAGCCTACCGGGCAAGTGTGATCAGAATCCTAAGGAATTTGCCAACGCCATCACGTTAAGAAGCGGCAAAGAGCTAGCACCTCCGGTTACACCTAAGAACAACGAGGACGTTGTAATTCAAGAGGGGGAGGGTAAGCCTTCATCTGATGATGAGATTAACTTTGACAATGTCTGGATCTAATGGCCAAGAAGAGGAGACAAAGCAGTTGCTGAGAAGAAAGCAGAGCAAACTATTAAGGAGAAGAATGCTTATGTACCTCCATCGTATGTACCTAAGTTGCCTTTTCCTGGCCGTTTCAAGAAGCAACTCATAGAGAAGCATAGAATCCTCTTTGAGAAGCATCTTAAAGACGTGGAGATCAAGCTACCTCTCGTTGACTGCCTTGCAATGATGCCTAAATGCGCCAAATTCTTCAAAGACACTCTCGTGAAGAGGAATAAGGAAAGCAAGGAGGTGCTTGTTCTAAGTGAAGAGTGTAGTGCTGTGATACATAAGGAGATAGTCCCTAAGAAGTTGGGAGACCCTGGAAGCTTCACTATACCCTGCGCTTTAGGTCCTCTGGAGTTCAGGAGTTGCCTTTGTGATCTCGGAGCTAGCATAAATCTGATGCCTCATTCCGTGGCGAAGAAGATTGGCTTTACTCGTTTTAAAGTCTGTAGGATCTCGTTGGTACTGGCTGATAGGAGTGTGAGGCTACCAGTGGGGCTGCTTGAAGATCTACCGGTGCGAATCAGCGGTGTGAACGTGCCTACGGACTTCGTCGTGTTGGAAATGGATGAAGAGCCTAAGGATCCACTCATCCTAGGAAGACCATTCCTTGCAACCGTCGGGGCTATCATCGACGTCAAGAACGGGAAGATTGCCTTGCACTTGGGAAAGGATATAAGGCTGGACTTCGATATCAATGAGGTTCTGAAGAAGCCGACCATAGAAGGGCAAGCCTTTTACATTGAAACGATGGATGCCTTAGCGGATGAGTTGCTGGAAGAACTGGCTCAGGAGGACTATCTAAAGCTGGCACTGACAAAGGAGCCAGGAGAGTTTGGCTATATGGATCAGAGGACCCAGGAGTACATCAACTTGCTGGATTCTAGGAAGAATGTTAAGAAAGATGAAAGCTGCTGCCTAGAGATCGACGCTATCACTCGATCAAGGAGTCAGATCGACAAGGCAATCGAGAACACAACTCGATCCGGTGCAGCAATCGACAGACAGATCGAGAAGAATGATCGACCCGGAAAAACAATCGACTCGACGATCGAGAGAGACCTTCCGATTATTTTGGGGTCTAATCAGGAGATCGACTCAGCGTCTCGATCCCTTACTCGATCAACATCAAATCGAGTAAGTGAATCGAGCAAAACTGCTCGATCTAGACGACATCGAGAGCAAGATCGACTGGAGGACTCGATTTCAGAAGGGATAGCGGTTGAGGAGAGCAGTCTTAAGGGCCATGCCTCAGGTTCTAAGGAGGGTTCCAAGGAGGAAGTCAACAACAACAGCCACGAGGATGACTGGAGTGAGCTGTTAGCCCCAAAGGTGGACCTTAAGGAGCTCCCAAAAGGGCTAAGGTATGCTTTCTTAGGGCCTAATAACACCTATCCCGTGATTGTGAATGAAAACTTAAGTGATGATGAGTTGCACTCGCTCCTGACTGAGCTGAGAAAGTATAGGAAGGCCATTGGGTACTCTTTAAGTGACATCAAGGGCCTTTCACCAATGCTTTGCACTCACAGGATTCACATGGATAATGAGAACGCCTCTTCTATAGAACATCAAAGGCGTTTGAATCCTAATTTGAAAGAGGTTGTTGAGAAAGAGATCCTTAAGCTTTTAGAGGCTGACGTGATCTATCCCATAAGTGACAGCACGTGGGTTTCTCCTGTGCACGTGGTGCCTAAGAAGGGAGGGATCACGGTCATAAGGAATGAAAAAGATGAGCTTATTCCTACTAGAACCATCACTGGTCATAGGATGTGTATTGATTACAGGAAACTTAACCTTGCTACTAGGAAAGATCATTTCCCTTTGCCTTTTATTGATCAAATGCTTGAGAGACTTGCTAATCACCCTTACTACTGTTTCCTCGATGGGTATAGCAGTTTCTTTCAGATACCAATTCACCCAAATGATCAGGAGAAGACAACCTTCACATGTCCCTACGGTACCTTTGCGTATCGAAGGATGCCGTTTGGATTTTGTAATGCACCGGCTACGTTTCAGCGGTGTATGATGTCGATCTCCTCCGATCTAATAAAAGAGATGGTAGAGGTGTTTATGGATGACTTCTCTGTCTATGGTGCGTCCTTTTCTGCGTGTTTGTTGAATCTTTGCAGGGTACTAAAGCGTTGTGAAGAGACAAACTTGGTGCTAAACTGGGAGAAATGCCAGTTTATGGTTAAGGAAGGGATCGTGCTTGGCCATAAGATATCAGAGAAGGGCATTGAGGTTGATCAGGCTAAAGTGGAAGTCATGATGGGTCTTGAGCCGCCGGTTAACGTTAAGGGAGTCAGAAGTTTCTTGGGACACGCCGGATTCTATAGGCGCTTCATCAAGGACTTCTCCAAGATTGCACGCCCTCTTACACGGTTGTTGTGCAAAGAAGCTGAGTTTGTGTTTGATGAGGAGTGTTTGCGAGCTTTCGTGACCATCAAGGAAGCCCTTACATCAGCCCCTATAGTTCAAGCGCCAGACTGGACACTACCCTTTCAGATCATGTGCGATGCTAGTGACTACAGCGTAGGAGCCGTCCTTGGTCAGAGGAAAGACAAGAAGCTGCACGTGATTTACTATGCTTCAAGAACCTTGGATGACTTGCAAACAAGGTATACTACTAGAGAGAAGGAGTTGCCTGCAGTAGTGTTCGCCTTTGAGAAGATCCGGTCATATCTTGTGGGTTCCAAGGCTATTGTCTACACAGATCACGCGGTTTTGCGATACATCTATTCGAAGAAGGACACTAAGCCTCGGCTTTTAAGGTGGATTCTCTTGCTCCAGGAGTTTGACATGGAGATTAAAGACAAGAAGGGAATAGAAAACGGAGTCGCTGACCATCTCTCACAGCTAAGGATCAACGAGTCTCTCCCCTTAGATGACTCTCTTCCAGAGGAGCAACTCATGGCGATCACCACGGCTGTTTGTGGAAAGCTAGAGGGGCAGTTCGAAGAGGTGTTGAGCTTCAAAGAGGAGGATCTACTGTGGTACGCTGATGTCGTGAACTATTTAGCGTGTGGTGAGGAGCCAACACATCTCAACAGCTACCACAAGAAGCGGTTCATGAGAGAGGCTAGTGACTACTTTTGGGACGAGCCCTACTTATACAAGAGAGGAGTGGACAGTTTGTACCGGAGGTGTGTTACGAAGGAAGAAGCTAGAGACATCCTCTATCACTGCCATGGCTCTTCCTATGGAGGACACTTCGCTTCATTCAAGACTGCCACGAAAGTGTTGCAAGCTGGTTTCTGGTGGTCGTCCATCTTCAAAGATGCACACGAGTTTGTGAAGAGCTGTGAGGCATGTCAACAAGCAAGGAATATAGCTAAGAGGAACGAGAGGCCTCAGGTTCCCATCTTCGAGGTTGACGTGTTCGACGCGTGGGGCATAGACTTCATGGGGCCATTTCCTTCTTCACATGGCAACAAGTACATCTTAGTAGCAGTGGATTATGTCTCTAAATGGGTTGAGGCTGTTGCTTCCCCTACAAATGATTCCAAGGTGGTGATCAAGCTGTTCAAGAGTATCATCTTCCCGAGGTTTGGGGTACCTAAGGTGGTTATAAGCGATGGAGGAAGCCACTTCATAAACAAGGTCTTTGAGAACCTCTTGAGAAAGTATGGCGTAAAGCATAAGGTGGCTACACCGTATCATCCTCAAACAAGCGGTCAAGTGGAAGTCTCCAACCGGCAAATCAAGGATATACTGGAGAAGACTGTCGGAGCAACAAGGAAAGACTGGGCAGTGAAGCTGGACGACGCTCTTTGGGCCTACCGTACCGCCTTCAAAACACCGAATCGTACAACCCCTTTCACTCTACTCTATGGCAAGGGCTGTCATCTCCTGGTTGAGCTGGAACACCGTGCATTGTGGGCTGTGAAGAGGCTGAACTTTGACCTCAAGACTGCTCAAAAGAGGCGACTCATTCAGCTACATGAACTGGACGAATTAAGACTGAACGCTTATGAGAGCTCTCGGATATACAAGGAGCGGACTAAGGAAGCTCATGACAAGAAGTTGGTTGCCAAGGAGCTTAAGGAAGGAGGTTTAGTGTTGCTGTACAATTCAAGACTCAAACTCTTCCCCGGAAAGCTGAAGTCAAGGTGGAGCAGGCCGTTTGTGATCCAAGAAGTGCTGCCTTATGGAGCTGTTACATTGATGGGAAAGAGTGGCAGTGCATTCACCGTCAACGGACACAGGGTCAAGCCTTACTTGGCGGACAGCTATGACAAGGAGAGTACCTCGATGCTTCTCCAAGACCCACCATCTGCCTAAACAAAGTAAAGTCTAGCTAAAGACGTTAAAGAAAGCGCACTTGGGAGGCATTCCCATGTCTATCCTGTACATATTTCTGCTTTATTTCTCTTTCATTTTTATGTTTTTATTTTACAAGTGTGTAGGAGCAGGTATGAGGAGTCTAAACCTCGATCTTGAAGTCCAAAAGAGGCGATAGGGGTTAAGAAAAGGCTAGAGATCGAGTGCTAGATCGACTGATCCTGACTCGATCTTTGCTAGATCGAGTCAGTGAATCGAGAGGAGCCAGTCGATCTAGACGAGAACGAGTGATAAGATCGATCTAGACGAACTTGGATCGATCGATCCTAAATGGATCGACCGATTTAATTTCTCTCGGGAAAGATCCTTTGAAAACAGATCGATCACTCGACTCGATCCATCACTCGATCTATGCCAAATCGATCCCCAAATCGAGGACGTAGCTCGATCACGAGGACTTAGCCGTGGAGCCAAAATCTCAACGATCGAGGGAGCTAATCGATCCGAGACTCAATTCATCACGAATCGAGTCACAAATCGAATAACCCTCTCGATCTACGCCATTATGGGCATGAGATCGAGTCCTAGATCGACCAAACGGACTCGATCTCATGCCGAGGTAACATTTTCTTTCCCTCCTTTATTCTTTTCCCTCCAGTTTTTGAATTCAAAACTTGGTCAAGGCAAGCATCTTTGACCATGAAAGATGTGCCTTGACCAAGACTTTGTCAGAAAACCACCTTTCCTACCCATGGTTTTGCTTCTTGCTTAGCCTTTAAATATTTCAACAACTTCTCACCCTCTCATTCTTGTTTTCTCGGAAATTTTAAACAAAGAGAGTGAGAGTTTTTTTTTGTCTTCAATGGCTAGCAAGGCTCTTTAACATTCTTGCAAAAGGTATTTTCGGAGTTTAATGAAATATTTTTTGGAAAATCCCCTTTTAATTCGCAAGGCATTGTCTTAGATGATAGGGCTGTTTTTGAATTTTAAAATTTAGCTAAGTTAAAGGAATAATTCTGGATTTTCTAGTATCTAAAGATTTGATTCTCCTTTATTTTGCTATAATTTTTATTAATTCCCCAAAATTCTAGGGTAGTAGTTATAAGCTTTCTTCTTCCCCTCTTTTATTCTCTCGTCAAATCGCCGTTTTGCTTATCAAACTTCTTGAGAAATTTATTTCAGGTACAATGGCCCCCAAAAGAACGAGAGAAGAGACAGCACAAGAGGGAGAAGGACAAGAGGTGGCTGTTTAAGAGAGGGTCAGATGGAGTAAGGATGAGAAGAGGGACAAGAAACGGCTTGAAAGGCTTTGGTTTGAGCTTACTAAGTTTGCGGACAGGGAGCTGCTGTTCAAGCTAGGGATCCTTGGAGATTTCGACCAACTCCTCAAGAACATTGGCTTAAGATGTCTGTCACGGATGGATTGCCCAACCACTCCAGAAGTGACAATAGACTTCCTTGCCACGTTGGAGTTTCGTTACGAGAACCCTAGCGCACCCGTTCCGTCACAAGGTCGCCTCTCCTTCAAGGTCGGACGTCAAGCCTTCAGCCTCTCTATCCCCGAGCTATGTCAAGCGTATGGTCTCAACGCAGCTGCCACTAAGGTCGAGTTCCCTTCCTTCAAGCGAGCAAACGATTTTTGGGACCTGATTAGCAACGAAGACTACAAAGCCAACACCGCCAAGATCAAGAGAGTGAGAAGCCCGGTGCTGAGGTACACTTTGAAGCTGATCGCCAACACGTTTAGCGGAAGGTCAGTTGCTCCCACGGTCACGAAGACCGAGCTTTGCTTCCTGTTCCAAGGCGTGAAGCACTTGTTGTGTGACCCGGATGAGAATGACGAGCCTATGGAGGATGAGCTCGGCGACGAGGTGAACTATGGATGTGTGCTTGCTGCCTCCTTGGTGAAATACAAGGCTTATGCCTTGCGGTGCAAGGCAACCTCTTCTTTCATTGACGGCTTCCTCACCCCTCTATTCTTACAAGCTGGTGTACCTATACACGACTTCACACACGTACCAGCTAGAGCTTTCATGGATGAGGTCTACATGAGGTCTACGCTTATCTCTTCATAGACGACGAAAACAAGAAGAGAGTGTGCATCCTGCCAAACAAAGACGAGACCGAGCTGCTTGGTGTTGGGAACATCGAGTTCTTGCCAACAGAAGAGGAGTGCTTTGCTCCTCTAGGAGGACCGCCTGCCCCAGCGATTGCCCCTCATCAAAGGTCCGAGTCTCCAGCCACGGAAGATGAGATGCCCGAAGCCTACACCCTTCCCAAGATAGACTTTGAGCCGAGAACCAAAACGGAGAAGTTCCTAGCATCTGTTGTGGAGATGCAAAGGAAAATCAACAAATGGCAAGGCAAAATGCTCAAGAAACTTGCCAAGAAGGTCAAGGCACTTCAAGGAGGCTCGCCTAAGAAAGATGCAAGTGAAGAGGTTCACCAACCCGAGAAGAGGAGGCTCTCAACCGGTGGAGTTGTCATCCGTGAGACTCAAGGCAGCAACATTCAGCCGGCGCGTCTTTCTCTCCAAGAACCAACCGACAAGGGCAAAACCATAGTCTCTAGCTCCTCTGGAACATCCTCAAGTTCCAGCCGAGACTATACCATAGGTAACAACCTTCTTCCATTGTACATAACCGCTCATATTTGCTTCTTTTTGCTTTGTGTTTTGGTGCTCCTTTGAATTTGTTTGCCACCGGGACGGTGTCAAGCAAGTTTGGGGGAGTACATGTGTGGTTTAACTTGTGTTTTCTGATCTTATTTTCTTTTAGCATCCTTGAGTCTTTAGATCATGAAAAATTGGTAAACTTTTTAAAAATTTTCAAAGATTCATGTAGTTGCATTCATCTTGTCAAAACTTGTTAGGATTGAGTCTAGAATTTTTCTCAGCATCTAGGTTGTTTGCATTTGCATAAGGGGTTAAAGTTTTCTTAAAAAGGTGTTTTATACTCATGAATTGTTTCAGTGCCCTAGTTAGTAGTTCTCTAATGCTTTGCTTATGCTTTGAAAGTAAGTTCTTACCATGCTTGGATCACTTGCTATGATTTTCGTGACTTGAATTGAACTCTCATGATTTGAAACTTGTCCTAATAAGTGAAAATCTTAACCTGAAATTTTAATTATCATCCTTATGCATTTGAAAATGAACACATGGATTTTAAAATATTTAGGCTCTCTTCTTCCTTTTACCACTCTTTGTGAGCCTAAGTAGAACTCCCACCTTGACCCTTACCCTTCTTTGAAGCCAAATATTTCTTGTGTGACATCATTGTGAGGCCTTCTTTTTCGGCTTTGAACTTAGCATAAAGTGTAGGTTTAGGCGACATGATTGGGTTCTCATATGATTGCTAGCTTTGCATTTTGAAGCTAGGTATAGGCTTAGGATAAGTTTGGGGGGATTATTGGGGTTGTTTTCATGATTATGTGTTTTCTGTTTAAAAAGAGTTTGGTGTTTAAAAGAAAGAAATAGGTTTTAAATAAAGGGTTGTGTTTAAAAATTATATTTATGCTCTAATAAATTTCAAGAGGTAGCTCTCTCAAATAATAAAAAAAAAAGAGCCTAAGTGCCAAAAATAATTAAAAAAAAAAAGAAAAAAAAAATAAATAAATAAGAGAGCTACCAATAAGAAATAGTTAAAGAGCAAAATTATTTTCAACCTTTTCACTAACCTAAAGAGTTAAAAATGGTTTCTGTTTTGAATTGGGGAATGCTAAGCTTTGAGAAAAAAGGGGTAGATTCTAAGTGGTGAGTGAGGATGAAAGTTAATAAATGAGAGGGGTTTAGGATCATTGTTAGTTTACATGTGTAGATGAGAATCTGATCATGTATGCATCAATTGCCTTCACCTTTAGCATTATGCATAAAGTTCTTGCCACTTTTGAGAGAAACCCTTGTTTTAATTGAAAACCCTTTTCAAATGAGATCATTCTATGCTCATAACCTACACCCTTAGCCAAATGTGTTTTACTTTAAAGTGCATAAGTTTGATTCATGGTTCGGATGTTAGTGAATGTTAAAGGATGAGTTTCTTTGATTGTTAGGAATAGGAGAGTCATGATCTGAATTTCTTTGTGTGATGAGGATGGCTAAGTTCTTTAGATTATGAGTGTGTGCATAGCATTTTAGAACTGTTAACTACGACATTGAGATTGATTCATTTGAAAGACACCTTTACAAGAAGCTTAAACCCCCATTCGTTTTTAAACCTATCTTCCTTACTTATTTTCTGTTGCTTGAGGGCAAGCAAGAAGTAAGTTTGGAGGAGTTGATGTTACTGCATATTGCATACATTTTGCATACATATTAGTTAGCTTTTCATGCATTTACATCACACTTTAGACTAGATTGCATCATTTAGGGTCCTAGAGCATTCTCGCACCAGCATACGCATGTTCCTTGCATTTTGCATCACATTCAGGTTGTTTCTGGCTACTTTGGAGTCGTGGAGGTTTGTGGACGTGCTGAAGCTGTTGTGGCGGTTCGTGGAAGGTCGGATGTTTGCTAAGGACCAGAGATCGGGGAACAGATCGAGCATGGCAGGTCGATCTAGATAAGATCGACCAGAAGATCGAGAAGACCAGGCGATCCAAGGAAAATGATTGAGACGAAGATCGAGTGAAGCAATCGATCAAACGGTACGGACGTAAATGACGCCATGTAGAGCGAGAGCCAGATCGAGTCCACCACTCGATCCAACCAAAGATCGATACCAAGATCGGATGCAACACTCGATCCATCGAAGATGATCGAGGCCCAGATCGAGTTGAAGACACGATGTCCAAAGATGATCGAGAGAGACGCTCGACCCCGAAATCGATCTCTGTCCTTTCAACCGCTTTTGGCCGCTAGTGAGGGGGGCACCATCGAGTTGTTTTCACCATTTTGGGAAGGCGGCGATGTCCTTTTCAACACAACTTTTCAACCTTATCTTTTTATGCTTTTCTCTCTGGTTTTGGAGATTATCCACCATTGTCGAACTTGAAGTTTTTCTTGCTTTGTATTCAAATCGTTTGAAGTTTAATCTAGTTTCTTTTCATGTTCATCGTTTCTTTCTTCATGCTTTGCTTGATTTATCTTATGTGTAGTGAGTAGTTTCATTAGGGTTCGGGGTTGAGAGGATTCAAGGGGTCAAAAAGGTTTTCGATCTTGGAGTTTTCTAGTGTTTTAATGGCTATCTCTTCTAGGGTGTCGAGTTCCTAAAGCTTAAAGACTCTCGCGCCAAGAGCTTTATGATCCTAGAGGTCTCTTACCTTGACAGGATTCAGGGACCTCTGAAGATCACACCCTAGAGACTAGTTACCCCTTCCCAAAAGCCATGGAAGTTTGGGGGACTAGTTAAACCATTCGTTTGAAATCTGTTTTTCCTACCCTTCAACCTCTCTTTCCACCAAAAGCCATGGGTTTGGAGGAGAGGATGAAGGAGTGATCTATACCGAAAGCCACAGATAGATCTTATTTCATTTTCAAGGCTTAGAGATTCTCACAAAGTGAGTCGATTTAAAGTTTTCAACCCAAGTTCAGACCTTTGAAACCCATGACCATGAATCTCAACCCTAGACCCTCTTTCTTAGCATCTTTACATCTTCTTTCGTCTTTCGTTTGATCTTTGATAGCATCCTGGTCATTAGTTTCGCTGTTCTTGCATTTTTAGACGAGATCGATTGTTATTGCTCGATCTAGTGGTCGATCTTGTGGTCGATCCACTAGTCGAATTTTAGTAATTTGTAGCTTTGTCCTTTAATTATTCTGTTTGTTCCTCATGGTAGTTTGATCATTCCTGGTAATATTAAAATAGTTTTGTATCCATTTAGTTGCTGCATCTAGTTTTTAGGGATTTTCTCAAAACCGATCTTGTTTCGCTTAGATTTGCAAAGTCCTTGCATTCTCTTTGCTTTTTCTATCATCCTAGGTGTGGATTGACTCTCTCTTGCATACTGTGCTACAACCTGTCTGGCATTTGAGTTTTGATAGCCTCATTGCATACTCACCCTTGCAAAGAACTTAGTTATCAGGTGTTGCGTCTGTTTTATTCTCAGAAGTCTCTGTTTCTCGTTCTGTTCCTCTGCTTTGTGTGTTTTAACTTTTTGGAGAGCTCTCTGTATTCGGCAACGGACTCTGTGTAGGGGCCTCAGTTTGTGCAGCATTGACAAGACATACTGTTGCCAAATGCCCCCATTTCCCGCAGGTAGAACATTTTGGTGGTAGCCACGAGTATGTGAATTCCATCAGAGTATTTGTCCCTTGATGATTAATGATCATTGACTTAGGCAAATCTTTCGAGAGATCGGCCTTGACAAAGACCTTCGCCACTTTAAAATCCAAATATTGAGCTGTGTCGGGATGCAATCTCCCTGGTACTCCCACTGCGCTGGTAATGAAATTGAGTCCTTTCCAAGAGAACATGTTCAGCGGAACAGATTTGAGATGCACCCATAATGGAGCTGATGTTATTTCCGGTGATTTCTCCTCCGTAAACGGAGACCTTTGTGACATAACAACTGGTATGTCTGCCAAGTTCCACATTCCTCTTCTAAAAATCCTGTATTTCGTGCTTTGATTACTGATCTGAAACTTCATCGTTGTGGGATTAACCATAAATACATCTATCATCTGTGATTTATCCCCTAATGCCCAAATTTTATTTACGATTGTGTGAATCTTTGCAACATGGGGAGCTGTTGCCAGATATCTCCCAATCACAAAATCCTCCCATAGTGGAGAGGGGTCCTGAAATATCTCATCGAGTACCTTAACTGAACCCACACCTTCTTGAATTGAAACATTGAAGTCGTACTTTGTTAACACCTTCTTAGTCTGAGCACGCTTGCCCATGAAACTTCTGAATTCACCCACCTTGAATTGTAGCTGGAGCAGTAACAGTTTGAGGACGATCCTCTGTTCTCCCGTCCACTTCCGTCGAGGTCATCCTCTCTTTGTTAGAGATAAAAACCGCGATGGAGGCCTGCCTTGAGGGAGACGAAAGCAAAACCCGAATCGCCTTTTAGATCGTCATCAGAGCAAAACGCAGCATTTTTTTCCCTCGATCTATATTAGTTGCACAAGTTCCGATTGATAATTTCTCCATTGGCAGGAAGTGAGATGTGTTTTTCATCGTTTCCGGATTTTAATACCACACTTCCTCGGTAGTAGAAACTGGACCACCATTAATAGATATCGATACACTCAGGGTGGATACACTGTAACTAGATCCGGCCGGTCCAACAAGAGTTTTATAGCTATTAATATTTGAGGGTAAACTGTTTCCTGATAAATTGACTTGATTTGAAGCTCTCTCTTCACAATAGCGTTTTATCAAATTTTCTATAGACTCAACCCGACTTTTTGCGGGAGAAGGGTCTTCATTTTTAGAAAATGGATTTACCAGAAAATTCGCAGTTGGTGTGGCCGATGGAATGCTTGCTAGCAATTTCAAGAGTTCCTCATTGATCATTTAAAGCAATTTGGCCTCCGAGCTGTTAAAAGAGTTAATGAGGGAATTAAATAAACCAATTGTGTAACTAGTAGTACATTTAAATAACATTGGATGGACTAACCAAAAAGGATATTTTTAAGTAGAAAATTAAGTGATTATGTAACTAGGCTAACAAGAGTCGAACCAGTCTTGTAAACTTTTACCATATGTAGTTAACAATGTTTAATCCCTTAAAACTATGAAAAATGGTTATATGGATTAGAGATTTTCCCTCCAAATGGACAATAGATGATAGTAGTTAAACCAAGAAAATTTACCGAATTATAGATACGCCATGGATCTATGGAAAGGAAGGAAGTGGTATACCTTTGTTCGGTTAACGGCAGGCCAAGCTTACCAGAAATAGACTCCAATGCGGCCATCCATTTCTTAATTTTGGGTGTGTCAAACTGATACTTCCGCTCTTCATCACTGAAATTGTCTCCAAAATTTCCCTTGAGTTGTTTGACATGGACGGTCTCTATCTTGTAGAAGATGGGAAGAACCTATATAGATTTGTAAAATTAAACTCATCAATATTAGAAAAACTTGTTAAAAAAAATTATATCCTACATGAACAATAAATCTTATCTGGAAATGAATAGAGATTATTGGGTTATATAGACCATAATCTATAAAAAGTGTAAAGTAATATCTTATATTTATAACTAATTGATTTTGAGTTAGAAGCTAAGTCTTTTGTATACTACTTAAAGTCTTTCTCAATTTTGATGTAAGATATTTTTCATAAATTTTCCACATGTTATGGCAGATGACTAATAATCTCTACCTAATTTTTTTAATAAATTAAAAAACTTCAATATATTAAAAATTAGGATCATCATTTATTTTTTCACCTTGAGCATGCCTAGATCTACACGCTCCTTGATCTTCACTAGCTCGTCCAAGCACCATGTTGATTCCGTGTACCTGCTCGAGAACTGTAAGAACTCAAGTCACACTTAAAAGAATAACAAAGACTTTGTAGGGGATAATGGAGGTTTTGTTATTGATAGATCGGAGCCAATAGATACAAGAGATCGGATTAAACGGCGGGTCCGTTTAATTGGAAAAATAAGAGGAGAAGAGAATAATAGAGATTGTTGTGTTTGCTAGATGCCTCTTGAGGGTCCCAACAAAAAGTGTCTCGTCGAAATGGAGGCCTCCTCCTCTTATACTCTCTCGACTCTGCTTTTATTACTCATGCGGTTAGCTAGGATCCTTGATATCACTTTGTAGAGAACATCACAGCAAGAGATTGGCCTGTGGTCTTTCATTCTTTTAGGTGTTGTCATCTTTGGAATTAGAGCAAGAATAATAGAGTTGATGCCCTTGGGAAGGAATCCTCAATCAAAGAACGATTGTATGGCAATAACAAACTCTTTGCCCACGACCGACCAGGCCTCTCTGAAGAATTCAACCGTAAATCCATCAGGGCCTGGAGATTTGTTGTTCAACATGGCGAATAAAACTACTTTGATCTCTTCAACAGATACTGTACGAGATAGCAGTTCTCTGTCCACCTCACTGCATTCAAATTGCAGTAAACCTTTCAGTGATTCCTTGGTAATTCCCTGATAATCATCGAAACTGCGAGCAAGGAATTCATGAAAAAAACCTTATGCCTCCTTTTTCAGGTCCTCTTGCTCAATTGCAATGGTTCCATCATCCCTTTCTATCTCCTTTATTGCATTTCTAGTCTCTCTCGCTTTCACTGCCTGATGAAAGGATCTATTATTACCATTGCCCACCTGTAACCAATGGAGTTTAGATTTTTGACACAGATATCGCTCTTCAAGATCTGCCAAGTGGTGCCATCGAGAGTATGCTCTGTGCTCCACAGTCATAGCCTGAAGAGAGGGTTGAGACTGAGTTTTTTGTTGACATTCACATAACAGATGGTAGGCCTCTTTCGTACACTTAGAGAGGATCCCTAGCTGGTTCTTGGTTAGCTGTCATATTTTTGGCTTTAATTCCTTGAGTTTCCTGGTTAAGCGATGCAGAGTAGAGGTGGAGTTGAACAAGGTTTCATTCTCCTTCCAATATGATTCGATAAGCGGTAAAAATCCAGGTGTGGTGGTCAAAGCGTTAGTGGGTTTAAATGGTCTCTTACGGTTTATTGGATTGTCCATTGTAATCTTAATATGACACCTTAAATGATCTGAGCAGCCTCTTGGTTCGAAAACATTATAAGACTGTGTATACTTGTCTGTCCATGCCTCATTAATCAAAACATTATCTAGCTTCTTACAGATTAGCTCCTCATCCTCCTCTCTTTTATTACACCAGGTAAAAACCGGACCATGAAAATGCATGTCTACTAGAGAGCATTATCTTGCAACAGTCTGGAAGTCTCTCATTCCAATCGGGATAGCTGGAGAAGTGGAGAAATTGGAATGCTGCTCTCCATCTAAAATTTCGTTAAATCCCCCAATACCATCCATGGTTTATTTCTAAATAGAGGTGAGTCTTGGTGGTGCTTTAAGTCTGCTCATAAGTCTTTTATCTCCTCCATCAGATTGGAGGCGTAAACAAATGAACATAAAAATTCATCCTTTTCCCTCTCCAGCAGAATAGAGCACGTGATTAGCTGTGCACTTGTAAAATAGGGAGTGACTCTCACTTGAGGACTCCACACAACCCACAACCTTCCTCTACTGTTGAAATCATAGTTTGAAATGTAGGACCAGTTCCTACAAACAGAAGAAACTGTACTCGCTGCCTTTCTCTCCTTCACTCTCGTCTTAGTGAAACAACCGAATTGAAACCCATACCTTTTTATCCAATCTCGAGCTACAGAATGTTTAGTTGGTTGGTTAAATCCACGAACATTCCGAAAGAAGCCCGACATTAATTGGATTTTCGGGGGTGAACCGGTTTCTTAAGAACACTATGGTTCTCTTTTGACTTGCGAGGCAATGGTAATCTTGTGGGCAACGCGTTCTTATCTTGTTTTTTAGCCTGGTTTCGGGATGATGGACCCTCTGTTTACTCTGATTTTTCCTCCACCCTGCTATGTTCATCCTCACTTGTTTCCACCACATATTCCTCACTTGTTACAGCTCCTGGTTCCTCATTTTTTTCCTCTTCATGTGTCTCTTCCACAGTTTCCTCTAGTGCATTCTCAGGCGCACTTAGTACTGCATAGCGGGAGGGAGCTAAGATAGAAACTTGACCATAACTCAAACTTTTTTGTTGGGCTGCGAGTAGGTTTGGATGTTGTAGACCATTCTCCCTCTTCACGGTCCTCCTTTTCCTGTGGTGTTGCATCTGTTTTATTCTCAGAAGTCTCTATTTCTCGTTCTGTTCCTCTGCTTTGTGTGTTTTAACTTTTTGGAGAGCTCTCTGTATTCGGTAACGGACTCTGTGTACGGGCCTCAGTTTGTGCAGCACTGACAAGACATACTGTTGCCAAATGCCCCCATTTCCCGCAGGTGGAACATTTTGGTGGTAGCAACAGGTATGTGAATTCCACCAGAGTATCTGTCCCTTCATGATTAAAGTTCATTGACTTAAGCAAATCTTTCGAGAGATCGGCCTTGACAAAGACCTTCGCAACTTTAAAATCCAAATATTGAGTTGTGTCAGGATGCAATCTCCCTGGTACTCCCACTGCGCTGGTAATGAAATTGAGTCCTTTCAAAGAAAACATGTTCAGTGGAACAGATTTGAGATGCACCCATAATGGAGCTGATGTTATTTCCGGTGATTTCTCCTCCGTAAATGGTGACCTTTGTGACATAACAACTAGTATGTCTGCCAAGTTCCACATTCCTCTTCTAAAAATCCAGTATTTCGTGCTTTGATTACTGATCCGAAACTTCATCGTTGTGGGATTAACCACAAATACATCTATCATCTGTGATTTATCCCCTAATGCCCAAATTTTATTTACGATTGAGTGAATCTTTGCAACATGGGGAGCTGTTGCCAGATATCTCTCAATCACAAAATCCTCCCATAGTGGAGAGGGGTCCTGAAATATCTCATCGAGTACCTTGACGGAACCCACACTTCTTGAATTGAAACATTGAAGTCATACTTTGTTAACACCTTCTTAGTCTGAACACGCTTGCCCATGAAACTTCTGAATTCACCCACCTTGAATTGTAGCTGGAGCAGTAACAGTTTGAGGATGATCCTCTGTTCTCCCGTCCACTTCCGTCGAGGTCATCCTCTCCTTGTCGGAGATAAGAACCGCGACGGCGGCCTGCCTTGAGGGAGATGAAAGCAAAACCCTAATCGCCTTTTAGATCGTCCACAGAGCAAAACGCACCGTTTTTTTTCCTCGATATATATTAGTTGCACAAATTCCGATTGATAATTTCTCCATTGGCAGGATGTGAGATGTGTTTTTCATCGTTTCCGGATTTTAATACCACACTTTCTCCGTAGTAGAAACTGGACCACCATTAATAGATGTCGATACACTCAGGCTGGATACACTGTAACTAGATCTGGCCGGTCCAGCAAGAGTCTTATAGCTATTAATGTTTGAGGGTAAACTGTTACCTGATAAATTGACTTGATTTGAAGCTCTCTCTTCACTATAGCGTCTTATTAAATTTTCTATAGACTCAACCCGACTTTTTGCGGGAGAAGGGTCTTCATTTTTAAAAAATGGATTTACCAGAAAATTCGCAGTTGGTGTGGCTGATGGAATGCTTGCTAGCAATTCCAAGACTTCCTCATTGATCATTTCAAGGAATTTGGCCTCCGAGCTGTGAAAAGAGTTAATGAGGGAATTAAATAAACCAATTGTGTAATTAGTAGTACATTTACATAACATTGGATGGACTAACCAAAAAGGATATTTTTAAGTAGAAAATTAAGTAATTATGTAACTAGGCTAACAAGAGTCGAACCAGTCTTGTAAACTTTTACCGTATGTAGTTAACAATGTTTAATCTCTTAAAACTATGAAAAATGGGTATATGAATTAGAGATTTTCCCTCCAAATGGACAATAGATGATAGTAGTTAAACCAAGAAAATTTAGTGAATTATAGATATGCCATGGATCTATGGAAAGGAAGGAAGTGGTATACCTTTGTTCGGTTAACGGCAGGCCAAGCTTACCAGAAATAGACTCCAATACGGCCATCCATTTCTTAATTTTGGGTGTGTCAAACTGATACTTCCGCTCTTCATCTCTGAAATTGTCTCCAAAATTTCCCTTGAGTTGTTTGACATGGACGGTCTCTATCTTGTAGAAGATGGGAAGAACCTATATAGATTTGTAAAATTAAACTCATCAATATTAGAAAAAGTTGTTAAAAAAAAATATATCCTACATGAACAATAAATCTTATCAGAAAATGAATAGAGATTATTGGGTTATATAGACCATAATCTATAAAAAGTGTAAAGTAATGTCTTATATTTATAACTAATTGATTTTGAGTTAGAAGCTAAGTCTTTTGTATATTACTTAAAGTCTTTCTCAATTTTGATGTAGGATATTTTTCATAAATTTTCCACATATTATGGCAGATGACTAATAATCTCTACCTAATTTTTTAATAATTTAAAAAGTTTCATATATTAAAAATTAGGATCATCATTTATTTTTTCACCTTGAGCATGCCTAGATCTACACGCTCCTTGATCTTCACTAGCTCGTCCAAGCACCATGCTGATTCCGTGTACCTGCTCGAAAACTGTAAGAACTCAAGTCACACTTGAAAGAAGAACAAAGAGTTTGTGGGGGGGATAAAGGAGGTTTTCTTATTGATAGATCGGAGCCAAGAGATACAAGAGATCGGATTAAACGGCGGGTCAGCTTAATCAGAGAAATAAGAGGACAAGAGAATAATAGAGATTGTTGTGTTTGCTAGATGCCTCTTGAGGGTCCCAACAAAAAGTGTTTCGTCGAAATGATGGCCGCCTCCTCTTATACTCTCTCGACTCTACTTTTATTACTCAATCTCTTGGAATCGGGCTAGAAAAGGAAACTTTTCTTTTTTCTCTGTCGATCTGATCTTAATAGGATAATAATTGTCATTCAATTTCTGTTCCAATCCGATCTCTGCTATTATCATCGTTAATTATGATATTCTCGTTGATCTTAGAGATTTGATTCTCCGTAGTGGGCCGGTTTTTACTCTTCTTGGGCATAATAATGAGGGGATGCTAAGCCCGATCCTAATAATAAGTCCGCCCCAATTCGGCGATCGAACGTAGAGAGTTGATAGGGGTCAGGTTTTACCCAAATATAACTACTGCAAGTGCACAGCAAAGCAGTTGTAGTACAAGGGGTTATCGAATCCCATGGGAGTAAGTAAACTACACTAGAAATTTCAGGTTCGGATTAAGCTAAGCAATAAGTAATGAATGTAATGTGGAACAGTAAAATAAATGCTAGTGGGCGTTTTATGCTTGTTCTTAAAGTTCATAAAGCTAAAGACGTTAAGTCTGGACAATTCGCAGATTGAATTCGAGAGTGTAGAATGTATGCAATCAGGAATGAATTAAAACCGTCTTGAACATGAATCGAAAAGATATAAGTAATCAATTCTCATTGCAGAAGTTATCTATGTCTAAATCACAGAGTTTCAAATTTCTTTGCAAATGCTAACAATCTAAACATGCAGTAATGATCAGGTTCAATTGTTCACAAAACTCCTAAGCCAAATCTCTTTGCACTAAGTTATTTTGCTCATCTAATACTAGTTCAGGTTATTAATAATGCTCTCACATCTATCAAACAACCTAGGGTTTCGAAATCCAGATGATGTGTCTAAGAAATCGATATGAATGCAAGCACAGATGTAGAAACAATGAATTTTCCTAATAGTTTAGCAATTCTACAAACTCTTCCTCAACCTTTGAAAAGCCCTAACTTAACTAACAAACTACTCAGACCTGGTGATTTGAGAAAACATCATGATTAGAATAGATTGCATAAAAGAAATAAGAAGTAAAGATGAAGGAGTTCGAAATCTGCTCTGAAGGAGTCTGATTTGTCTCTCCAAAAGCTCTGCTACAAATCTCTCTCTAAAGCTCTCAAAAAGAATAAGATACAAGATATCTGCCAAAAAGAATGGCTGAAAAACCTAATATACAAGGTAAAACATGATCTGGGGCCTTTTTGCAAATACTAGAACTTCTGGGCCAAAACTGCAAATAACGCTCCTTCTTTTATGAAACCAGCCACGGCCCCTTCCTTTGTGGGTGACGAGCGTCACCAGCTTGGTGACGAGCGTCACCCAAATGCATACTTTTCTTCTCGAGCTGGACACTTTGTGGCTTCAACTTGCAATGCTTCAAAAAGCTTCAATATGTCCATTTATGCTGCAGACATGCTATAACCTGCAAACACTCTACTACGACTCTAAAAAGACCAAAAAGACTCAATAAAAAGGACTTATACCATAGTTAAAAACTATAAAACCATGATATATCAACTCCCCCAGAATTAGCTTTTGCGTGCCCTCAAGCAAACATCAGACAGAGAACAGGGTCGAGGTTTGAGAACAAAAAACAGTCAGCTAAACATTAGGAACACCACATTAGTTAACACTTTTGAATCCACATACCACATAGTCAACACAAGATCAAATTTCAGTCTAATCATCACAAGCTTAGCAAATCTCTCAAATCAAATCCAAATCCCTTCAAGAAATCCAAAATTTCTGCTGCTAACTCCTTATTTTTTTTTATCTAAGTGTGAAATCTCATCAAGATTTATCCATCTCAATCACTTACAGATTATTTTCCCTTTCTAAACACTCAACAAAACAATCTCAACACAGCTCTCCTATTTTCTCTTCCCTTTATCTTTTTCTTTCTGATTCTTTTTTTTTTGATTTTTCAACTCTGCTCTCATTTTTTACAGTCTAAGATATGGTGCTACTCAATACTTGTGTTCCTTATGAGGAGACAGATTCTTGAATGTGTTTATTACTGTTGTTCCTTGTGAGGAGACATAGTCATGAATGCACCATTATTTGGACTTAAACTCTAAAAAAAACTACATCAGGGACGATCAAAGAGAGACTGTATCTTAACCTTATTGTCAGTGCTGAAAGAGAGAATCAAGATCAATAAGAATCAAGCCCCAAGATAAGAATTATAAAGTTCATTAAGGTGGAGCTAACAGAAAATTTCCCAGATTCTCGAAGAACTTAAACCTTCATTGCTAGACTGATCTACCTATGACGTTCAACTTAGTAAGACTTGTAATTATTGAGGCAATGGTTATTATAAGCAAAAACGTCCTATGGTAAGTTCCAAGAAAAACTGACAATTTCAAAATTTTGACTCTATAAAAGCAGGTTTCTGACTCAATTTTAAGACTCTATAAATCAAATACAAAGCACACAACGTCAGTAGCCACCTTCCCCAGACTTAAACAACATTGTCCCCATTGTTATTAAGCGAAGAGTTGGTCAAAAATATGCATGAGAACTTGTAAAACCAAGGTGAAAAAGTGGTACCTCGCGAAGGGTCGGGTGACGAGCGTCACCAGATTGGTGACTTCATAATCGCTTTGCTGGATGTTGTAATGTAATGCCATCATGTGTGCTCCGAAGTCAGACTGTTAGAGCACTCAAAACACACATCAAAAACATCCCAAGAGAGCACAACCCATGGTCCAACAAATTCACAAGACATCATCAAAGCAAACTGACAAACTGACTCTCTTTTTTTTCTATTTTTCTCATGTTTTTAGGTTTTTTTAGCTATGTAATAGAAAACTAAACTAGGTATATGAAAAAGAAAACTTATCAGTGGGTTGCCTCCCACTAAGCGCCTGTTTAAAGTCATTAGCTCGACTTTGAATGCTGCTCAGACAGCTGGTGGAGCAGAAAGTGGCATTGAATGCCTTGGAGGAGAATGTCTCCTCATCCATGGTGGTTTATAAGCAGTAGATGCATGAACTCTTCCAAGAAAGTGAGGTATATCAGTAGGGCGAGTTATAATTGTGGGTGGGAGACTTCTTTTTCCGGCAAAATCATCAAAAGAAACACCAAGCTTTCCACGAGAATCTCGTTGCTTGCATAAGTCAGAAGCATCTTTTGCACCTTTTAAGTTCTTATTGATGAGACTAGAATGTTTGAAATTGGTTCCAGGAAGTGCATACCTTTGCTTAGTTGCAGGTCTCTGGTCTGTGGAATGTTAAATTTTCTGTTTGGCAACATCAGAAGGACTTATAGCTGTAAGATCATGTCGATCCTTTGTGTCCAGGTTGGTGACGAGCGTCTCGTCACTGACCCTGCAGTTTGAGTTTCTGCAGGTTTCCTGTAGTTCAGCTCTGCAAGTCTTGCCTCCATCACAAACACGTCTTCCTCCAGCAACTTTCCATTCATTGGAACCTCTTTTTCGAGCCTACTGTCGAAGGTATCATCTTCACTCCAATCCTCAAACCCAACAGCTTTTGCACAAGTTTCAGATATTGCCTCTTCAATAACCATCTTGTTCACTTGACCACTTGTATCAGATTCAGTGACATACCCAGCAGTAGTGTCTTCTGAATGCTCCATGACATTCTCTTCATCTCTAAAAGTCCTTACAGAAAAGGTCTGACCATCAATGGTAGAACTCCCTCTTAACTTATCCATGTCAAAGTTCATGACAACATCACCAAGATCAAGCTCAATGTTCCCCTTTCTCACATCAATGATGGCGCCAGCAGTAGCCAAAAATGAACTTCCCTGAATAAGAGGATCTTTAGGTTCTTCAGCATATTTCAAAACCAGAAAGTCTGTAGGAATCATGCAGCCTTTAATGTTAACAGGAACATCCTCTAAGATGCCTTGTGGGGTTCTTATAGATCGATCTGCTAGGATGAGAGAGATCCCAGCTGGCTTGAAATCAGTCATTCCAAGTCTAGCAGTAACAGAGGAAGGCATCAAGTTGATACTTGACCCTAGATCACATAGAGAGTGGGGAAAACGTCCTGCAGAGATTAAGCAACCAAGAACAAAGGTCACTGGATCAGAGAGCTTCTCTGGAACTCTGCTTTGAATGATGGCATTGACATGTTCAGAAACATGCACCTTCTTCTTCTTCTTTGGAACTGTACCCAAAAGGATTGCACTGATGTCTCTGGTAAGCAATGCTCCTTCCTCAGGAATTACACCAGTCACAACCATTCTCTTTACATACCTTCTTAGAGCTGGTGAAAGCTTAACTGCATCTACAAAAGGCATCTCAACCATCAGCTTATCTATCATAGCTTTGCATCTGGCTTCTTCTATCTCTTATTTAGACTTCCTAGGATGCTTAGGGAATGGTATCTTCGGTTTATACGCTTGCTCCAGGCCATTATTTGCAGTTACAGGCGAAGCAGCTTCGTTCTGGGGGGGCAGGGGGGGGGGGGGGTGACGACCGTCCCAAGGGGGGTAACGCTCGTCACTCACTTCTGACAGCCCCCGATTCCCTTGTAAGTTGGTGACGAGTGTCACTCCTCCTTGGTGACGCTCGTCACTCACCTCTGAGACTGCAAAATTTTCATCTTCAGACTCCATCAATTGCACGATCTGTTCTGCACGCAACCTCTTTTTCTGCACTGTTTTAAGCTCTTTTTCACTCCTGACTGTGATGGCATTAACCTGGTGCTTGGGATTGATGTCAGTCCTTCAAGTAAGGAATCCCTCTGGCCTTTGAACAGCTCCTGCAGTTTGAGCAACCTGCACATCAAGCTTCTTCATGTGAGAGTTCAAACTCTCAATTTTTCCATTCTGGTCTTGGTACAGCGAATCTAGCTTGCCATTGAAGTTCACTGTCATCTTCTGCTGTCCTTCAAGTATCTGCTCCAGCATAGCTTCCATCTTAGTGTCTTGTGGAGGTGCAGTTTGGTAAGAAGAAGAAGCATAATTTCTGCTGTTTTGGTAAGGTTTCTCAACTTCAGTCTTCTGGAACTGTGGCATTGGAGTATAACCAGTTGCATTCTGGTTTCCTGGGTATGTGTTCTACTGATTATTGCTGTTGTAGCCTCTGTTCCACTGCTAATTTCCAAACCTTTGGTTCTGAAAACCTCCATTAATGAAATTAACATCTTTCTGCTCAAATTCTTCAGGATTTTCGAAACTCTCCACTTCTGCAGCAAACTCGAGTGATTTCTTTCCTGCCAAAAGGCTGTGCATACTGTCTAACTTAGCGTTAACCTCAGCTGTTTGGTTTCCTTCATTCAAACCACCCTGTTTCATTCTCTGGAAATCTGCATTCTTAGTGCTGTTGCTGCAGGCCAAGTTTTCAATCAATCTGATTGCTTCTTCTGGTCTGTTGGTGTTGAAGTTTCCAGCACTAGCTGCATCCAGCGCCATCTGATACTTCCAGTCAATGCCTCTGAAGAAAATCCCAAGCAGCTGCACCTGACTAAAACCATGATGAGGACAGTCTCTTTGAGAAGTCTCGGGAGGACGAGAAGAAGGAGAAGGCAGAGAGGGAGGCGATGAAATTGGAGCTTGAGGCGGCCCGCAAGGAGGCAGAGGAGTTGAAGCAATCCCGGGATTCGTTCAAGGGTAAGCTGGAGGCTAGTGAGGCGGATTTTCGAACGGCGAAGGCGACTGCAACGAGGCTCAGGAAAGAGAGGAATGCGGAGAGTAAGAAAGTCCTCGAGTCGGTCGTTCCAAAATACGAGAAACGCTTGAAGAAGTTTACCAATTTTGTCGAAAACAACAAGTTTGTTCAGAAGGCTCTGCAGCAGTTCGGCCAGGCTAACGCGATTGACAAGGCTTTCCAGGCGTCCGAGGAGCAAGGGATGCGCTTTTCCGTGGACACGATGCGCAAACTGGAGGAGGATGTGGAGCACAAGAGGGAAGAGGCTCTTCTTGTGCCGGTTGAGACTCTCGGGGAGGATGATTTAGCGATGATGCTGCTTGATGTAGCGATTGCGCGCTGGAATCGTACTGTACCAGTCGATAATGTTGAGGATCAGTACGGGACCATGTCGGCTAGTATTGCTGCTGATGCCTACCCTAGGGGGGGGGGGGGGGGTGATGATCCCCTTCCTTAGTTGTTTTCATTGTTGCTTTGTTGTGTTCTTTCTCTTATTATGTTTAAGACTCTGACGTTTCGGTTATGTAATAATGCGGATCCTTTATTTTTTCTTCGTTTTTTTTAAGTATGGGGACAGCCCATTATGTTATGCTTGTTTCGTTGACTTGACGGTGTCATTCATTTTTAGTTTCCGAGATTGAAATCGCAACTTACGAAGTGTTCGGTTTACTTGTTCGTTTCAATCTCTTCATGCAGGTGGGAACCCGGCTTTGTCGATTCTGGTTGCGAGGCTGGGCTCGGCTTATCCCGTTTAAATTTTGCGGGACTGGGCCCGACTTACGAGCCGATGAACTAAAAATTTAGTATCAAAGACGTGGATCATTTCACCACTGCATCCCTGGAAGACGCGTTTTTTTTTTTAGAATTGATCACCTGGCCAGGGTGTCAATGTGTTTTGGGTAGTCGGGCTGCATTGATAGTGGAGAACGGATTGATGTCTTAATAAGAATTTTATTAAGTAATAGCTGGACCTTTGAAAAGACTGTCTACGTACCCCTATGTAGGGATCAAGCTGATCGTAGTTCGCATTACATAAGTAGCTTCGGGGAGCGTATATACATGTTTTATATATATGTTACTGAAGTAGAGGGGCAGCGTGCTCGTCCGTCGGTCTTGCTATGGAGGTGGTGCACTTTGGTCATTGAGCTGTAGAGGCGGCACCTTGGCATTAGGCTGTGGAGACGGTGCACTTGGGTCGTCGAGCTGTAGAGGCGGTGCCTCCGCATCAGACTGTGGAGGCGGCATACTTCGGTCGTCGGGCTGTGGAGGCGGCACCTCGGCATCTGGCTGTGGAGGCGGCGCACTTGGGTCGTCGAGCTGTAGAGGTGGCGCCTCGGCATCAGGCTGTGGAGGCGGCGTTCTTTGTCATTCTTCCTTTTCTTTTGTTTTATATTATTATTTTTGATATAGCTGGACCCTACGTACCCTTTCGGGGATCAAGCCGACCGTAGTTCATATTACAGAATGACCTATTTCTTGATGATGAGGTTCGTCGTCCGGCATGTTCATCGGGCGACTTCTTCCTTAGTAGAAGTAACGCTTGGGGATCCCTATGTTCCAGGAATTGCCTGCGTTCGGTTCGCGCGTGTTCTCGAATACTTTCCGCAGCACGAGGTCTCCTTCCTCGAACTTTTTTGTTGTAGTAGCGAGCCGCAAGTTGTTGGTAATTTTGAATTCTTAGCAGCGCTTGGTCGCGTTCGCCTTCCAGGAGGTCAAGTTGGTCCTTCATCATCTGATTGTTCAGCTCGGCGTCTTGTGTAATGATCGTATGTCGGATTCCGGAAATGCCGACTTCTGCAGAAGACATGGCCTCCATGCCGTGTGATAGGGAGAAAGGTGTCCTGTTTGTTGACCGGCGTGGCGAGGTTTGATGTGACCATAAGACGCCGTCGAGTTCGTCTGTCCAAGCTCCCTTTATATCGTTGAGCCGTTTTTTGAGTCCGGCGAGGATGGTTTCGTTTGTTGCCTCGGCCTGACCGTTACCTTGCGGGTATATGGGAGTGGATTTACTTAGCCTGATTTTCCAACGGGCGCAGAAGTCCTTGAAAATTTCTGAGGTGAACTGAGAGCCGTATCAGTGACGATTTCGTATGGAAGGCCGTGTCTGAAGATGATGAATCTCTACACGAATTTCTGAACATCGATTGCGTGTATCTTGGCATAAGACTCGGCTTCGACCCACTTGGTAAATTAGTCGGTCATGACCAAGACGAATCGTTTCTGTCGAGATGCCGGAAGAGGTCCGATGATGTCCATAGCCCACCTCATGAAAGGATAGGTAGGCCATGGTCGAAGCCGTCAGGAGTTTGGAGGGAACCTTTATCGTTGGAGAGTGTCTTTGGCATTTTTTGCAACGGGCGACATACTTTTCGCAATTGGTTATCATTGTCGGCCAGAATATGCCGTGCTTCTTAATCTTCAGTGCAAGGGCTCATCCCCCAGAGTGGTTTCCTCCTGCTCCATCATGAGTTTCCTTCATGACTGCTTGCACCTCGTCTCCGTGGATACAGTTCAGTAGCACCCCTGAAGCACTCCAACGGAATAGGTGTCCGTCGAGCATTGCGTAGTGGGCGCTCTGTGTCTTAAGTCGTCGGGCGGCCCATTTGTCGGAAGGTACTTCTCCGTCTGAGATGTACAGCTTGATCTCATCTCTCCAATCGAGTTGCACGGGCTCGCCGGCTCTATCCGTCGGCTCGCATTCGATCTCATTGGAGTCGTCGATGCCGGTTCCGTCGGCATCGTCGAGGACATGTTTGGTTTCGGTGATTATACACAAACCTATCTGTAAGGACTTTCCTGCTTCGTCTATTGACGTGCGATCATCTTCGTCGGGATTATCGATGCCGCCTCTAGGATCGACCATTGCGCATGTACCCTTAGTCAATTCAATGCTCGGAGTTTTGATGCTCTCTAGAGGTATCATGTGGTGAAGGTCTGGATCAGAGGTTGACGCAAGGGCGGCTAACGCATCGGCTGGAGAATTATCACTACGTGGGATTTTGGTGAGGACGAAATCGTCGAAGTCTTTCGAAAGGTTTTGGACTACTTTAAGGTAAGCATCCATTCGTTCTTTTTTCGCTTCGTAATCACCATTGAACTGACTGGCTACTAGCTGGGAGTCGCAAAATGCTTGGATTCGCCTTGCCCCTATTGCCTTTGCAAGGCGTAGGCCGGCAATAAGAGCTTCATAGTCTGCCTCGTTGTTGGACGCTACAAATTCGATGCGGAATGACTGCTCGAGAATTTCTCACTCGTCGATATTAATCTGACTTGGATGCCCGAGCCATTTCGAGATGACGAGCCGTCGACATATAGCGACCATTGCATGACGGTTGGGGAGTCAGCGGGAGTAGAGTCAATTGGTAGCTCTATGAGGAAATCGGCAAGGACCTGAGACTTGGCGCATGCCCTGTTTTTGTAGTCGATGTCGTATTCGCTTAACTCAATGGCCCACTTCGTCATTCGCCCCGATTGACCTGGGCTGTGCAGCATCGTTCGCAACGGTTGATTCGTGAGAACCATGATTGTGTGATTGGAAGTAGGGACACAACTTCCGGGCTGAGGTCACTACTGCGAGTGCGAGTTTTTCCATCGTTGAATATCTGCTCTCAAGTCCGTCCAGTGACTTGCTCACAAAAAAGCTGCTCCTCAGCATCTCCTCAAATGCATCCTCAGCTACAAGCTGCTCCTCTGGTTCATGCTGCTCCGCTGGTCCAAGCTCTTCCCCATGTTCCAAGCTCCTTATGCTATCCATGATCATATCATCCCCTCCCTCTTGAAAATGATTTGACCTCAAATCCATTTTATCTGCAAGAGAATAGATCAAATTAATACCAATGTATTCTGAAAGGGTTAGAGAGATACATCCATATTGGGTTTGGCCCGGTTTTTGTTTGTTTGCGGCATCTGGTGGCTCCTCTTTTATCAGCATGAAACAACTGACGTCTTGGTGTTGATCCTGGTTCAAATCAGGTGGTTTAAATCGATTGTCTTGTTCATTCTTTATGTTTCTTCTTGTGAGCTTCAAAGCTGTCTTTAAACCTGTAAATGCACTTTTGGCAAAGACAAGTGAATTATATCTGTGTGATCAAAGGTAAAATAATATTTTTCATAAATTCCACTCACTTTGTCACAAATCAAAATGTGATTAGAACTCCAAAAATCACATAAAACTTTTTGTTCCTCTTTGGAAAACGTTTTTACAAATTCAAACTCAGCCTTAGAAGTGTTGCTAAACAAAGAAATTCTCAAAGAAGGTTGAAATTCACAATATTTTTCAACTAAAAAATCTTTTGGCTTAAAGAACTTTTCACTTTTAATGGTTTCAAAAACTGGAATTAGTTTATCAAAACTAGACTTTGAAACACAAAATTCTTTTACAGTTTCTAAACCAAAACATTTTTCAGCTTGAGCAGAAACCATTATAAACAAATTAGATCCAGTCCCAATTAAATTAAATTCCTTACAGTGCTTTCTTGAGTGCTCTTTTGGAAATAGTTTAGGGACTGGTTTTGACACAAGACTGGTTGGCTGCTCCAAGTTTGTCATCTCTAAACCTTAATGTTGTTGATCTGGTGGTTTAGATTCTGGTGGAGTTAGTTCTAGTTGCATCTCCTTTTCTTGATCTTCTTGCTCTTTTTCGTGATCTCCTTGCTTTTTTTGTTCTCCATTAGAACCTGTACCTGTCTCAACACTTTTGGGAAAGGACAAGTGCATCATACAAATAGTAGATAACTTAGGTACCAAATCATCAAAACTAGAACTTATATGAGCCATTCTCTTATCAATGCTTAGCTCCGGTTTTGTTACTGGCTTGCACAACTCTTCATGGCAAAGAGCACCATTCTTCTTCATGCTTTTAAAAAAACTACTCTTCTGTCCTTGATGGTAGCCAAGGGCGTGCCTTTGGGCTTTCTGGACCTTTGCTTGATTTCTCTGCTTAAGCTCTTTTCGAAGTATCTCAAACTCTTTGCCCATCAACTCCTTCATTTGATTAATGATTCCTTTGAACAGAAACTTGTTATTTTCACTGAGTTTGTCTTCCAGTTTAGACTTCATCCTGCAATTTAAAGAAACAAAACACCAGTAAAAAGTCCTAACAAAACGAAAATCACAACCAAATATCAGAAGATGAACAGCCAAATTCGGATATATGATCAGATGAACAAGAAAAACATTTTTTTTATGCAAATTCGAAAATGGATGATGAAAATCAAACAAGAAAAATTGCAGAAAATTAATATAAAATAAAAATAAAAAACGAAAATATGAACAAAATATTATGCAAATAAAAGGGATAGAAAACTTAACTTTCAAAGCTTGCTCTGATACAACTTGATATGATCTCGCCAAGACCTTAACTTTAAAAGTTAAGCAAGTGCATATGGACGGTTTGAGGGGGGAATGATTGAAGAAGTTTGGGAGGAAAGTTAACAAAAGATGTGAAAGTCTTTTGCAAACCAAACTGATAATCTTAAGGATATTACACACCATAAGATTAACATAATTTCTTTGGATATTACACACCAAATAGATGATCTATTTTAAAAGAGATTTTGATTAAAAGATAGATGATTTTCGGCCAAAGTACAAGGGGAGATTATAAAGAGAAGAAAAGAAGCAGAAAACAAAGAAACAAGTCTTGGAACATGCTCCTTGACATGTCTAGAAAATAACAAGAAATTAAAACAAGTTTGAACCTAAAATTATGACCTTTGAACTTCTATTTTCGTCACTCCTCTTGACCAGACAAATAAACACTTGTTGTGGATTCTTCTTGGGCTTGTATAAAAAGCATTGGTCTTCGTAGCTTTTCCATTGGGTCGAATTATGATGGTCATGTCTTGGTCTGGATCAACAAATGGGTGATTTGAATGTGTAATATTTGCCTCATTAAAAACTTTGTCAAGAAAACCTATTGGGATAAAACTTGACAAGGGAAAAAGAGTGCAAATGAGACACATGCCTATTTGATGATCATGTATCAAAACCAATGAGGTTAAGATAACATCTTTTCCATACTCTTTTTCCTCCTCAAATGCATCATCAGCTACAAGCTGCTCCTCTAGTTCATGCTGCTTCGCTGGTTCAAGCTCTTCCCCACGTTCCAAGCTCATTATGCTATCCATGATCATATAATCGTGGATGCCGGCCGCTCGTGGGTGCCGGCCGCTCGTGGATGCCAGCCGCTCGGGGACGCCGGCCGCTCGGGGACACCGACCGCTCGGGGACGCCAGGCGCTCGGGAGTTGGGCTTAGTCGGAGCTCGCTCGGGGACGTAGCCGCTCAGGGACGCTGGCCGCTCGTGGATGCCGGCCACTCGGGGACGCCGGCCGCTCGTGGACCGACGGGCGCTCGGGAGTTGGGCTTAGTTGGAGCTCGCTCGGGGACGTCGGCTGCTCAGAGTGCTGGCCGCTCGTGAATGCCGGACGCTCATGGATACCGGCCGCTCGGGAGTTGGGCGGAGCTGGAGGGGTTTGTCGCCAGCTCCTCGTGGGCGGCGCTGGCTCTTTGCGGGTGACGCCGGCTTTGAGATCGTCGTCTTTCGGTAGGCAGAAGTTCGGTTGAAACTCGGCAAGGCATTTGGAATCATATCGGATCGTAGCTGGTGGGTGTTTGCAACTTGTCAGGGCTGCTCTGGCCTTCTTTGACTTGATTAACCGAAGCTATTGTTGTTTTTCTTTGCAGATTTCGTGGATTTGTCTCGACCAGTTGTCTGTTTGTCCTACGCTCGGTATTCGATGGAAGCTGGCAGTTCGCCGATGTTTCCGCAAGGGGGTTATCTCCTTTTCAAAGTTCCAGAGGGTCGATCTCCTATAGCAGTACTTGATCTACGTCTTCCAGTTGCGAAAAATCTGTTTCCTCGAGTGGGTCAGAGTTTGTAGATATTGAGGGGGTTGAGGAAGGTCCCAACATTTGTCGTGATGGCGATACAGCGATGAGCGGAGTCATCACCGAGGATTGTGGCAAAACGTGTGGAGTCGTCGCAGAGACTTGTGGCAGAATGAGTACTGAAGCTTGCGCTAATTCTAATACCGAGTCGGAGTTGGCTCTTCAGGAAGACATGGAGAAGGGTCTTCGTGATTTCCCGGAATCTCGATCGACTCCTGAATCCTTAGAAGGTATTCAGTCGCACTGTGGAGTCTCTGGCCTTGAATTTCTGATTCTCGAGCCACATGAGCGCCCTTGGGATGCTCCCGCCGGCTTCATCTGTCTTTACGAGTATTGGTTCGAGAAGTGCGAGTTGTGGCTTCCATTGCCTGATTTGTTGGCGAACTACTGCAGTGCAAGACAAATTGCGTTTACACAGCTATGCCCGGGTGCGATTCAGAATATCGTTAGGGCGATAATCGTGGGGGGAGAGCAATGGTATTAGTGTTAGTCTTCGTCTTTTGGAGGCGATGTCGGTTATTTCGTGGAACACGATGGGGTTTCGGGGAACGATCACACTACAGATGAAGCCAAACAGGAAAATCATTCGATCTTCGTGGAAGAAGGATCGCAACTGGATGGACCGTTACTTCTTCATCCGAGTGACGAAAGATGTGTATACTCTGATCCTTCACAGGGATTTAGAGGACTTTATTCGGTGGTGAGCGCATTATGGTAGTCTTGGGTATTTTCCGGCGTTTGTTTTATTGTGTCTCCTCTAATCTCAGGTTGTTTTTGTTTTTGCAGTTCCTCATCCGACTGATAGGCGAGGGCGTGCACTTGTGAAAGAATATCTTGAAGCGTTTAAGCAGTTGGGAGCGAAGAGTTGGTCATTTATTGTCGACGCTCGGGCGTAGAGGGACTTGGCTCGCGGAATTGGTGGTGGGTAGTCTATTCCTTCCTTCTTTTTTTTTTGGCGGGGGCGGTCGCTAACACTTGTCATTGTTTCTTAGTGAAATTCTCGACTCGGGAGGTGAGGAGCATGGACAAGATGATAGAGAAGATTCCGACATACTCGATTTCTGCGCCGATGGTTCCGGGTTGCCCGATGCCGCCGGGGATGCGCAAGGTTTGTGCAGAGAGGGCAGCCGCTGCCGCAAAGGAGAAGGGTGTCGAATCGGATCGGAGTCGCGGGGGAAAGAAAACAGGCCTCGCTGAGCGGGAGGATCATCAAGAGAGTGGGACAGCCTAGAAGCCGCCTCGCCAAGAGGTCGTTTCGAGGAGTTCTTCGAAGGCGGCAGGTCATCGTGACGTGGTGGCCAGGCTGTCTAGCGCGGGGAAAGGCACCGCGAAAGGTGGCTCGCAGGACGTCGCCGAAGCATCTGCTCCTATCCATGAGTTTGCGTACTCTTACCGCGGGCCTACGCCTTTCGTGGATAACAAGACAGCTCTTTCGGAGATGTAGGCTCCGGATGAGACGTATGCTGAGATTGGTGAAACCTTTGGGGAGGATTGTTTTGCCGACATCGCTCATTGCCACGCGCAGGTGAGTTTCATTATTGCGGACTTCTGCCCTATTTGCTTCTCTTGATTCTTGGGTAAGGCCCAAAAATTTGTTTGTTGATCCTCTTTCCTTTTGCCAGACGGTGTTGGTGACGAATCATTATGCCCACATTATGAGGAAGGCGCTACGAAACAAGAGGGGGCAGCTTCAGAAGTCCCGGGAGGACGAGAAGAAGGAGAAGGCGGAGAGGGAGGCAATGAAATTGGAGCTTGAGGCGGCCCGCAAGGAGGCTGAGGAGTTGAAGCAATCTCGGGATTCGATCAAGGGTAAGCTGGAGGCTAGTGAGGCAGACTTTCGAACGGCGAAGGCGACTGCAACGAGGTTCAGGAAAGAGAGGAATTCAGAGATTAAGAAAGTCCTCGAGTCGGTCGTTCCAAAATACGAGAAACGCTTGAAGAAGTTTACCCGTTTTGTCGAAAACAACAAGGTTGTCCAGAAGGCTCTGCAGCAGTTCGGCCAGGCTAACACGATTCACAAGGCTTTTCAGGCATCCGAGGAGCAAGGGATGCGCTTTCCTGTGGACATGATGCGCAAACTGGAGGAGGATGTAGAGCACAAGAGGGAAGATGCTCTTCTTGTGCCGGTTGAGACTCTCGGGGAGGATGATTTAGCGATGACGCTGCTTGATGTAGCGATTACGCGCTGGAAGCATACTGTACCAGTCGATCATGTTGGGGGAGGGGTGATGATCCCCTTCCTTAGTTGTTTTCATTGTTGCTTTGCTGTGTTCTTTCTCTTATTATGTTTAAGACTCTGACGTTTTGGTTATGTAATAATGTGGATCCTTTATTTTCTCTTCGTTTTTTTAAGTATGGGGACGGCCCTTTATGTTATGCTTGCTTCGTTGACTTGACGGTGTCATTCGTTTTTAGTTTCCGAGATTGAAATCGCAACTTATGAAGTGTTCGGTTTTCTTGTTCGTTTCAATCTCTTCATGCAGGTCGGAACCCGGCTTTGTCGATTCTGGGTGTTGTGGCTGGGCTCGGCTTATCCCATTTAAATTTTGCGGGATTGGGCCCGGCTTACGTGCCGATGAACTAAAAATTTAGTATCAAAGGCGTGGATTATTTCACCACTGCATCCCTGGATGACGCCTGTTTTTTTTTAGAATTGATCACCTGGCCAGGGTGTCAATGTGTTTCGGGCAGTCGGGCTGCATCGAGAGTGCAGAACGGATTGACGTCTTAATAAGAATTTCATTAAGTAATAGCTGGACCTTCGAAAAGGCTGCCTACGTACACTTATATGGGGATCAAGCCGATCGTAGTTCACATTACATAAGTAGCTTTTGGGAGCGTATATACATGTTTTATATATAGGTTGCTGAAGTAGAGGGGCAGCTTGCTATGGAGGCAGCGCACTTTGGTCTTCGAGCTGTAGAGGCGGCGCCTCGGCATCAGGTTGTGGAGGCGGCGCACTTGGGTCGTCGAGCTGTAGAGGCGGCACCTCGTCATCAGGCTGCGGAGGCGGCGTACTTGGCTCGTCGGGCTGTGGAGGCGGCTTTCTTCGTCATTCTTTCTTTTTTTTTGTTTTATATTATTATTTTTGATATAGCTGGACCCTCAGTGGAAGACTGCCTACGTACCCTTCCGGGGATCAAGCCGACCGTAGTTCACATTACAGAATGACCTATTTCTTGAAGATGAGGTTCGTCGTCCGTCATGTTCATCGGGCGACTTCTTCCTTAGTAGTAGTAACGCTTGAGGTTCCATATGTTCCAGGAACGCGGTATCGCCTCTCCTGCTCCCTCGTGAGTTTCCTTCATGACTGCTTGCACCTCGTCTCCGTCGATACAGTTCAGTAGCACCCCTGAGGCGCTCCAACGGAAGAGGTGTTCAACGAGCATTGTGTAGTGGGCGCTCCGTGCCTTAAGTCGTCGGGCGGCCCATTTTTCGGGTGGTACTTCTCTGTCCGAGATGTACAGCTTGATCTCGTCTATCCAATCGAGTTGCATGGGCTCGCCGGCTCTATCCATCGGCTCGCATTCGATCTCATTGGAGTCATCGATGCCGGTTCCGTCGGCATCGTCGAGGACATCTTCGGTTTCGGTGATTATACACAAACCTATATGTAAGGACTTTCCTGCTTCGTCTATTGACGTGTAATCATCTTCGTCGGGATTGTCGATGCCGCCTCTAGGATCGACCATTGCGCATGTACCCTTAGTCAATTCAATGCTCAGAGTTTTGATGCTCTCTACAGGTATCATGCGGTGAAGGTCTGGATCAGAGGTTGACGTAAGGGCGGCTAACGCATCGGCTGGAGAATTATCGCTGCGTGGGATTTTGGTGAGGACGAAATCGTCGAAGTCTTTCGAAAGGTTTTGGACGACTTTAAGGTAAGTATCCATTCGTTCGTTTTTCGCTTCGTAATCACCATTGAACTCTTGGATTCGCCTTACCCATATTGCCTTTGCCAGGCATAGGCCAGCGATAAGAGCTTCATACTTTGCCTCGTTGTTGGATGCTGCAAATTCGAGGTGGAATGACTGCTCGAGAATTTCTCCAGTCGGCGATATTAATCTGACTCCGATGCCCAAGCCGTTTTGAGATGACGAGCCGTCGACTTATAGCGACCATTGCATGACGGTTTGGGAGTCAGCGGGAGTAGAGTCAAGTGGTAGCTCTATGAGGAAATCGGGAAGGACCTGAGACTTGGCGCACGCCCAGTTTTTGTAGTCGATGTCGTATTCGCTTAACTCAACGGCCCATTTCCTCATTCGCCCTGATTGACTTGGGCTGTGCAGCATCGTTCGCAGAGGTTGATTCGTGAGAACCATGATTGTGTGATTGGAAGTAGGGATGCAACTTCCTGGCTGAGGTCACTACTGCGAGTGCGAGTTTTTCCATCGTCGAATATCTGCTCTCAGGTCCATCCATTGACTTGCTCACATAAAAAATTGGCTTATGTTCGCCCTGGTCTTCTTTGACGAGTACGCCGTTGACAGCCGGTGAGATACAGCAACGTAGAGGTAAAGCGTTTCGCCGAGCTCGGGCTTTGCTAGAACTGGTGGTGTTGATAGATACTCCTTGAGTTGGCCGAAGGCTTCCTCGCATTTTTCATCCCACTTAAAATGCTTGTTACCACGAAGAAGCTGATAGAAGGGGAGGCACTTGTGGATTGATCGAGAGATAAATCTGTTAAGGGCGACGATGCGGCCTGTGAGTCGTTGTACTTCACGAGTGTTCCTTGGCGATGGCAGCTCAAGAATCGCAGCTATCTTTTTTGGGTTTGCCTTGATTCCTCTCTTGGTGACGAGGTATCCAAGGAACTCCCCGGACTTGACGGCAAAGGTACACTTCTCCGGATTGAGCTTCATCTTGTATTCGTTAAGGCTTATGAAACAGGTCTGGAGGTGGTCGACGTGATCTGCACCGTTAAGTGATTTCACAAGCATATCGTTGATGTAGACTTCCATCGTTTCCTCGAGCTGGTCGGCGAATATTTTGTTGACCAAGTGCTGATAAGTTGCTCCGGCGTTCTTGAGGCCGAAGGGCATGACTTTGTAGCAATACGTGCCCACGTCGGTGATGAAGGAAGTCTTTTCTCTGTCATCCGGATGCATCGTTATTTGGTTGTAGCCAGAGAAGGCGTCCATAAAATATAGTAGTTTGTTGCCTGCGGTCGCCTCGATCAGTCAACGATATGGGGGAGCGCAAAGCTATCCTTGGGGCAGGCTTTGTTTAAGTCTGTAAAGTCGACGCAGACTCTCCACTTGCCGTTTTTCTTCTTTACGACGACCATGTTAGCCAACCAGTCTGGGTATTTGACCTCTGTGATCGATCCCGCCTTCGATAGCCGTTCGACTTCGTCGTTCACCGCCTTGGCTCGTTCGGGGCCAAGCTTGCATCATTTTTGTTTAATGGGTTTAAACGTTGGGTCGACGTGTAGCTCATGCTGGCGAGGGCGGGAGGTATTCCTTTCATGTCTTCGGTGTCCAGGCGAAGGTGGAGGCGTTCTCTCGGAGGAAATTGACCAGCTTGTTCCTGAAGTCGTCATTCAGTTCGGCTCCGATTCCGACGCATCTTTCCGGGTCGCTTACATCGATATTTACTTTGATGACTTCTTCTCTCTGTTCGTCATTTGGTGGCGGGAGTACGCCTTCCATCTTTGTCGTCATCAGACACATTGGGATCGTTTTCCTCAGCTTGTGTTCGACGATGAAGCAGGTCCTTGCGATCCTTTGGTTTCTTCGGATATTGAAGATGCCTCTTGGTGTCGGGAATTTTACGCATTGATGGTAGGGTGATGGGACCGCCTTCATCTGGTGTAGCCATGGAGTACCGAGAATCGCGTTGTAGATTGCTGGTTTGTCGACCACGATGAATTTGACGATCTTGGTCGTGTGTCCAATGTAGACCGGGAGTTTGATGGTGTCGATCGTCATCGTGGTGTCTCCCACGAATCCTGTAAGTGGTTTGATACTTGCTTTGAACTTGGCTCCTTCGGATTCCATTCGCTGTAGCGTTTCTTTAACTATCAAGTCAACAGTGCTGCCGGTGTCTACTAGGATGCGGGTAACTTCGTAGTCGCCTATTCGAAGCTCTATGACGAGTGTGTCGTTGTGTGGCGTGTCTATTCCTTCTAAGTATTCTTCCCCGAAAGATACGTCGTGGCCGTCTTTGAATTTGTCGACGGCGTGGCATTTCCACTTCTGGGCGGCGATACTCTGTCTCTCGTATCCTTTGATTGAGCGGACCGAGTCTTTGCATGTAGAGAGTCCTCCCATGATCATGTTGATTCTTCTTCTCGCGGGGGGTTGGGCGTCGCCATTGTCTTGCCTGTTGTGTGACCCCGGTGGTGGACCAGGCAAAGCGAGGACGGGATGTTGTCTGGCCTGCTCCTGGGCGATTTTGAAGCGTTCTCCCTCGTTCTTGGGCTGGGGACCTCTTCTCTTCTCGTTTGGTAGTGCTAACGGACTTCCTCCAGACTCCTTAAGCTCTTTCTGATATCGTGCGAACATACGTTCGTGCAGTAGTCGGCATTCTTCGTCAGAGTGGCCATAACGATTGTGGAAAGTGCAGTATAGCTTCGATCTTTGGGGCGACTCTTGTTGATTTGGCCGGATGTACTTGTTTGATCGACCGCCTTGCCATTTGTTGAACTGCGTGTCCTTGATGACGAAGGTGGATGGCTTGTTCCCTCTGTCGTTCCTTTGATAACTGCTGTCGTAATGCTGTCGGGGCTCGTGGTACTCTTCCTTTAGCTTCTCTTTTGGAGTCGGTGCTTTTGGGACTCCATACTTCTTGGCTTTTTCGATCCTCTCTTCTTCCACTTCGATAAAGACTGTTGCGCTATGTAGCGGGTCTTCCAGCGTCTAGGGTCTATTTTTCTTCAACTCTTCGTAGAGACCGGATTCGTACCAGAGTTCGTTTCGGAGTGCCGGGATCGCCGCTTCGTCCGATATCGACACTTTGGAGACAATGCTCTTGAATTTGCCAATGTATGAGCGCAGCGACTCCTTTTGGCCTTGTCGAAGCGTGTACAAATCCGCCTTGCATGCTCCTTTCTCGATGTACATCGAGTAATGCTTGAGGAAGACCATGCTGAGCTGCTTGTTACTGTTGATTGAATTTGCTTCTAGCCTCGAAAGCCACCTTAAGGCGGCGCCGGTGAGGTTTTCAACAAATAGTTGACAGTAGCCCGCGTCGTGTTCTTCAGGAGGAATGGGACGCGACACTTCATGACGTTGAAGGTTGTCATGAACGGTTTGGGGTCCGTGGTTTGTTCGTATGAGTCTATCTTGATTTTCCCGAGATGTTTTGCCGGCGAGTTGGTGATGCGGCGTGTAAACGATGTGTTCTGCATCTCCACTAAAACCGCGGTCTATTTCCGGCGCCGAGCTTGTTGCTTAATGGACTCAGGAACTCATCTGGCGTATTTGGGCCCTCATGCTCTCGAGCTAGTCATCCTGTCGGTCTTGGCGACGATCGTTGATAGCGGGACGTTTGTGGGTTGTTTGCTCCCATCGAACGATTGTGGGGGGCTCCTCGACTTGTTCGACTGGAGTCGGGATCGTCTCGTTGAACAGGTTTCGTTGTATTCGTGGAGCGAGGGTGACCTGTCTTGGTGCCTGCTCTCGGAGCTCGTCGATTCGAGCGTGACAGACGTGTTGGGCTGTGGCCAGCTCGTCGAGTCGCTCGTTCACTCCTTGAGCGTTGCTACTCATCTGGGCATGGAGCATCTGTAGTAAGCTCGAGACGTCGGTTTGTTTTGGTGCTCCACTCGTCGACGCCTCCTGTCTCGCAACGTCGGGAATCGTCCTTGTTGTTCTGCCTGGATTGGAGAGAGGCGTCGTTGTTGTTAGGAAGGCCGGTCCAGTCGGCGGTACGTAGGTTCTGTAGGCCAAGGCCATTGAGGTTGCTCGAGTAGTTGTCATTTGTTGAGTCGTCTCTCGTGTTGTCTCCTGAGAGGTCGGCATGCCAGGTGAAGGCGTCGGCACCCTGGAGGTCGGCGAGGTTTGCCTTCCGGAAGCTGGAGTCATCCCTTCTGGTGGAGTTCCTTCTGTCATTGTCGATTTGATTCGTAAGTAGAGAAGAATCCCTCTCTCCACAGTCGGCGCCAACTTGTCCGGATTGAGCTGTTGGAACTATTTAAGCGGAACTGAACCGCCGGTTGCTTTTTTTGATTTGTGGGGCGTCTCTTCGTCTTCCGATCTGCCACGTGTGAGGTCCCGAATATAATTGCTTCGGAAAATATGAAGAGTCGCCTAAGGAAATGATAACTCCTCGATAACCGTTCTCAAAATTTTTATAAATAAGAAGGGCAGCTTCATTCTTCACATTTCTTTCTCGGTTTTGAAGTTTCTTTTATTTTTGGTAGTTCCTCCACCGTAGTTCTTGTAGTTTTCGGTTAGATTTCTCCGATTTACACCGTCCAGACCAAGCTGTTCCTTGTGTTCTTAAAAGTTTTCGCGATGGGAGGTGGAGATCGGGATAGCATAGTTAGGATAGCTTCTCTGGCCAGTTCTTAGGACATTATTACATCTTCATCCTTTTGTCCCGAGGAGAAACGGCTGAACAAATTGTCTATGGCGCGGCATTTCGAGGATCCCAACTGGCCGTGGTCCGATCTGGTGACGCTGAGCCTTCTTCTGCCCGTAAAATCTTTGATAGAGCACAGCCCAGGGCTGGATCTGATAGATCAGCAGATAGTAATCCCTCCGATGAGAGTCTGCGTCTCGACGAGGCTGGGGATAATCATGACTTCTTCGTACCCGGGCTCATAGATGGTCACTACGGGGTCATCGATCTCAGGATATTCCCGAGCTAAGGGTGTGGCGGATAACACACATAGCGTTCTCCCTACATTATCCACGGAGAAATCGCTGATTGCTTTGAAGAAGTCATGTGGGATTGATCCCAAAGTTCAGTTTTTGGTCCGTGGTAGATCGGATCGGCCGTGGAATCTTCCACCGGGATGGTTTTGTTTATACGAATGCTTCTTCTCCAAGTGTGGTCTCTACTTCCCTTTGCCGCGCCTTCTCTTGGAGTATTACGATAAACGAGGGGCACCGATCTTCCAGTTTTCACACTCCACCATTCGGCACGTGGTTATCATGTTGACGCTATGTCGCGAGTACAGAGTTCAGCTAACTCGCAAGGTGTTTGACTACTTGGCGCTGATAAAGTCGCGTAAATGGGAATTCCAAACTCACGGATCCTTTTATACTAGCATGAAGCAGCAATGCGGGATTATCTCCGGCGAGGCTCCCAATAAAATTGAGAACTGGAGAGATGAATATTTCTTCGTCTGGGCCGATGAACATACGATAGCTGACTTTGATATCGAGCTCCGAACCGACTGCGTGTAGGCCATTGGTAGATATTAGGTTATAGTGATACCATCCGATCTAAACTTTTTGTGGCTAACTATATTTTTTAACTTTTTCTCAGATCGGCCTTTTCCAATTTTCGACCGCCCATATAATATCGAGAGAATCGCAAAGATACTTTCCCGACTTAGCCACCAATTTTGGCCTGAGGTGTCCGAAAAGCTTCGATTAAAGGGTTAATTATATTTTCCCAAAATTGTTTGCTCTGTTTTGAGTTGGATTCCCGCGCTGAATTTGTTTTTCTCTCACAGCTCTAGAGAGGAAGGAGAATGAAAAGACTGCTCTCCCAAAGACCTCTAAGAAAAATATGCATATCGCTAAGTGGAAGATGGTGGACTATTCCCAGATCTTAGGGTCCCTGCTGGACGGCGCCGAGCTTAAGTGTCCTGGAATGGCTTCGTCGACCCTGAAGAAGCAGTCGAGCTTCGTCCGTGAACCGAACGATGGGGATAAGGTCGATGAGACCGGGAATGATCATCCACAAGACACTACTGATAGACCGGTTCCTTCTGATCCGAAACTCCCCATAATTTCTGCTCAGGATGAAGGTAATAACCCGGTTCAGAAAGAGAAGATGAAGAAGAGGACGAGCGATCCAGCCACCGATCTCCCGGCTGATGAGTGGGACCCCGTCCAGGAGCTCAAGGCTTTGAGCTACAGCACCGGGCTCCAGCGTGGTCCTTCTGCTCTGGGACCAATGTATGAGCATGGTTCGAACGCCCCTCTTCTTACTCCATCCAATCTGGAGCAGTTATGGATGGGTTCTGCAGAGGGTTTTGGGGATAACCAAGCTCTTGTTGTCGCTAATCAACAAGCCAATGGTGCCATTGATGCTGGGGCGACTTCTGCTGCAGAAGTAGCTCCTACTGATCTGGTAGTTGCCAAATGTTTTGATAGATGTCGGGTCCGGGGGTCGGCCGTCCGCCCCTGTCATCGTTGAGCTGGATGGAAACAAAGGAGATCCCCCTCTGCAGCAGAGCGTTGAGAAGGCGGCAGAACGGGATAGCGTCGACGACCCCGCAGAGCGAGAGGGCGCTGAAAGGATGGCCGAGCGAGAGGATCATCTCACTGGTTTTGTGGAGGAGATCAAGAAGCATGTCAGCACGTCTCCTTGAAGTTTTAGATTCTTTCTTTGTTTTGTTTCCCTGATTTCTGCGAAGTATGTTTTGCCCGATGTGGCCGTGTATTCCGGATTCGGCTCACAGTTTAATGATAATTTAGCGCTCTTTTATTTCTAATGATTTTCCACTTGATATGTGTTGTTGAAATGGATCGGTTTAGTAAGTTTGTGAATGAGCTTGGCTTTTATCTTTATAGATACACGTATGTGGAATATGCCGGCGTTTTAAGTGATATTTGTATGGATGTGATTATTACTTTAAGGTAGCCCTGGTGCGTATTAGATCGGTGTTTTCGGACGGTACCTGAGATCGTTAAGTGCGAACATAAGAGTGCAAGATTGTCTTGGCTTAGTTTCTTATATGATTTGACGCGCTGCGAGGTAGGGCTCGGTTTACTCGTGAAAATATTTCCAGGGCACTTTAAACTGGAATGCGCTGCGAGGTAGGGCTCGGTTGGCTTGAAAGGAAGGTAAGGTAAGGGTGGGGAAAAATATTTAGGCTTACAAGAGAGTGGTAAAATGAAGAAGAAAGCCTAAATATGTATAAGTGATCCATGTATCCTTTTTTCAAATGCATAAGTATGATAATTAAAAAGATTCAAATTAAGGTTCTCACTTATTAGGATAGGATTCAGTTAATGAATGTTCAACTTAAGCCACGAAAATAAAAACACATGATCGAAGTATGGTTAGAGCTTACTTTCGAAAAGTGTACAATGCATCAAAGAACTACTAACTAGGGCCTTGAAACAATTCATGAGGTTAAAACACTTTTCAAGAAAAACTTTGACCCCTTATGCAAATGTAAACAATTTAAATGCTCAAAAATTCTAGACTCAATCCTAAAATGTTTAACAATTCGAATGCAACTACATGAATTTTTTTGAAAATTTTTTAAAAATTTTATCATTTTTTTGTTCTTTTCTATGCCTTAGGATGCAATGCAAGACTCAAGGGATGATAACAGAAAATAAGAGCAAAGAAAACATGTCAAACACACCACACACTCCCCCAAACTTGAATGACACCGTCTCAGTGGCAAACAAATCCAAGAGGAGTCAAAACACAAAGCAAAAACAAAGAAAACATGTGTGGTATATAGAAGGGATGGTTGTTGGTACCTCGGAGCTAAGTAGTGCTGGAGCTTGGGGTTGCTTCAGACTTCTTGCTCTTTGTGGGGGTCACGTGAGCTACTGCCTTGCCCTTATCCTTGTTAGCTCCTTCGTGAACTGAGTGGCGTGCAGGTAGGATGTTGTTTCCTTGAGGCTCACGTGTAGGAGCCACGGACCATCCACTGAAGGTATTGGCGATGAGGTTGAGCGTGTATCTCAAGACAGGACTGCGGACTCTCTTGATCTTCACCGTGTTTGGCTTGTAGTCATCGTTGCTTATGAGGTCCCACAGGTCGTTAGCTTGAGTGAAAGAGGGAAACTCCACTTTCTTAGCATCAGCCTTCAAACCGTAGGCTTGGCAAAGCTCCTGGATCGAGAGATGATAAGCTTGACGCCTGATCTTGAAGGTGATGTGGCCTTGGGAAGGAGTAGATAGACTCGGGTTCTCATACGTGAACTCCAAGGTGGCTAGGAAATCGATTGTCGCCTCGGGATATGTTGGACAATCCATACGAGATAAACACCGGAGCCCTATGTTCTTGAGAAGCTGATCGAAGTCTCCCAAGATCCCCATCTTAGCCAACAGATCTCTGCTTGCAAACTTCGTGGGATCGAACCTAAGCCATTCCAGCCTTTTCTTGGCTTGCTTTTTCTCTTTGGTCCATTTAACCCTCTCCTGAACCACCACTTCTTGACCTTCTCCTCCTTGTGATGTCTCTTCTCTTGTTCTCTTAGGAGCCATAGTACCTGAAACACAATTCTCAAGCAAGAGAATGAGCAAAGGCGGCGAATATTGAGAGAAAGACTAGGCAAGAAAGAAAAGCTTATAACAAATACCCTAGATTTTTGGGGAATTTATAAAAATTCTAGCAAGATAATAGAGAAGAAAATCTAGAGATAAGATTAAATCTAGAATTTTTCCTAATATCTAGCTAGTTTTAAAAATTGTTTAACCCCCCTAACATCTAATATTCAAGCAATGCAAATAAAAGGAAATTTTCTAAAAGATTTAAAACAAAGACTCGAAAATACCTTTGCAAAGTGTGAAAGAGGAAGTTGTTAGCCTTTAGGAAAAATCACACTCTCTCTTGCTTTAGAAATCTCGAAACACAAATGAGAGAGAGCGTGTTGTTGCTTGAAAATATAAAGGCTAACAAAAATCTAAAACTATGAGCAAAACTAGTTGTCTCTCACAAAAAGCTTGGTCAAGGCACATCTTTCATGGTCAAAGATTCCTGCCTTTACCAAGATTTGAATTTAAAAACAGGAGGGAAAGAAGAAAAGAGGGAAAAGAAATTGTACCTCGGCACGAGATCGAGTCCATTCGGTCGATCTAGGACTCGATCTCATGCCCATGTTGGCTAGGATCGAGAGATTTGATCGATCAGGGATTCGATTCAAATTGCATCGAGTCTTAGACCGATTGTACCCTCTCGTTCCTTGACTTTTGGTCAACTAGGCTGTACTCCTTGGATCGAGCCACATGATCGATTTGGGGGTCGTTTTGGCTTAGATCCGAGTGGCAGATCGAGTAGACTGATCGATATATTCCCGCGAATCGAGTGACTCGGTCGATCTACACCTCGTTTGCTTTTCAAGCTAAACGCATAAGTGGTTTATCCTCTCGTGATCGACCGTTCCACTCGATTTGTCTACTCGATCTCGTCTAGATCGACTGACTCCTCTCGATTCACTAGCTCGATCTAGTAAAGATCGAGCTAGGATGAGTCGATCTAGCACTCGATCTCTAGCCTACAATTAGCCTTTCTCGCCTCTTTTGACTCCAAGATCACACCTGACAATCCCTTATCCTTTCACCTACACACTTAGACAATAAAAGCATAAAACTGAAATAGAAATAAAGCAAAAATATGTACAGGATAGACATGGGAATGCCTCCCAAGTGCGCCTTCTTTAACGTCTTTAGCTAGACTTTACTTGGTTTAGGCCTGAGGGGGGTTTTGGCGAAGCACGGAGGTGCTCTCCTTGCTGCAATCACTCGCCAGGTAGGGCTTAACCCTATGCCTGTTGACCGTGAAAGCATTACCGCTCTTGCAAACCAATGTAACTGCTCCGTAGGGTAGAACCTCTTTGATCTCAAACGGTCCACACCACCTTTATTTGAGCTTGCCCGGGAACAGCTTCAACCTCGAATCGTAGAGTAGCACCAGACTGCCTTCTCTTAACTCCTTGTGAACAAGCTTCTTGTCATGAACCGCCTTGGTCTGCTCCTTGTAGATCTTAGCACTTTCGTAGGCTTCCAACCGTAGCTCATCAAGCTCATGTAGCTCAATCAACCGCTTCTCCTGAGCTGTCTTGAGGTTGTAGTTCAGCTGCTTCACTGCCCATAGTGCTCTATGCTCCAACTCAACAGGAAGATGACATGCCTTGCCGTAAAGAAGAGTGAAAGGAGTAGTGCCTATAGGGGTCTTGAAAGCGGTTCGGTAAGCCCACAAAGCATCATCAAGTTTAACCGCCCAATCTTATCTAGTAGCCCCAACTGTCCTCTCTAGTATAGCCTTGATATGCCTGTTAGACACCTCTACTTGCCCACTAGTTTGAGGATGATAAGGTGTTGCTACCTTGTGGTTCACGCCATACTTTTTCAAGAGGCTTTCAAACACTTTGTTGATAAAGTGGCTTCCACCGTCGCTGATCACTACCTTTGGAACTCCAAACCGTGGGAATATGATGGTCTTGAAGAGCTTTATCACCACCTTAGCATCATTGGTTGGGGAAGCTATAGCCTCAACCCACTTAGATACATAATCAACCGCCACTAAGATGAATTTTTTGCCGTAAGAAGATGGGAACGGTCCCATGAAATCTATCCCCCAAGCGTCAAAAACATCAACTTCAAAGATCGGCACCTGAGGCATCTCATTCCTCTTCGTAATGTTTCCAGCTCTCTGACATGCTTCACAAGCCTTAACAAATTCATGAGCGTCTTTGAACAGCGATGGCCACCAAAAGCCGGCTTGTAACACCTTTGTAGCGGTCTTGAAAGAAGCAAAATGACCACCATATGAAGAGCCGTGGTAATGTAGAAGTATGTCCTTAGCTTCTTCCCTTGTTACACACCTTCTATACAAGCTGTCCACCCCTCTTTTGTACAAGTATGGCTCGTCCCAAAAGTAATGGGAGATGAGAAGGCTCCTCTCCACAAGCCAAGTAGTTTACGATATCAGCGTACCAAGGCAAGTCGTCTTCTTTGAAACTCAAAACCTCTTCAAACTTGTCTTCAAGCTTCTCACATACCGCCGTGGTGATCATCATTAGCTGCTCCTCGGGAAGTGAATCATCTAATGGTAAAGCTTCATTAATTCTCATCCTATAGAGGTGATCAGCAACACCATTCTCTATCCCCTTCTTGTCTTTTATCTCAATATCAAACTATTGTAGAAGGAGAATCCACCTTAAGATCCTTGGCTTGGTGTCTTTCTTCGAGTAGATATTCCTCAAAGCAGCATGATCCGTGTACACAACAACCTTGGAGCCAACCAAATACGACCTGGACTTCTCAAAAGCAAACACAACAGCCAGCAGCTCCTACTCGGTTGTAGCATATCTCACTTGCGTGTCATCCAAGGTACGACTGGCGTAGAAGATAACATGCAACCGCTTGTCTTTCCTCTGACCAAGAACAGCTCATATGGCGTAGTCACTCGCGTCGCACATGATTTCAAACGGTAGACTCCAGTCTGGTGCTTGTACTATTGGCGCGGATACAAGAGCTTCTTTGATAGTCTTGAAAGCATGAAGACAATCCACATCAAACACGAACTCAGCTTCTTTGCACAACAGCCGCGTGAGGGGTCTAGCTATCTTGGAGAAATCTTTTATGAATCTCATGTAGAAGCCCGCGTGACCTAGGAAACTCCTTATCCCCTTGACATTAACCGGCGGCTCAAGACTCATCATGACCTCAACCTTAGCTTTATCAACCTCTATCCCTTTCTCTGATATCTTGTGCCCAAGCACGATCCCTTCCTTCACCATGAAGTGGCACTTCTCCCAGTTAAGCACTAGGTTTGTCTCCTCACAACGCTTAAGTACCTTGCAAAGATTCAACAAACAGGCAGAAAAGGACACGCCATATACAGAGAAGTCATCCATAAACACTTCTACCATCTCCTCTATAAGATCATAGAAGATCGACATCATACACCGCTGGAATATCGCAGGTGCATTACATAACCCGAATGGCATCCTTCGATATGCGAAGGTACCAAAAGGGCATGTAAATGGCATCTTCTTTTGATCGTTAGGGTAGATTGGTATTTGAAAGAAACCATTATAACCATCAAGAAAGCAATAATAAGGATGATTAGCAAGTCTTTCAAGCATCTGATCAATAAAAGAAAGAGGAAAATGATCCTTTCTAGTAGCAGAATTAAGCTTCCTATAGTCTATACACATACGGTGACCAGTAATGGTCCTAGTAGGAATCGATTCATCTTTATCATTCTTAATGACCGTGATCCCTCCCTTCTTAGGCACCACGTGTACAGGAGAAACCCACGTGCTGTCACTTATAGGATAGATCACGTCAGCCTCTTACAACTTAATGATCTCTTTCTTAACTACTTCTTTCAAATTCGGGTTTAAACGCCTTTGATGTTCAATAGAGGAAGAGTTTTCATTATCTAAGTGAATCCTATGAGTGCAAAGCATTGGTGAAAGGCCCTTGATGTCACTTAGAGAGTACCCAATGGCCTTCCTATACTTTCTCAGCTCATTTAGGAGCAAGTGCAACTCATCATCACTTAAGTTTTCATTCACAATCATGGGATAAGTCTCATTAAGCCCTAAGAAAGCATACCTTAGCCCTTTTGGGAGCTCCTTTAGGTCCACCTTTGGGGCTAGCAGCTCGCTCCAGTCCTCCTCGTGGCTTGTTTTGACGTTCTCGTCCTCAGTAGCCTCCTTAGAACCCGAGACATGAGCCTTAAGACTGCCTTCTTGAACCGTTATCCCCTCAGAGATCGAGTCATCCAGTCGATCTTCGACTCGTTCTGGTCCGGATCGAGCAACTTCACTCGATTGACCTACTCGATTTGATGTGGATCGAGCAGGAGATCGAGTCCCTGACTCGTTCTCTGAACTGATCGATTGGCTTCTCTCGATCTTCTCGTCGTTCTCTGAACTGATCGATTGGCTTCTCTCGATCTTCTCGTCGTTCTCTTCTCTGGATCGACCAGCCTCCTCAATCTTCTTGTCGATTGCTGTCCTGGATCGAGTGATCTTCTCGATTTCTTGATCGATCTCTAGGCATCTGCCTTCATCTTCTTTGACAACTCTTCTAGAATCAAGGAGATTGACATACTCTTGGGTCTTCTCACTTAAGTAACCGTACTCCCCTTTCTCCTTAGTCAAAGCTAGCTTCAAGTGATCCTCTTGTGCCAACTCTTCTAGCAATTCATCCGCCAAGGCATCTAACGTTTCTATGTAGAATGCTTGTCCTTCAATGGTCGGCTTCTTCAGGACCTCATTGATATCAAAATCCAGCTTGATGTCCTTGCCATGGTGCAGAGCTATCTTCCCATTCTAAACATTAATGATTGCTCCGGCGGTTGCAAGGAATGGTCTTCCAAATAAAAGCGGATCTTTAGGCTCTTCATCCATCTCAAGCACCACAAAGTCGATTGGTACATTGACATCGCTTATTCTCACTGGAAGATCTTCTAGCATACCCACTGGTAGTCTCACGCTTCTGTCAGCTAACACAAGGGAGATCCTACACTCTTTGAAACGTGTGAAACCGAGCTTCTTTGCTATAGAATGGGGCATGAGATTTATACTTGCTCCCAAATCGCATAAGCAGCTCACAAACTTCAATGGACCCAAAGCACAAGGAATGGTGAAGGATCTTGGATCTCCTAGCTTCTTAGGCACTATTTCTCTGTGAATAATGGCACTACACTCTTCACTAAGCACCAAAACTTCTTTACTCTCCTTGTTCTTCTTTGTAAGGGTGTCTTTGATGAACTTAGCACACTTCGGCATCATGGCTAGGCAATCCACAAGAGGCAACTTGATCTCAACGTCCTTTAGATGTTTCTCAAACAAGAGTCTATGCTTCTCTATCAGCTGTTTCTTGAAGCGGCCAGGAAAAGAAAGCTTAGGTACATACGGTGGAGGCACATAAACATCTTTCTCTTTAGTAGCTTGCTCCACTTTCTTCTCTACGGCTACCTCTTTACCCTTTCTTGGTCTCTCAATCCACACATTATCAAAGTTGATCTCCTCATCAGCTGAAAGCTTACCCTCCCCCTCTTGGACTACAATGTCCTCATTGTCTTTAGGTGCAACTCTCGGCGGAAGCTCTCTACCACTCCTCAAGGTGATAGCGTTTGCATACTCTTTCGGATTCTGCTCACACTTCCTCGGTAAGCTGTTCTGACCGCTTGTACTAGCCTTTCCCTTCTCTAACTGCTTGATCTTGTTGTTCAGGTTTGTTATCTGAGTTGAGACGTCAGTAAGAGAGGAGTCAAGGCGGTTGTTCATCTCGGAAAACTTCTGATTAGATGAAGCTTGACCTTGAAGCAACTGCTGAAACATTGCTTGAACCGGATATTGAGGAGGCTGTTGCATCTGTTGCTGTTGAGGAACTGATGAGCAGTTTCTTTGCAAGGGTGAGTATGCAATGAGGTTATCAAACTCAAATGCAAGACAGGTTGTAGCACAATATGCAAGAGAGAGTCAATCCACACATTGGATGATAGAAAAATACAAAGAGAATGCAAGGACTATGCAAATCTAAGCGAAACGAGATATGTTTTGAGAAAATCCCTAAAAACTAGATGCAATGACTAAATGGAATGCAGATCTATTTTAAAATTACCAGGAATGATCAAACTACCATGAGGAATAAACAGAATAATTAAAGGACAAAGCTACGAATTACTAAAATTCGACTAGTGGATCGACCATGGGATCGACCACTAAATCGAGCAATAACGATCGATCTCGTCTAAAAATGCAAGAACAGTAAAACTAACGACCAGGATGCTATCAAAGATCAAGCGAATGACGAGAGAAGATGTAAAGATTCTAAAAGTGAGGGCCTAGGGTTGAGATTCATGGTCAGGGGTTTCAAAGTTCGACCTTGGGTTGAAAACTTTAAATCGACTCACTTTGTGAGAACCTCTAAGCCTTGAAAACTAAGCAAGATCTATCTGTGGCTTTCGGTATAGATCACTCCTTCATCCTCTCCTCCAAACCCATGGCTTTTGGTGGAAAGAGAGGTCGAAGGCATGGAAAACAGATTTCAAACGAGTGGCTTAACTAGTCCCCCAACCTTCCATGGCTTTTGGGAAGGGGTAACTAGTCTCTAGGGTAAGATCTTCAGAGGTCCGTGGATCCTGTCAAGGTAAGGAACCTCTCGGATCATAAAGTTCTTGGCGTGAGAGTCTTTAAGCTTTGAGAACTCGACACCCTAGAAGAGATAGCCATTAAACACTTAGAAAAACCCCAAGATCAAAACCTTTTTGACCCCTTAGATCCTCTCAACCCCGAACCCAAATGAACTACTCACTACACATAAGATAAATCAAGCAAAGCATAGAAAAGGAAACGATGAACATGAAAAGAAAACTAGATTAAGCTGAAAACGATTCAATTACAAAAGCTTAAGAAAACTCAAGGTTCGACAATGGTGATTATCTCCGAGACCAGAGAGAAAAACATAAAAAAGATAAGGATGAAAAGTTGTATGGGAAAAGGACGTCGCCGCCTTCCCAAAATGTCGAAAACAAGCTGATGGTCCCCCCCTCGCTAGCGGCCAAAAGTGGTTGAAAGGACGGAGATCGACTCCGGGATCGAGCGGCTCTCTCGATCATCTTTGGACATCGTGTCTTCAACTCGATCTGGGTCTCGATCATCTTCGGAGGATCGAGTGTTGCATCCGATCTCGGTATCGATCTTCGGTTGGATCGAGTGGTGTACTCGATCCGGCTCTCGCTCTGCATGGTGTCATTTACGTCTGTACCATTTGATCCATTGCTTCACTCGATCTTCGTCTCGATCATTCTCCTTGGATCGCCTGGTCTTCTCGAACTTCTGGTCGATCTCATCCTAGATCGGCCTGCCATGCTCGATCTGTTCCTCGATCTCTGATCCTTAGCACATATCCGAGCTTCCACGAACCGCTACAACAGCTTCAGCACGTCCACAAACCTCCACGACTCCAAAGCAGCCAGAAACAACCTGAATGTGATGCAAAATGCAAGGAACATGCGTATGCTGTTGCAAGAATGCTCTAGGACTCTAAGTAATGCAATCTAATCTAAAATGTGATGTAAATGCATGAAAAGCTAGCTAATGTGTATGCAAAATGTATGTAATATGCAGTAATATCAACTCTCCCAAACTTACTTCTTGCTTGCCCTCAAGCAACAGAAAATAAGTAAGGAAGAGAGGTTTTAAGAAAAACGAATGGGGGTTTAAGCTTCTTGCAAAGGTGCTTTTCAAATGAATCAATCTCAATGTCCTAGTTAACAGTTCTAAAATGCTATGCTCACACTCATACTCCAAAGAACTTAGCCATACTCATCACACAAAGAAATTCAGATCATGACTCTCCTATTCCTAACAATCAAAGAAACTCATCCTTTAACATTCATTAACATTCGAACCATGAATCAAACTTATGCACTTTAAAGCAAAACACATTTGGCTAAGGGTGTAGGTTATGAGCATTGAATGATCTCATTTGAAAAGGGTTTACAATTAAAACAAGAACTTTATGCATAATGCTAAAGGTGAAGGCAATTGATGCATACATGATCAGATTCTCATCTACCCATGTAAACTAACAATGATCCTAAACCCCTCTCATTTATTAACTTTCATCCTCACTCACCACTTAGAATCTACCCTTTTTCTTCTCAAAGCTTAGCATTCGCTAATTCGAAACAACAACATTTTTAAACTCTTTAGGCTAGTGAAAGGGTTTTGAAAATAATTTTGCTCTTTAACTATTTCTTTTTGGTAGCTCTCTTATTAATTTTTTTCTTTTCTCTTTTTTTTTTATTTTTTTATTTGGCACTTAGGCTCTTTTTTTTTCTTTTTCTTTTTACTTTTATTTGGGAGAGCTACCTCCTGAAATTTATTAGAGCATATATAGCTTATAAACACAACCTTTCACTTGAAACCCATTCCTTTCTTTTAAACACCAAACTCTTTGAAACCGAGAACAAATAGAAATAAAAACAACCCCAATGATCCCCCAAACTTATCCTAAGCCTATACCTAGCTTCAAAATGCAAAGCTAGCAATCATATGAGAACCAAATCATGTCGCCTAAACCTAACACTTTATGCTAAGTTCAAAACCGAAAAGAAGGCCTCACAATGATGTCACACAAGAAATATTTGGCTTCAAAGAAGGGTAAGGGTCAAGGTGGGAGTTCTACTTAGGCTCACAAAGAGTGGTAAAAAGGAAGAAGAGAGCCTAAATATTTTAAAATCCATGTGTTCATTTTCAAATCCATAAGGATGATAATTAAAATTTCAGATTAATGTTTTCACTTATTAGGACAAGTTTCAAATCATGAGAGTTCAATTCAAGTCACGAAAATCATAGCAAGTGATCCAAGCATGGTAAGAACTTACTTTCAAAGCATAAGCAAAGCATTAGAGAACTACTAACTAGGGCATTGAAACAATTCATGAGTATAAAACACCTTTTTAAGAAACTTTAACCCCTTATGCAAATGCAAACAACCTAGATGCTAAGAGAAATTCTAGACTCAATCTTAACATGTTTTGACAAGATGAATGCAACTACATGAATCTTTGAAAATTTTTAAAACTTTTACCAATTTTTCATGAACTAAAGACTCAAGGATGCTAAAGGAAAATAAGATCAGAAAACACATGTCAAACCACACATGTACTCCCCCAAACTTGCTTGACACCGTCCCGGTGGCAAACACATTTGAAGGAGTACCAAAACACAAAGCAAAAAGAAGCAAATATGAGCGGTTATGTACAATGGAAGAAGGTTGTTACCTCTGGTCTAGTCTCGGCTGGAACTTGAGGATGTTCCAGAGGAGCTAGATACTATGGTCTTGCCCTTGTCAGTTGGTTCTTGGAGAGAATGGCGCGCCGGCTGAATGGTGCTGCCTTGTGTCTCGCGGATGACAACTTCACCGGTTGAGAGCCTCCTCTTCTCGGGTTGGTGAACCTCTTCACTTGTATCCTTCTTAGGCGAGCCTCCTTGAAGCGCCTTGACCTTCTTGGCAAGTTTCTTGAGCATTTTGCCTTGCCACTTGTTGATTTTCCTTTGCATCTCCACAACAGATGCTAGGAACTTCTCTGTTTTGGTTCTCGGCTCAAAGTCTAACTTGGGAAGGGTGTAGGCTTCGGGCATCTCATCTTCTGTGGCAGGAGACTCAGACCTTTGACGAGGAGCAATAGTTGGGGCAGGTGGTCCTCCTAGAGGATCAAAGCACTCCTCTTCCGTGGGCAAGAACTCGATGTTACCAACACCAAGCAGCTCGGTCTCGTTTCTGTTTGGCAGGATGCACACTCTCTTCTTGTCTTCGTCGTCTATGAAGAGGTAAGCGTAGAACCCTTCTGCTGGCGTGCGTCCCAAGCTGTCGGTATTCCTCATGTAGGCCTCGTCCATGAAAGCTCTGGCTGGTACATGTGCAAAGTCGTGTATAGGCACACCAGCTTGCAAGAATAGAGGAGTGAGGAAGCCGCCAATGAAAGAAGAAGTTGCCTTGCACCGCAAGGCATAAGCCTTGTATTTCACCAAGGAGGCAGCAAGCACACAACCGTAGTTCACCTCGTCGCCGAGCTCATCCTCCATAGGCTCGTCATTTTCATCCGGGTCACACACCAAGTGCTTCACGCCTTGGAACAGGAAGCAAAGCTCGGTCTTTGTGACCGTGGGAGCAACTGATCTTCCGCTAAACGTGTTAGCAATCAGCTTCAGAGTGTACCTCAGCACCGGGCTTCTCACTCTCTTGATCTTGGCGGTGTTGCCTTTGTAGTCCTCGTTGCTAATCTGGTCCCAAAAGTCGTTAGCTCTCTTGAAGGCGGGGAACTCGACCTTGTTGGCATCCGCATTGAGACCATATGCTTGACATAGCTCGGGGATGGAGAGGCTGTAGGCTTGACGTCCAACCTTGAAGGAGAGGTGACCATGTAAAGGAACGGATGTGCTAGGGTTCTCGTAACGGAACTCCAACGTGGCAAGGAAGTCTATTGTCACATCTGGAATGGTTGGGCAATCCATCCGTGACAGACATCTTAGGCCAATGTTCTTGAGGAGTTGGTTGTAATCCCATAGAATCCCTAGCTTGAACAGCAGCTCTCGATCAGCAAACTTGGTAGGCTCAAACCGAAGCCTTTCAAGCCGTTTCTTGTCCCTCTTCTCATCCTTACTCCATCTGACCCTCTCTTGAACAGCCACCTCTTGTCCTTCTCCCTCTTGTGCTGTCTCTTCTCTTGTTCTTTTCGGGGCCATTGTACCTGAAACAAATTTTTCAAGAAGTGTGATAAGCAAAACGGCGGTTTGATGAGAAAATAAGAGAGGAGAAGGAGAAAGCTTATAACTACTACCCTAGAATCTTGGGGAATTAATAAAAATTATAGCTAAATAAAGGAGAATCAAATCCTTATATACTAGAAAATCTAGATTATTCTTTTTACTTAGCTAAAATTTAAAATTCAAAAACAGCCCTATCTTCTAGAACAATATCTTACGAATTAAAAGGAAATTTTCCCAAAAATATTTCATTAAACTCTGAAAATACCTTTGCAAGAATGTTAAAGAACCTTTGCTAACCTTTGAAAACCGAAATAGGGGTCCTCATGATCGAGCTACGTCCTCGATTTAGGGGTCGATTTGGCATAGATCAGAGAAATTAGATCGGTTGATCCATTTTGGATCGATCGATCTTTTTTCGTCAAGGTCGATCTTATCACTCGTTCTCGTTTAGATCGACTGGCTCCTCTCGATTCACTGACTCGATCTAGCAAAGATCGGGTCAGGATCAGTCGATCTAGCACTCGATCTCTAGCCTTTTCTTAACCCATATCGCCTCTTTTTGACTTCAAGATCAAGGTTTAGACTCCTCATACCTGTTCCTGCACACTTGCAAAATAAAAACATAAAACTGAAAGAGAAATAAAGCAGATATATGTACAGGATAGACATGGGAATGCCTCCCAAGTGCGCTTTCTTTAACGTCTTTAGCTAGACTTTACTTGGTTTAGGCGGATGGTGGGTCTTGGAGAAGCACCGAGGTACTCTCCTTGTCATAGCTGTCTGCCAAGTAAGGCTTGACTCTGTGTCCGTTGACGGTGAATGCACTGCCACTCTTTCCCATCAATGTAACAGCTCCATAAGGCAACACTTCTTTGATCACAAACGGCCCGCTCCACCTTGATTTGAGCTTTCCCGGGAAGAGTTTGAGTCTTGAATTGTACAGCAACACAAAACCTCCTTCCTTAAGCTCCTTGGCAACCAACTTTTTGTCATGAGCTTCCTTAGTCTGCTCCTTGTATATCCGAGAGCTCTCATAAGCGTTCAGTCTTAACTCGTCCAGTTCATGTAGCTGAATAAGGCGCCCCTCTTGAGCAGTCTTGAGATCAAAGTTCAGCCTCTTCACAGCCCACAACGCACGTTGTTCCAGCTCAACCTGGAGATAACAGCCCTTACCATAGAGTAGAGTGAAAGGGGTTGTACCAATCGGTGTTTTGAAGGCAGTACGGTAAGCCCAAAGAGCGTCGTCCAGCTTCACTGCCCAGTCTTTTCTTGTTGCTCCGACAGTCTTCTCCAGTATAGCCTTGATTTGCCGGTTGGAGACTTCCACTTGACCGCTTGTTTGAGGATGATACGGTGTAGCCACCTTATGCTTAACACCATACTTTCTCAAGAGGTTCTCAAAGACCTTGTTTATGAAGTGGCTTCCTCTATCACTTATAACCACCTTAGGTACCCCAAATCTCGGGAAAATGATACTCTTGAACAGCTTGATTACCACCTTAGAGTCATTTGTAGGGGAAGCAACAGCCTCAACCCATTTAGAGACATAATCCACTGCTACTAAGATGTATTTGTTGTCATACGAAGAAGGAAATGGCCCCATGAAGTCTATTCCCCACGCGTCGAACACGTCAACCTCGAAGATGGGAACCTGAGGCATTTCGTTCCTCTTAGTGATATTCCCTGCTCGTTGACATGCCTCACAGCTCTTCACAAACTCGTGTGCATCTTTGAAGATGGACGGCCACCAGAAACCGGCTTGCAACACTTTCGTGGCAGTCTTGAATGAAGCGAAGTGTCCTCCGTAGGAAGAGCCATGGCAGTGATAGAGGATGTCTCTAGCTTCTTCCTTCGTAACACATCTCCGGTACAAACTGTCCACTCCTCTCTTGTATAAGTAGGGCTCGTCCCAAAAGTAGTCACTAGCCTCTCTCATGAACCGCTTCTTGTGATAGCTGTTGAGATGTGTTGGCTCCTCACCACATGCTAAATAGTTCACGACATCAGTATACCATGGTAGATCCTTCTCTTTGAAACTCAACACCTCTTCGAAACGCCCCTCTAGCTTTCCACAAACAGCCGTGGTAATGGCCATGAGTTGCTCTTCTGGAAGAGAGTCATCTAAGGGGAGAGACTCGTTGATCCTTAGCCGTGAGAGATGGTCAGCGACTCCGTTTTCTATTCCCTTCTTGTCTTTAATCTCCATGTCAAACTCCTGGAGTAAGAGAATCCACCTCAAAAGCCGAGGCTTAGTGTCTTTCTTCGAGTAGATATATCGCAAAGCAGCGTGATCCGTGTATACAATAGCCTTGGAACCAACAAGATATGACCTGAACTTCTCAAAGGCGAACACCACTGCAAGCAACTCCTTCTCCGTAGTAATGTACCTTGTTTGCGTGTCATCCAAGGTTCTTGAAGCATAGTAGATCACGTGTAGCTTCTTGTCTTTCTTCTGACCAAGAACGGCTCCTACGGCGTAGTCACTAGCATCGCACATGATCTCAAAGGGTAGAGAATAGTCTGGTGCTTGAACTATAGGGGCTGATGTAAGGGCTTCCTTGATAGTCACGAAAGCTCGCAAACATTCCTCATCAAACACAAACTCAGCTTCTTTGCACAACAACCGTGTAAGAGGGCGTGTAATCTTGGAGAAATCCTTGATGAAGCGCCTATAGAACCCGGCGTGTCCTAAGAAATTTCTGGCTCCCTTAACGTTAACCGGCGGCTCAAGACCCATCATGACTTCCACTTTAGCCTGATCAACCTCAATGCCCTTCTCTAATATCTTATGACCAAGCACGATCCCTTCTTTGACCATAAAGTGGCATTTCTCCCAGTTTAGCACCAAGTTTGTCTCTTCACAACGCTTTAGTACCCTGCAAAGATTCAACAAACACGCAGAAAAGGACGCACCATAGACAAAGAAGTCATCCATAAACACCTCTACCATCTCTTCTATTAGATCGGAGAAGATCGACATCATACACCGCTGAAATGTAGCCGGTGCATTACACAATCCAAACGGCATCCTTCGATATGCGAAGGTACCGTAGGGACATGTGAAGGTCGTCTTCTCCTGATCATTTGGGTGAATTGATATTTGAAAGAAACCACTATACCCATCGAGAAAACAGTAGTAAGAGTGATTAGCAAGTCTCTCAAGCATTTGATCAATAAAAGGCAAAGGGAAATGATCTTTCCTAGTCGCAAGGTTAAGTTTCCTATAATCAATACACATCCTATGACCAGTAATGGTTCTAGTAGGAATAAGCTCATCTTTATCATTCCTTATGACTGTGATCCCTCCCTTCTTAGGCACCACGTGTACAGGAGAAACCCACGTGCTGTCACTTATGGGATAGATCACGTCAGCCTCTAAAAGCTTAAGGATTTCTTTCTTAACAACCTCTTTCAAATTAGGATTCAAACGCCTTTGATGTTCTATAGAAGAGGCGTTCTCATTATCCAAGTGAATCCTGTGAGTGCAAAGCATCGGTGAAAGGCCCTTGATGTCACTTAAAGAGTACCCAATGGCCTTCCTATACTTTCTCAGCTCATTTAGGAGCGATTGCAACTCATCATCACTTAGGTTTTCATTCACAATCACGGGATAGGTGTTATTAGGCCCTAAGAAAGCATACCTTAGCCCTTTTGGGAGCTCCTTAAGGTCCACCTTTGGCGCTAACAGCTCGCTCCAGTCATCATCGTGGCTGTTGTTGTTGCTTTCCTCCTTGGAACCCTCCTTAGAACCCGAGGCATGGCCCTTAAGACTGCTTTCCTCAACCGCTATCCCTTCTGGAATCGATTCCTCCAGTCGATCTTGCTCTCGATGTCGTCTAGATCGAGCAATTTCGCTCGATTCACTTACTCGATTTGATGTGGATCGAGTAAGGGATCGAGACGCTGAGTCGATATCCTGATTGGACCCCAAAATGATCGGAAGGTTTCTCTCGATTGTCGACTCGATTGTTTTTCCGGATCGATCATTCCTCTCGATCTGTCTGTCGATTGCTGCACCGGATCGAGTTATGTTCTCGATTTCCTTGTCGATCTGACTCCTGGATCGAGTGATAGCGTCAATCTCGGGGTCGATCTCTAGGCAGCAGCTTTCATCCTTCTTAACAATCTTCCTAGAATCCAGCAAGTTGACGTACTCCTGGGTCCTCTAATCCACATAGCTAAACTCCCCTGGCTCCTTAGTCAGTGCTAGCTTCAGATGGTCTTCCTGAGCCAGCTTTTCTAGCAACTCATCCGCTAAGGCATCCATCGTTTCAATGTAGAAAGCTTGCCCTTCTATGGTCGGCTTCTTCAGAACCTCATTGATATCAAAGTCCAGCCTTATGTCCTTTCCCAAGTGCAAGGCAATCTTCCCGTTCTTGACATCGATGATAGCCCCGGCGGTTGCAAGGAATGGTCTTCCTAGGATGAGTGGATCCTTAGGTTCTTCATCCATCTCCAACACGAAGAAGTCCGTAGGCACGTTCACACCACTGATTCGCACCGGTAGATCTTCAAGCAGCCCCACTAGTAGCTTCACACTCTTATCAGCCAGCACCAACGAGATCCTACAGTCTTTGAAACGAGTAAAGCCAAGCTTCTTAGCCACGGAATGAGGCATCAGATTTATGCTAGCTCCAAGATCACAAAGGTAACTCTTGAACTCCAGAGGACCTAAAGCGCATGGTATAGTGAAGCTTCCAGGGTCTCCCAACTTCTTAGGGACTATCTCCTTATGTATTACAGCACTACACTCTTCACTTAGAACAAGCACCTCCTTGCTTTCCTTATTCTTCTTCACGAGAGTGTCTTTGAAGAATTTGGTGCATTTAGGCATCATTGCAAGGCAGTCAACAAGAGGTAGCTTGATCTCCACGTCCTTAAGATGCTTCTCAAAGAGGATTCTATGCTTCTCTATGAGTTGCTTCTTGAAGCGGCCAGGAAAAGGCAGCTTAGGTACATACGGTGGAGGCACATAAGCATTCTTCTCCTTAGTAGTTTGCTTAGCTTTCTTCTCAGCAACTGCTTTGTCTCCTCTTCTTGGCCCTTGGATCCAGACATTGTCAAAGTTAATCTCATCATCAGCTGAAGGCTTACCCTCCCCCTCTTGAATTACAACGTCCTCGTTGTTCTTAGTAGAGACCGGAGGTTCTAGCTCTTTGCCGCTTCTTAACTTGATGGCGTTGGCATACTCTTTAGGATTCTGCTCACACTTGCCCGGTAGGCTATTCTGACCACTTGTACTCGCTTTCCCCTTCTCTAGCTGCTTGATCTTGTTGTTTAGGTTGGTGATCTGAGTGGAGAAGTCAGTGAGAGACGAGTGTTCATCTCGGCGAACTTCTGGTTTGTAGAGGCTTGCCCTTGTATCAGCTGTTGAAACATTGCCTGAACCGGATCAACTTGTTGTTGCATCGGCTGTTGCTGCTGAGGTGCAAAGCCCGGAGGGTAGTTAGGCGTATAACCCTTGTTACTCTGATGTTGCCCTTGGAAGTTGTTCTGCCCTTGACCTTGGAAACCACCACTCGGCTGAAAGCCTTTATTGTAAGGGATGAAAGGTTTTGCTTGCTGAGCAGGGTACACTTGGTCCTTAGGGTTGGCAACGTTGGTGCTTCGGTAGGAGAGATTGTTGTTCTGGTTGTAGCCTTGGTTGTAGCCTTGAGGTTTGTAATTGTTCTGTCCCGCCACCCAATTGGCTTCTTCTTGGCTTAACTCTAGCTCCTCTTGATTCTCATCCGCTTCACCAACAAAGTGAACATGCTTCTGGTTGGCTAACAACAGCTTATCTATCTTCTCATGCAAAGATTTCAGGTCCTTTTTGTGAGACTCTAGCTCGGATCCCCTCGGTGCACGGTCATAATCCTCAGCGTAGTTGCCATCACTCAATGCCAAGTTTTCTATCAGCTCCATGCCCTCTTCTACCTCCTGACCAAGGAAGTTCCCTTTGCTAGCTGTGTCAAGCAACAACCTGATCTTTGGTGAAGCTCCGCGGTATATGGTGCTGAGTAGGGTCTCCTCGCTGAAACCGTGATGAGGACATTGGATCGTGTAGTCTTTGAAACGCTCCATTGCCTTGTTGAAGGTCTCGTTGTTTCGTTGAGAGAAGCCGCTGATTTCGCTTCTCAACCGTGCTGTCCTGGTGCTAGAGAAGAACTTTTAGAGAAAGGCCTTCTTACACTCGGACAATGAGGTCATGGTGCCTTGTGGGAGGGTCTTCTCCCAATGCCTAGCCTTGTCTCCGAGTGAAAAGGGAAAGAGACGCAGCTTGAAAGCATCTTCGGATATGCCATTGATCTTGATCATCCCACATACTTGCTCGAAGTTGTCAAGGTGCTCCAAGGGATCTTCCATTGTTAAGCCGTGGAACTTGTTGTTTTGCACCATGGAGATGAAACCTGGCTTAATCTCGAAGTTGTTGTTTTGTACAGGAGGAGGAGTGATCCCAAACCTATTGTGATGAGTATTGGGAGCATCTCCGGCTCCTATGATCCTTGGGGGTCTAGCCGCATGTTGGGGGTTTCCATTGCCCCTTCCTACTGCCCCATGAGCTGGAGGAGGTCCCTCTGGTTGCTCGTGTTCTGCCATAGCTTCAAAGTCAACCAAACCGTGCTGAACAATCTCCTCAAAGGCTCTGGCTTGTTCTCTTACTCTTCTTTGCCGTGAATGACGAAGCTGATGAATATTGTCCAAAGGTTGAAGTAGATTGTTATCTCCCCTTGAACGAAAATTCATGTACCTGAGAACACATGTTTCAGAGTAGAATGATTAGTAACTTTAAACAAGGTAAAGACTTAGTCTTTGCTAAGTCCCAAATCTCTATGTTTTCTAAACAACCCTAGGATGGAAACGGCGCCATTTGATAAGCAGTTTCTTTGCAAGGGTGAGTATGCAATGAGGTTATCAAACTCAAATGCAAGACAGGTTGTAGCACAGTATGCAAGAGAGAGTCAATCCACACCTAGGATGATAGAAAATACAAAGAGAATGCAAGGACTATGCAAATCTAAGCGAAACGGGATAGGTTTTGAGAAAATCCCTAAAAACTAGATGCAATGACTAAATGGAATGCAGATCTATTTTAAAATTACCAGGAAGGATCAAACTACCATGAGGAACAAACAGAATAATTAAAGAAAAAAGCTACGAATTACTAAAATTCGACTAGTGGATCGACCATGGGATTGACCACTAGATCGAGCAATAACGATCGATCTCGTCTAAAAATGCAAGAACAGTAAAACTAACGACCAGGATGCTATCAAAGATCAAGCTAATGACGAGAGAAGATGTAAAGATGCTAAAAGAGAGGGCCTAGGGTTGAGATTCATGGTCAGGGGTTTCAAAGGTTCGACCTTGGGTTGAAAACTTTAAATCGACTAACTTTGTGAGAATCTCTAAGCCTTGAAAACTAAGCAAGATCTATATGTGGCTTTCGGTATAGATCACTCCTTCATCCTCTCCTCCAAACCCATAGCTTTTGGTGGAAAGAGAGGTCGAAGGGCATGGAAAACAGATTTCAAACGAGTGGCTTAACTAGTCCCCCAAACTTCCATGGCTTTTGGGAAGGGGTAACTAGTCTCTAGGGTGTGATCTTCAGAGGTCCCTGGATCCTGTCAAGGTAAGGAACCTCTCGGATCATAAAGCTCTTGGCGTGAGAGTCTTTAAGCTTTGAGAACTCGACACCCTAGAAGAGATAGCCATTAAACACTTAGAAAAACCCCAAGATCGAAACCTTTTTGACCCCTTAGATCCTCTCAATCCCGAACCCAAATGAACTACTCACTACACATAAGATAAATCAAGCAAAGCATGGAAAAGGAAACGATGAACATGAAAAGAAAACTAGATTAAGCTGAAAACTATTCGATTACAAAAGCTTAAGAAAACTCAAGGTTCGACAATGTTGATTATCTCCGAGACTAGAGAGAAAAACATAAAAAAGATAAGGATGAAAAGTTGTATGTGAAAAGGACATCGCCGCCTTCCCAAAATGTCGAAAACAAGCTGATGGTCACCCCCTCGCTAGCGGCCAAAAGCGGTTGAAAGGACAGAGATCGACCCGGGATCGAGCGGCTCTCTCGATCATTGTCGGACATCGTGTCTTCAACTCGATCTGGGTCTCGATCATCTTCGGAGGATCGAGTGTTGCATCCGATCTCGGTATCGATCTTTGGTTGGATCGAGTGGTGTACTCGATCCGGCTCTCGTTCTGCATGGCGTCATTTACGTCTGTACCATTTGATCGATTGTTTCACTCGATCTTCGTCTCGATCATTCTCCTTGGATCGCCTGGTCTTCTCGAACTTCTGGTCGATCTCATCCTAGATCGGCCTGCCATGCTCGATCTGTTCCTCGATCTCTGATCCTTAGCACATATCCGAGCTTCCACGAACCGCTACAACAGCTTCAGCACGTCCACGAACCTCCACGACTCCAAAGCAGCCAGAAACAACCTGAATGTGATGCAAAATGCAAGGAACATGCGTATGCTGGTGCAAGAATGCTCTATGACTCTAACTGATGCATTCTAATCTAAAATGTGATGTAAATGCATGAAAAGCTAGCTAATGTGTATGCAAAATGTATGTAATATGCAGAAATATCAGGAACAAATCCGGGAGGAAACATAGGAGTGTAGCCTTTGTTGCCTTGCTGCTGCTTCTGACCTTGAAAGTTCCCTTGCCTCTGCCCCTGAAAGCCACTATTCGGTTGAAAACCCTTGTTGTAAGGAATAAACGGCTTTGCTTGCTGAGGGGGGTACACCTGATCCTTTGGATTCTCAACGTTTGTACTCCTGTATGAGAGATTGTTGTTGGCTTGGTACCCTTGAGAATATCCCGGAGGCTTGTTGTAATTCTGACCAGCAATCCAGTTAGCTTCTTCTTGACTCAACTCTAGCTCCTCGGAGACATCTTCAGCTTCTCCCACGAAGTGAACGTGCTTCTGATTTGCAAGCACTAGCTTGTCTATCTTGTGCTCTTTCTTGTGTGACTCAAGCTCGGAACCTCTAGGTTCTCGGTCTTAGTCCTCGGCGTAATTCCCATCACTCAAAGCCAAGTATTCTATAAGTTCCATACCCTCTTCCACTTTTCGACCAAGAAAGTTACCCTTGCTTGCCGTATCAAGTAGCATTCGGATATTGGGTAAAGCTCCTCGGTATATTGTGCTCAAGAGAGTCTCATCACTGTAGCCGTGGTGAGGACACTGAATGGTTTAGTCATTGAATCTCTTCATAGCTTCATTGAATGTCTCGTTCTGTCTTTGAGTGAAGCCACTAATCTCACTTCTCAACCGAGCTGTTCTGCTGCTTGAGAAAAACTTTGAGAGAAAAGCTTTCTTACAACAGCCCAAGAGGTAATGGTGCCTTGTGGAAGGGTCTTCTCCCAATGCCTAGCCTTATCTCCAAGAGAAAATGGGAAGAGCCGTAGCCTGAAAGCCTCTTCCGAGATCCCATTGATCTTTATAATCTCACACACTTGCTCAAAGTTGTCAAGGTGCTCCAAGGGGTCTTCCATAGCCAGCCCGTGGAATTTGCTATTCTGAACCATAGAGATGAATCCAGGCTTTATCTCAAAGTTGTTATTCTGGACTGGTGGAGGAGTGATCCCAAAGTGGTTATGATGTGTATTTGGAGCATCTCCAGGACCGATGATCCGTGGTGGTCTAGCTGCGTGATTGGGGTTTCCATTGCCCCTTCCTACACCACCGTGAGCTGGTGGAGGTCCCTCAGGATGTTCTTGCCCAGCCATTTTCGCAAAGTCTACTGAACTGGCTTGAACAATCTCCTCAAAGGCTCTAGCTTGCTCTCTTGCTCTTCTTGTTCTTGAATGTCCGAGTTGGTGAATATTGTCCAGGGGTGTAAGTAAGTTGTTGTCACCCCTAGAACGTAAATTCATGTACCTGAAAGACACAAGTGTGAAGAGAAAGATATTAGTAACCAAACTTAAAGTAAAGGCTTAGTCTTTACTAAACCCCAAATCTTAATGCTTCCTAACAATCCTAAGATGGCAACAGCGCCATTTGAAAACAGGATTTTAAGTGCAAGCAAGGAGATTATCAAAACCCAAACCACATGTTATGATGTAGTACAGTAGTAAGGGGAATCAATCCAACCTAGGAAGCAGGAAGAACACTAAGAATGCAAGGATGAAGCAAATCTAAGCAAATCGGATAAATAGTTGGTAAAATCTAACAAAACTAAATGCAACAACTAAATGAGATGCAGAACAATTTTAAAATCCCTGGAAGAGGGTTAACTACCACTAGGAACAAGCAGAAGATTAAAAATGCAAAGTTACTAAGAACTAAAAATCGACCAGTGAATCGACCACTGGATCGAGCACTGGATCGAGCAGAATGGACTGATCTAACAAACAACTTAAAGGAAATGACTTATAATGAACAAGATGCAACTTTATGACAAGCAAACGGTTTTAAAATACTAAAAAGGAGGGTTTAGGGTCGAGGGTCATATTCAAGGGTCTCAAAGGTTTAAGCTTTGGTTTGAAAACATTTAGATCTACTCACTTATGAGGTTTCTCTAAGCCTTGAAAACAAAACAAGAACCATCCATGGCGTGTGGTATGGTTCACTTCCTCAATCTCTTCTCCAAACCCATGGCGTTTGGTGGAAAAAGAGATCGAAGAGCAAGGAAAACAGATTTCAATACAATGACCTAACTAATCCCCTTTACAACCATGGCGTGTGGGAAAGGAAAGATTAGTCTCTAGGATCTGGTTTTCTAGGATATCTGAATCCTGTCAAGATAAGACAGCCCTGGAATCATAGAGACCTTTTTCCAAGGCTCTATAAGCCTTATGACCCCAAGATCCTAGAAGAGAAGGTATGAAGAACAAAGAAAACACAAAGCTTTAACCTTTTCAACCCTTTTGAAAATCCTCAACCCCGAAAACCCAAAAAGACTACTCGCTACTCATGGTTAAGATCGAATGAAAAGCAATAGATAGAAAGCTAAGCATGATCAACAAATGATTAAAGGAAAAACTTGCTTAATATTAAAAGATTCAAAGGTTTAAAGCACGAAAAGCTTAAGATGTTCAACAATGGCGAAATCGCCTAAGGTAGAGAGAAAACAAAAAGACAGTATGAAGATAAGAGAAAGTGATGGCTGCTTTTGCCAAAAATGGCTAAACCGTTAACTGGTCCCCCCTTCGCTAGCTGCCAAAGACAGCTGGACGGATAAGGCTCATCTGGGATCGAAACCGTCCCAAATTGGACATGCGAGCGTTTATTAGAGATTTCCCACCGAACCAGGAGGAATTAAGCTACGAACAGACTTTTTATGCAATCTTTATTCATGAGAGGACCGGGGAGAATTAGATTCACATCATTATCGGTTCTGATGACGAAGTTATTGAGTTTCTAAACCGGAGGATACTACACTTGCCTTATTTGGAGTCTTCCGAGTTTGAGAGATTGCAAACATATCTCTGGCGACCAGGAGATAATCTCAACCATCTAGAAGCCACGACAGACGTCTTTAGCTGGACCAGCACTCAGAGGATCAGGCAGATTCTCTTGCTTAAATACTTTCCATTCTCGGATGCATTCACATTTGGAGGAGTGACTACCCAACTACTCTATTGCTTATGCTGCTGTGTTTTGAAGACTTAATTAAGTAACCAGAAGCTTCCTCAGGTGCCTAACATCTACCCCAAGCTGTCCAGATACAAGAAATCTCGAGTCTACCTTAATCCAAGCTCATTTAAGCCTAACAGCTATATTATCTTTGAAAGCCTTTTCCCTTTGATCCTTAACATTTATTTTAGAGTTATTCAGATGCTTTATTAGCTATATGACCTTTTGGTCTTGTCTAGGGACGAGCAATATATAAGCTCCCTTCATTGTACCATTTTTAGTTACCCTTGATCATTGAAAGTAATAGAAACATTTTGTTCTTTTCACAAAGTCAGAGTTCTTTGTGCTTATGTCTCTTTAGAGTCTTAAGTGTGTGATTCACTTTAGCTCCATAGAAACCCACGAACTGAGAGTGTTTGAGTGATTTAATACTCTTATTTGTGCCACTGATTGAGCGAGTCAATCTCTTTCACCATCCATCACGACTTCATTCCACATTCCGCATCTATAAGCTTTGAATTCTCTTGATCATTGAGTGATCATAAGTTGGAGTGATTCTAATCTTGTGTCAGTCTTGTAGCAACCCTGAATCAACTGCAAAAAAATCACAATCTAAGACAGACAATGCCATATTCAAAATCTCTGGTCCTTCGACCCTAGAGAGAGCATATGCTGCTAGATTTTCCTTACGCTCCTTATATTGTATTTTATAATCAGACTCCAAAATTTTGAGCAACCATTGCTGCTGAATAGGAGTGTCCAACCTCTGTTCCAGCAAGTACTTAAGATTGTGTTGATCGGGTTTTGATGACAAAATGACCCGTAAGTAAATAGTGTCGCTATTTCTGAACCACAAAAACCACCGGTAACAATTCCTTTTCAAAGATGGATATATGCAGTTGTTTCCCTTTAAGATGACGACTGGCGTATGCCAAAGGCAAACCATCCTGCATAAGAACGGTGCCAATGCCCTGACCACATGCATCTGTTTCTACTACCAATGACATATCAAATAAAGACAGAGCCAACACCGGTGTAGTATATAAAGCATTCTTCAACAAATAGGCGTCTTTGGCTTCTTTGGACCAATTAAATGAGGCCTTCTTTGTAAGCAGAGTGAGAGGTCTTGCTATAGTATCAAAGTTCTTCACCAAACACTTGTACTAACCAGCCAATCCCAGAAACCCTCCCAACTGTTTCAAATTTGTAAGGATCTGCCATTCAGCAACAGCTTTGATTTTTTTGGGATCCGTAAAAAATACCTTCTTCTTCAATAAAATTTCCCAAATATTTAACCCGTGAAGTACCAAAAGCACACTTGCTCCTTTTTACAGAAAGCTTATGTCTCCTCATTACTTCAAAAACTCGATGTAAATACTACACATGTAACTCCACTGAATTACTGTAAATGAGAATATTTCCAAAGAATATTAAAACAAAATTCCTCAAGAACTCTTTAAATGTTGAATTCATCAAGCCTTGAAACGTTGCCGAAGCATTTGTTAGCCCAAATGGCATCACCAAATACTCATAGCGACCGATATATATCTTGAAAGCAATCTTGTGAACCTCTTGTGGACATATTCTTACTTGGTGGTAACTTGCTCTTAAATCAATCTTAGAATAGATTGTGGACCCTCCTAGCTCATCCATTAAATCCTCAATCAATGGAATTGGGAACTTATCCTTCACTATTAACCCATTTAAGCCTTTATAATCCACACATAGCCTCCACATGCCATCTTCCTTCTTAACCAAAACTACTCGAGATGCAAAAGAACTAGAACTGGGCTGAGAACATCTTGTCTATTTCATTCTTCTTGTGGAAAGCATAACGATAAGGATGTTAATTCACCGGATTAGCACCCTCAATTAGTTGGATCTTGCAGTCATTCTCCTTTCGAGATGGTGGTAAGCCAGTAGGTTCCTCAAAGATATCCTGAAACCTATCCGGAAACTTCTTAATTAGTGAAGAATTCAACTGAGTAGTTGCCACTGTTTCTAGTAAAAACATGTAGCCAGATCTTCCATTTCCTTGTTACAAATGCAGGGCATCGATAGTTGTATGAAGTCTTCAGGAAGTTTGATCAGCTTCTTTACTTTAACTGACTGAACTGAAACCCGGTGAATACCATGTAGGACAACTCTTATGTTTCCCCATAGAAACTTTATAGTGAGATTCTTAAAATCCTAAGTAATTGGAGCCAATTTGTGAAGTCACTGCACTCCTAGCACATTGTCACAACCATTCAAGAGAATCACCATGAAATCCTCCGTGAAATTTGTACCCTGAAAAGCCCACTTAAACTGATCCACTCTTGCTTTGACATTCACCTTATTCCCATCAGCTACCAAAACTATGGCATTTCCGCTTGATAACATTGACCAGCCCAATTTCTCTGCAACAGTCGTATCCAAAATGTTATGCGCTGATTCTGAATCAATCTGCATGAATAAGGATCTCTTCGGATGTACTCCTTTTACTCTCATTGCATAGTCTGAAATAGCAGAGATAGCACTTAAGGATATTTAAGCAATTTAACCTTCAAGTTCCCTAGCATCGTTGATCTCCTCTGAATCCTCAATTTTCATATCGTCAACTAACTCTATTACGAAGTGTTGGGTCTTCTTATGTACTTTAAAGTGACCTAAAATGTACTTCTTATTACAGTAGCAACACAACCCTTTCAACTTATTGTCATTCATCTCTTCCAATGTCAGAAATTTGTGTGGTTAGTTGATACAAGCATGCAGTCCACCAAACTTATAACACACGATTTCATGATCCGCAGCTTCAATGGATGATGGAGAAGTTGTTGAATGATTCCATAATCAACACTTGAATAAGACAACTTGATTCCACAAGTGATCTAGACAAAAGGGGGGGGGACGAAAGCACCACAGAGAGTATGGGAGATTCTCTGATATAAAAAAGCTAGCACAGCTCTAACTGATTCCACACAAAGAACAACAACAAAAGATTGAACAAGAACAATCTTGTATAAGAACAAAAACAGGTTTATTTTATTAGTCAAAAGTTGAATATTACATTGCTGTAAGAGGGGGCTTTATAAACAGTCCAAACAGCTATGCCCTTCTAGGAGATTTTGAAGAAAATTACAATGAATGAAAACTACATTATTGGTGCTAATTTTGTGGCTAACAAATGCTTTAACTACTGAATAAAATCAAAATAGAAGCTAGACCAAAAGAAGATCACAAAAAGAGAAACACAAGGAGTTAGTCAATAATTCAAATAAATAAAATACTTACCTTAGCAGTTTGTGGACGTGTAGTCAAGTAAGGAAAGAGTATTTGCTGCCTCCATTCTCCTTGGTTTGAAATGCAAAAACTCAAAACAACAAGACTTTCAAAAGAAAACTACAGGGCATTTAAAATACAAGAAAATGAAAGTTTGCTAAAATAAAAACAAAACTATCTAAAATATTTCTGTCCTCACAAAGCTTTGAACCGTGGCCTCTTGCAGCTCTAATTACCATTATGACACTGTGGATTACTTGCACAAATTCATAATGATAGGATCTTACCCGATTTGTGCTCAAATGGCATGGTTTTCAAGCTGGAACGTTCAGGGAGAATATTAGTCCGTTCAACTTGGATTCTTTGATGAATTCTTCCTCTTGAGTCTTCTTGAAGTCAAAATGGTTAAAATCATCAAGTGTTTCCCCGTGGTTATCTTTAGTTTTCACTTCTTGCTCTAGTTGTTCTATATCGGCTTCATAGCTTACTTTGGGAATACCTTGAAGCTCCGAAATGATTCCTGAGAAATTCTTGGTTGCCTTGAACTCCATATCCTGTCAAGTAAATTATTACCTTGTTTGGTTCGAGGCTGAGCCTTCTTGATCCTTGAAAGTGCAAAATTCATCTATATGTTTAATTTAGGTGCCTTGGAGCTCTCTTGATAGATACATGGTCTGATGACCTCATCATTAGTCTTGTAACTTCTCAGGTGCAGTTTGTTTACGCCACTTTGACTCAGGTTATTTAGGGATTTGTAAGATCCCTTTGTTTGATTGATTTGTCTTAGATGTTGACCAAGATGTTCTAGAAGTCTTTCGAGGATGTGCAGCCTCGTATAATCTTTCCAACATAAGGCATTGACGGGCCGTCTGAGGTTGAAACATACGGACATGCATTTGCGTATCCGTTCTTAATCCTGCCAAATAGTTACTGACCAAATAACAACTTCACGCGCGTTCTGATCAACTCAAACTTGTTGTGGAAGTCTATTATTCCCTCAGTTTCATTTACCTTCTTCAACTCCGCGATAAGATCATCCCACACATCGTCAAACCTCTCTTTGAGCATCAATTTATAATGATTCAAATCTTGGAGATTCAGATTTCCAATTTCATCCTGAACAAGTGATTGATGCCAAGTTGCCGCGATATCATCCAATTGAACTGAAACTATCGTGCCTTTAAGATCACCTGGTGTGCGATATATTGTAAAGAATTGTTTTACCTTAAAGAGTCAATCCTTCAACCTAGCTCCATTGAACCTTGGAAAATCAAGTTTAGTTAGCCTTAGTGATTCTAGCATAGTTCACAGGGTTACCGGATCCAGAGTGTTAGCCTTGCTCATTGATATTCATCGGTGTTGATTCGACCGGTGCTGGTGAATTAGATCACTGCATCGTGAGTAATCGAATGGCCTCAAGTAGATCCGTTGTTGTCTTTGCAATTGTCACCTTATGTTCGGTGACACGGGACTCCAACGTTTACTGTCGGCAAAGCATCTGATCCAACTGTGAGTTCACCGAGTTATCGCTGTTGCTAGTCATCGCTTGAGAACGAGTTTCCACCGCCATGATTCCGAGAAATTGTTTGACTATTGATACTTTTGATACGAATAAACCGTAACTCAAATGAATGCTACTTTTATTCACAAATCAAATCCAATGTTCATCAAACAAAGAATTCAAACACACCTTAAGAATCCGAATTTGATAGAAAAGATCCGTAAGAGTTTTGTACAAAGAAGAATTGAGAATTGAAGAAGACGAAAAATGATTAACAACTTTTCCGAATGAATTGCTTTCTCTCTCCTTGCTTCGTTAAGCAGTTTCAGTTCTCTTCATCGCTTAATCTCAGCCATCCATTTCGTCTTTTAGTCCTGGTCGTCCACGTAATCACTACTACTTTACTTAGTGCATCTCCAACCGCAACACTAAATTTAGTGTAGAAATAACACCAAATTTGATGTTTTGGTGTTTTATTTTATTTTTCACCTCTAATTACAACACCAAATTTCACACTAAAAATAATATTTCTTATGATTATATTTAAATTTATTTTTTTATTTTTAATTATTTTTATAGATATTCAGAACTGATTTATTAAAAACTAAATATTTAGTGTTAGGAAAGTCAGCAAAAAAAGACATGTAAAATCATAAAAATACACTATCGGTAAAACATGATCAATTGTGGAGCCCACGTCACTATGCACACACAGTCAAATTTTCTTTTTCACTTCTATGTAAACATGCTTTTCCGTTCGATGTATTTCACTTCTTCTTCAACCAAATAAGAGTAGTAAAAAGTCTCCCTCTCTCCTTTATTATCAATATCCTCTTTTCTGTGGGTATAAAACTTTTTTTTATTTATATTTATCTATACGATAAATTATATAAGCTATTATAACACATTATCAGCACGATCACTCTACAATATAACTAAATATATATATATATATATATTATATACAATACTATAACAAGCGGTATATCACCTATATACTTATTTATTATTAAGTGGTTGTTTAACACACTATTATTTACTTAATATTACAGTGGGCGGTTTGTCGCCTCGTTAATATTTATTATCATTATATGATAGATGTTAAATACACCATAGTTATTTATTTATATTGGAAGACCGAGCCGCCTTATAATTAATTTACTGTTTAAATGTAAATGATTTAATCACCATAATATCTTTGTTTAATATATGTTTATATTATGGAAGTTCTGCCAACTATATATAAATGCTCTATCTGAAAAATTGCTCAACTGATTTCTTGTTAAAGTTTTGATTTTATATTTAACTCTTTATCATTCAACGGTAACAAAGAAAATTTTCACCTTTTTTCTAACTGTTACTTAACGGCTAATGAACAGTATTTCTTCATCTATAAATACTCTCATATTTCATTCATTCACTTCACTCAAAACCTTCTTTAAACAAATCATTTTTTTCATTAAACAAAAATGCTTCGTCTCTTTTTAGTTTTTGTAATTGGTTATATCCTTGTTGCTTTTTATAGTTTACTCATCAGAGAATTCTCTCTAGAAGAAAATATGATGATTTTCATTTTGATGTTTTATGCATTAGTTTTTCTTGTATTCTCGTTCTTTATTCTGGTACCTCACATATTATAAATTTAATAAAATTACTTTTCTAGTTATATTATTTGTCATTTTATTTTAGAAAACCAAATGACAAACATTGAGGAGCTTAAGTTCCCGGCTCTCAAAATAACTGGAGCAAACTATATAGCATGGGTTACCAGCGCGTAACTTTATCTAATGAAAAAGTAACTGACAAAATAAAAGCTGGAAACAAAGCGCCTGCCCCAGACAAGACAGAAGCGATAATCTTCTTGAGGAAGCATTTGGATGACCCAGCAGAGTTGTGGTGGGCCTGTAAAGAAAGGCTTGACAACCAGAAGGATGTCAACCTCCCTCATGCTTTAGAAGAGTGGAAAAAACGGAGGTTCCAAGACTTCGAGAGAGTGGACAAATACAATTCCGCTATGCTAAGGATAGTCTCACAATTGAAGTATTGTGGAAAGCCTGTCATAGAAGCAGAAATGGTCGAGAAGACTTATGTCACTTTTCACAAAGAACATCTTGTCCTGCAACAAATATATAGAAAATACGGATGCACAAAGTTCTATGAAATAATTGTGACACTCATGCTGGATGAGAGGAATAATCAGCTCCTCACCAAAAACCACAATTCCCAACTGGTGTCGATCGACACTCTGCTTCATAATGCTCTACGACTTGGTCTTTTCAGCATCAGCTTCAACATAGCTCCAAAAGGCTCCAAAACTCACAGTTATGCTCCAAACGTACCTAGACCTGCAAAGACTCCATAGGACTCGAAAAATACCAAAAATACTCTATAAACAAGATTTATATCATGGTCAAAACCAGCAAAAACCATGATATATCACCAACCTACGGGAACCAAAGCATTCCCGGAAGTGAATGCAACGGATGCGAAAAATCCAAGGAAAATTCAAATCGGGATCGTGGCCATCGATTTAATCGCGGACATGGGAGAGGTTACAACGCAAGAGGGAGGGGTTAAAAAAATGGGTTAGATTCAAAATACATTCCAAAGGGAAAGAAACCCAAGTAGCCCCTGCCCAGAAGCGTGGGGATGTATGTTACAAATGTGGGTGCAAAGGACATTGGTCTAGCACATGTCGAACCCCTCTACATCTTTGTAAGTTGTAGCAAGAGGCTACAAAAGGCAAAGGGAAAGAAGTGAGCCTCACTGAAAACTTCGAGGGTACATCGTACCTCGATTCCGATGATTTTGCAAATGATTTCGACGAGACCGATATCGGAAGTAACTGAAATGCTTGTAGAGAGACTACTGAATAGTCTCCAATAATACCATGTATAATTATTGCGATTTCAGTTTTAAAATGAATAATGTTGTTTCTGACAACAATATATTGTATAATTATTGTTTGTTCCTTTTTCTATTAAAAAAATTTGCTTTGGATTTATTGTTGTTTATGTTTGTTACAGAAATGGATCGCGATACGAATGGAACAATATCCAAGAAACGGATTCGAGAAACATGTATACCAGATAGTGGAACGATGCACGTTATTCTGAGACAAAAGAGATTTTCCTCCAGTTTGAAGCCAACACATATCATTGTCAATACAATTTTGGGTCCTGTACACTTGACTGAAAGAACTAGTAAAGCCAACTTTACGTTGCCTAATGGGTTAAACTTTCCATAAATAATGCTTTGTATTCTCCAAATTCTAGAAGAATTTTGTTGAGTTTTAAAGACATATACCTTCAAGGATATAACACTCACTCAGCAACTGAGGGCGGAAAGAAGTACATGTAAATAACTTCTAATAAATTAGGCAAAAGGCTTATATTGGAAAAGTTCACAGAACTTTCTTCTGGTTTACATTATACTTATATATATGCAGTAGAATCTCATCTCGTGATCAATAGAAATCCAGATGATTTCACATTATGGCATCATCGCCTCAGTCACCCAGGAATCTCAATGATGCGTAAAATCGTAGAGAGCTCACATGGTCATTCACTGAAAATCCAGGATATATATTAGGGAAATAAAAAGACATGCATTGCCAACCAAAATCGATATAGAATCACCAAAGTTCCTTGAACAAATTCAAGGAGATATTTGTGGACCAATACATCCACCAGGTGGACCTTTCAACTATTTTATGGTACTAATTGACGCATCCAGTAGATGGTAAAATGTTTGCTTATTATCATCTCGAAATATGGCATTTGTGAGATTTCGAACTCAGATAATCAAACTGCGAGCTCAGTTTTCTGATTGTGCCATTAAGAAAATTAGATTAGACAACGCTGGTGAATTCACATCCCAAGTATTCAATGATTATTGTATGGTAATGGGAATTGAATTTGAACATTCTGTTGCTCATGTTCACACACAAAATGGTTTGGCTGAATCATTAATCAAGCATTTGCAATTGATTGCAAGACCATTAATCTTGAGATCAAAACTTCCAACCTATGTATGGAGACATGCCATTTTGCGTGCAGAAGCACTCATTCGAATAAAGTGAACGTCATAAGTATTCTTCATTACAGTTAGCATTTGGTCGAGAACCAAATGTTTCTCATTTAAGAATCTTTGGTTGTGCAGTATATGTGCCAGTAGTATCACCACAGTGCACAAAGATGGAACCACAAAGAAGGTTAGGAATATATACCAGTTAAGGTTCTCCTTCAATTATACGGTACTTAGAACCACAAACAGGAGACGTCTTTACGCCTCGGTTTTCTGGTTGTCATTTTTATGAAAATGTATTACCGGTTCTAGGGGAGAAAATAAAAAAATGGGAAAGGATATAAAATAGAGTGTACCAACATTATTACACCTCGATCCTCCCACCAAACAGTCTGAACTAGAGGTTCGGCGTATTATGCATTTGCAAAGTATACCTAATCAGCTACCATATGCATTTACCTATACCAAAACGGTAACTAAATCCCATATACCAGCGTAAATGTTCCTGCTCGTATTGAAATACCATATGAACGTGAAAAAGAATATGTTATGCATGAGTCCAGAACACGCTTGAAGCATGGTAGACCTATCGGTTCTAAGAATAAAAATTCTACAAAGCAAAAGGAATCTAAAATGCAAAGCACATCCAAAATAGCAGAAAATATTTTGGTAGAAGAAAATCATGAAACAAATCATAATGCAGAGCATCATGAACCTGAAGGTGATGTAGGATTGAAAATGCTTCAAACTCTACTCCCTTGAAATCGTTGCCTTTGAGCTGAATGATGGATGAATGGCTGAATGATTGAATGGCCAGTTGTATTTGAACTCCAAACACAAAGATTTTAGATTCTTCTAACTCAAGGGCTAATCCATGCAAGAGTATAGGAGATTCTACATAATCCTTCAAGGCTGATTCCACAACACTTAGAAGAAAAGCAGGAACAGGTTTTGAATACAAAGAACTTTCTTTGAAACAAATAATACTTTGATTGATAAAATGATTGGTGAATGAAAAGTACAAGTACTTGAGCTTATATAAGGCTCATTGTAAGTGAAATAAACGGTAACATAAATAATAAAGAGATAGCATAAAATGTGATAAAAGTAGATTAAGTGATGGTATTATGGGTCTTCTAGCCGTTGGCTTCAAGGGGGAAAGAATGCTTGATTGGTGTGATGAAATGAATCTTTGACTGACTTTATTTGGTGCTGAAGATGTGATGAAGTGAGTGAATGGTGGAGATCTTCAAGTGAGAAGTGATTCTGGTCTTGCTTTCCAAAGCTAACAATGTAAACAAGACCGTTTAAGGAAAGTGACTTCTGCTTGGTTTCTTCTTGGATTTGGGACGGTTTCATCAGGTTGTTGGCGTGGTTTACTGATTCTAAATGTCTTGAAATGTCTCTTGGTGGTCGGATATAGTGGTGGGGCGAATATAATGTCAAATGATCCCTTGTTTCCTTAACTAGCTCCAATGTTGCTCCATTTGATGGTTTAAGGTGATTGGGCGGTTCTGGCTTGATTTGAATGGGGTAACTCCGGTTTATAGCTTTCATATATTCATTATACTCCAAAGGTTGGTCAAATGAAATGCTGGTAAGTATACTTTCCATATATGACTCCTTAGATGCGCATGTTGGTCCTTTTAAGAGCTTTGGCGGTTTAAATAGATTGGCTTGCTCTTTATATTGAACCGGTTCGTCCTTTGAATGATTAAGCTGGTCTTCTTGATGGTTAGAACGAATCAGCTGGTCCTCTTGATGCTTAATACGTTGGCGTTTCAAAGCATTATCTCCATTGCTTTCAGCTACAAGTTCTCCATTCCTCTCAGCTACAAGTTTAACTCCCTCTTCTTTAGCTCCAAGGTTCCTCTCTTTGTTAAGTCCTGATGTATAAGCATTGATGCTTACATAAGAAGGAAATCATGAGATTTCCATTAATTACATTCATAATGGATGGATGATATGAGATCGAAATGAAATGGATGATATTGATGATGTTTTCTCATACCTTGTGTCTAAGGACATAGACGATGAAAACGAAGATCGAGAACCTAAGTCCATATATGAATGTCAAAAGACATGGCTGTATAAAATGGAAGGACGCTATACAATTAGAACTTGATTCGCTTAAAAAGCAAAATGTATTTGGACCTATTGTGCTCACATCTGTAGATGTGAAACCGGTTGGATACAAATAGGTTTTCGTTCGAAAATGAAATGAGAAAAACGAGGTTATGAGATATAAGGCTCGCCTTGTAGCTCAAAGTTTTTCTCAAAGACCTGGAATGGATTATGAAAAAATATACTCCCATTATGGATGCAATCAAAGTTAGATTCCTGATGAGTTTAACAGCTGATGAAAATCTAGAGATGCGTCTTATAGATGTCGTCACATCATATTTATATGGATTATTAGATATTAATATCTATATGAGGATTCCTGATGGGTTTAAGATTCCAGCAGCATTAAAATCCATATCCAAAGATTTATGTGCAATAAAATTGCAAAGATCATTATATGTGTTAAAATAATCTGGATGTATGTGGTACAATCGTCTTAGTGAACATCTAACGAAAGAAAGATATGTGAATAATCCAATATGCCCATGTGTTTTCATTAAGCAAACTACATATGGATTTGTAATAATTGCGGTATATGTTGATGATCTAAAAATATTAAGATTTTTTAAAGTACTCTAAGACCTACGCGCCTTGCAATGGAAAATGGCATAAGGCTGACACTAGCTCCCAAATCACACAAGCAATTGTCAAAGATGAGAGGACCTATAGAACAGGGCAAGGTAAGGTTTTCTGGATCACCAAGCTTATTGGGAGTCATTTTTTTTTGGATAATGGCGCTGCACTGATACAAGAGTTTTGACTCTCTTGGTCAATCACCCATTGTACTAATCAGTTGTAGTATTTGGGTTTTTATCAATCCAAAGAGGTTGAGTTAAGTTACATAAGAGTTGCAAGTAGAAAGCTCTAAGTCAAGTGAAATCTAAGGAGATTTGTTGCTTAAACAATTTAAACTAACAACCTAAATGATCATAGACCAAATAGAACTCAAAGAAGAAAGGTTTAGCTAAGATCAATGAACAAAACAGAGCAAATAAACAGAGCACTTAACAAAATTCGAAATTCAAATAAGAGAAAGCAAGTTCATAGATGTGGTTATTGACTTCGGGGAATTCAAAGGAAGACTAGAGTTGTTACAAACATCACTGACCAAGCAAACAAGCTATCAATGTTGATTCCTAGATATAGAGTTCACAAACAAGCAAGTTAAGTCCAACCTCTTGGCAAATAACACTTTGCTAGTCACCCTAAAAAGAACTAACACTCATTAGTGCTAGAACAATCAACAAGCATGAACAACCAACTCTATTCAAGTCAAAATACTTTTCAAACAGTCAATCTCTTGAGCTAAAGCCAGTAAATCCTCTATTAATCAAGATCAGCATTTCATCAAACTCTTGGTGGGCATAAAATAAAGCCTAAATCTAGATTCATGTGATCAAGACAAATCTAGCTTAAGAACAGATTAATAGAGAGGAATCAATCATATTAAGTGCTAACAAACCCTAATCAAGCCTCTAAATTCCCCTAATCTACCACATCTAGAAACCCTAAGGTAACTACTCACTAATCACCATGTTTAACATCAAATCACAAGGAGTAAAGATGCTAAACATGATTAAAAAAGAGATTAAAGAGAAGATTAAAGGCAAATACAAACATAGATTAAGCAAAGATGGATTGTATTACCAAACCAGAAAAATCAACCAAGAACAGAAAACTTAGAACAAAGCTTCCTCTAAAAATTCTTAAAACAAGCTATTTATACTAAAAGACAAATGCCCTAACATAATGGCAAAAGTGTAAATAAAAGCAAGTTTGGGTTGGATCCCATCGATCAGAAAGTGACCGATGGTCCTGAGGAGAGTGACCGATGGTATACTCGCTGGGTTTCCATCGGTCACTTCCTAACCGATGGTCTGATTGATAGCCTCCCAACGATCACTTCCAGGCCGATGGTCCTGAGGAGAGTGACCAATGGTATACTCGCTTGGTTTCCATTGGTCACTCCCTGGCCGATGGCATGATCGATGGCCTCCTATCGGTCTTGGTTGATCGATGGTCTTGAAGGCTTGATCGACGGGCTTCCAAAGATTGCTTTCCTTGGCTCTTTTTGCTCCTTCCTGGCTTGGCTAGCCTTCTGATCCGCTCCCACACTTCCTCCTTGTTCATTTCAGCTCCATAGGCACCTAAAAACATCCTTGATGCATAGAAAAATGCAAACTACATCCTAAATGCATCATAAGTCTAAAAAGAGAAGAAAATGGGACTAAAGAGAAGGAAAACATGCAAAAGAGAACCAAAACATGCACTAAATGCAAGCCTAAATGATGCAAATGTATGAGATATCATGCACTCATGTGTAAGCACTATCATCCCTTGCAAATCTTTTGTTCTCTCCATCACAGCATCTTTCAGAAATTTCTGGAAAGGAGGAACCAATATAAAGACATCAAGCAAAGGCATAGTAAGCTGCATTTTCTTCATCTGCTCATCAAAACGACCCTTGTATTTGGCAATAAATTGTTTCTTAAACCTTCCAGAAAATTGTAGTGGAGGTTTGTAAGGAGGAGGCACATATCTTGTTTCCTTGGTTATCTCCTTAAGTGCCTCCTTTTGTTTCTCTTGAACCACTTCTTTACTATTTCCATTCTTTGAGTTCTCATCGATTTTTCCCACTTCATCATCTTCTATTACCACCTCCTCTTCTTGTTCCCCAATGTCCTCATTGGGGATAGGAGAAGCCACTCTAAGAGAAAGTTGTTTTCCACTCCTTGGGTTAACAGCTTGGATGTATTCCTAGGAAGAGTATAATGTAGAAGGAGTGCTTTGCTGCTTCATTAGCTCCCGTCTTTGGTCAAAGGAGTCAATCTTCGATTGAAGTTCAGACTTTAGTGTGGCCACTTGGGTGGTCATGTATTGTTTAAGCCCTGTGATTGTCATGTTAAGCTCATGGACGCCATAAGTTGTGAGTGTAGAAGCTGTTGCATCATTTGTCTCATGTCATTGTCTTGCGGTAAAGGACTAGTGTTGTGCTTCTCTTCTTGTGGAGATCTCTCTCCTTCGTGTTGGTGAGCATAGTGGTCCACAAACTGTGGTTGTCTCTGTGATTGGCGTAAGACATCATCCATCCTCTCCTTCATCATTTTTACCTCAAGCAAGGTAGCCTCTAGTTGAGAGGAGGCCATTTTCGAAATCCCTTCTTGTTCTTCACCATAGTGACCATTGCTTTGAGCTAGGTTCTCAAGGAGGAGTCTCATTTTGGGCAGGACACTTCTATAGAGGGTGTACAGTAGCGCCTTGATATCTCATACATTTACATCATTTAGACTTGCATTTAGTTCATGTATTGGTTCCCTTTTGCATGTTTTCTTTCTCTTTAGTCTCATTTTCTTCTCCTTTTAGATTTAGGTTGCATTTAGGATGTATATTGCATTTTCTTTGCATCAAGTATGTTTTTAGGTGCTTATAGAGCTATGAGGAGTAAGGAAGAGCTGTGGGAATGAACCAAGAGGCTAGCTAAGCTAAGATGGAGCAAGAGGAGCCGAGGTAGGCATTTTCTGGAAGCCTTATCGGTCAAGGCACAAAGGCTATCGGTCAAGGAGTGACCGATAGGGAGCAATCGATCAAGCTATAGGTCACTCCTCGTGACCGATAGAAACATATCGGACGTATTCTGGTCACCCTATCGGTCATCTTGATGACCGATAGCTAGCCTATCGATCAGGCTATCAGTAAACGAGGAGTGCTGACTGAACTCTTATATAAGTGTATTTACAATTTTGCCATTTTCGCCCAAACTCTTATAAATATGAAAAATCCCTAATTTTTTGGAACAGTCTTTTATCCAGCATTTCTTTCTTCTTTGTTTCAGTTTTTTGAATTTGTAACTTGAATCTTTGCTTGATTTTAACAAGAGTTTGCATTTATTTTCTTGTTTAATCTCTCTAATCATAATTAGTCAGCTTTCTCTCTTTGAATTGATGGTTTTAATGGTGCTTAGTGAGTAGTCTTTTTAGGAAATTGAGATGGGTTAGGTTTAAGGAACTTTAGGCTTAATCTATGATTTCTTAGTGTTAATTCTTCTATTTCCTTTCTTGATTGATGTGCTTAATACTTGATTAGCTTAACTAGGTTGATTAGGATCTTATGCTCATTTTTTGCCCACCAAGTGTTTGATGAAATGCATGAACTGCATTGCAAGTGAATTGCTTATCCTAGCTCAAGAGATTGACTGTCTAGGGAGTGATTTGGAAATATAGGATTGATAGAATTGTCTTAATGCTTGCTGCTTATCATTTCAATAATGAGAATTAGTTCTTGACTTGATGAGTAGCAAAGAGATTAGTGCCAAAAGATTGGATTAATCATATAAATGAATCCTATGCATAAGGAATAGCATTGTGTGAGTTTGTAAGCATCATAGATTGAGTTAAGAGTTCTCTAGCACCAGTTATCTCATCTCAAGTCCCATCTTTTCTCTGTTTTTAGTTGAATTCAAATTTGCTTTGTTTTGCCTTTGTTTTAGTTGCTTTGCTTGCTGTTCACTCCTTGTTTGATGTTTGTTTCACTTCTGTTTGATCATTTAGGTTGGTAGACATCTAAAACTCTCTTTATATCTTCTTGAATTAGGAAATTTGCTATAATCCTGCTGTTTCAATCTTCCCTTTTGGATTGACAATAAACCCATATACTACAACTGATTAGTACAATGGGTGATTGACCAAGAGAGTCAAAACTCTTGTATCAGTTTGGCGTCGTTGCCATTAGGGGAATGCTTTGTTCAGTAGGAATTGTAGAGATCTTGAGATCAAGCTTTGTTATCTTCGTTTTTGGTTACTGATTTCTCTTTTGGTCTAGAATTTCTCTTGTAGGTACATCCACACTTGTTCTTAAGTGTCTACAACTACAACATAGGTTCAAGATCAAATAATTTGGGTTTGCAGCATCAGTACTCAGCTGTTGAAGCATGGAAGAACATCAGTATGCTGCTGGTTTTGGGTTGCAAGGTCCACAAGGTCCACAAGGTCTTCAAGGTATTCAAGGCTTACAAGGACAACAAGGTCCTCATCGTTTACAAGGAGCTTGGGTTCATAGACCATTGAGACCTATTGGTGCTGCTGATATACCTTCAGGTTATGCTTCAAGACAAGGTATTCTTCCACCTATGGAGACTCATCACTATGAGATCAAAAGCAGCATGATCACTATGCTTCAAGAGAGAAAATTCTTTGGACTGCCCAACCAAGATCTTCTTGAGCACTTGGATCACTTTGAGAGGATATGTGCTTTGACAAAGCTTAGTAGAGTTTCAGATGATGGCTTGAAGCTCAGATTATTTTCATTCTCTTTTGGTGATAGAGCTAAATTATGGGAGAAGTCTCTAGCACAAGGAAGCATCACTTCTTGGGATCAATGCAAAGATGCTTTCTTAACCAAGTTCTTCTGTCCCTCAAGAACTGCACGTTTCAGGAATGAGATCACAAACTTCAAACAGTGGTCTAATGAAAGCTTTGGGGACACTTGGGAAAGGTTCAGAAGCTTCACTCACCAATGCCCTCACCATGGCTTCACCAAACAGATGCTGCTATCCACACTATACAGAGGTGCTCTCCCAACCATAAGAATCCTTCAAGATACAGCAAGCAATGGCTACTTTCTTGGTAAAGATGTTGATGAAGGATGGCTACTAGTGGAGAACATGGCACTTAGCAACTGGGACTATGTGGATGACAAGAAACAACATTCCAAAGCCACTGAAGAGAAGCTAGAGACAGCATTGTATGAGATGAAAGCCTTTCAGAAGAAAGTTGACTTGCTGCTCAATGCGACCACAAAACCACTTCCTAGTGTTGCTTTACCAATCCACTACAAAGAGCATCAAGTCAAAGCTGTTCAACTACAGGAGGCGCCAACCATGCAACATGACCATGATGTTTGTCCACAAGGGTCCCATGGAGACACTTACTTTCCAAATTATTATGCTTCTTCTTCTCCAACAGTTGGCGCCAGCACCTCCCAACCCTCTGAAACTTTAGACCTTAAGAAAATGTTCCTGCAAATGCATCACCTTCAAACTGCAACACTTCAGAAGAGCATGGCTGTTGAAATTCAAAAGAACATGACTGACATTCAGAAGAACATGGCTGTTGAAATACAAAGAGGCATTGACTCCAGCTTGCAATCTCAACTTGGCTCTTTGAATTTGCAGATCAGCAAACTATAAAGCATTGCTCATCCATATACCTTCTCACATGCACAAGAGTGTGTCAAAGTTGTCACCTTAAGGAGTGGGAAGCAACTCCCTCCAAGAGTGGCGCCTCCTAAAAACAATGAGGACATTGAGGAACAAGTAGGGGGGTAGTAGCCAAAGATGTTGAAGAAACTACAGAGGATGAAGTGGTTGAAGCTGAAAAGGATCCAAAGAACACTAAAGCCAAAGAGGTGGTTAAAGAGAAACCAAAAAAAGCACCTAAGGAGTTAGTCAAGGAGCCAAGGTACATTCCTCCACCATATCAACCTACAATACCATTTCCTGGAAGGTTTAAGAAGCAGTTCACTGTCAAGTACAAAGGTCTCTTTGATGAGTAAATGAAGAAGATTCAGCTCACCATGCCACTGCTTGATGCTTTTGTTTCAGTCACACCTTATCAGAAGTTTTTGAAAGATGTTGTTGCTTAAAAAACAAAGGACTTACAAGGGATAGTGGTACTAACACATGAATGCAGCGCCATTATTTAACAGAAGAGAGTGACTCCCAACAAGCTAGGTGATCGAGGAAGGTTTACCTTGCCCTGCTCTATAGGTCCACTTCTGTTTGAGAAATGTTTGTGTGATCTAGGGGCTAGTGTCAGCTTGATGTCTTATTCTGTAGCACAGTGCCTAGGCTTCACTAAGTTCAAGGACTGCAGGATATCTCTATTGCTAGCTGACAGGTCAGTAAGGCTCCCCAAGGGATTGCTTGAAGATGTACTACTTAGGATTGGGAGTGTAGAGATACCTACTGATTTTGTGGTTTTGGATATGATGAGGAACCTAGGGATCCTCTCATCCTTGGGAGACCTTTCCTAGCCACAACAGGAGCTGTCATTGATGTTAAGAAAGGGAAAATCGAGCTACAATTGGGTAGAGACAAGTCTCTGAAATTTGATATCAAGCAAATTATGCAGCAACCTACCATTGAAGGTCAAGTGTTTCAGATAGAGATTATGGAAGAGCTGCATAATGAGCTTCAAGAGGAGTTGTGTTGTGAAGATAAACTCCAAGGAGCTTTGATAAAGGAGCATGGGAAAGATGGTTACTTGGATAAGGAAAGTTTGAGTTATAAGCTGAGGTTAGACTCTCACAAAGTCTTGGAGCAAGAGGAGCCATTTGAGAAGCTGGACTACACAGAGAAAGAGGTGTTCTCAGTTCAAGAAGCTGGTTCTCCAAGCAATGAAGCTGGCGCCAAGGAGTAGAACAGCTTAGAGGAGGACTAGAGTGAGCTCAAGGCGCCCAAGAAGGAGCTCAAACCTCTTCCTAAAGGGCTAAGATATATCTTCTTAGGCTCCAACTATACTTATCATGTAATTGTCAATGATAACCTCAATGAAGATGAGATCCTTGCTTTTGTCAAAGTGTTAAAGAGGTTTAGGAGAGCCATTGGATATTCACTAGATGACATCCAAGGCATTTCTCCAAACCTCTGCACTCATAGGATACATCTAGAGGATGAGACAAGAACTTCTGTTGAACCTCAAAGGAGATTGAATCCTAACTTGAAAGAGGTAGTAAAAAAGGAAATCTTGAAGTTGCTTGAAGCAGGAGTGATCTATCCTATCTCAGACAGCACATGGGTCTCACCAGTCCATGTGGTGTCTAAGAAGGGAGGGATCACTGTTGTAAAAAACGAAAATGATGAGCTAATACCAACTAGAACAATTACTGGTCATAGGATGTGCATAGATTACAGAAAACTTAATTCTGCTTCTAGAAAAGATCACTTCCTTTTGCCATTTATAGACCAAATGCTATAAAGATTAGCAAACTATAAGTACTACTGCTTCTTAGATGGTTATAGTGGATTCTTTGAGATCCATATCCATCCTAATGATCAAGAGAAAACTACTTTTACTTGCCCATATGGAACATTTGCTTATAGGAGAATGCCTTTTGGTTTATGCAATGCTCCTGCAACTTTTCAGAGGTGTATGACCTCAATATTCTCTGACTTGCTTGAAGAGATGGTGGAGATATTCATGGATGACTTTAGTGTCTATGGATCCTGCTTTGGTGTCTGCTTATCCAATCTTTCTCAGGTTTTACAGAGATGTGAAGACACTAAGCTGGTTCTGAATTGGGAGAAATACCATTTCATGGTTCAAGAAGGAGAGAAGGGGATTGAAGTGGACAAGGCAAAGATTGATGTGATGCTGCATTTAGAGCCTCCAAATTCACTCAAGGGAATCAGGAGCTTCTTGGGGTATGCTGGTTTCTACAGAAGGTTCATCAAGGACTTCTCAAAGATAGCAAAACCCTTGACAAGACTGCTGTGTAAGAAGACAGAGTTTATGTTTGATGAAGACTGCTTGCAAGCCTTTCTCACTCTCAAACAAGCTTTAGTGTCAGCGCCAATAGTTCAAACTCCAAACTGGGATTTGCCATTTGAAATCATGTGTGATGTTAGTGACTATGCTATTGGAGCAGTCTTGGGTCAAAGAGTAGACAAGAAGCTTCATGTTATCTATTATGCTAGCAGAACAATGGATGAAGCTCAATCAAGGTATGCAACAACTGAAAAGGAGATCCTAGCAGTTGTCTTTGCATTTGAGAAGTTCAGAAGCTACTTAGTTGGATCCAAGGTAATAGTCTACACTGATCATGCTACACTAAGGCACATTTATGCCAAGAAGGACACCAAGCCAAGACTTCTTAGATGGATCCTGCTCTTGCAAGAGTTTGACATGGCCATAGTGGATAAGAGAGGCATTGATAATGGTGTAGCTGATCATCTTTCAAGGCTGAGGATAGATGATTTTGTCCTAATCAATGACACTCTACCAGAAGAGCAACTGCATGCTTTGGGAATGAAAGCAGCTGAAGTACAAGGCTTGGAAAAGAACAAACTGCCTTGGTATGCTGACTTTGTGAACTACTTGGTTATTGGGCAGATACCTCTTACCCTCAACTCACACTAGAAGAAGAAGTTCTTAAGAGATGTATCTCACTACTTTTGGGATGAGCCTTATCTCTACAAGAGAGGGAATGATGGACTGTTTAGAAGGTGCATAGCTGAGGAAGAAGCTTAAGGGATTCTACATCATTGCCATGGATCAGCTTATGGAGGTCACTTTGCAACATACAATACAGCATCTAAGGTGTTACAAGCTGGTTTTTGGTCGCCTAGCTTGCCCAAGCTAATATATCCTCATGTGATGCATGCCAAAGGAAGTGAAACATCTCCAAAAGAGATGAGATGCCTCTGAACTCTATTCTTGAAGTTGATCTCTTTGATGTTTGGGGAATTGACTTCATGGGACCTTTCCCCCCATCATATGGGAACAAGTATATACTTGTGGCTGTTGATTATGTGTCAAAGTGGGTAGAAGCCATTGCCAGCCCAACAAATGATGCTAGAGTTGTGTTGAAGCTCTTCAAGACAATAATCTTCCCAAGGTTTGGTGTTCCAAGGTGTGTGAGCAGTGATGGTGGGAGTAACTTCATCAACAAGGTCTTTGAGAGTTTGCTGAAGAAGAATGGTGTTAAGCACAAGGTTGCCACCCCTTACCATCCTCAAACTAGTGGTCAAGTGGAGGTGTCTAACAGAGAGATCAAAGCCATCTTAGAGAAGACAGTTGGTGTTACAAGAAAGGATTGGTCTAATAAGCTCGATGATGCTTTGTGGACTTACAGGACAACCTTTGAAACACCTATTGGTATAACTCCCTTCTCACTCCTATATGGCAAGTCCTGTCATCTGCCTGTTGAGCTGGTGTATAAAGCCTATTTTGACATCAAGACAGCTCAGGAGAAGAGACTCATAAACTTACATGAGCTAGAAGAAAACCGCCTTGAAGCTTTTGAGAGTTCCAGAATCTATAAAGAGAGGACAAAAGCTTTTCATGACAAGAACATCAAACCCAAAGACTTCAAAGCATGATATCAAGTGCTGTTGTTTAACTCAAGGCTGAGGTTGTTTCCTGGAAAGCTGAAGTCAAGATGGTCGTGACCATTCAAGTCAAGGAAGTGTTACCATATGGAGCTGTGACTTTGTTTGGCAAGGATGGAGAAGGCTTCATAAGGATGGGCATAGATTGAAGCCATACATGGCAAGTGAGTCCCTTGGAGATAATATAGACATCAACCTTGAGGACCCTCCACAAGAGTGATCAACAAAGAAAATTCAAGCTAAGGACGTTAAACAAGCACACTTGGGAGGTATTCCCTTGTTATCCTTGTACATATTATTGCATTTTATGTTTCTCTTTGTGTTTTTCATTCAATAACAGGAGAAAGTGTGGTTTAAGGCAAGTTGTTATAAGTTTGGGAAACAAGAACAGATGCATCTGGGCTACTATCGATCACCATATCGGTCAAGACCAGACCGATACAGACCTATCGGTCTGACTATCGTTCATGAAGTGATCGATAGTTGTGGAGCCAAGATGCATCGGTCAACCTATCTGTCAGTCATGACAGATAGGGAAACGGAAGTGCAAAGTGTGAATGCTATCAGTCATCCTATCGATCAGGTAGTGACCTGTGGAAATGCATCGGTTGTATATCGGTCATCCTATCTATCAGATAGTGACCGATAGAAATAAATCGGGTGTATTTCGGTCACTCTATTGATCGAGCATTTGACCGATAGGATTTGGCAGCAGAGCTATCTGTCTGAGAGGGACCTATACACCCTTCCAGTCTGCCAACACTCCCTCTAAGGTACACAACCCCCACTCCTTCGCTTCTGAATACTTCTTAGTACCCTCTATTACCCTCGTTCAAGCTTCTACTACACAAGGGACTGTGTAATTCAAGTGTGGGAGAGGGCATTGCATTTGACATGGTGTTTTGTCTTCTTATTTTCTCTTATGCATTCATGCATTCATCTATATGCACTGAAAATCCATAAAATTTTCAAGTTTTTTGGAACCAAAAAGATCATTTAGTTGCATTTGCATAACTAAGATTGAGTCTAGATGCAATTCATATAGGTATGCATGCATTTGCATTTCCAATGCCTTGGTTATCTGTTGTTTGATTGCATTGTAGTAAGTTTGAAGTTAAGGCTGCACCATATCTTGAATTCTTGCATTGATATTCTTGTCTTATGCTCAAGCTTGCTTAGATTTGATTCCAACTCTATCTTATTTGAACCATAATCCTGACTTTGAATTATCTTGTTTGTGCATTGAGAATGATTACATGGCTACCCATATACATACTTGGATTATCTTCTTCCCTTTTTACCACTCTTGTTAATCCAAGTAGTTGATCCTCATCATTATGGGACAGTTAACCACATCCTAAACAAATCCTTCTTTCTGAACCTAAACTCTATTGTAAGAGTTGTGAGGTCTTGCATTGCATCATTTTCGATTTTATCTTAGCAAAAAGTGTTAGGAATAAGGCTGGCAAGGAGAAGCTCTGTTATAGACACCAGCTTGCATTTTGAGCTTGGTATTAGGTTAGGAGTTTGGGAAAGGGTAGTGTAAGTGGTTTGAACTTCATGTTTATATGCTTTAAAAGAAGAAGGAAAAGTATGGTATGGCAGTATGGGAAACAATTAGCATTGTGGTTAAGTTAAGGGAAGAAAAAGCTCTAAGTATTCAATGGAGGAAGGCGCCAACAACAAAGCTTTGAAAGGGTCAATCAAAAGAAGAAAATCAGACCCAAGGTAATCCACCAAAGGTGAGAAATGGCGCCAATTCAACAGAAAGGAGAAAGTCCCAAACAAAAAGAAGCAGCCACACAAGCAAAGAGAAGAAGTTTTCCCAGCCATGAAGAAGGAGAAAGGGTAAAGTTTAGGAAAAGAGTAGACTTAGGGGCTTACTTTGGGGTTTATAAGTTTATAGGATTCATCTTTGGGCAAAAGGATAGAAGGGAGCTTTGATTTGCATGCATTAATGTGCTTTTACCTGTAGCATTTTGCCTAAGATAGAATCAATTTCATTGAGTGATCCCTTATATTTATGAACCTTATACTTGAATGAGATAATTTTCATCTCATAACCCTGTCCCTTGACCAAATGTACTCTCTTGATTTGCACAAGCATGATCCATTGGTTACTAATTAATGAATGTTAAAGAGTTGGTTGATTTGAATGCTTATGTAGGCTAAGCTAGAATTCATTGTTTGCTATGATAGGTATGGCTAAAGTTTTTAAAGTAGAACAATCTCCATGCATCTTAGAACCTATAACTTGGGCATTGAATCAGTTTTTCCATTGACATCTTTAGTTTTTGAGCTCCCTTTTTCATGTTTTCTTTCTCTTTAGTCCCATTTTCTTCTCCTTTTAGATTTAGATTGCATTTAGGATGTAGTTTGTATTTTCTTTGCATCAAGTATGTTTTTAGGTGCTTATGGAGCTATGAGGAGTAAAGAGGAGCTATGGGAATGAACCAAGAGGCTAGCTAAGCTAAGGTGGAGCAAGAGGAGCCGAGGCAGACGTTTTCTGGAAGCCCTATCGGTCAAGGCACAAATGCTATCGGTCAAGGAGTGACCGATAGAGAGCTATCGATCAAGCTATCGGTCACTCCTCGTGACCGATATACGTATTCCGGTCACCATATCGGTCATCTTCAAGACAGATAGCTAGCCTATCGATCAGGATATCGGTCAAGGAGTGACCGATAGGAGTACAGACTGAAGACCACTTATTTACAATTTTGCCATTTTCACCCAAACTCTTATCAATACGAAAAATCCCTAATTTTTGGGAACAGTCTTTTATCCAGCAGTTCTTTCTTCTTTGTTTCAGCTTTTTGATTTTGTAATTTAAATCTTTGCTTGATTTTAATAAGAGTTTGCATTTATTTTCTTGTTTAATCTCTCTAACCATGATAAGTCACCTTTCTCTCTTTGAATTGATAATTTTAATGGTGCTTAGTGAGTAGTCTTTTTAGGGAATTGAGATGGGTTAGGTTTAGGGAACTTTAAGCTTAATCTATGATTGCTTAGAGTTAATTATTCAATTTCCTTTCTTGATTGCTGTGTTTAATGCTTGATTAGCCCTAACTAGGTTGATTAGGATCTTAGGCTCATTTTATGCCCACCAAGTTTTGATGAAATGTCTGAACTGTATTGCAAGAGAATTGCTTATCCTAGCTCAAGAGATTGATTGTCTAGGGAGTGATTTGGCAATATAGGATTGATAGAATTGTCTTAATGCTTGCTGCTTGTCATTTCACTAATGAGAATTAGTTTTTGACTTGATGATTAGCAAAGAGATTAGTGCCAAGAGATCGGATTAATCATATAAATGAATCATATGCATAAGGAATAGAATTGTGTGAGTTCGTAGGCATCATAGATTGAGTTAAGAGTTCCCTAGCACCAATTATCTCATCTCAAGTCCCATCTTTTCTCTGTTTTTAGTTGAATTCGAATTTGCTCTGTTTTGCCTTTATTTTAGTTGCTTTGCTTGCTGTTCACTCCTTGTTTGATGTTTGCTTCACTTCTGTTTGATCATTTAGGTTGGTATACATCTAAAACTCTCTTTATATCTGCTTGAATTTGGAAATCTGCTATAATCCTGCTTTCTCCCCTTTGGATTGACAATAAAACCCATATACTACAACTAATTAGTAAAATGGGTGATTGACCAAGAGAGTCAAAACTCTTGTATCACGCCTCCTTTGTCAAGCCATGATGTGGGCATTGGACTTTGAAGCTCTTGAATATTTTCCATGTATCTCCAAAGCTTTCATTGGGCCAGTGGCTGAAGTTGTAGATATCATTTCTGAATCTAGCTGTCCTAGAGGGAGAGAAGAACTTAGTGAGAAAAGCACATTTGCATTGCTCCCATGTTGTGATGCTTCCTTGTTGCAAACTCTTTTTTCACAATTGAGCTCTATCACCAAGTGAGAAAGGTAAGAGCCTTAGCTTTAGACCTTCATCAGATATTCCTTTCATCTTAGCCATAGAGTAAACTCTCCCAAAGTTATCAAGGTGATCAAGAGGATGTTCATTTGGCAGCCCAAAAAATTTGTTGCCTTGTACCATGGCAATCATCTCACTTTTAACCTCATAGCTATTGTTCTCCATAGGAGGGAGAATGTCATGTCTTGAAGTAAAGGATGTTGGAAAATCACCAGCTCCTATAGGTCTTTGTTGCCTTTGGTCTCTCATACCCCAAGCACCTTGTAAACCATGTGGACCTTGATGTCCTTGTAAGCCTTGGATCCCTTGTGGATCTTGAGGATCTTGTGGACCTTGAGGACCTTGTAGACCTTGCAGACCAAAGCCCATATGGAGGTTCTTCCATGCTTCAACACCTGATGTGTATTGCCGTGTATCCAAAATCCTTGACCTTTAACTTCTGGTGTAGTTGTAGACATTTAAGAGCAAGTGTTTGGTACTTACAAAAGAGATTCTAGACCAAAGAGAGTAATTAGTAACCAAAAACGAAAACTAAAAGCTTGATCTCAAAGAATTTACAAATCATAATGCTCAACTTAAACCCTAAATGGTAACGGCGCCAAATTGATGCAGGAGTTTATGTTACTTCAATTACCCAAATCCACACTCAAGTCATTATAGCATTTGAGATATCAATCCAATCAGGGATGATCAAGACAATAGGAGTGCAATAGTTCACTCAATTCAAGCCAACAAGATAATATAGTAGAACCTAGAACCTTATCAATTGATTAAAACATCAAATAAGCAAAAGCAAAGAGAGCAAAACTAAAGAACAAAAGCAGTTTCAAAACTTGGCACTACAAAAGACAAAAGGGACTTAAGATGGGGTCATTGATCAATGGATGTTCTCAAGTCAATTAATGATGCTTACAAACTCATAATAATGCTATTCCTAATATATAGAATTCACAGCTACAACTAATCCAATCCTTTGGTATTAATCACTTTGCTAAAAAATTCATCCATTACAAAAAAATAATCTAATTCTATATTGTCAATCTACTCTCTGGACATTTAATTCCTTACGCTAGGATACGCAAATCTCTTACTTGGTTTATTCAAGCAATTCAACAAACACTTCACAGGCATAAGTGAACCTTAGGATCTAGATCAAGTTAGTAAGGGTTAATCTAGCATTAACATCATCATAAAGAAGAAAAATCTAAAAATTAACAGTAAGCAATCATTAATTAAGCATCAAAATTCCTCAACCAATCCAATCTCAATCTCAAACAAGACCACTCACTAAAAATGATTTTAGCCATAGACTTAATCAAAAGAAGATAGCTAATCATGAAAAGAGAGAAGATAAACACAAACTTAGATTAAATTAAGAAGATTCAAAGCAGAAATTCAAGATTACAAGGAAGAAAAGCTAGAGAGAAAGCTATTGTCTAATAGATAAAAGATAGATCTAATAAATTAGGTCTTTACAAAACCATTAGTAAACCAGGAGTAAACCGAAAATTACATGATTCGGAGGGGGTGTATCGGCTTGTTTGGTCGATATACTGGTCGATATTGGTCGCTTGAAGGTTGTATCGACCATGGGTGGTCGATACACTGCTCGGTATGGTCGCCTCTTCTTAAGGCACATCAGGTTAGCCAACCTAGTACATTCCTCGGTATGCTATCCTCTTCTTGTATCGGCTTGCTTCTGGTTGATGCACATGTCAGTACAAGTGTCCTGAAGAAGGTGTATCAGTCAGAACTCCTCGATATGTTGCTTTGTACACTCGCCTAGAGTTAAGGCAGATCGGGATTTACTGCCTGGTATGATGATCGGTACGAGTGCTGGAACTTTGCATCAGCTCGTTCACTCTGGTACGTTGCTCGGTACATATGTCATGTCTCGCATGTATCGATGTGGAGCTCTCGATACACTATCCGGTACAGTTGCTTACTCTTGTATCAGCCTCCTCTAGTCGATGTGTTGCCACATATGCCTTGTATCGGCCAAGCATCCTGATATACTGCTCGATATTGCCCTCCTCGCCTTGGTTCCATTCCTTGATCACTCCCAAAACTCTTTATAGTCTTTAAACACCTCATTTACACCTGCCAAGTACTTAAAATGCACAAAACATGCAATACAACTCCTAATTGTATTTTCAAGGCTTAAGATTTTTATATGATTCCGTAAAAAAAACTCCTAATTTCTATAATTTTAATTCAACCAATCAAAACATTTCGTTTATTTTAAAAAGTTTGACATGTCATCAATTAAAAGCACTAACTTCGACTTTAGTGTTAACAAATCAGCTATTTTCAATAATGTTACTTCTCAAATAATATATAGTTGATTTAACTAATCAAAACATTTATTTATTGACATATTATATTTCTAGATGTCAATAGAATACATTAATTTTTCTGTCTTTTCTAACACATCAGATTAAATAATAGTTATTTTGAGTCTAACTATAAATTAAATCCATAGCTCAAGATAGATCTTACATAAAATTTCTCATTATTTGGTAAAAAACAGTATTCGTAAATGGCTTATCATACTTACAGTGTTTTATGTACTGTATAGTATTATACTATAAATATGTATACACTACAGGGATTAATGCATGTTTCACCAAACTATCATAAGAACAACAAGAAACACAGGAAGATAAGACTTTGCAAGAATGGAGACATATATGAATCTTGGTCTGACTTTGGCCATCCTTGTCCTGAGCCTGAAATCATCCTCATAACTCTTTTACCTGAAACTTGAAATTAAATCTAACCTATAACAATCAATTTAACTCGCGTTCTACTCTCATATCGTGTTCAATTAAGCTTAACTAAAGGAACAACTTAGCCTTATCAATTACTAAGCAGACCCGAAGATTGGCGGCGTTTTTCATATAAATATAAACACTCATTTACCTTTGAATCAACCATCCATGAGCTTAATTGCCAAGATTACTTGAGACCAGCCTGTCTCTCCCACATGAGATCAGCCGAGAACTCGGACAATGCGGATCTTGGATCTCCTTCAGCGATGGCCAAGTAGTATAGAGCGGTTCCATCATCTACTTGCATGCTTCTCCTCAGAGAATCAATTAACCTTCGCTTTCCAAGTGCTGATAAAGTGGACAGATGATTCATACCAGATTCAGGTTGTTCTCTCTTCGGTCCACCTTCAAGGTACAGCACGGCTACTTCTCGTTTAGCGTCTTTGTCTACCTCTATGTAGCAAGTGGTGTTTGCGAGAATTTCCGGATTGCTTATCGGGATAAGTAGTCTGTCTCTTGAGTAAATACCATGGTCACTCATCATGTTGTTTAATCGCTTTATGTCCATAACCTAAGAAAGGTGTAGCTTATGAAATTAGTTTGCGTTAAACGGAGAATAAAATAACAAAAACGACATAATGAAATAGAGCTACAAATAAAAAAAAGTGAGCATGTATCAGAAGGAAAAACCATATGGTGAAAGAACCATAGAAAATTAAAACAACAGTTCACATAAGGGAGCTTAGTGATCTCAGAAACCTTATAGAGAAGGACATGAAATGTGAGGAAGCTTAACAGAGAGCATAAAGCTTATTATATAGTTAATCCATATCGAGCCTAAAATTCATGGATACATGACATCTAGCTACTAAACAAACAGTCTGTCCCCGCCCCCTGTGATACTCCTAAGCAAGACAAAAAGCACGAGATACTAAGAAACAGAACCCGAAATTTCATCGTGGAATGTTAGCTCTCACATTTCCGATAGCGACAAAGGAGTTAGAGATGAAAAAAAAAGAAACTAATCAACCAAGAAAAACTTACTTTATCTCTCGAAAATCATTACACGAAGTTTCAAACAACAGTTTGTATATCTTAACTAAATGTTTCGTCTACTTTTGGTCCTTATAGATGAAGGAAGCATTTAGCTTCGAGAGTATCTCTAAACAAACTTTAGATCTACTCATCTACATAGACTCTTAGGTTTCCGACTCTCTTTCTGCACAATCCAATATCATTATTGCTCACTCAAATTTAAAATAATCCACTGTAACAAAGTTAAAATAAACTACTGATAATATTGTGAAATTTAGAAACAAAAATGTTTCAGCGTCGGTGGAGTGGATTCAACAGCTAAATCTCAACTTCCAAACTCCAGAAAATCACACGAAAATTCCAAAGGATTGTCAAAAACACAAAATTGAGATAACATTGCCGGATCAATTAATGAAGGAGGAAGATTCGATTCAGTAGCAGAGCAAATAAATCACATGAAATTTCCAAAGGATTACGAGAACACAAAATTGAGTCAAATTTTCCAAACTAAAATGTAAATCATCTGGGAGGAAAAAAGCAAAGAACACGTAATTGAAGGAGGAAGAAGACGAAAAAAGTAAATTTTACCTGAACGGAGTACTTAACGGCGAGGCTAGTCACACTATCACCACGAGAAATCCGGTGAGAGAGAGCGAATTTCCAGATCCCGTTATCTCTCCAGAACGAACCAGAACCCGGTCTCCCTACGAGTTCCTTGATCCGCCATGGCGCCGTGAAAGCCGATACCACCAGATCGTCTTCTGTGGCGACAGAGTTCCAAATTTGGCAAACGCAGCTCGCACGCGCCAGATCGACGACGGTAAGCCTGTTGAAGATAAGGCGGAGTGTGTCACGGCAAGAAAGCGCCATGAAGTGAGAATTTAACGGCGAGATTGTGGTGTTTGATTGATCGGGCTGTGGTGGTGAAGCCGATGAGGGATTCGGTAAGGTAGTCGTCCACGTCATTTTGATCACAGCAACAACAGTCCATAGAATTTTAGAGGTAAGCAAGTGTGTGATACGTGGCAGTCTATATATCCACGGTCTCGATATTCCGTACAAACCAATGGTATACTTTGATGTAAATCTGGACCCAAAAAATCTAGCTTTGTTAAGCATTTAGAGTTCAAAGATTCAGCAATAACATCAACTTTTTTTACAGAAATGTAAGAGTTTGGATCGGAGTCGAACTATTAAATTCAGAAGTCGATTATCACTATAAAACTGTGTACAATGATTTACATTATCACTATATCTTTTTATACTTTTTAATTTTTATTAAAAATTATATCTATTTTTATGAGTTTATAATCTATACTAGGTATATAATTTGCGCTAGGCGAGAGTCTGTATTAATAGTTGGATTTAATTCTTTTTTAGCTACTATCTTTTAAATTATTAAAATTATAATATATTTATAGAAATTTTTTTTATATAAGAGAATTTAATAAATAATTTGTAATTTTCTCATATTTTTATTTATAAAATTTTGAAAATTATTAGGTAAAATAATAACAATGACACAATCGAATTATTCAACTTTGATGTACATATACATTTAATTTTAAGAAAGATTTTCTTGCTAAGATTTTGGTATTTTTATGTTTACCAGAGAATCTATATAGTTCTTCTTTTTAAGGTTTATGTGTTCAAATATGTAGTTTTTTTATATTGAAAGTCTTATTGATGTTGTGTACCACTGCATATATAATCCATGATTTATGTTGATTCGCATTTAATTTTGTTAGAAAGCTGCAATGATCATGCAAAACCATTTCTTCTTTCTCCACCATGTCTTTTAAGAGTTTTAGCTTATATTTTTATTTAATTTTCACTGATATCTAATTTTTTACAGTCTAATATTTTATAATTTTAGTTTTCTAACTTGTAGGATCGGTGGTATAGAGTCTTTGCGTTATTTTTACTGTTTTTATCTTTTGTGTGCAATATGCATGTTTTGATTTGAATATTTTATCTACATATACCAATTTGAGTTTGATTCATAACTATGTCATACTTTATTATTTAAATAAAATTTAGAACGTGTTATTGATGTTGGTTTAGATATAAGTAGTGACTTCCTAAATATGTATAGAAATATTGATTGTAAAGTTATTTATATAGTGTTTTTCTTTGTTAGTTTTTATATCAGAAACATATGTTTGGTTTAGAAAATCATCTAAACCTATTACAACTTTAGATAGTTCTTCATTGTTGATACTAATACTTTAAAAATTATGAACTTTTTGAAACTAATTTCAAATTAATTTTGTTTTAATTTTTTTTTTGATATTTTACATCTTTTGATAGTAATTTTTTATTTATATTAATTTATACAGTTTTTTGTATTTTTGATATATTTAGGACTTATATACTTTTTATTAAGCTCTTTTGTTGTTGATTTTCCAAATAGGTATCATAGACATCACATTAATTTCGGTTATACAAATGTTTTTTCTTTGTTAAATTTGTTGTTTTATATTAATTTTAATTCTAGTTATAATGCTGATTTGATATGCTCTAACTGTTGAATTTAAATCTTAGGAGGACTGTTTTCAAAAGCTTATAACATCACTTGTTTATTTTAGTTAAGTTTTTTTATAGTGATTTTCAAAAACTTTAGTCCAAGTTAGTTTTCTTTTATATGACTTTTTCTTTTGTTAATTTGTCTCTTTTGATAATGATTACTATTTTATTTTGAAACATAAATTTATAACATGTTGAAAGCTAAAAAAGCTTTTAATAAAAACATGTTTATTTTCTCACCATATCATAATAGCTTTAAAATAGTTTGTTTTCATATCTAAAAATACAATAGGATTTCATATCACCTGCTGATTTCTACTAGCCGCTTAGACGTAATCATATTAACACCTTGAGTTATTAAGATCTGAATATACTATTAAATGATGAAATCAGCAGGGTTTTAATCCATATCTTCTTTAAGCGGAGTTCAAAAATAATACTTCTACATGATGCAATTTAATGTATGGTGTCAAGAGTTAAATAAATCTTATTATCTAATTTATTACAGAATTCATCATATTTTCATAAAGAATAGTAAAACAATGGTAATTATATGTTTGAGATTACAAACCTTGAAATGTTTTTGGGTTCATAATTGTGGCCAAGAGCACTGATATCTCTATTATTTATACTATTTTAGCTTGCATTCATCACTAGTTTTAGTCTTTAAACATGCATATTTTGCTTCTTCTTGTCCCATTTGCATACATTTAGGAGTTAGTTCAGTTTTAGGAGCTGCATTGCATTTTCCATGCATTTGGAGTTTTATTCAGGTACTAGAAGGAGTGTGGAGGTCATGTGGTGCAATGGGTGTGAGCTGGGAATAGAGCAAGGCAAGAGACAAAGGCGGATGGACCAATATCGATGATGATATCGATATTCTCTGATCGATACAGAGTATATCGATGGGAGTATTGACCACTTCAGCATCGATACAGTAAGGGCATAGTGAGAAGGAAGCATATCGACTAGTAGACACCTCAATGCAACAGAAGGGAGTCCATATCGAGCAGTGTATCGACGTCTCAGACCGATACACATGACAGGACAATACCGAGGTGCCATATCGACTTGCTTGATCGATGAGCCTTAACTAAAGGGCGATTGTATCGACTTCACACCATAGAGAGCCAAACTGATACAACATAGGAGCCTTCTGTATCGACGTGCGTATCGACCAAGGGACATCGATACAACCCAGAAGAAGAGATGATATCGACATGTATTTCGATGTTCACAGTCGATATGGTCTGTCCGAGTCAGCTTGTTTTCGGTTTAATCTTGGTTTACTAGGGGTTTTCTAGTTCCCCTATAAATACTAAAGTCCTAAAATAGTTAGGCAACTTAGATCTTATTATCTTTCTTCTGTTCTTGCACTTAAAACCTTTCCTTTTTCAGCTTTGCTTTGTAAGAACTAGTTTGATTTAGTGAATTTCTGTACTTGTCTTTGATCTATTCTTGTTTATTCTGCTTCCTAATCATGCTTAACCATTGTTTCTCTTTGGAATTTGTGGTTTTGACTATGGGTAGTGAGTAGTCTTATTTAGGGTTTGAGATGGGATATATTAGAGGGGTTTTAGGACTAGATTAGTGATGTCTTGTGCTTTATATGATTGTCTTCTCTCTATTAGATGTGCTTAACACTAGATTAGTCTTGGCCAGCATTGTTTAGTATATTGGCTTTCTCTTGCGTCTGGTAAGTGTTTGATGAAATGCTGCTTAGAGTCTCTTAGCGGATTTGTATGCTTGGCCTAAGGAATTAGATGTCTACGGTGCATTTTGGCTTTATTTGATTGGATTGCTGTTCTGAATGCTTGCTGATCATGTATTTGAGTAAAGGGATTTACCTGAAATGTGTGCTTAGCAAACTGATTAATGTCAAGGAATTGAACTAGTTATAGTTGTTAATCCTATGCCTAGGAGATAGCATTGTTTGAATGGTTTTGAAGCTTCACTAGTTAGGTTCTAACCCCCTCTAAATCAATAACCCCCATCTTAGATCCTTACTTAATCTATTTGAATTTCCTGCTTTGTTTAGTTCAGTCTTTAGACTTGTTTAGTATGATCACTACTGCTTTCTTGAATCTAGCTTGACTTAAATGATTTGCTGTATTCTTGGTGCGTTAAGAACTCAGATGGATTGATACCTTACATGCTGCAATGACATGAGTGTGTTTGGATTTGCTTAGCTAGTCAAATACAAGCTATCAAATTGGCGCCGTTGCCATATGGGTTTAGATTAAACATTAGGATTTGTGGATTGTTTAAGATCAAGCTGTTATTTTTCTGTTTGTTACAGATTTGCAAGCTGCTCTTCTGCTTATAGGTGTATGAACTTGAGGTCTGAAGACAATCAAAACCTTCTGGATTATCAACACAACATTCTGCAAGTGGAAAGGGCATTGAGAGCAACAAGGGAAAGAGAGAGACTGCAAAGGTTTCATCAGCTCAGCATGGAACATGGTATAGATGATCAGCGATTTCATGGACCACCAGTAGCGCAAGGTGCTCAAGGAGTTGCTGGTGTTCAGGGACAGCAAAGGGTCCAAGGTGAACAAGGTCAGAGAGGACCAGCACATGGTGCACGACCAATCAGACCAATTGGAGCTGGTGACACCCCAAACGCTTACAACCATCGCACAGGGATCATTCCCCCAGCAGTGCAAAACAATAACTTTGAGATCAAATCTGGATTGATCTCAATGGTTCAGGGCATTAAGTTCCATGGCTTGCCACTTGAAGACCCTTTGGATCACTTGGATAACTTTGATAGACTCTGCTCACTAACCAAGATCAATGGGGTAAGCGAAGATGGCTTCAAGCTCAGGTTGTTCCCTTTCTCTATTGGCGACAAAGCCCACCAATGGGAGAAAAACTTGCCTCAAGGAAGTATCACCAGCTGCGATGAGTGCAAGAGAGCGTTTCTAGCAAAGTTCTTCTCAAGGAAGTATCACCAGCTGGGAATCAGCCAAGGCTTTTTGCGCCATTCAACCAAGGATATGCACCAAGGAATAACTTTCAAAGCAACTTCCAGCAAAAGCAGTTTACTCCTCCTGGATTCTCTCAAGGTCAAGCAAGCTCATCCAACACCAATGATGCTGAAGTGAAAGGACTGCTGCAACAACTTCTTCAAGGCCAACAAGCTAATAATGTGGAGATCACAAAGAAGTTTGTTGAGGTCTACAACAGAATGGATACTCTTCATATGGAGCTGTCAAACAAGATTGATGGGTTGGCTTCAAGAGTAAAGACACTAGAGAACAACAAGGGCATAGCTGGTCCCAAACCTCAAAGAAACCTTCCTGAAAAACCAGAAGCTAACCCTAAGGAGTTCTGCAACACTATAATTACTGAAGAAGAGACCTTCTCAGATGAAGAGGAAGTTGTCATTGACGAGTTCTTTTCTCTGTTCAATGAGGACACTGAACTTCAGAGTGGGGGGGGGGAAGAGTTTGTGGCAGCTGACGCCAACCATGGAGTTGCAAAGGAAAAGTCTCTTGAAGCAACATCAACTAAGGAAGAGGAGAAGAAGGGGCTAATTGAGGAAAGTCAAGCCGAGAAGCAAGCTGGGATCTATGATCATTCTCCTTACAAGCCAGCTCTCCCCTTTCCTGGAAGGTTTAAGAAGCAGCTTATGGATAAGTAAACCACTTTATGCCAACCAGATAAAGCTTAGAGGTCTTGATATTGGGACAGAGCTAAAGGAAGCCATTACCAAGACTGAGGTATTGAACATCAAGAAGCTTGGAGATCCTGGATGCTTCACTCTCCCTTGTGAACTCAAAGGAAAAACTTTCAAGAGCTGTCTTCATGACCTTGGAGCAAGTATCAACCTTCTCCCATCCTCTACTGCTAAGGCGCTTGACTACACTCAACTTCAAGAGAGTAATGTGTCTCTAACCATAGCTGATGGGACAGTAAAGGCACCACTTGGAGCTTTTAAAGATGTGCCAATGATGATTGAAGGAGTGATCATCCCAACAGATTTCCTGGTCCTAGATGTTGAAGGGAAGATCAAGAACGCCATCATTCAAGGGAGGCCATTCTTAGCTTCAGTTGGCACAGTGTTTGATGCAAAGGAGCACACAATAGAGCTAAGGTTGACCAATGAGAAGGTTCTGAAGTTTGACTCCAAAGGGAACAAACTGGAAGATGAGCAAGCCTTCTCAATGGAGGTCAGGAAGTTGAAGAAAGTTGGAGAGCATTGACCAGAGTTTGATGGCTATGTTGGTGCAAGTTTTGATGGTTGCTGTATGTCCAGGATGTTTGCTGATACCACTGAAGAGGATGTCCTTGAAGTGGGTGTTTCTGATTGTGTGAATGAAATTCTGCTGGGTAACAAAGAAGATGGGGTTGTCTTGAAGCTCTTTTTCTCTAAGTATGGTGAGATCCACTACAAGCTAAAGGAGGGGAGCAAGCCAAAGCCCTTTGCTGTGTTGAAGATTGATGGGGTCACCAGAAAGGTCAAGGGAGGCACAGCAACACCAAGGAGTTCCAAGACTCCTGCTACACACCTCAACTAAGGAGCTGAGGAAATTCAAGCTAAGTGACTCTAAACAAGCGTACTTGGGAGGCAATCCCATGGTATCCTTGTATATAGCTTTGCATTTTTATGTTTTTATGTTTGTGTGGGAGTTTTTGAGTGTCTCTAGTAACCAGGTTCGAGCTTGGGAAGAAGGAGGAGGTCGAAGAAGGGTCAATATCGACCAGCATATCGGCCATGCACGTCGATACAGCTCATATCGAGCATGTATATCGGGCATATCTTGCTCGATACTAGTATGTTGGACTTGTATCGATGTTCATATCGGCGATGGTTCTGATCGATACATCTGTGAGGATTATTGTATCGATCAGAGTACCGATATAAGGCAACCCGATACGCTTTCACGAGCAATGTATCGGGGTACAAACAGTTCGATATGCCTCAACTGGTATTCGTATCGATCACATGTATCGACGTACCAAGTCGATATGACATCAACAAGTGCGTATCGAGTACAATATCGACATGACACACCGATGTTCCTTAACTGCGAGGACGAAAGGCGATTAATCGCCCTTTATTAAGGCATATCGGGGTATATATCGACATCTCACGTCGATACACCTTAAGTGACGAATGAAACCATGCTGTTCAGCATATGTCAAGGTGTATCGATGTGCATATCGACATGTTAGTCCGATATGGATTTTTTCCAAGTCATACCGAGCTACATATCGAGCTACTAGCTCGATATTGGACAGCTAAGTATGATGATCGGACTACATATCGACATAAGGGATGTCGATACTAAAGATGTCAAGCAGTATCGACATGCATACATGTCGATATCACGACCCAGGACAACCGATATCAGCATGCATATCGACCGGACCAAGTCGATATGATCAATATCGATCACAATATCGACTTGGGTGGTCGATATTGCGCACGAGGTAAGCTTTCTTCAATTAAAATTTTTCCCTCCTTGGCCAAACTAAATCAAGAAATTCAAATTTGAATCCTTCCCCTTCCCAAGCACAGGTGGGACATCTCTCTAGCACTCTTTCTCCCCTTTCTCCCCACAAAAAGATTTCCCAACCCTCTATATAAACTAACTCCACCCTTCTCTCTTTCTCACTTTCATTTTTCTAGTTCTCAACCACTAAATTTCAAATATTTGTGTTTTTAAAGTGCTTGAGAGAGTCAACCCACTTCAGATACTGTCTCTTAGCTTTTAAATATTTCAAATTTTGCTTTATGCACTTAAGCACTTGTTCTTGTTTGGTGATTGATTTCTAGTTTAATGATTCATTGCCTTTTATTTTTTTCTTGCTTTTGCATGGTGAATAGACTGTCTTTGATTCTTGAAGCATTTCAATTAATGAATACTTTCTTGTCAAATTCACCTCTTTATCTTTGCATTAGCATTTTAGTACATTTTTTTAGTTTCACCATGCTAGAATTCATAATTTTCGATTATTTGATAAAATTTGTTTAATGAATAATTTGCATGCATTGCCTATTTAGTTGCTTCACAATTGCTAGAGGTTTACTTTTTAGTAAATAAACTCCTCCTATTGTGATTTTTAGCATCATTAGGCATTATGTTTTGTTGCTTCCATAGTTCTCATTTTTCTTTTGAGAATATGTTTTAGGTACCATGGGAAGAAAAACAAGGAGTGGAACTAACAATGAGGCTGAGAAGCAAGAGAAATGCAAGAGAAAAGCTAAAGAAGTCTGGAGTCCAAGCCCCAAATCCCACGGCAAAAAGAGAGTTGATGTTGGTGCTAGTGAGCAAATCCCTTAAAAGAAGAAATGCACCACACCAGCTCAAAGGCAGCTGTATGACAAGCTGCAAAAGGTGGATGTAAGGCCAACTAGATACCCCCATGTGTCATCTCTAAAGGCCTTGAGACTCTATGAAGACTGCTCTTCTATGCTAGAGACAATGGAGCTCACAAAGCTGGTGAGAACTCCATATTCAGCCAACAAAGACTAAGTCCTTCAATTCTTTGCAAGCTTTGAAGTGACATTCTATGAGCCAGGAGAGGAGACTCCTGAAGAAGATGGTGATGGCTTCATCACTTTCAGAGTTTCCAAGAAGAACTACATGATGTCTTTCTCAGCTATAGAAGATGCCTTTGGTTTCTCTTATGGAAGCGCTAGAGGACAGAATCTGGGAGTTAGCAAAGAAGAGATGAGCAGCCTTTGGGAGCATGTATCCAAGGGCGCTTTCAAGCCAGGAAGAAGCAAGGCTTCTCTGATAAATAATCCAACAATCAGATATGTGCACAAGGCGCTGGCGCATACACTCTTTGCTAGGAAGGAAAGTAAAGCTGTTAAGGAGGAGAATGGGAGCTGATTGATCATGGTCTTATAAGTGTTTTGGACAGCACCAACCAAGGTGTGGTGCTTAGGGGAGCATATGGAACAACTGGAATGGTCACCATCCTCATGCAGCAGCTTTTGGTCATCAAACATTGGTTAACAACCAATGATGACAAAGCGCCAAAGCTGTATTGTGCTGGACTTATTACACAACTGATGGAAGCTGCAGCAGTTGAGTTTGGACCACCAATAGTCAGGATCACATACTTAGACCTGCCATACTTGAAGAAAGCAAGGTTCCTTGGTGAACAAGTGGGTGACAAGTTCATCTACAACTTCATCCAAGAAGATGGATCTGCTGGAAAGCTTCTACTCCCTAATGTGCATCTCACATCCTTCTCCAACCCCAACAGCTTTGCCTTTCAAATTCCACAGCACCTTCTCTACCAAGCTGGCGCTTCATCATCTCACACTTACCAAGGCGCTAGCATCCTTCTTCCTCAAGGAGACTATCCCCTTGTGATCTTTAAAGGTGGGCAAATGGAAGAATGAATTCAGGAAGAAGAAGACTCAGATGCTTCAAGCTACAACAGTGAGGAGTATTACTTCCAGCCCCATGATGTCTCACACCAAGGAGGACCTCTGAAAAAAGTCCATGAGCACATCAACATCTTGCAAAGATGGAACAAATGGCAAGACAAAACCATCAAGATGTTGGTGAAGGGCATGAAGAGCATGAAAGCTCAAATAAAGGACTTAAAGAGGAAGTCTAGTAACACCTTGATATCTCTTGTATTTACACCATTTAGGCCTGAATTTAGTACATGTTTTGCTTCTCTTTTGCTTGTTTTCCCTTAGTTTTTGTCCCCTTTTCATCTCCTTTTATACTTAGGTTGCATTTAGGATATAGTTTGCATTTTTCTTGCATTTTGTATGTTTTTAGGTGCTTATGGAGCTAAAAGGAGCTTGGAGGAGCTTTGAGGATGATCCAGGAAGCTAGCTGGACCAAAGGGAGCAACAGGGATCAAAGCAGACAATCTCTGCAAAGCTTTTCGGTCAGAGCACGGAGAACATCGATCAAGGGGTGATCGATGCAAGATTTTCGGTCAGGAGCATCGATCAGGAAGTGACCGATACGAGCACATCGATCATCAGCATCGATCAGGGGTGATCGGTACAAACGCCCCGAGTTAATTTCGGTCACTACATCGATCACTGCCCAGACCGATGTAACTCTACATCGATCAACCCTGACTGTTGTAACTGATCGATGTAAACCCAGTCCGAACCTGTTTATTTACGCTTTTGCCATTACTCTGGGGCTTCCTTCTTTAGGCTATAAATAGCCTCTTTTTCCAGATTTTCGAGAAGTCTTGTCAAATTACTGTTCTTAAGTATTTCCTTTGAGTTTGTAAGACAAAACCTTTGCTTTATTTAATATATTTGAGTATTTGCCTTTAATATTTCTTTATTCTCTCTTCTAATCATGATTAACATCCTTTTCCCTTGTGATTTGGTGTTAAACATGAGTATTAGTGAGTAGTTTGCTTAGAGTTTCTAGATGTGGTAGATTAAGGGAATTTAGGACTTGATTAAGGCTTGTTTAGGTCTTCATTATATGGGTTCCTCTCTATTAATCTGTTTTTAATGCTATATTTGTCTTGATCACACTTATCTAGGTTGTTAGCTTTCTCTCATGCCCACCAAGTGTTTGGTAAAATGCTGATCTTGTTTAATAGAGGATTTGCTGGCCTTGGCTCAAGAGATTGACTGTTTGAGGAGCATTTTGACTTGAATAGAGTTGTTATCTAATGCTTGCTTAATGTTTTAGCAATAATGAGAGTTAGTTCTTGTTAAGATGTTTAGCAAAGGGCTATTTTACAAGAGATTGGATATAGCTTGCTTGATTGTGAATTCTATGTCTAGGAATCACCATGCTAGCTTGTTTGCTTGATCAATGTTGTTTGAAACAGTCTTAGTTAGTTCATAAATTCCCCAAAGTCAATAACCACATATATGAACTTGCTTTTCTATTATTTGAATCTCGGATTTGCTCTGTTTTGCTCTGTTTTGCTTGCTTAGTTTTGTTTAGTTTGCTTTTATCTTTAGTTTGTTTGCTGCTTGATCATAATAGGATATTAGATTGGTTGCTTAGGCAACAAAAACACTTTTCTGCTTGCTTGACTTAGAGATTTTTACTCTCAACTCTTCTGCTTTCAACTAAACCCTATTTGGATTGATAAAAATCCTATGCTATACTACAACTGACTAGTACATGCTTGGGTGATTGAATCAAGACCTCAAAAATCTTGTATCAATTTGGCGCCGTTGCCATTTGGATTTTATGTTTGAATCATTAGAGTTTGTAGAATCTTTAACATCAAGTTTTTAGTTTTCTCTAGTTGCTAATCTCTTTTGACTCTCTTTGCTGTCTTTTCGGTATATGAACTTGAGATCCAGAGGTTCACGCAATCTTGTGGACTTCATAGACAACATCAATTTGCTGGATAGAGGACATACAGCAAGGATACAGAAAGAAAGGCAGCAACACCTGCAAAGACTTGGGATGAACAACCAGGAACAAGTCATGGATGATATCAGATTTCAGAGTCCCCAAGGAGCTGCTGGCGCTCAGGGTATACAAGGACATCAAGGTGTTCAAGGCTTACAGGGTGAGCAAGGACCAAGAGGCGCTGCACAAGCTCCAAGAGTAGCTAGACCCATTGGCTCTGGTGATGCACCAAATACCTACAACAACAGGACATGCATCATTCCACCAGCAGTCCAAAACAACAACTTTGAAATCAAGTCTGGATTGATTTCAATGGTTCAGAGCAGTAAGTTTCATGGGCTGCCACTTGAAGATCCTCTAGATCATCTGGATAATTCTGATAGACTATGCTCCTTTACAAAGATCAATAGAGTGAGTGAAGATGGCTTCAAACTCAGGTTATTCCCTTTTTCTCTTGGAGATAAAGCACACCAATGGGAGAAGAACCTGCCCCAAGGGAGTATCACCAGCTGGGATGAGTGCAAGAAAGCTTTTCTAGCAAAGTTCTTCTCCACTTCAAGAACTGCAAGAATAAGGAATGAGATTTCAGGGTTTGCATAGAGGAACAATGAAAGCTTTGGTGAAGCTTGAGAGAGATTCAAGGGCTACACACTGCAATGCCCTCATCATGGCTTCTCACAAGCCTCTTTGCTCTCCACTCTCTACAGAGGAGCCTTGCCTAAGATAAGAATGCTTTTTGACACTGCATCAAATGGGAACTTCCTGTCAAAAGATGTGGATGAAGGCTTGGAGCTGGTAGAGAATTTGGCTCAGTGTGATGGAAACTACAATGAGGAATTTGACAGAGCTCCAAGAAGTGCAAAGGATGAGTTAGAGTCTAGCAGGAAAGAAATCAAGTCTCTAAATGAGAAGCTGGACTTGTTGCTAAGGGAAAAGAAAGAGGTTCACCTTGTGGGAGAGATGGTTCAGCTTGATGACCAGGAACAATGCCAAGTTGAGGAGATGAACTACTTGGGCAATCAGGGTGGTTACAACAGCTATGGGAACTACAGACCAAATCCCAACTTGTCTTACAGGAGCAACAATGTTGCCAATCCACAAGATCAGGTATACCCTCAACAGCAGAAGCAAGCTGCACCAAGACCTTTTGTTCCCTACAACAATCAAGGCTTTCAGCAAAGTAACAACAACTACCAACCAAGAGCGCCCTACAACCCTCCAGGGTTCAATACCCAAGCTCAAGGACAAGCTTCCTCCAGCTCTCAAGACAAGACTCTCATGCAACAAATGATCAACACACAAGTCACCACAACATTGGAAATGAACAAGAAGTTTGCAGAGGTCCACAACAAAATTGATTCAGTCCATGTAGAGCTCACCAACAAGTTTGAAGGGTTGGCTGCAAGAGTCAAAATACTGGAGAACAACAAAGGCATAGCTGGTCCCTAGTCTCAAGGACACTTTCCTAGAAAACCAGAAGCTAACCCAAAGGAGTTCTGCAATGTCATAGTCATAGAAGAAGAGAGCTTCTCAGCTGAAGAAAAAGCTATCATTGAAGAATTCCTCTACTTGTTCACTAAGGACACTGAACCTCAAAGTGGGGGGGGGGGGGGGGAAGAGTTCTTAGAAGTTTAAACTGACCAATGAGCTGTAGAAGAAGAACCATTTGGAGATGGGGAAAACTCAGATGAAGAAGAGTGGTGGGCACCACATGAAGTTGTTGATAACACAAAGGACTACTTGATGGAAGCTGCTGATCATAAAGAAAAGGCTCAAGCTGCTGTCCTTCCTGTTTACCAACCAACCATCCCTTTTCCAGGAAGATTCAAGGAACAGCTTGTGCAGAAATATGAAACCCTCTAGGCTGCTCAAATGGAATTGAGGGGTTTGGATGGCCAAGAAGAGCTTAAGAAGCTAAGGGTAAAAGCTGGAACATCAGAGGTTAAGGACCTCACTATCAAGAAACTTGGAGATCCAAGATGTTTTACTCTCCCATGTGAGCTTAAAGGGCAGACTTTCAAAAGCTGTCTTTGTGATCTTGGAGCAAGTATCAACCTTCTCCCGTCCTCTACTGCTAAAGCTCTTGGCTACACTCAACTTCAAGAGAGTAATGTGTCCCTTACTATAGCTGATGGGACAGTGAAGACACCACTTGGGAGTCTCAAGGATGTACCAATGATGATTGAAGGAGTAACCATCCCCACTGATTTCTTGGTGCTTGATGTGGAAGGCCATATAAAGAATGCTATCATCCTAGGAAGACCTTTCTTAGCCTCAGCTGGAGCAGTGTTTGATGCCAAGGAGTGCACAGTTTAGCTGAAACTGACCAGGAAGAAGGTTCTAAGGTTTGACTCCAAGGGGAATAAGCTGGAGAATGAGCAAGCCTTCTCAATGGACATCAAGAAGCTGAAGCAGCTTGGTAAACACTGGCCAGAGTTTGAAGGCTACCAAGGGGAGAGTTTTGATGGCTGCTGTTTGCCAAAGTTGTTTGATGACACCACTGAAAAGGAGGTCGTTAAAGTGAGTAGTTACAAGAATTTGAATGATATTAAGCTGGTTACTAACAAAGGAGAGGTGGTTTTGCAACCAAGTGTCTCTAAGTGGGGAGAGTTTAGCTTCAAGCTTCAGCAAGAGCGGAAGACTATGCCTTTTTCCAAGATCATGATGAATGAAGCCTCTGCCAGAGTCAAAAGGAGCAAGCCACCACCAAGGAGTTCCAAGTCTCCTTCACCTCACCTCCACTAAAGAGGTAAGCAAAGTCAAGCTTAGTAACTTTAAACAAGCACACTTGGGAGGTAGTCCCATGGTATCCTTTTGTATATAATATGCTTTCTAGTTTCTCTTTTATGCTTTGTTATTGTGTATAGAAACAGGAGTTCGAATTGGGGGTTGAGAAAATCTTAAAGGGACAAAGAACAGGTGCTTTCTGGCTGACATCGATCAACTGTATTGGTCATGACGAGACCGATACAAACTTTTCGGTCATGAATATCGATCATTTTTGATCGATGTCAGTGGAGTCAGTTTGCACCAGTCAACATATCGATAACTTGTGATCGATATGGAAGGAAGTTTGAAAGGGAGATCCATTTCGGTCATTCACATCAATCAAGCTTGATTGTTGTAAACCCGCCGGACTAATTTCGGTCAAGTGTAACGATCAGTTGGTGATCGATGTGATTCTCAGAAACATATCGATCACCCACAACGATCACACACTAATCGGTATAAACCCAACGGATTAATTTCGGTCAAGTGATAACATGTTTTTTCTAAGCAATGCAAGAAGAAGAGGTTATCAAATCTCAAATGCAACACTGAGATGTAGTATAGCATGCAAGTGAGGTATCAATCCACACCTAGGAGCAGGAAGTACACTAAGAATGCAAGGGAATGAGCAAATCTAAGCAGAATAGATAAATGGTTGGTAAATTCAAGGAAAACTAAATGCAACGATCTAATGCAATGCAAAAAAATTTAAAAATCCCTGGAAGAGGGTTAACTACCACAAAGAACAAGCAAAGGATGAAAAATGCAAAGCTACTAAAAACTAAAAATCGACCACTGAATCGACCACATGATTGAGCAAAATGGTTCGATCTAACAAACAACTTCAAGCAAATGACTTCTAACGAACAGGATGCAAACTAAATGGCAAGCGAATGATTAACAGAGATTTAAAACACTAAAAAGAAGGGTCCAGGGTTGAGGGTCATATTCAAGGGAATCAAAGATTCAAGCTTTGGTTTGAAAACATTAGATCTACTCTTTGGTTTCTCTAGGCCTTGAAAACAAAACAAGAACCATCCATGACATGTGGTATGGTTCACTTCCTCAATCTCTTCTCCAAACCCATGGCGTTTGGTGAAAAAATAGATCGAAGAGCAAAAAAGACAGATTTCAAATATTGATCTAACTAATCCCATAAACAACCATGGCATGTGGGAAAGGAAGGAGTAGCCTCTAGGATCTGGTTTTCCAGGACGTCTGAATCCTGTCAAGGTAAGACAGCCTTTGGGTCATAGAGACCTTTTCCAAGGCTCTCTAGGGTTTAAGATCCCAAGATCCTAGAAGAGAAGGTATGAAGAACAAGAAAACACAAAGCTTTGAACCCTTTGAACCCTTTTGAATCACCTCAACCCCAAAACCCAAAACGACTACTCACTACACATGTTTAAGACCGAATCGAAAGCAATATACAATAAGCTAAGCATGATTAATGATAGATTAAAGAAAAACTTGCTTGATATTCAAAGATTCAAAGGTTCAAAAACAAAGAAAGCTCAAGTTGCAATGGCGAAATCGCCTAAGGTAGATGATAACAAAAAGCAAAAAACAGAATGAAGATAATGAAATCGAATGGCTGCTTTTGCCAAAAATGGCTAAACCGTTAGCTGGTCCCCCTTCACTAGCCGCCAAAGACAGCTGGTCGGATAAGGTTTGTCTGGGATCGGGCTGGAAGCTCGATCTGGCTCTCGATCTCTATCTTGGATCAGATGACTTGGGTCGATCTCTGAGTCGATCTTGTGTTGATCGGGTTGGAAGCTCGATCTGGTTCTCGATCTGCATGGCGTCATCTACGTCCGTACTCCAGATCGATCTCCTCTCTTGATCTTGATCTCGATCCTTCCTCTTGAATCGACTTGGTGCACTCGATCTTCTGGTCGATCCCATCTAGATCGACCTGCCTTGCTCGATCCGCTACTCGACCTCGGGTCCTTAGCTGAATGGTCGAGTTTTCCAAGCGTCTATAATCGTCCTCACGAGCCTTAGCACGTCCACGAATCCTCCAAAGCTCCAAAGTGTCCAAAAACAACCTAAATATGATACATAATGCAAGACACATGCGAATGCTAATGCATAAGTGCTCTAGGACCTAAAATGGTGCAAACTAGCCTAATATGCAAGATGAATGCATGAAAAACTATCCTAAATGCATGCAAAATATACAGAATATACAGTAATATCAACTCCCCCAAACTTGCCTTTTGCTTGCCCTCAAGTAAACGAAATTCAAGAAGGAAGAGAAGTTTTAAAAACGGCGGTTTAAGTTTCTTGCATAGGTGCTTTTCAAATGAATCATTTCAATTGTCCTAGTTCTTAACTCTAAGATGCAATGCACACACTCATACTCCAAAGAACTTAGCCATACTCATCAAATAATGAATTTCGAATCATGACTCTCCTATTCCAAATAATCCAAGAATCTTATCCTTTAACATTCATTAAGATCAAAACCGTGAATCACACTTATGTATTTTAAAGCCGAACACATTTGGTTAAGGGTAAAGGCTATGAGACTAGAATGATCTCATTTAAATGGGTTTTATAATGCAACTGTTTCTCTCAAAAAGGTATGAACTTATGCATAATGCTAAAGGTAAAGGCAATTGATGCATACATGACTAGACTCTCATCTACCCACATACACTAACAATGATCCTAAAACCCCTCTCATTTCTTTTCTTTTCAGCTCACTCACCCTCCTAGATACTACCCTTATCAACAAAGCAATTAGCTTAGCAAAATCCCAAATAAAAGCATCATTTTAAAACTCTTTAGGCTAGTGGAAAGGCTTTTCTATTCTTATTGATAGCTCTCTACTCATTTTTTTTTTTAATTCTTTTTCTTTGAGAGCTATCTTCTGAATTAACTAGAGCTTTTCACTTTAAAAATATTGAGCCATCCACTTAAAACCTTTTAATTCACTTCAAACACCAAACTCTTTTGAAACTGAAAACAAGTAAGCAAAATAAACAATCCCAATTAACCCTAAACCTAATCCTAAGCCTAAAACTAGCTTCAAAATGCAAAGCCAGCAATCAAATGAGGGCCTAATCATGTCGCATAGACCTAACACTTTATGCCAAGTTCACACCGAAAAGAGGCCTCACAATGATATCACACAAGAACATTTGGCTTGAAAAGAGGATAAGGGTAATGGTGGGAGTTCTACTTAGGCTCACAAAAGAGTGGTGAAAGGAGGAAGAGAGCCTAAATATGTATATGATCCATGTGTTCATTTTCAAATGCATAAGTATGATAATTAAAGATCAGATTAAGGTTCTCACTTATTAGGGCAAGATTCAGTTCATGAATGTTCAAGTCAAGCCACGAAAATCAAAACACATGATCCGAGTATGGTTAGAGCTTACTTTCAAAGAGTGTACAATGCATCAAAGAACTACTAACTAGGGCCTTGAAACAATTCATGAGCTTAAAACACCTTTTAAAGAAAAACTTTAACCCCTTATGCAAATGTAAACAACCTAAATGCTCATTTACGTCCGTACCGTTTGATCGACTGCTTCACTCGATCCTTGTCTCGATCATTCTCCTTGGATTGCCTGGTCTTCTCGATCTTCTGGTCGATCACATCCTAGATCGACCGGCCATGCTCGATCTGCTCCTCGATCTCTGATCCTTAGTAAATATCCAAGCTTCCACGAACTGCTACAACAGCTTCAGCACGTCCACGAACCTCCACGACTCCAAAGCAGCCAGAAACAACCTAAATGTGATGCATAATGCAAGGAACATGCGTATGCTCGTGCAAGAATGCTCTAGGACTCTAAGTGATGCAATCTAACCTAAAACGCGATGCAAATGCATGAAAAGCTAACTAATGAGTATGCAAAATGCATGTAATATGCAGTAACATCAACTCCCCCAAACTTACTTCTTGCTTGCCATCAAGCAACAGAAAATAAGTAAGGAAGAGTGGTTTTAAGAAAAACGAATGGGGGTTTAAACTTCTTGCAAAGGTGCCTTTCAAATGAATCAATCTCAATGTCCTAGTTAACAGTTCTAAAATGCTATGCTTACACTCATACTCCAAAGAACTTAGCCATACTCATCACACAAAGAAATTCAAATCATGACTCTCCTATTCCTAACAATCAAAGAAACTCATCCTTTAACATTCATTTACATTCGAACCATGAATCAAACTTATGCACTTTAAAGAAAAACACATTTGGCTAAAGGTGAAGGTTATGAGCATTGAATGATCTCATTTGAAAAGGGTTTTCAATTAAAACAAGGGTTTGTCTCAAAAATGGTTGAACTTATGCATAATGCTAAAGGTAAAGACAATTGATGCATACATGATCAGATTCTCATCTACCCATGTAAACTAATCAATGATCCTAAACCCCTCTCATTTATCAACTTTAATCCTCACTCACCACTTAGAGTCTACCCTTTTTCTTCTCAAAACTTAGCAATCCCCAATTCGAAACAAAAACATTTTTAAACTCTTTAGGCTAGTGAAAAGGTTTTGAAAATAACTTCGCTCTTTAAGTATTTCTTATTGGTAGGTCTTTTATTATTTTTTTTTTCTTTTCTCTTTTTTTTTTCTTTTTATTTTATTTGGCACTTAGGCTCTTTTATTTCCTTTTTTTTTTCTTTTATTTTATTTGGGAGAGCTACCTCCTGAAATTTATTTGAGCATATACTTAGTTTTTAAACACAACCTTTCACTTAAAACCCATTTCTTTCTTTAAAACCAAACTCCTTGAAACCGAGAACAAATAGAAATGAAAACAACCCCAATGATCCCCCAAACTTATCCTAAGCTTATACCTAGCTTCAAAATGCAAAGCTAGCAATCATATGAGAACCAAATCATGTCGCCTAAACCTAACACTTTATGCCAAGTTCAAAACCGAAAAGAAGGCCTCACAAAGATGTCACACAAGAACATTTGGCTTCAAAGAAGGGTAAGGGTCAAGGTGGGAGTTCTACTTAGGCTCACAAAGAGTGGTAAAAAGGAAGAAGAGAGCCTAAATATTTTAAAACCATGTGTTCATTTTCAAATGCATAAGGATGATAATTAGAATTTCAAATTAAGGTTCTCACTTATTAGGACAAGTTTCAAATCATGAGAGTTCAATTCAAGTCACGAAAATCCTAGCAAGTGATCCAAGCATGGTAAGAACTTACTTTCAAAGCATAGACAAAGCATTAGAGAACTACTAACTAGGGCATTGAAACAATTCATAAGTAAAAACACCTTTTCAAGAAACTCTAACCCCTTATGCAAATGCAAACAACCTATATGCTATAAGAAATTCTAGACTCAATCCTAACATGTTTTGACAAGATGAATGCATCTACATGAATCTTTGAAAAATTTTAAAAATTTTACCAATTTTTCATGAACTAAAGACTCAAGGATGCTAAAAGAAAATAAGATCACAAAACACAAGTCAAATCACACATGTACTCCCCCAAACTTGCTTGACACCGTTCCGGTGGCAAACTCATTCGAAGGAGTATCAAAACACAAAGCAAAAAGAAGCAAATATGAGCGGTTATGTACAATGGAAGAAGGTTGTTACCTCTGGTCTAGTCTCGGCTGGAACTTGAGGATGTTCCAGAGGAGCTAGAGATTGTTGCTTTGTCCTTGTCGGCTGGATCTTGGAGAGAATGGCGCGCCGGCTGAATGGTGCTGCTTTGTTCCTCGCGGATGACAATTCCACCGGTTGAGAGCCTTCTCTTCTCGGGTTGTTGAGCCTCTTTACTTGCATCCTTCTTAGGCGAGCCTCCTTGAAGTGCCTTGACTTTCTTTCCAAGTTTCTTGAGCATTTTGCCTTGCCACTTATTGATCTTCCTTTGCATCTCCACAACAGATGCTAGGAACTTCTCGGTTTTTGTCCTTGGCTCAAAGTCTAACTTGGGAAGTGTGTAGGCCTCGGGCATCTCATCTTCCGTGGCTGGAGACTCGGATCTTTGACAAGGAGCAATCGCTGAAGCAGGTGGTCCTCCTAGAGGAGCAAAGCACTCTTCCTCCATGGGCAAGAACTCGATGTTCCCAACACCAAGCAGCTCGGTTTCCTCTTTGTTTGGCAGGATGCACACTCTCTTCTTGTCTTCGTTGTCTATGAAGAGGTAGGCGTAGAACCCTTCTGCTGGCGTGCGTTCCAAGCTATCGGTATTCCTCATATATGCCTCATCCATGAAAGCTCGGGCTGGTACATGGGCGAAGTCGTGTATAGGCACACCAGCTCGCAAGAATAGAGGAGTGAGGAAGCCGTCAATGTAAGAAGAAGTTGCCTTGCACCGCAAGGCATAAGCCTTGTATTTCACCAAGGAAGCAGCTAGCACACATCCGTAGTTCACCTCGTCGCCGAGCTCATCCTCCATAGGCTCTTCATTTGCATCCGGGTCACACACTAAGTGCTTCACGCCTTGGAACAGGAAGCAAAGCTCGGTCTTTGTGACCGTGGGAGCAACTGATCTTCCACTAAATGTGTTGGCAATCTGCTTCAGAGTGTACCTCAGCACAGGGCTTCTCACTCTCTTGATCTTGGCAGTGTTGGCTTTGTAGTCCTCGTTGCTGATCAGATCCCAAAAGTCGTCTGCTCGTTTGAAGGCTGGAAACTCGATCTTGTTGACATCCGCGTTGAGACCATAAGCTTGACATAGCTCAGGGATGGAGAGGGTGTAGGCTTGACGTCCAACTTTGAAGTAGAGGCGACCTTGTGAAGGAACGGGTGTGCTAGGATTCTCGTAACGGAACTCCAACGTGGCAAGGAAGTCTATTGTCACTTCTGGAATGGTTGGGCAATCCATCCGTGACAGACATCTTAGGCCAATGTTTTTGAGGAGTTGGTCGAAATCCCTAAGAATCCCTAGCTTGAACAGCAGCTCTCGATCAGCAAACTCTGTAGGCTCAAACCGAAGCCTTTCCAGCCGTTTCTTGTCCCTCTTCTCATCCTTAGTCCATCTGACCCTCTCTTGAACAGCCACCTCTTGTCCTTCTCCCTCTTGTGCTGTCTCTTCTCTTGTTCTTTTGGGGGCCATTGTACCTGAAACAAGTTTCTTAAGAAGCTTGATAAGCAAAACGGCGGTTTGATGAGAATGAGAGAGAAGAAGGAGAAAACTTATAAATACTACCCTAGAATTTTGGGGAATTAATAAAAATCATAGCTAAATAAAGGAGAATCAGATCTTTAGATACTAGAAAATCTAGAATTATTCCTTTTACTTAGCTAATTTTTAAAAATCAAAACCGACCCTATATTCTAGAACAATATCTTGCGAGTTTAAAAGAAATTTTCCTAAAGATAAATCATTAAATTTTGAAAATACCTTTGCAAGAAATGTAAAAGATCTTTGCTAGCCTCTGAAAACCGAAACTCTCACTCTCTTTGATTAAAATTTTTGAGAAAAACAAGAATGAGAGGGTAAGAGGTTGTTGAAACATTTAAAGACTAGCAAAGAGCAAAACCATGGGTAGTAAAGGTGGTTTTCTGACAAAGTCTTGGTCAAGGCACATCTTTCATGGTCAAAGATGCTTCTCTTGACCAAGTTTTGAATTTAAAAATTGGAGGTAAAAGAATAAAAGAGGGAAAGAAAATGTTACCTCGGCATGAGATCGAGTCCATTTGGTTTATCTACGACTCGATCTCATGCCCATAATGGCTTAGATCGAGAGGGTTACTCGATTTGAGATGAATCGAGTCTTGAATCGATTGGTTCCCTCGATCATTGAGATGTTGGCTCCATGGCTAAGTCCTCATGATCGAGCTATGTCCTCGATTTAGGGGTCGATTTGGCATAGATCGAGTGATGGATCGAGTCGAGTGATCGTTCTGCTTCCAACAGATTTTCCCGAGAGAAATTAGATCGGTCGATCCATTTTGGATCGATCGATCCTTTTTCGTCAAGGTCGATCTTATCACTCGTTCTCGTCTAGATCGACTGGCTCCTCTCGATTCACTGACTCGATCTAGCAAAGATCGAGTCAGGATCAGTCGATCTAGCACTCGATCTCTAGCCTTGTCTTAACCCCTATCGCCTCTTTTGGACTTCAAGATCAAGGTTTAGACTCCTCATACCTGTTCCTACACACTTGCAGAATAAAAACATAAAACTGAAAGAGAAATAAAGCAGAAATATGTACAAGATAGACATGCGAATGCCTCCCAAGTGCGCTTTCTTTAACGTCTTTAGCTAGACTTTACTTGGTTTAGGCGGATGGTGGGTCTTGGAGAAGCACCGAGGTACTCTCTTTGTCATAGCTGTCTGCCAAGTAAGGCTTGACTCTGTGTCCATTGACGGTGAATGCACTGCCACTCTTTCCCATCAGTGTAACAGCTCCATAAGGCAACACTTCTTGGATCACAAACGGCCCGCTCCACCTTGACTTCAGCTTTCCCGAGAAGAGTTTGAGCCTTGAGTTGTACAGCAACACTAAAACTCCCTCCTTAAGCTCCGTGGCAACCAACTTCTTGTCATGAGTCTCCTTAGTCCGCTCCTTGTATATCGGAGAGCTCTCGTAAGCGTTCAGTCTTAACTCATCCAGTTCATGTAACTGAATAAGGCGCTTCTCCTGAGCAGTCTTGAGGTCAAAGTTCAGCCTCTTCACAGCCCACAACGCACGGTGTTCCAGCTCAACCGGGAGATGACAGCCCTTGCCATAGAGTGGAGTGAAAGGGGTTGTACCAATCGGTGTTATGAAGGCGGTACGGTAGGCCCAAAGAGCGTCATCCAGCTTCACTGCCCAGTCTTTCCTTGTTGCTCCGACGGTCTTCTCTAGTATAGCCTTGATTTGCCGGTTGGAGACTTCCACTTGACCGCTTGTTTGAGGATGATACGGTGTAGCCACCTTATGCTTAACTCCATACTTTCTCAAGAGGTTCTCAAAAACCTTGTTTATGAAGTGGCTTCCTCCATCGCTTATAACCACCTTAGGTACCCCAAACCTCGGGAAGATGATACTCTTGAACAGCTTGATTACCACCTTAGAGTCATTTGTAGGGGAAGCAATCGCCTCAACCCATTTAGAGACATAATCCACTGCTACTAAGATGTATTTGTTGCCATATGAAGAAGGAAATGGCCCCATGAAGTCTATGCCCCACACGCCAAACACGTCAACCTCGAAGATAGGAAATTTAGACATTTCGTTCCTCTTAGTGATATTCCCTGCTCGTTGACATGCCTCACAGCTCTTCACAAACTCGTGTGCATCTTTAAAGATGGACGGCCACCAGAAACCGGCTTGCAACACTTTCGTGGCAGTCTTGAATGAAGCGAAGTGTCCTCCGTAGGAAGAGCCATGGCAATGATAGAGGATGTCTCTAGCTTCTTCCTTTGTAACACATCTCCGGTACAAACTGACCACTCCTCTCTTGTATAAGTATGGCTCGTCCCAAAAGTAATCACTAACCTCTCTCATAAACCGCTTCTTGTGATAGCTGTTGAGATGTGTTGGCTCCTCACCACACGCTAAATAGTTCACTACATCAGCATACCACGGTAGATCCTCCTCTTTGAAACTCAACACCTCTTCAAACCGCCCTTCTAGCTTTCCACAAACAGCCGTGGTAATTGCCATGAGTTGCTCTTCTGGAAGAGAGTCATCTAAGGGGAAGAGACTCGTTGATCCTTAGCCGTGAGAGATGGTTAGCGACTCCATTTTCTATTCCCTTCTTGTCTTTAATCTCCATGTCAAACTTCTGGAGCAAGAGAATCCACCTCAAGAGCCGAGGCTTAGTGTCTTTCTTCGAATAGATGTATCGCAAAGCAGCGTGATCCGTGTATACAATAGCCTTGGAACCAACAAGATATGATCTGAACTTCTCAAAGGCGAACACTACTGCAAGAAACTCCTTTTCTGTAGTGGTTTACCTTGTTTGCGTGTCATCCAAGGTTCTTGAAGCATAGTAGATCACATGTAGTCACTAGCATCACACTTGATCTCAAAGGGAAGAGACCAGTCTGGTGCTTGGACTATAGGAGCTGATGTAAGGGCTTCCTTGATGGTCACGAAAGCTCTTAAACACTCCTCATCAAACACAAACTCAGCTTCTTTGCACAACAACCGTGTAAGAGGGCGTGCAATCTTGGAAAAATCTTTGATGAAACGCCTATAGAACCCGGCGTGTCCCAAGAAACTTTTGACTCCCTTGACGTTAACCGGCGGCTCAAGACCCATCATGACTTCCACTTTAGCCTGATCAACCTCAATGCCCTTCTCTGATATCTTATGACCAAGCACGATCCCTTCCTTAACCATAAAGTGGCATTTCTCCCAGTTTAGCACCAAGTTTGTCTCTTCACAACGCTTTAGTACCCTGTAAAGATTCAACAAACACACAGAAAAGGACGCACCATAGACAGAGAAGTCATCCATGAACACCTCTACCATCTCCTCTATTAGATCGGAGAAGATCGACATCATACACCGCTGAAATGTGGTCGGTGCATTACACAATCCAAACGGCATCCTTCGATACGCGAAGGTACCGTAGGGACATGTGAATGTCGTCTTCTCCTGATCATTTGGGTGAATTGGTATCTGAAAGAAACCGCTATACCCATCGAGGAAACAGTAGTAAGGGTGATTAGCAAGTCTCTCAAGCATTTGATCAATAAAAGGCAAAGGGAAATGGTCTTTCCTAGTCGCAAGGTTAAGTTTCCTATAATCAATACACATTCTATGACCAGTGATGGTTCTAGTAGGAATAAGCTCATTCTTTTCATTCCTTATGACCGTGATCCCTCCCTTCTTAGGCACCACGTGTACAGGAGAAACCCACGTGCTGTCACTTAGGGGATAGATCACGTCAGTCTCTAAAAGCTTAAGGATCTCTTTCTTAACAACCTCTTTCAAATTAGGATTCAAACGCCTTTGATATTCTATAGAAGAGGCGTTCTCATTATCCAAGTGAATCCTATGAGTGCAAAGCATTAGTGAAAGGCCCTTGATGTCACTTAAAGAGTACCTAATGGCCTTCCTATACTTTCTCAGCTCAGTCAGGAGCGAGTGCAACTCATCACCACTTAAGTTTTCTTTCACAATCATGAGATAGGTGTTATTAGGCCCTAAGAAAGCATACCTTAACCCTTTTGGGAGCTCCTTAAGGTCCACCTTTGGGGCTAACAGCTCACTCCAGTCATCCTCGTGGCTGTTGTTGTTGCTTTCCTCCTTGGAACCCTCCTTAGAACCCGAGGCATGGCCCTTAAGACTACTTTCTTCAACTGCTATCCCTTCTGAAATAGAGTCCTCCAGTCGATCTTCCTCTCGCTGTCGTCTAGATCGAGCCATTTCGCTCGATTCACTTACTCGGTTTGATGTGGATCGAGTAAGGGATCGAGACGCTGGGTCGATCTCCTGATTGGACCCCAAAATGATCGGAAGGCTTCTCTCGATCGTCGACTCGATTGTTTTTCATGATCGATCATTCCTCTCGATCTGTCTGTCGATAGCTGCACCAGATCGAGTTGTGTTCTCGATTGCCTTGTCGATCTGACTCCTGGATCGAGTGATAGCGTCGATCTCAGGGTCGATCTCTAGGCAGCAGCCTTCATCCTTCTTAACAATCTTCCTAGAATCCAGCAGGTTGACGTACTCCTGGGTCCTCTGATCCACATAGCCAAACTCCCCTGGCTCCTTAGTCAGTGCTAGCTTCAGATGGTCTTCTAGAGCGAGCTCTTCCAGCAACTCATCCGCTAAGGCATCCATCGTTTCAATATAGAAGGCTTGCCCTTCTATGGTCGGCTTCTTCAGAACCTCATTGATATCGAAGTCTAACCTTATCTCCTTTCCCAAGTGCAAGGCAATCTTCCCGTTCTTGACATCGATGATAGCCCCGACGGTTGCAAGGAATGGTCTTCCTAGGATAAGTGGGTCCTTAGGTTCTTCATCCATCTCCAACACGACGAAGTCTGTAGTCACGTTCACACCACTGATTCGCACCGGTAGATCTTCAAGCAGCCCCACTGGTAGTCTCACACTTCTATCAGCCAGTACCAACGAGATCCTACAGTCTTTGAAACGAGTAAATCCAAGCTTCTTAGCCACGGAGTGAGGCATCAGGTTTATGCTAGCTCCGAGATCACATAGGCAACTCTTGAACTCTAGAGGACCTAAAGCGCAGGGTATAGTGAAGCTTCCAGGGTCTCCTAACTTCTTAGGGACTATCTCCTTATGTATCATAGCACTACACTCTTCACATAGAACAAGTACCTCCTTGCTTTCCTTATTCTTCTTCACGAGAGTGTCTTTGTAGAATTTGGCGCATTTAGGCATCATTGCAAGGCAGTCAACGAGAGGTAGCTTGATCTCCACGTCCTTAAGATGCTTCTCAAAGAGGATTCTATGCTTCTCTATGAGTTGCTTCTTGAAACGGCCAGGAAAAGGCAGCTTAGGTACATACGGTGGAGGCACATAAGCATTCTTCTCAACAACTGCTTTGTCTCCTCTTCTTGGCCCTTGGATCCAAACGTTGTCAAAGTTAATCTCATCATCATCAGCTGAAGGCTTACCCTCCCCCTCTTGAATTACAACATCCTCGTTGTTCTTAGTAGAGACCTGAGGTTCTAGCTCTTTGCCGCTTCTCAATGTTATGGCGTTAGCATACTCTTTAGGATTCTGCACACACTTGCCCGGAAGACTATTCTGACCACTTGTACTCGCTTTCCCCTTCTCTAGCTGCTTGATCTTGTTGTTTAAGTTGGTGATCTGAGTGGAGAAGTCAGTGAGAGACGAGTCAAGACGAGTGTTCATCTCGGCGAACTTCTGGTTTGTAGAGGCTTGCCCTTGTATCAGCTGTTGAAACATTGCTTGAACCGGATCAAGTTGTTGTTGCATCGGCTGTTGCTGCTGAGGTGCAAAACCCGGAGGGTAGTTAGGCGTATAACCCTTGTTACTTTGATGTTGCCCTTGGAAGTTGTTCTGCCCTTGACCTTGGAAACCACCACTCGGCTGAAAACCTTTGTTGTAAGGGATGAAAGGTTTTGCTTGCTGAGCAGGGTACACTTGATCTTTAGGGTTGGCAACGTTGGTGCTTCGGTAGGAGAGGTTGTTGTTCTGGTTGTAGCCTTGGTTGTAGCCTTGAGGTTTGTAGTTGTTCTGTCCCGCCACCCAATTGGCTTCTTCCTGGCTCAACTCAAGCTCCTCTTGATTCTCATCAGCTTCACCAACAAAGTGAACATGCTTCTGATTGGCTAACACCAGCTTGTCTATTTTCTCATGCAAAGATTTCAGCTCCTTTTTGTGAGACTCTAGCTCTGATCTTCTCGGTGCACGGTCATAGTCCTCAGCGTAATTGCCATCACTCAATGCCAAGTTTTCTATCAGCTCCATACCCTCTTCTACCTCCTGACCAAGGAAGTTCCCTTTGCTAGCTGTGTCAAGCAACAACCTGATATTTGGTGAAGCTCCACGGTATATGGTACTGAGTAGTGTCTCTTCGCTGAAACCGTGATGAGGACATTGGATCGTGTAGTCTTTGAAACGCTCCATTGCCTCGTTGAATGTCTCATTGTTTCGTTGAGTGAAGCCGCTGATTTCGCTTCTCAACCGTGCTGTACTGGTGCTAGAGAAGAACTTCGAGAGAAAGGCCTTCTTACACTCGGCCCATGAGGTGATGGTGCCTTGTGGGAGGGTCTTCTCCCAATGTTTAGCCTTGTCTCCGAGTGAAAAGGGAAAGAGACGCAGCTTGAAAGCATCTTCGGATATGCCATTGATCTTGATCATCCCATATACTTGCTCGAAGTTGTCAAGGTGCTCCAAGGGATCTTCCATTGCTAAGCCGTGGAACTTGTTGTTTTGCACCATGGAGATGAAACCTGGCTTGATCTCGAAGTTGTTGTTTTGTACAAGAGGAGGAGTGATCCCAAACCTATTGTGATGAGTATTGGGAGCATCTCCGGCTCCTATGATCCTTGGGGGTCTACCCGCGTGTTGGGGGTGTCCATTGTCCCTTCCTACTGCCCCGTGAGCTGGAGGAGGTCCCTCTGGATGCTCGTGTTCAGCCATAGCTTCAAAGTCAACCAAACCGTGCTGAACAATCTCCTTAAAGGCTCTGGCTTGTTCTCTGACTCTTCTTTGCCGTGAGTGACCAAGCTGATGAATATTGTCCAAAGGTGGAAGTAGATTGTTATCTCCCCGTGAACGAAGATTCATATACCTGAGAACACACGTTTGAGAGTAGAATGATTAGTAACTTAAACAAGGTAAAGACTTAGTCTTCGCTAAGACCCAAATCTCTATGTTCTCTAAACAATCCTAGGATGGCAACGGCGCCATTTGATAGACACTTTATTTGCAAGGGTGAGAATGCAATGAGGTTATCAAACTCAAATGCAAGACAGGTTGTAGTACAGCATGCAAGTGAGAGTCAATCCATACCTAAGATGATAGAAAATGCAAAGAGAATGCAAGGACTATGCAAATCTAAGTGAAACAAGATAGATTTTGAGAAAATCCCTAGAAACTAGATGCAGCAACTAAATAGAATGCAAACTATTTTAATATTACCAGGAATGATCAAGCTACCATGAAGAACAAACAGAATAATTAAAGGACAAAACTTCGAATTACTAAAATTCGACTAGTGGATTGACCATGAGATCGACCACTAGATCGAGCAATAACAATCGATCTCGTCTAAAAATGCAAGAACAGTAAAACTAACGACCAGGATGCTATCAAGAATCAAGCGAATGACGAGAGAAGATGTAAAGATGCTAAAAGAAAGGGCCTAGGGTTGAGATTCATGGTCAGGGGTTTCAAAGGTTCGACCTTGGGTTGAAAACTTTAAATCGACTCACTTTGTGAGGATCTCTAAGCCTTGAAAACTAAGCAAGACCTATCTGTGGCTTTCAGTATAGATCACTCCTTCATCCTCTCCTCCAAACCCATGGCTTTTGGTGGAAAGAGAGGTCGAAGGGCATGGAAAACAGATTTAAAATGAGTGGCTTAACTAGTCCCCCAAACTTCCATGGCTTTTGGGAAGGGGTAACTAGTCTCTAGGGTGTGATCTTCCGAGGTCCCTGAATCCTGTCAAGGTAAGGAACCTCTCGGATCATGAAGCTCTTGGCGTGAGAGTCTTAAAGCATTGAGAGCTCAACACCCTAGAAGAGATAGCCATTAAAAACGCTTAGAAAACCCCAAGATCAAAACCCTTTAGACCCCTTTATCCTCTCTACCCCGAACCCAAATAAACTACTCACTACACATAAGGTAAATCAAGCAAAGCATGGAAAAGGAAACGATGAACAAGAAAAGAAAACTCAATTAAAACGTAAACGATTCCATTACAAAGCTTAAGAAAACTCAAAGTTCGACAATGGTCTTCTTGGTCAAAACCAGAGAGAATGCATAAAAAAAGATAATGATAAAAGTTGTCTGGGAAAAGGACGTCGCCGCCTTCCCAAAATGGCCAAAACAAGCCGATGGTCCCCCCCTCGCTAGCGGCCAAAAGTGGTTGAAAGGACAGAGATCGACTCGGGGATCGAGCGGTTCTCTCGATCATCTCCGACCACCGTGTCTTCGGCTCGATCTGGGTCTCGATCGTCTTCGGCGGATCGAGCGTTGCATCCGATCTCGGTATCGATCTTTGGTTGGATCGAGTGGTGTACTCGATCTGGCTCTCGCTCTGCATGGCGTTATTTATGTCCGTACCGTTTGATCGACTGCTTCACTCGATCCTCGTCTCGATCATTCTCCTTGGATCGCCTGGTCTTTCGATCTTCTGGTCGATCACATCCTAGATCGACCGGCCATGCTCGATCTGCTCCTCGATCTCTGATCCTTAGTAAATATCCGAGCTTCAACGAACTGCTACAACAGCTTCAGCACGTCCTCGAACCTCCACGACTCCAAAGCAGCCAGAAACAGCCTAAATGTGATGCATAATGCAAGGAACATGCGTATGCTGGTGCAATCTAACCTAAAACGTGATGCAAATGCATGAAAAGCTAACTAATGAGTATGCAAAATGCATGTAATATGCAGTAACATCATATACATGGGACGGTTGTTGGTACCTCAAAGATAAGTAGTGCTGGAGCTTGAGGTTGCTCCAGACTTCTTGCTCTTTGTGGGGGTCTCGTGAGCTACTGCCTTGCCTTTGTCCTTTGCAGCTCCTTCATGAACCGAGTGGCGAGCAGGTAGGATGGTGCTTCCTTGAGGCTCACGTAAAACAATCCCACCTGTCGATCTTCTCTTCTTCTCGGGCTGCTCGACTTCTTTGCTTACAGCCTTCTTAGGTGAGCTCCCTTGAAGCGCCTTGACCTTCTTGGAAAGCTTCTTAAGTACCTTGCTCTGCCATTTGTTGATTTTCCTTTGCATCTCCACAACAGAAGCAAGGAACTTCTAGGTCTTAGTTCGCGGCTCAAAGTCGATCTTGGGAAGCACAAAGCTCTCGGGCATCTCATCATCCGAGGCAGGAGACTCTGATCTTGGGCGAGTAGCTTGTTGAATGGCGGTTGTGGCTCCTAAGGGGGCGAAGCACCTCTCTACACTCGGCAAGAACTCGATGTTGCCAACTCCTTGCAGCTCGGTTTCTTCCTTGTTCGGCAATATGCAAACCCGCTTCTCATTCTCTGAGTCGATGTATAGATAGGCAAAGAAGCCCTCGGCTGGCATGCATCCCAAGCTGTCCGTGTTCCTCAGGTAGATCTCATCCATGAAGGCTCTCTCCGGAACAGGAGTGAAGTCTTGAAGCGGTACGCCAGCTTGCACAAACAAGGGCATGAGGAAGCCGCCAATAAGCGCCGAGCTTGCCTTGCATCGCAAGGCGTATGCCTTGTATTTCACCAATGAGGCAGCTAGGATACACCCATAGTTCACGTCATCTCCGAGTTCATCTTCCATTGGATCGTCGTTCTCTTTTGGATCACACACGAGGTGCTTCACGCCTTGGAATAGGAAGCAAAGCTCGGTCTTCGTGACCGTGGGGGCTACTGACCGTCCGCTGAAGGTGTTAGCAATCAGTTTCAGCGTGTACCTCAGCACCGGACTCCTCACTCTCTTGATCTTTGCTGTATTCGCCTTGTAGTCGTCATTGCTTATGAGGTCCCACAGGTCATTCATTTGAGTGAAAGAGGGGAATTCAACCTTGTTGGCAGCAACGTTGAGGCCATAGGCTTGACAAAGCTCCGGGATTGAGAGACGAAAGGCCTGACGTTTGATCTTGAAGGATAGGTGGCCTTGAGAAGGAGTGGGGATGCTCGGATTCTCATATGCGAACTCCAAGGTGGCTAGGAAATCGATTGTCACCTCGGGATAGGTCGGGCAGTCCATCTTTGCAAGCACCAGAGCCATATGTTCTTGAGGAGTTGATCAAAGTCTCTCAAGATCCCCATCTTAGCCAACAGACCTCTATCTGCGAACTTAGTTGGTTCGAACCTCAGCCTCTCTAGCCTCTTCTTGGCTTGCTTTTCCTCCTTGGTCCACTTAACCCTCTCCTGAACCACCACTTCTTGACCTTCTCCTTCTTGTGCTGTCTCCTCTCTTGTTCTTTTTGGAGCCATGGTACCTGAAACACAATTCTCAAGCAAGAGAATGAGCAAGGGCGGCGAATATTGAGAGAAAGAGCAAGCAAGAAAGAAAAAGTTATAACTAATACCCTAGATTTTTGGGGGATTTATAAAAATTCTAGCAAGATAATAGAGAAAGGAATCTAGAGATAGAATCAAATCTAGAATTTTTCCTAATATCTAGCTAGTTTTAAAAATTTGCTAAACCCCTAACATCTATTATTCAAGCAAAGCAATAAAAAGGAAAATTTGCAAAAGATTTTGAACATTGATTTGAAAATACCCTTGCAGAGATTGAAAACAGATGCTGTTGGCCTTTAGGAAAAGAAAACCACACTCTCTCTTGTTTTGAAAATCTCGGAATACAAGTGAGAGAGTGTGTGGTTTCATGAAAACATATAAAGACCAACAAAATATAAAACCATGGGCAAGACTTAGTGGTTTATGATAAAAAGCTTGGTCAAGGCACATCTTTCATGGTCAAAGATTTCTGCCTTGACCAAGATTTGAATTTAAAAACAGGAGGGAAAGAAGAAAAGAGGGAAAAGAAATTGTTACCTCGACACGATATCGAGTCCATTTGGTCGATCTATGACTCGATCTCATGCCCATAATGGCTAGGATCGAGAGGTTTGATCGATCAGGGATTCGATTCAAATTGCATCGAGTCTTAGATCGACTGCACCCTCTCGTTCCTTGACTTTGGTCAACCAGGCATTGGTCCTTGAATAGAGCTCCATGATCGATTTGAGGGTCGATTTGGTTTAGATCGAGTGGCGGATCGAGTAGCCTATTCGATCTATCCTTGAGAATCGAGTGACTCGGTCGATCTACACCTCGTTTGCTTTTCAAGCTAAAGGTATAGGGTGTTCATCCTCTCGTGATCGACCGTTCCACTCGATCTGTCTACTCGATCTCATCTAGATCGACTGACTCCTCTCGATTCACTAGCTCGATCTAGTAAAGATCAAGCTAGGATGAGTCGATCTAGCACTCGATTTCTAGCCTATACTTAACCCTTCTCGCCTCTTTTGGACTCCAAGATCACACCTAACAATCCCTTATCCATTCACCTACACACTTAAACATTAAAAGCATAAAACTGAAGTAGAAATAAAGCAAAAATATGTACAGGATAGACATGGGAATGCTTTCCAAGTGCGCTTACTTTCACATCTTTAGCTAGACTTTACTTGGTTTAGGCCTGAGGGGGGTCTTGAAGAAGCACAGATGTGCTCTCCTTGCTGTAACCATCTGCCAAGTAAGGCTTAACCCTGTGCCCGCTGACCGTGAAGGCATTGCCACTCTTGCCAACCAATGTAACTGCTCCATAGGGTAGAACCTCCTTGATCTCAAACGGTCCACACAACCTTGATTTGAGCTTGCCCGGGAAAAGCTTCAACCTCGAGTCGTAGAGTAGCACCAGACTGCCTTCTCTTAACTCCTTGTGAACAAGCTTCTTGTCGTGCACAGCCTTAGTCCGCTCCTTGTAGATCTTAGCACTGTCGTATGCATCTAGCCGTAGCTCATCAAGCTCATGTAGCTGAATCAACCGCTTCTCATGAGCTGTCTTGAGGTTGTAGTTGAGCTGCTTCACTGCCCATAGTGCCCTATGCTCAAACTCAACAGGAAGATGACACGCCTTGCCGTATAGGAGAGTGAAAGGGGTCGTGCCTATAGGGGTCTTGAAAGCAGTTCGGTAAACCCACAAAGCATCGTCTAGTTTGACCGCCCAATCCTTTCTAGTAGCCCCAACTGTCCTCTCAAGTATCGCCTTGATCTGCCTGTTAGAGACCTCTACTTGCCCACTCGTTTGAGGATGATAAGGTGTTGCTACCTTGTGCTTCACACCATACTTCCTCAAGAGACCTTCAAACACTTTGTTGATGAAATGGCTTCCACCGTCACTGATTACTACCATGGGGACTCCAAACCGTGGGAAGATGATGGTCTTGAAGAGCTTGATCACCACCCTTGCATCATTTGTTGGGGAAGCTATAGCCTCAACCCACTTAGACACATAATCAACCGCCACTAAGATGAACTTGTTGCCATAAGAAGATGGGAACGGTCCCATGAAATCTATCCCCCAAGCGTCGAAGACATCAACTTCAAAGATAGGAACCTGAGGCATCTCGTTTCTCTTGGTGATGTTTCCTGCCCTTTGACACGCTTCACAACTCTTAACAAACTCGTGAGCGTCCTTGAAGATAGATGGCCACCAGAAACCCGCTTGTAACACCTTTTTAGCAGTCTTGAAAGAAGCGAAATGACCGCCGTATGATGAGCCGTGACAATGTAGGAGTATGTCCTTAGCTTCTTCCCTTGTTACACACCTCCTATACAAGCTGTCCACGCCTCTCTTGTACAAGTATGGCTCGTCCCAAAAGTAGTGGGAGACGTCTCTCATGAACTTCTTCTTGTGATAATGATCAAGGTGAGTAGGCTCCTCTCCACAAGCCAAGTAGTTCACAATATCAGCGTACCAAGGCAAGTCTTCTTCTTTGAAACTCAAAACTTCTTCAAACTTGTCTTCAAGCTTCTCACAAACCGCCGTGGTGATCATCATGAGCTGCTCTTCAGGAAGTGAATCGTCAAGTGGCAAAGCGTCATTGACTCTCATCCTTGAGAGATCATCAGTAACACCATTCTCTATCCCCTTCTTATCCTTTATCTCCATATCAAACTCTTGTAGAAGGAGAATCCACCTTAAGAGCCTCGGTTTAGTGTCTTTCTTGGAATAGATGTACCTCAAAGCTGCGTGATCTGTATAGACAACAACCTTAGAGCCTACGAGGTATGACCTGAACTTCTCAAAGGCGCATACAACGGCCAGCAACTCCTTCTCGGTTGTAGCGTACTTTACTTGCGTGTCATCCAAGGTCTGGCTGGCATAGTAGATGACGTGCAGCCGCTTGTCTTTCCTCTGACCAAGAACAGCTCCTATGGCCTAGCCACTCGCGTCGCACATGATTTCAAATGGTAGACTCCAGTCCGGTGCTTGTACTATTGGCGCGGATACAAGAGCTTCCTTGATGGTCACGAAAGCATGAAGACAATCATCATCAAACACAAAATCAGCTTCCTTGCATAACAACCGTGTGAGGGGCCTTGCTATCTTGGAGAAATCCTTTATGAATCTCCTGTAGAAGCCTGCGTGGCCTAGGAAACTCCTTACTCCCTTGACATTAACCGGCGGCTGAAGACTCATCATGACCTCAACCTTAGCTTTATCAAGCTCTATGCCCTTCTCGTATATCTTGTGGCCAAGCACGATCCCTTCCTTCACCATGAAGTGGCACTTCTCCCAGTTAAGCACAAGGTTCGTCTCTTCACAACGCTTAAGTACCTTGCAAAGATTCAACAAACAAGCAGAAAAAGATGCACCATATACAGAGAAGTCGTCTATAAACACTTCTACCATCTCTTCTATTAGATCAGAGAAGATTGACATCATACACCGCTGAAACGTAGCCGGTGCGTTACACAACCCGAATGGCATCCTTCGATATGCGAAGGTACCATAAGGGAAGGTAAAGGTCGTCTTCTCTTGATCGTTTGGATGGATTGCTATTTGAAAGAAACCACTATATCCATCAAGAAAGCAATAGTAAGGATTATTAGCAAGCCTCTCAAGCATTTGATCAATAAAAGGTAAAGGACAATGATCCTTTCCAGTAGGAAGATTAAGTTTCCTATAGTCTATACACATACGGTGACCTGTGATAGTCCTAGTAGGAATAAGCTCATCTTTATCATTCTTAATTACCATGATCCCTCCCTTCTTAGGCACCACGTGTACAGGGGAAACCCACGTGATGTCACTTATGGGATAGATCACGTCAGCCTCTAACAGCTTAAGAATCTCTTTCTTAACAACCTCCTTTAAATTAGGATTCAAACGCCTTTGGTGTTCTATAGAAGAGGCATTCTCATTATCGAAGTGAATCCTATGAGTGCAAAGCATTGGTGAAAGGCCCTTGATGTCACTTAGAGAGTACCCAATGGCCTTCCTATACTTTCTCAGCTCATTTAGGAGCGAGTGCAACTCATGATCACTTAAGTTCTCATTCACAATCACGGGGTAGGTATCATTAATCCCTAAGAAAGCATACCTTAACCCTTTTGGGAGCTCCTTTAGGTCCACCTTTGGGGCTAGCAGCTCGCTCCAGTCCTCCTCGTGGCTCTTGTTGACGTTCCCATCCTCAGTAGCCTCCTTAAAACCCGAGACTTGACCCAAAAGACTGCTTTATTAAACCATTGTCCCCTCTGAGATTGAGTCTTCCAGTCGATCTTGCACTCGTTCTGGTCCGGATCGAGCAACTTCACTCGATTCTCCTACTCGATTTGATGTGGATCGAGCAGGAGATCGAGTCTCCGTCTTGTTCTCTGAACTGATCGATTGGCTCCTCTCGATCTTCCCATCGATTGTTTTTCTGGATCGACTGCACTCAGGTCGATCACTTACTCGATTTGAAGTGGATCGTGTAGTGAATCGAGTCTCTGAGTCGTTCTCTTCTCTGGATCGACCAGTCTCCTCGATCTTCTTGTCGATTACTGTCCTGGATCGAGTGATCTTCTCGATTTTCTGATCGATCTCTAGGCATCCGCCTTCATCTTCTTTGACAATCTTCCTAGACTCGAGGAGATTAACGTACTCTTGAGTCTTCTTACTCAGAAAACCAAACTCCCCTGGCTCCTTAGTCAATGCCAGCTTCAAGTGATCCTCTTTTGCTAAGTCTTCTAGCAGTTCATCCGCCAAAGCATCCAACGCCTCTATGTAGAATCCTTGTCCTTCAATGGTCGGCTTCTTAAGGACCTCATTGACATCAAAATCCAGCTTAATGTCCTTGCCCAAGTGTAAAGCTATCTTTCCATTCTTGACATCAATGATTGCTCCGACGGTTGCAAGGAATGGTCTTCCTAGTATAAGCGGATCCTTAGGTTCTTCATCCTTCTCAAGCACAATGAAGTCAGTTGGTACATTGACATCGCTTATTCTCACTGGAAGATCCTCAAACATACCCACTGGAAGTCTCACGCTTCTGTCAGCTAACACAAGGGAGATCCTGCACTCTTTGAACCATGTGAAACTGAGCTTCTTTGCTATAGAATGGGGCATGAGATTTATAGTTGCTCCCAAATCGCATAAACAGCTCTCAAACTTCAATGGACCCAAGGCACAAGGAATGGTGAAGCATCCTGGATCTCCTAGCTTCTTAGGCACTATTTCTCTGTGAATAATGGCCCTACACTCTTCACTAAGCACCAAGACTTCTTTACTCTCCTTAGTCTTCTTTGTAAGGGTGTCCTTGAAGAACTTAGCACACTTCGGCACCATAGCTAGGGAATCAACAAGAGGCAACTTGATCTCAACGTCCTTTAGATGCTTCTCAAACAAGAGTCTATCCTTTTCTATCAGCTGTTTCTTAAAGCGGCCGGGAAAAGGAAGCTTAGGTACATACGGTGGACGAACATAGACATCTTTCTCTTTAGTAGCTTGCTCCACTTTCTTCTCTACGGCTACCTATTTACCATTTCTTGGTCTCTCAATCCACACTTTCTCAAAGTTGATCTCCTCATCAGCTGAAAGCTTACCTCCCCCTCTTGGACTACAATGTCCTTATTGTTTATAGGAGCAACACACGGAGGAAGCTCTCTACCACTCCTCAAGGTAATGGCGTTGGTGTATTCCTTTGGATTCTGCTCACACTTGCCCGGTAAGCTGTTCTGACCGCTTGTACTTGCCTTTCCTTTCTCTTACTGCTTGATCTTGTAGTTCAGGTTTGTAATCTGAGTTGAGACGTCAGTAAGAGAGGAGTCAAGGTGGTTGTTCATCTCGGCAAACTTCTGATTAGTTGAAGCTTGACCTTGAAGCAACTGCTGAAGCATTGCTTGAACCGGATCTTGAGGAGGCTGTTGCATCTGTTGTTGTTGAGGGACAAAGCCGGGAGGAAACATAGGTGTATAGCTCTTGTTGCCTTGCTGCTGTTGCTGACCTTGAAAGTTCCCTTGCCTCTGCCCTTGAAAACCACCACTCGGCTGAAAACCTTTGTTGTAGGGCACAAACGGCTTTGCTTGCTGATGGGGGTACACTTGATCCTTTGGATTCTCAACGTTGGTGCTTCTATAAGACAAGTTGTTGTTCTGCTGGTAGCGTTGAGAGCAACCTTGAGGCTTGTAGTTGTTCTGACCGGCTACCCAATTAGCTTCTTCTTATTGGCATTGCTCTAGCTCATCCAAGACATCCGCAGCTTCCCCAACAAAATGTACATGCTTTTGGTTTGCAAGCACTAGCTTATCTATGTTCTCATGGAGAGACTTCATTTCTTTCTTGTTAGCTTCAAGATCAGCTCCTCTTGGGGCATCGGTCGTAATCACTTTTGGCCGCTAGCGAGGGGGGGACCATCGGCTTGTTTTGGCCATTTTGGGAAGGCGGCGACGTCCTTTTCCCAGAAAACTTTTATCCTTATCTTTTTTTATGTTTTCTCTAAGGTTTTGACCAAGAAGACCATTGTCGAACTTTGAGTTTTCTTAAGCTTTGTAATCGAATAGTTTTCGTTTTAATCGAGTTTTCTTTTCTTGTTCATCGTTTCCTTTTCCATGCTTTGCTTGATTTACCTTATGTGTAGTGAGTAGTTTATTTGGGTTCGGGGTTGAGAGGATAAAGGGGTCTAATGGGTTTTGATCTCGGGGTTTTCTAAGCGCTTTTAATGGCTATCTCTTCTAGGGTGTTGAGCTCTCAATGCTTGAAGACTCTCACGCCAAGAGCTTCATGATCCAAGAGGTTCCTTACCTTGACAGGATTCAGGGACCTCAGAAGATCACACCCTAGAGACTAGTTACCCCTTCCCAAAAGCCATGGAAGTTTGGGGGACTAGTTAAGCCACTCATTTGAAATCTGTTTTCCATGCCCTTCGACCTTTCTTTCTACCAAAAGCCATGGTTTGGAGGAGAGGATGATGTAGTATAGCATGCAATTGAGGTATCAATCCACACCTAGGAGTAGGAAGTACACTAAGAATGCAAGGGAATGAGCAAATCTAAGCGAAATGGATAAATGGTTGGTAAAATCAAGGAAAACTAAATGCAAGTATCAAATGCGATGCAAAACAATTTTAAAATCCCTGGAAGAGGGTTAACTACCACTAGGAACAAGCAGAAAGTCTAAAATGCAAAGCTACTAAAAACTAAAAATCGACTAGTGGATCGACCACTAGATCGAGCAATATGAATCGATCTCGTCTAACAACTTAAGATAATGAATGATGCGATGAACTAATGAACAAGATGCGAACTTTACGATGACAGAATGATAAACAGAGATTTAAAACACTGAGAAAGAGGGTCTAGGGTTGACGGTCATATTCATGGGTCTCAAAGATTAAAGCTTGGTTTGAAAACTTTTAGATCTACTCACTTTGTGAGGCTCTCTAGGCCTTGAAAACAAAACCAGAACCATCCATGGCATGTGGTATGGTTCACTTCTTCAATCTCTTCTCCAAACCCATGGCGTTTGGTGGAAAAAGAGATCGAAGAGCAAGAAATAAAGATTTCGAATGTTGACCTAACTAATCCCCTAAACAACCATGGCATGTGGGAAAGGAAGGATTAGCCTCTAGGATCTGATTTTCCAGGACATCTGAATCCTGTCAAGGTAAGAAGGCCTTTGGATCATAGAGGTCTTGGCGTGAGACTCTCTAAGCCTTAAATACTCAAGATCCTAGAAGAGAAGGTAATGAAGAACAAGAAAACACAAAGCTTTAAACCTTTTTGACCCTTTTGAATCACCTCAACCCATCAACCCAAATGAAACTACCCGCTACTCATAAAGAAAACCGAACAAAAAGCAAAGGATGATCTACTAAACATGATTAACGATTGATTAAAGCAAAAGATTCAATATTCAAAGGTTCAAATGCAAGAAAAACTTGAAAAGTTCTACAATGGCGGAAACACCTAAGCTCGAGAGAAAAACGAAAAAAGATAAAAGTGAAAGCGTCTGTGAAAAGTGGGATCGCCGCCTTCCCAAAATGGACAAACAGTCGGATGGTCCCCCCCCCCTTCGCTAGAATCCAAAAACGGTTAAAGTAGCCTGGAATCGACCTTGAGATCGAGCATATCACTCGATCGTCTTCGGGAATCGCTTGCTTCAGCTCGATCTGCGTGTCGATCTTCTTGGATGAATCGAGTGCTCTGTCCGATCTTCAAGTCGATCCTTGGATGATCGAGTGGTGGACTCGATCCGGCTCTCGTTCTGCATGGCGTCATTTACGTCCGTACACTGGATCGATGTCCTCTCTCGATCTTGATCTCGATCCTTCCTCTGGAATTGACTTGGTGTACTCGATCTTCTGGTCGATCTCTTCTAGATCGACCTGCCTTGCTCGATCCGCTACTCGATCTCGGACCCTTAGCTGAGTGGTTGAGTTTGGCAAGCCTCCATAAGCTTCCTCACAAGCCTTAGCACGTCCACAAATCTTCCAAAGCTCCACAGTATCCGAAAACAACCTGAATGTGATGCATAATGCAAGAAATATGCGAATGCTAATGCAAAAGTGCTCTAGGACCTAAAATGGTGCAAACTAGCCTAATATGCAAAGTAAATACATGAGAAACTATCTTATATGCAATCAAAATACACGAAATATACAATAATATCACAGAGCTCCTGAGCACTTTTGTTCTTGTCCCCCACTCTTGAGATTCCTTTGGTTCCCTCACTAACCTTTGATTCCTTTGGTTCCCGTTTTCTTTTCTATTTAAACCAACAATCTTCTTCACTTCTCTTCACACTTCATTTCACTATTTCTCTCACTTATAGCACGAAAATCTTAGCTCTTTCTCTCTTTTATTTGCTTTCTCTAAGTGCTCAGAAGCTTCAATAAGGTTTGCTTCCTCAACTATCCATTCTTTGCTCTTAATCAATGCATGTGTTTAAAATCGCTTAATCTATGGTTTTAAGAGCAAGTTTTGATTAGTTTTAACTGTTGTGCTTTGATCTTGCATTGTGGATTTGTGTAAAGTAAGCAAGTTAGATGTTTAAGCTTTGTTTACTGTTCATAAATCTCATTACTTGCTTATTTACATCCCTTTGTATGATCATCATCTCTTTTGCTTAAGAACCATTTTGCTAGACTCACATGCATAACTGTTTTATTTTCATGAACCCTAGCTTATCTAAACTGTTGGCTTTTGAATCCCTCTTGCTTTTTGAAAGTTTAATCTTGTTGTTAAAACTTGTTAAGCTTATCTTAGCCTAGAGAGTTTTCTTTTTAAAGCTTTCAGTTATTTGGTTTTTCAGCTTTTGTTCTTTCAATTATCCTATCTTCAAGATTTGTTTTTGAAGGTACCATGGGGAAGACAAACATAGCTGCTGGGAAAAAGGGAAAGGCACCTCAGGAGGAAGCACCCACTTCACCAAGAGCCTGGAAAGAAAAGGGATAGGGTGCTGCTGCTGAGAACTCATCCAAAGCTGCTGGAAAGAGACCACTTGGAGACAAGGGCTCCAAGCAAAAAGACAAGGCTGCTGAGGAGGAAGTTCCATCCAGAAAACACAGTGCTAGAGAGCTCATGGAGGCATTTAGTCAATGCACCTTCAAGCCCACGAGATACCCATGGACTTCCACAATGAAGGAGCTAGGGATCTATGAAGACTGCATGTGCATCTTTGAGGACATGAGCGAGCTCCCTGACCGTGATGGATGGATCTCCTTCAAGCTTGGGAAGCAAAGGTTTACAATCACCTTCCACGACCTCTCTAAAGAGCTGGGGCTGAGGACTTATTGTCAAAGAGGAAACAAGTTCTCAATCAGAGAATTGCAGTACACAAAGCTATGGGGAATGATTGGAGTTGGGGAATTCAGAACTGGAGCCACTAGCAACCATCACATGAAGCACCCAGCCGTTGGATATGCACACTAGGCGATTGTAAACACTTTCTTTGCAAGGAAGGAAACCACACACCTTACTGGCAGGGAGATAGACTTCATCTATACTGGACTATATGCTAATGTGGCCACCAACGAAAATTCAACGCCTATAGGTACACCAAGCAAATTCTCATGCTTTGTAAGACTGTTGATGGAGCAGCTGCTAACCTATCAGAGCTAGGTTCTCAACAAAGGAAAAAGGGAGAAGAATCCACAACTTCACATTGGAGAAGTTGTGACAGCTACACTCATGGCATGTGGTGTGAATCTTGAGGAACATGCTGAAGATGCTCTAGGTCCTTCATGGATAGATATGGATTATCTGAAGAGAAGCCATATCATTGAGAAGAGTATTCAGGACAAGCATGTCTACACATTCCTCAATGATCTCCAAAAGCCAGCAAGAGTCCTTCTCCCTAACCCAAGGCTCACCTCCTTCACCACAAGGACCAACATCAACTTCAATCTGAGTGAAGAGGAGCTCTACAAAGGCGGCCTTGTCCCTGAAGAGAGAGAAGAAGACAATGAGGAAGGAAACACTGAAGAGATTGAAGAAGAAAATCACCAAGGAGATGCTGCTGCTGGCGCTGAAGGCCAGGGAGGAACACATGAAGAAGAAGACTTTGATGAAGAAGAAGTGTTGAGCTACAGTTCAAGGCAGTTCCACTTCACACCTTATGAAGTACCCAGCCAAGGAAGCTCTTTGAAAGTGGCTCATGAGCACATCAATGCACTTCAGAAGTGGTGCAAATGGCAAGACAAAGCCATTAAGGGGTTGGTGAAAATGGTCAAAGGGAAGTTCAAGAAAGACAAACCTACATCAGCCAGAACTTCCCTTCAGAGCCATACTCATGAGCACACTCCTCATCAAGAAGAGCAACCACAACCAGCTGAGCCAACTGAAGAGGAAGAAACTGTTTGGAACCCCCATGGAAGACACTCTTTCCATGCACAGCCTAGTTATCAGTGGGGGACATGGGCACAGCCAAGGGCCTCATCATACGAGCCAAGTGCCCATGTACCATCAGCTTGGGAACCAACTCCCATTCCCTCTGAAGTTCAAGAATCATGGAAATGGGGTACATAAGGTGACTCTTCTCGAGCAGAGCAGTTATGGTCAAGCTGGGTTGCTCATATACAAGAAGTAGCACCATCTACAAAGGTTTATGAGAGGTGGAACAAGAGGAGGGCTAGCAAGTCTCCTCAGACATCTGGATCCTCCCACCACTCCTACTATTAAGCAAGGTACCACATCCTAATCATTGTCTATACCATTGCATCTTTCTCAATTTTATATTATAATTTGTTGCTTCTCTCTCTCATTGCTTTCATTACACAAGAGACTGTGTAATTTAAGTGTGGGGGAGAGATTTGGGGTTTGACTTTGTGTTTTGTTTTCTTAGTTTTTCTTTTTCTTTCACTTTGAGTCTCATGCATATCATGCATTCATATAAGGCATTGAAAAACACAAAAAATCGAAAAATTTAAAACTTTTTGCATTTTTGCAAACCAAAAAGAAAGCATATAATTGGATATCATTCCCTTAAGATTGAGTCTAGTGTTGACATATAGGTTGCATTGCATTTGCATAGGGCATTATGATGAACTTTCCAAAGTGCTTAGAGTTTAGAGATTATTCTAGTGTTTAAGTGGCTAGTTGTTTGATGCATCATAAGATTGCTAGAAGTTAAGGCTGAACCATGCTTAGATTGTTAGATTTGGTCTTCTCATCTCATTCTGAAAGCATTTGTTCTCTGAAAATCAACTCTATCAACTTGAACTTTAATTCAGACTGCTAATTATCATGTCTTATGCATTGAAAAGTGATTTCATGGCTACCATATACATATTTGGATCATCTTTTTCTTTTCTACCACTCTTGTTGATCCAAATAGCTGATCCTCATACTTATCGGACAGTTACATCCACACCCTTAACCAAAACCTCCTTTTGAGCCTAAACACTATCTTGAGAGCTGTGAGGCCTTTGATCATCATTTTCGATTTTGTCTGGACAAAAAGTGTTAGGAATAAGGCTGGAAATAATAAGCTCTCTTGTAGATATCAGCTTGCATCTTAAGCTTGATTCTAGGATAGGAGTTTTGGGTTAAAAGGGTAGTGTAAGTGGTTTGGACTTCATGTATATATGTTTTGAAAGAAAATGAAAAAGTTTGTTATGGTAGATAAAGGGAAACAGTCTAGAGTTGTGGTTAAGTAAAGGGAGATAAAAGCTCTAAGTGTAAAGAAGAAAGGCGCCAGCAACAAAGCTCAGAAAGGTCAAAAGAAGAAAAATCAGACCAGGAGCAATCCACCAAAGGTGATGAAGGTGCCAATGCAACAAAGAAGAGCAAGTCCCAACCAAAAAGAAGCAGCCACACAAGCAAAAAGAAGAAGTTTCCCCAACCATGAAGAAGGGTAGACTTAGGGGTTCACTTTGGGTTTAGAAGTGCTTAGGATTCATCTTTGGGTAGAAGGGAGCTTTGAGTTGCATGCATAAGTGTGCTTTGACCTTTAGCATTTTGCCTAAGATGGAATTTTTTTCATTGAGTGATCCCTTGTGTTTTAAAACCCTTTTGCTAAAATGAGATCATTTTTATCTCATAACCTTACCCTTTAAACCAAATGTATTCACTTGATTTGCATAAGCATGATTCATGTTATGATCTTAATTGAATGTTAAAGAGTTGGTTGATTTGAGCATTTGCCTAAGTTGAGATTTGAGATCATTTTGAAACATGATTAGCATGGCTAGGTTCTTTAAAGTATAGCTCATTATGTTTGCATCCTACAACTACGCATTTAGCATTAATACCATCTCTTTACCTTAACGCTTTTGGAATCCGAATGCCCACCTTCAAACCTCACTCTCTCATTTGTTCTTATTTTCTTGAGGATAAGCAAAAGGCAAGTGTGGGGGTGTTGATATCTCTTGTATTTACACCATTTAGGCTTGCATTTAGTACATGTTTTGGTTCTTTTTTGCATGTTTTCCTTAGTTTTTGTCCCATTTTCTTCTCCTTTTAGACTTAGGTTGCATTTAGGATATAGTTTGCATTCTTCTTGCATTATGGATGTTTTTAGGTAATTATGGAGCTAAAAGGAGCTTGGAGGAGCTTTGAGGATGATCCAGGAAGCTAGCTGGACCAAAAAGAGCAAAAGGGACCAAGTCAGACGATCTCTGCAGAGCTTTTCAGTCAGAGCACGGAGGCTATCGATCAAGGAATGATCGATACAAGCAGTATCGACCAAGAGTATCGATCAGGGGTGGTCGGTACAAAGTGTAGCGATCATGAGTATCGATCATGAGTGATCGATACAAACGTGCCGTGTTAATTTTGGTCACTGTATCGATCACTCTCCAGATCGATATGATCCGTATCGATCAAACCCAAGTCGCTACAACTGATCGATACAAACCCAGTCCGAGCCTGTTTTATTTACACCTTTGCCATTACTCTAGGGCTTCCTTATTTTGGGTATAAATAGCCCCTTTTCTGTATTTTCGGGAAGTGAGGTCAATTTACTGTTCTTAAGCATTTTCTTTGAGTTTGTAAGACAAATCTTTTGCTTTATTTAACATAAGTTGGTATTTGCCTTTAATCTTTCTTTAATCTCTCTTTTAATCATAATTAGCATCTTTTCCTCTTGTGATTTGGTGTTAAACATGAGTATTAGTGAGTAGTTTGCTTAGGGTTCTTAGATGTGGTAGATTAAGGGGATTTAGGGATTGATTAAGGCTTGTTTAGTGCTTCAGTATATGGGTTCCTCTCTGTTAATCTGTTCTTAAACTAGATTTGTCTTGATCACACTTATCTAGAATTTGAGCTTTCTCTTATGCCCACCAAGTGTTTGATGAAATGCTGATCTTGTTTAATAGAGGATTTGCTGGCCTTGGCTCAAGAGATTCACTGTTTGAGGAACATTTTGACTTGAATAGAATTGTTTATTAATGCTTGTTGAATGTTTTAACACTAATGAGAGTTAATTCTTGTTAAGATGTTTAGCAAAGGGCTATTTTACAAGCGATTGGATCTAGCTTGCTTGATTGTGAACTCTATGTCTAGGAATCACCATTGCTAGGTTGTTTGCTTGATCAATGTTGTTTGAAACAGCCTTAGTTGGTCTCTAGATTCCCCAAAATCAATAACCACATCTAGGAACTTGCTTTCTCTTTTGATATATTTCGGATTTGCCATGTTTTGCTCTGTTTTACTTACATAATCTTGCTTAAACTGCTTTCTTTCTTTGTTCTCTTTGTTGCTTGATCATCTTAGGGTGATAGATTGGTTGCTTAGGCAACAAAAACTCTTATGTGCTTGCTTGGCTTATAGATTTATGCTCTTAGCTCTTCTGCTTTCAACAAAACCTATTTGGTTTGATAAAAACCCTATGCTATGTTACAATTGACTAGTACAAGCTTGGGTGAATGACAACAAGAGCCCAAATACTCTTGTACCAGAGAACAAGTCTAACAACCTAATGGTGCAAGAATAAACTGAATGCAAGTGAACAGAACTAAACAATGAACTTAAAGCAATGACTAAACAGGAAATTAAGCAAGAAATGACTACTAAAGCAAGAACTAAGCAAGATGACTTTGAAGACAATTAATTAAAAGCAAGACCCAAGGTTCTAAGCAATTGTGGGATTGTGGTTTTCAAGAGTGACAAGGAGATTTCTACTAAGGCACTCAACAAGCATTAACAAGCAAGCAATTCTCAATGTTATGCTCCTAGACAAGGTACCTAAAGGGAACCACTTGGCGTCAATAAGAAATTTATATTCAACAAGATTGAAGTGTCAGACCCACTTTTGATGGCGTATCCTTCAACCATGAGCATAAAGATCAGAACCATTCCAATATATCATGGTTTTTATGGTTTTTAACCATGATATAAGTCTTTTTTATTGAGTCTTTTTGGTCTTTTTAGAGTCCTAGTAGAGTCTTTGAAGGTTAAAGCATTTCGGAGCATAATTGGAAGTTTTTGAGCTTTTTGGAGCATTGCAAGATACAGCCCCGAATGAAGCAAGTCAGAAGCATTGTTCTGTCTTGGGTGACGACCGTCACTGACCTGGTAACGCTCGTCACCCGTAGAGGAAGGATCGTGCCTGGTTTTTAAAAGATTGGGAAGAAATTGCAGTTTTGGCCAGAAGTTTCAGTATTTGCAAAAACACCCCAGATCGTGTTTATCTTGTATATATTAGGTTTTCAGCCATTGTTGACTTTTATCTTGTATCTTATTCTTTTTGAGAGCTTTAGAGAGAGATTTGTAGCAGAGCTTTTGGAGAGACAAATCAGACTCCTTCAGAGCAGATTTCGAACTCTTTTATTTCTTATTTCTTATTTCTTTTATGCAATTGATAGGGTCAGGTTTTACCAAAATAAAACTACTGCAAGTGCACAGCAAAAGCAGTTGTAGTACAAGGGGTTATCGAATCCCAAGGGAGTATGTAAACTACACTAAAGAGTTCAGGTTCGGATTAAGCTAAGCGATAAGTAATGAATGTAATGCGAAATAACTAAAGTAATAAAAGCAAGTGGGCGTTTTTGAGACTGTTCTTAAAGTTCAGAAAGCTAAAGGCGCTAAGTCAGGACAGTTCGCAGGTTGAATCCGAAAATATAGAATGCATGAAATCAGGAATGATTAAGAACCGTCTTGAACATGAATCGCAAAGGTATAACTAATCAACTCTCATTGCAGAAGTTAACTATGTCTAAATCACAGAGTTTCAAATCTCTTTGCAAACCCTAACAACCTAAACATGCAGTAATGATCAGTTTAATTGTTCACAAAACTCCTAAGCCAAATCTCTTTGTACTAGGGCGTTTTGCTCATCTAATACTAGTTCAGGTGATTAATAATTCTCTCACATCTATCAAAAACCTAGGGTTTCGAAATCCAAATGATGTGTCTAAGAAATCGATATGAATGCAAGCACAGATGAAGAACCAATGAATTTCCTATAAGTTATGAGCAATTCTACAAACTCTTCTTCAACCTTTGAAAAGCCCTAACTTAACTAAAAACTACTCAGACATAGTGATTTGAGAAAACATCATGAAAAGAATAGATTGCATAATAGAAATAAGAAGTAGAAATAAAGGAGTTCGAAATCTGCTCTGAAGGAGTCTGATTTGTCTCTCCAAAAGCTCTGCTACAAATCTCTCTCTAAAGCTCTCAAAAATAATAAGATACAAGAGATCTGCCAAAAGAATGGCTGAAAAACCTAATATACAAGCTAAAACACGATCTGGGGTCTTTTTGCAAATACTGGAACTTTTGGGAAAAAACTGCAAATAATCCTCTATCTTTTAGAAAACAGCCACGACCCCTTCCTTTCTGGGTGACGAGCGTCACCAAAAGTGGTGACGAGCGTCACCATATGTGATACTTTCTGCTTCGAGCTTATTACTTCGTGGCTTCAACTCAGAATGCTCCAAAAGACTCCAATATCTCCAGTTATGCTCTAGACATGCTATAACCTGCAAAGACTCTTCTAGGACTCTAAAAAGACCAGAAATACTCAATAAAAAGGACTTATATCATGGTTAAAAACCATAAAAACCATGATATATCAACTCCCCCAGACTTAGCTTTTGCTTGCCCTCAAGCAAACATCAGACAAAGAATAAGGTCGAGGTTTGAAAACAAGAAACAGTCAATCAGTCATCAGGAACACCATACTAGTTAGAGCTTTCGAATCCACATACCACATAGTCAACACAAGGTCAAATTTCAGTCTAATTATCACAAGCTTAGCAAATCTCTCAAGTCCAGTCCAAATCCCTTCAAGAAATCCGAAATTTATACTGTCAACTCCTTATTTTTATATCTAAGTGTGAAATCTCATCAAAGCTCTATCATCTTAATCACTTTACAGATTCTTTTCCCTTCCTAACAACTAAACAAATAGATCTCAACACAACTCTCCTATTTTCTCTTCCCTTAATCTTTTCCTTAGGATATTTTTGATTTTTCACTTTTTTTTCTCAACTTTTACAGCCTAAGATATGGTGCTACTCAATACTTGTGTTCCTTGTGAGGAGACAGGTTCTTGAATGTGTTCACTACTGTTGTTCCTTGTGAGGAGACAGGGTCATGAATGCACCATTCTTTGGACTTAATCTTTTAAAAACTACATCAGGGAAGATCAAAAAGAGACTGTATTTTAACGTTATTGTCAGTGCTGAAAGAGAGAATCAAGATCAATAAGAATCAATCACCAAGACAAGAAGTTTAAAGTTCATTAAGGTGGAGCTAACAGCAAATTTTTCAGACTCTCTAAGAACCTAAACCTTCATTGCTAGACTAATCCACCTATGACTTTCAACTTAGTGAGACTTGTAATCAACTACTGTGGCAATGGTTCTTATCAGCAAAAACGTCCTATGGTTAGTTCCAAGAAAAACTGACAGTTTCAAAAATTTTGACTCTATAAAACAGGTTGTTGACTCAACTTTAAGACTCTATAGACATGACACAAAGCACACAACGTAGGTAACCACCTCCCCCAGACTTAAACAACACTGTCCCCAGTGTTATTAAGCCAAGAGTTAGTCAAAATGAAGCATGAGAACGTGTAAAACCAAGGTGGAAAAGTGGTACCTCGCGAAGGAGCTAGTGACGAGCGTCACCAGATTGGTGACGAGCGTCACCATCTCTGATACTCCAGAAATCAACATGTTGGATGTTTAAATGCTATGCCATCATGTGTACTCCGAAGTCAAACTGTAAGAGCACTCAAAACACACATCAAAACATCCAAACAAAGCATAATCCATGGTCCAACAAGTTCACAAGATATCATCCAAGCAAACTGAACAAAGTGACTCTTTTTTTTTTTCGATTTTTCTCATGTTTTTGGGTTTTTTTTTTAGCTATGTAATAGAAAACTAAACTAATATATGAAATATAAAACTTACCAGTGGGTTGCCTCCCACTAAGCGCTTGTTTAAAGTCATTAACTCGACTTTGAATGCTGCTCAGACAGCTGGTGGAACAGAAGGTGGCAGTGAATGCCTTGGAGAAGAATGTCTCCTCATCCATGGTGGTTTGTAAGCAGTAGATGTATGAACACTTCCAAGGAAGTGAGGAACATCAGCAGAGTGGGTCGTGACTGTGGGTGGGATACTTCTTTTTCCTGCAGAATCATCAAAAGAAACACCAAGCATTCTACGAGAATCTCGTTGCTTGCATAAGTGTGAAGCAGCTTTTTCACCTTTTAAATTCTTATTGATGAGATTAGGAGGTTTGGAACTGGTTCCAGGAAGTGCATACCTTTGCTTAGTTGCAGGTTTCTGGGTTGTGGAATGGTGAATTTTCGGATTGGCAACATATAATGGACTTGTAGCTGTAAAATCACGTTGCTGCTTTGTGTTCAGGTTGGTGACGAGCGTCACCAGGTCAGTGACGGTCGTCACTGACTCTGCAGTTCGAGTTTCTGCAGTTTTCCTGTAATTCAGCTTTGCAAGTGTTGCTTCCATCACATACATGTCTTCCTCCAGCAACTTGGCATTCATTAGAACCTCTTTTTCAAGCCCAGTCATGAAGATATGATCCTCACTGCAATCCTCAAACCCAACAGCTTCTGCAGAAGTTTCAGATATTGGCTCTTCAACAGCCATCTTGCTCACTTGCCCACTAATATCTGATTCATTGACACACTCAGCAATAATGCCTTCTGAATGCTCCATGACAGTTTCTTCATCTCTGGAAGTTCTTACAGAAAAGGTCTGACCATCAATGGTAGAACTCTTTCTTAACTTATCCATGTCAAAGTTCATGACAGCATCACCAAGATCAAGCTCAATGTTCCCCCTTCTAACATCAATGATGGCTCCAGCAGTAGCCAAGAATGGTCTTCCCAGAATAAGAGGATCTTTAGGTTCTTCAGCATATTTCAGAACCACAAAATCTGTAGGAATTATGCAGCCTTTAATGTTAACAGGAACATCCTCTAACATGCCTTCTGGGGTCCTTATGGATCGATCTGCTAGGATGAGAGAGATCCCAGCTGGCTTGAAATCAGTCATTCCAAGTCTAGCAGCAAGAGAGAAAGGCATCAAGTTAATACTTGACCCTAGATCACATAGAGTGTGTGGAAAACGTCCTGCAGATATTGAGGAATCAAGCACAAAGGTCCCTGGATCAGATAGCTTCTCTGGAACTCTGCTTTGAGTGATGGTATTGACTTGTTCAGAAACAGTCACCTTCTTCTTCTTCTTTGGAACTGTGCTTAAGAGAATTGCACTGATGTCTCTGGTAAGCAATGCTCCTTCCTCAGGACTTACACCATTCACAACAATTCTCTTCACATACCTTCTTAGAGCTGGTGAAAGCTTGACTGCGTCAACAAGTGGGATCTTAAACATCAGCTTGTCTATCATAGATTTGCATCTGGCTTCTTCTATCTCCTGTTTAGACTTCCTAGGATGCTTGGGGAATGGTGTTTTGGGTTTATAGACACGTTCCTGGTCATAATTTGCAGTTACAGGCGAAGCAGCTTCGTTCTGGGGTGGGTGACGACCGTCACCAGGGGGTGACGCTCGTCACTCACCTGTGACAACCCCCGATATCCTTGTAGGTTAGTGACGAGCGTCACTCATCCTTGGTGACGCTCGTCACTCACCTCTGAGACTGAAAATTTTTCATCTTCAGACTCCATGAGTTGCACGATCTGTTCTGCACTCAACCTCTTTTTCTGCACTGTTTTAAGCTCCTTTTCATTCCTGACTGTGATGGCATTAACCTGATGTTTGGGATTGATATCAGTCCTTCCAGGAAGGAGTCCCTCATGCCTTTGAACAGCTCCTGCAGTTTGAGCAACCTGCACATCAAGCTTCTTCATGTGAGAGTTCAGACTCTCAATTTTTCCATTCAGATCTTGATACAGCGAATCTAGCTTGCCATTGAAGTTCACTGTCATCTTCTGCTGTCCTTCAAGTACCTGCTCCAGCAGAGCTTCCATTTTATTGTCTTGTGGAGGTGCAGTTTGGTAGGAAGAAGAACCATAATTCCTGCTGTTTTGGTAAGGTTTCTCAACTTCAGTCTTCTGGAACTGTGGCATTGGAGTATAACCAAAAGCATTCTGGTTTCCTGAGAATGTGTTCTTCTGATTGTTGCCATTAAATCCTCTGTTCCACTGTTGATTCCCAAACCTTTGGTTCTGAAAACCTCCATTGATGAAGTTAACATCTTTCTGCTCAATGTCTTCAGGATTTTCGAAACTCTCCACTTCTGCAGCGAATTGGACTGACTTCTTTCCCACCAAAAGGCTGTGCATGCTGTCCAACTTAGCCTTAAATTCAGCTATTTCGTTTCCATCATTCAAATCAGCCTGCTGCTTTCTCTGAAAATCTGCATTCTTAGTGCTGTTACTGCAGGCCAAGTTTTCAATCAATCTTACAGCTTCTTCTGGTCTGTTGGTGTTGAAGTTTCCACTACTTGAAGCATCCAGTGCCATCTGATATTTCCAGTCAATGCCTCTGAAGAAGATACCAAGCAGCTGCACCTGATTGAAACCATGATGAGGACAGTCCCTTTGATAAGACTTAAACCTGATCCAAGAAGCCTTAAAAGCTTCAGTAGGACCTTGTGTAAAGGATGCAATTTTCGTCCTCATGTCCTCTGATCTGGCATCATCATAGAAGTTGTTCAGAAAGGCGTTCTTGGTGTCCTCCCAAGTAGTTAATGAACCAGACTCCAGTTGCTTCAGCCAATATGCAGCCTCTCCTCCAAGAGAGTAAGGGAAAAGCTTGCAGAACAGAAAGTCATTGCTAACTCCAATAGCTTTGACACTTGAAGCTAAGTCTTCAAATCTCTCTATGTGATCCATAGGATGCTCATGAGGTAAACCATGGAATGGATGCTGGCCAACCAGCTGATAGTAGACTGGTTTAACCTCAAAAGTGTTCCTCTGGAAGGCAGGAGGTCGGATTGCAGCTCTGTTGGCATAGAACTGATCAGGTCTGTTGTAGTCACCTAGAGTCCTCTGAATAAAATGCCCAGCAGCGTTATTGACAGCAGCATGGACCCCCACGTTCTCAGCCACTTGCTGAACCTGCTGTTCAACAATGACATTCCCCTCTTGATCAATTCTCTACCCCTCTTCGTTCCTCCTGTTTCCTTCCCTGTCAACCAAGTGACCTTCTGCATCTTCAACCAAGATAAGTGGAGCGACCATTGCAGATTGCTTCTTAGCTTTCCTGTTAGTTCTCTCCAACCTAGCAAGTTCGTCAATGCTCAAAGTCACAAGCTCCTTCTCTTTGTTGCTTCTGGTTCTGCGATTAGGCATACATCCGAAACAGGAACAAAGAAAAGTAGCTGAAAGTCAGTAAACAAATAAAAACTTAGACAAAATCCTAATACTAGAAATCGATAGGCAGCTATTACTCCCTGGCAACAGCGCCAAAAACTTGATAGGGTCAGGTTTTACCCAAATAAAACTACTGCAAGTGCACAGCAAAAGCAGTTGTAGTACAAGGGGTTATCGAATCCCAAGGGAGTATGTAAACTACACTAAAGAGTTCAGGTTCGGATTAAGCTAAGCGATAAGTAATGAATGTAATGCGAAATAACTAAAGTAATAAAAGCAAGTGGGCGTTTTTGAGACTGTTCTTAAAGTTCAGAAAGCTAAAGGCGCTAAGTCAGGACAGTTCGCAGGTTGAATCCGAGAATGTAGAATGCATGAAATCAGGAATGATTAAGAACCGTCTTGAACATGAATCGCAAAGGTATAACTAATCAATTCTCATTGCAGAAGTTAACTATGTCTAAATCACAGAGTTTCAAATCTCTTTGCAAACCCTAACAACCTAAACATGCAGTAATGATCAGGTTCAATTGTTCACAAAATTCCTAAGCCAAATCTCTTTGTACTAGGGCGTTTTGCTCATCTAATACTAGTTCAGGTGATTAATAATTCTCTCACATCTATCAAGAACCTAGGGTTTCGAAATCCAGATGATGTGTCTAAGAAATCGATATGAATGCAAGCACAAATGAAGAACCAATGAATTTCCTATAAGTTTTGAGCAATTCTACAAACTCTTCTTCAACCTTTGAAAAGCCCTAACTTAACTAAAAACTACTCAGACATGGTGATTTGAGAAAACATCATGAAAAGAATAGATTGCATAATAGAAATAAGAAGTAGAAATAAAGGAGTTCGAAATCTGCTCTGAAGGAGTCTGATTTGTCTCTCCAAAAGCTCTGCTACAAATCTCTCTCTAAAGCTCTCAAAAATAATAAGATACAAGAGATCTGCCAAAAGAATGGCTGAAAAACCTAATATACAAGCTAAAACACGATCTGGGGTCTTTTTGCAAATACTGGAACTTTTGGGCCAAAACTGTAAATAATCCTCTATCTTTTAGAAAACAGCCACGACCCCTTCCTTTCTGGGTGACGAGCGTCACCATATGTGATACTTTCTGCTTCGAGCTTATTACTTCGTGGCTTCAACTCAGAATGCTCGAGTGGATCAAATCCCAAGCCTTAAGAGCCCCAAAAGACTCCAATATCTCCAGTTATGCTCCAGACATGCTATAACCTGCAAAGACTCTTCTAGGACTCTGAAAAGACCAGAAATACTCAATAAAAAGGACTTATATCATGGTTAAAAACCATAAAAACCATGATATATCAGCAATCTATTATTTTCATGATGTTTGTTTCATTCATCATGTCTGAGTAGTTTGTTAGTTAAGTTAGGGCTTTTCAAAGGTTGAAGAAGAGTTTGTAGAATTGCTAAACTTATAGGATATCCATTGGTTCTTCATTTGTGCTTGCATCCATATCGATTTCTTAGGCACATCATCAGGACTTCGAATTGTTTGATAGATGTGAGAGCATTATTAATCACCTGAACTAGTATAAAATGAGCAAAACGCCCTAGTGGAAAGAGATTTGCCTAGGAGTTTTGTGAACAACTGAACCTGATCATTACTGCATGTTTAGGTTGTTAGGATTTGCAAAGAGATTTGAAACTCTATGATTTAGGCATAGTTAACTTCTGCAATGAGAATTGATTAGTTATATCTTTGTGATTCCCTTCTTTCTTAACAGTTTGGTAAATACGGCAATGGAAAACAGGCGTTATTCCTGATTGCATGCATTCTACGCTCTCTGATTCAACCTGCGAATAGTCCTGACTTACCGCCTTTAGCTTTCTGAACTTTAAGAACAATCCCAAAAACGCCCACTTGCATTTATTTTGCTGTTTCACATTACATTCATTACTTATTGCTTAGCTTAATCCGAACCTGAACTCTTTAGTGTAGTTTACTTGCTCCCTTGGGATTCGATAACCCCTTATACTACGATTGCATTGCTGTGCACTTGCAGTAGTTTTTTTGGGTAAAAAGTGAGCCCCATCAAGTTTTTGGCGCCGTTGCCAGGGAGTAATAGCTGCCTATCGATTTTTAGTATTAGGATTTTGTCTAAGTTTTAATTGGTTTACTAATTTTCTGCTACTTTTCGTTGTGCTGGTTTCAGGTGTATGCCTAATCACACTATCAAAAGCAACAAAGAGAAGGAGCTTGTGACTCTGAGCATCGATGAAATTGCTAAGTTGGAGAGGACCATCAGGAAAATTAAGAAACAGTCTACAATGGTTGGTCCACTGATCTTGGTTGAAGATGCAGAAGGTCGATTGGTTGACAGAGATGAAAAAAGGAGGAATGAAGAAGTGCAGACTCTGGATCAAGATGGGAATGTCATAGTTGAACAGGCGGTTCAACCAGTAGCACAAGACGGTGGAGCTCCTGCTGCTGCTAACAACGCTGTTGGGCGTTTTGTTCAGAGGACTCTGGGAGATTACAACATACCTGATCAGTTCTATGCCAACAGAGCTACAATCCGCCCTCCTGCTTACCAGAGGATTGATTTTGAGCTCAAGCCTGCTTATTATCAGCTGGTGGGACAGCATCCTTTCCATGGCTTACCTCATGAGCATCCAATGGTTCATATTGAGAGGTTTGAGGATTTGGCTTCAAGTGTCAAAGCTAATGGTATTAGCTATGACTTTCTGTTCTGCAAGCTTTTTCCTTACTCACTTGGAGGAGATGCTGCATATTGGCTGAAGCAACCAAGAATGATTTTCTGAACAATTTCTATGATGATGCCAGATCATAAGACTTGAGGACAAAAATTGCATCCTTTACCCAAGGTCCTACTGAAGCTTTTATAGCTTCTTGGTTGAGATTCAAGTCTTATCAAAGGGACTGTCCTTATCATGGTTTCAATCAAGTGCAGCTGCTTGGTATTTTCTTTAGAGGCATTGACTGGAAGTATCAGATGGCGTTGGATGCTGCTAGCAATGGCAACTTTGACACCGACAGACCAGAAGAAGCAATCAGATTAATTGAAAACTTGGCCTGCACTAATAGCACCAAGAATGCTGATTTTCAGAGATTGTAACAGGTTGGTTTGAATGAAGGGAACCAAATAGGTGAGGTTGAGGTTAGACAATATGCACAACTTTATGGTGGGAAAGAAATCAGTCCAATTCGCTGCAGAGGTGGAGACCTTCGAAAATCCTGAAGAGTTTGAGCAAAAGGATGTTAACTTCATCAATGGAGATTTTTAGAACACATGGTTTCGGAATCAACAGTGGAATAGAGGTTACAATGGGAGCAGTCAACAGAAAACCTTCCCAGGTAACCAGAATGCAATTGGTTATACTCTAAAGCCACAGTTTCAGGAGACTAGGTTGCAGAAACCGTACCAGAACAGCAGGAACTATGGTTTTTCTTCCTCCCAAACTGCACCTTCACAAGACAATAAGATGGAAGCTATACTGGAGCAGCTCTTAGAAGTACAGCAGAAGATGACAGTGAACTTGAATGGCAAGTCGGATTCTCTGTATCAAGACCTGAATGGAAAAATTGAGTCTGAACTCTCATATGAAGAAGCTGGATGTGCAGGTTGCCAAAACTGCAGGAGCTGTTCAAAGGCAAGAGGGATTCCTTCCTGGAAGGACTGATGTCAATTCCAAGCATCAGGTTAATGCCATCACAGTCAGGAGTGAAAAGGAGCTTAAAACAATGCAGAAAAGAGGTTGAGTGCATACCAGATCGTTTATCTGATGGAGTTTGAAGATGAAAATTTTGCAGTCTCAGAGGTGAGTGACGCTCGTCACCATCTTACAAAGGAATCGGGGGTCGTCACAGATCAGTGACGAGTGTCTCCCCCCTGGTGACGATCGTTACCCACCCCAGAACAAAGCTGTTTCGCCTGTAACTGCAGATAATGGCCATGAACGAGTCTATAAACCCAAAACATCATTCCCCAAGCATCCTAAGAAGTCTAAACAAGAGATAGAAGAAGCCAGATGCAAGGCTATGATAGACAAGCTGGTGCTTGAGATTCATCTTGGTTATGCAGTCAAACTTTCACCTGCACTAAGAACGTATGTAAAGAGAATGGTTGTTAATGGTGTAAGCCCTGAGGAAGGATGATAACGAATAAACCGTAGCCTCAATTGAATTCGATGTTCTTAAAACAACAATCCAACAATCTATAAGAATCAAAATGAAAAAAGGATCCCGCGAATTACAGAAAGAACGAGATGAAGAAGATGAGTTTGTTCAACAACAACAATTTTCGGATTATCCCTCTTCTTTCTCTCTCTTCGATCCATATAGCTTCGTCGGCTTCGTTTCACATAATCTCAGCCGTTATTCACTATATTATCTGCACTGTCCACATGTACAGTATTAATCCTGTATCAAATCCTTCCTCTTCAAGCAACCGTGTCCTCATGGTTGAACAACGGACAACGCTGGAGCAGGTCAGAACATCCGAAGAGATAGAAGCCAGAGTAGTGCTTAGACGAAGATCACCAACTCTGAGCTTGAGTTGTGAAACATGAAATACCGGTTGAAGACGACTTGTCGAGGGTAGTTCCAACTTATAAGCCATTCTTGCTTGGCGACTTTGAAAAGCAGCATTCAAGATCAAGTCTATGAGATGAGAAAACAGCTTTATTTTTCCAACGGTGCCAAACCAAGTCACACATGTAATGGTCTGAAGCTCCCTGCAGTTTCCTATAGTAGCTTTTGCTCCAGAAAAGATGCGCTTCACTAAGCCATATCTTGAGTCTTGTTTTAGCAAACGCTCCTTTAGCTTCAGTTGTAGAGAAAACGCCACCAGTTTCCCACACTCGACGGACTTGCAAACCTAGAAAATCACACAGAGATTGATCAACCGTAACTTTGACATTCAGCTCATTCCCTGCAATGACTAACACCTTTGTAAGAACTGATTGTCCTAAAAGCTCAAACAGTAAACCTTCAGCAACCCTCGCAGGAACCTCGTATAGAAGGTGTCTCATCCGTTCACTCAATAGTTTACTGTCATTCCTCAACGCAAGACTAATCGCAGGATGCAACCACGTAGCACTTACAACTTGATACAACTCTTGCAAATACAGTCTCTTGATGACAAGTAAAGCAATCTTCTGAATCTTGTGAAATAAACTCAGCACTCTATTACACTGAAGAGATTTTTCTGTCAATATCCAAGAACCTTGTGCAACCAAAACTCCACCAGGTTCCCATATTCGACGGGTTTGTTTAGCAAACACTAACTTGTGCTTTTGTTTGTACCTGAACTTCCAAGGCTTAGGAGACAAGTGCCATGTCCTCCTTTGTTGTACCTTGCGGTATTTCTTGAGCATACCAAACATTCGGTTTTCATCATAAGTTCTTCGAATGTTGGCCAAGATTCCTTTCAGTAGATGCACAAACATCAAATCCTGAGTATCAACACCCAAAGAATCATGCCTCTTAGTATATTTGGGAGCAGCCCGAGCACCATGACCGAGACCAATCTGTTGTAAAGGTTCTCCTCCCTCTCTAGCACCAATAATAAAGCAAGGTCTTTTGACAGGGTCTGTTTTGTAGCTGGCTTGAGGAGAGAACTTTGGTCTTTCTTGGCCATTTCGTCCAGGATCGTGTAGGATACAGACTTTGGTTCAGCTATAGCAATACATGGTGAGTTGGATTTCTCTTTTAACTCGGCCACTTTTGATTCATCAAACATGCCTCGATGAACCACAATCTCGGCGAAGTCATTTGTAAAGCTATGGCATGGTTCCATGAAAGATTTTGGTACCTGAGAATATGGTGCGGAGGCCTCATGTTTCACCGGTGTATGTGTGTTTCCAGAAATTTCACCTTCTTTCATGAAAATCCTTAATTTCTTGTGCTTTAACTGATGACCAGGAACGTCTAGTTCATCACAAAACATACACAAGCTATTATCCATTCTCTCATATATCTCTTCACACGAATACTTCAGACGAACAACTTTGGCCATCTTAGGTGTTTTCTTAATTGCTGAAATCTTCTCGGATCTGTTTAAATCCAGAGGATCAGGATGAACAGAGTTGTTACCCAGAGAATTAGGAAGAAAAGGTGCTTCTTGTGGCATCAACGAAGTGATGAACGATCACGGGCTGGGCATTGAAGAAAATGGAGATCTAATTGCCGATTTTGCATCCCGATTATCGGAAATCTGAATCACTGGTGTTGGAGATTATTCAGTTTCCTGCGAGTTTATCCGCAAGAGAAGAGTTGCAAGCAGATTAGCCATGTTCGTGGCGCTTGTAGCGTGTTGGCGAGCTATGGATTCGTCGAAATCGTGACTTCGTTCCAGCATCTGATCAATTCGCCATAACAGAGAACTGTTGGTTGTCGCCATGAGTCCGAGAAAAGTCCTTGCTCTGATACATTTGAAAACGAATAAATCGTAGCCTCAATTGAATTTGATGTTTTTAAAACAACAATCCAACAATCTATAAGAATCAAAATGAAAGAAGGATCCCGAGAATTACAGAAAAGAATGAGATGAAGAAGATGAGTTTGTTCAACAACAACAATTTTCGGATTATCCCTCTTCTTTCTCTCTCTTCGATCCATATAGCTTTCTCGGCTTCATTTCACATAATCTCAGCCGTTATTCACTATATTGTCTGCACCGTCCACGTGTACAGTATTAATCCTGTATCAAAGGAGCATTGCTTACCAGAGACATTAGTGCAGTTCTCTTAGGCACAGTTCCAAAGAAGAAGAAGAAGGTGACTGTTTCTGAACAAGTCAGTGCCATCATTCAAAGCAGAATTCTAGAGAAACTTTCTGATCCTGGAAACTTTGTGCTTGATTGGTCAATCTCAGCAGGACGTTTTCCCCATTCTCTTTGTGATCTAGGGTCAAGTATTAACTTGATGCCTTCCTCTGTTGCTGCTAGACTTCGAATAACTGATTTCAAGCCAGCTGGGATCTCTCTTATCCTAGCAGATCGATCCATAAGAACCCTATAAGGCATCTTAGAGGATGTTCCTGTTAACATTAAAGGTTGCATGATTCCTACAGACTTTGTGGTTTTGAAATATGCTGAAGAACCTAAAGATCCTCTTATTCTGGGAAGATCATTCTTGGCTACTGCTGGCGTAATCATTGATGTAAAGAAGGGGAAGATAGAGCATGATTTGGGTGATGTTGTCATGAACTTTGACATGGATAAGTTAAGAGGGAGCTCTACCATTGATGGTCAAACCTTTTCTGTAAGGACTTCCAGAGATGAAGAGCCAGTCATGGACCATTCAGAAGACATTACTGATGGGTATGTCACTGAATCTGATACAAGTGGGCAAGTGAACAAGATGGCTATTCAAGAGGCAATATCTGAAACTTTTGCAAAAGCTGTTGGGTTTGAGGATTGGAGTGAGAATGATATCTTCAACACTAGGCTTGCAAAAGAGGGTCCAATGAATGCTAAGTTGCTGGAGGAGGACGAGTTTGTGATGGAGGCAAGAATTGTAGAGCTGGATTGCAGAAAAACTGCCGAAACCCGACCTGCAGGGACAGTGACGACCGTCACTGACCTGGTGACGCTCGTCACCAACCTGGACACGAAAGAGCGACATGATCTTTCAGCTACAGGTCCATCTTATGTTGCCAAACCGAAAATTTAACATTCCACAAACCAGAAACCTGCAACTAAGCAAAGGTATGTACATCCTGAAACCAATTCCAAACTTCCTAATCTAATCAATAAAAACTTAAAAGGTGCAAAAGCTGCTTCACACTTATGCAAGCAACGAGATTCTCGTAGAAATCTTGGTGTTTCTTTTGATGATTCTGCAGGAAAAAGAAGTGTCCCACCCCCAATCACAACCCACCCTGCTGATGTTCCTCATTTTCTTGGAGGAGTTCATGCATTTGCTGCCTACACACCACCATGGATGAGGAGACATTCTTATCCAAGGCATTCAATGCCACCTTCTTCTCCACCAGCTGTCTGAGCAGCATTCAAAGTCGAGCTAATGACTTTAAAGAAGCGCTTAGTGGGAGGCAACCCACTGGTAAGTTTTCTTGTACTTAGTTTTGTTTTCTATTACATAGCTAAAAAAAACCCAAAAACATGAGAAACTCAAAAAAAAAAAAGAGTCAGTTTGTTTAGTTTCCATGGATGATGTCTTCTGGACTTGTTTGAACCATGGGTTATGCTTCGTTTGGATGATTTTGATGTTTGTTTTGAGTTCTTTAACAGTCTGACTTCGGAGTACACATGATGGCATTGCGTTAACACATCCAACATGTCGATTCTGGAGTATCAGAGATGGTGATGATCGTCACCACAGCTGGGTGACTCTCGTCACCCGATCCTTCGCAAGGTACACTTTTCACACTTGGTTCTACACGTTCACTTGCTTCTTTTTAACCAACTCTTGGGTTAATAACACTGGGTACAGTATTGTTTAAGTCTGGGGGAGGTGGTTACTGACGTTGTGTATATTGTGTTTGATTTTTTAGAGTCTTAAAGTTGAGTCAAAAACCTGTTTTTATAGAGTCAAAGTTTTGAAACTGTCAGCTTTTCTTGGAACTAACCACAAGACGTTTATGCTCATAAGAACCATCGCCACAGTAGTTGATTACAAGTCTTACTAAGTTGAAAGTCATAGGTAGATCAGTGTAGCAATGAAGGTTTAGGTTCTTAGAGAATCTTGAAAATTTGCTGTTAGCTCCACATTAATGAACTTTAGACTTCTTATCTTGGGGCTTGATTCTCATTGATCTTGATTTTCTCTTTCAACACTGACAAGTATATTTAAATGCAGTCTCTCTTTGATCTTCCCTGATATAGCTTGAAGAGTTTAAGTCCATAGAATGGTGCATTCATGACCATGTCTCCTAACAAGGAACAACAGTAATGAACACACTCAAGAACCTGTCTCCTCACAAGGAACACAAGTATTGAGTAGCACCATATCTTAGACTGTAAAAAAATGAGAAAAGAGGTGAAAATTTGAAAATATCAGAAAGAAAAGATCAAGGGAAGAGAAAATAGGAGAGCTGTGTTGAGATTGTTTTGTTCAATTGTTTAGGAAGGGAAATGAATCTATAAGTGATTGAGATGATAAAACCTTGATGAGTTATCACACTTCGATAAAAAAAAGGAGTTAGCAGTAGAGATTTTGGATTTCTTAAAGGAGCTTGAACTGGATTTGAGAGATTTGCTAAGCTTGTGATGATTAGACTGAAATTTGATCTTGTGTTGACTCTCTGGTATGTGGATTCGAAAGTGTTAACCTATGTGGTGTTCCTGATGTTTAACTGACTGTTTCTTGTTTTCAAACCTCAACCATGTTCTCTGTCTGATGTTTGCATGAGGGCAAGCAAAAGCTAAGTCTGGGGGAGTTGATATATCATAGTTTTTATGGCTTTTAACTATGATATAATTCCTTTTTATTCAGTCTTTTTGGTTTTTTTAGAGTCCTAGTAGAGTCTTTGCAAGTTAAAGCATGCCTGGAGCATAATTGGAAGTTTTTGAGCTTTTTGGAGCATTGCAAGATACAACCCCGAATGAAGCAAGTCAGAAGCATTGTTCTGGCTTGGGTGACGACCGACACTGAGCTGGTCACGCTCGTCACCCGTAGAGGAAGGATCGTGCCTGGTTTTTAAAAGGTTCGGAAGAAATTGCAGTTTTGGCCCATAAGTTCCAGTATTTGGAAAAAAGTCCCCAGATCGTGTTTTAGCTTGTATATATTAGGTTTTCAGCCATTGTTGACTTTTATCTTGTATCTTATTCTTTTTGAGAGCCTTAGAGAGAGATTTGTAGAAGAGCTTTTGGAGAGACAAATGAGACTCCTTAAGAGCAGATATCGAACTCCTTTATTTCTATTTCTTATTTCTTTTATGCAATATATTCTTTTCATTATGTTTGTTTCATTTACCATGTCTGAGTAGTTTGTTAGTTAAGTTAGGGCTTTCCAAAGTTTGAAGAAGAGTTTGTAGAATTGCTAAACTTATAGGACATTCATTGGTTCTTCATCTGTGCTTGCATGCATATCGATTTCTTAGACACATCATCTGGATTTCGAAACCCTAGGTTGTTTGATAGATGTGAGAGCATTATTAATCACCTGAACTAGTATTAGATGAGCAAAACGCCCAAATTCAAAGAGATTTGGTTTAGGAGTTTTGTGAACAAATTAACTTGATCATTACTGCATGTTTAGGTTGTTGGGGTTTACAAAGAATTTTAAAACTCTGTGATTTAGGCATCGTTAACTTCTGCAATGAGAATCGATTAGTTATTTCTTTGTGATTCATGTTCAAGACGGTTTTAATTCATTCCTTATTGCATGCATTCTACACTCTCGGATTCAACCTGCGAATTGTCGTGACTTAGCGCCTTTAGCTTTCTGAACTTTAAGAACTATCCAAAAAACGCCCACTTACATTTATTTTGCTGTTTCGCATTACATTCATTACTTATTGCTTAGCTTAATCCGAACATGAACTCTTTAGTGTAGTTTACTTGCTCCCTTAGGATTCGATAACCCCTTATACTACGATTGCATTGCTGTGCACTTGAAGTAGTTTTATTTGGGTAAAACCTGAGCCCTATCACATTCAAGACTAAGAGATGTACCAATCAAGCAACTACTCTCTCACCCAAGCAAGAATTCAGATCAACTTATCAATCTTTTGAACAAATAAGGACCTAAGCAGTTATACACCAATCAAGATTATGTATTTAAGCACAAACTTGCAACACCCTAACAAAGCTAAGCAATGAACACAAATGAAGCAAAAGCAAGATCTTTCAATGCATATTATCTAACCATTAAGTCAAGAATCTCAAAACCAGCATTATCAAGCCCTAAGTGAATCATCTAGCAAGGTGAATTATGACTTTGGTGTCACTGAACAAAGGAAACATAGACCAAGCTAGACTATCAAGCGAAATAAGCGAACTGTACTTAGAGAAGAGATATCAAGACATCAAGTGAACCATATGCATCTATCAAACCATATTCAATCAAAAGGAGCAAGCTTTATCAACATTAATCAATTTGCAAGAGAAGGAGATAACAGAGAACCATTAAACAAGCCTAATCACCCCTTAATCACATCTTAATCACCACTTTCCCTACTTAAAACCCTATATATAAGGAAGACTACTCACTAATCATGTTTAATCCCATTGATTTGGAGTTAAATATAACTAGATGAGTTTAAAATGCAAAAGATGATAAATCTAAGCTACCAAGATGCAAGAACAGAGATTAGAAGACAAGACTAAACCATAAAAATGCACTTGCTTATCGTAGTCCTGTTGCATTTAGATCACTGCCTTGTTAGTTTCTGCTGCATTTAGTTTCTTTGAATTGTCTTTCGTGCTTTAGCCTTGTTAGTCTTCCTTTTGTTTGTGCATTTCATCTTTGATCATTTAGGTTGTTAGATATTCCTTCTTTTATCATATTGGTTAAGCTTAGTGAGTTCCTTATATCTCTTTTATTCTAGCTCCTAGATGGATTGATAAAACCTCTTCTATACTACCTCTGATTTAGAGAGGGATTTGGTTAAGACTTGCAAAAGTCCTTCGACACTCATTGAGAATCTGAATGTTATTGCACCCATTACCGGGGAATATGATTCTTCATAATCAATTTCCTGTCTTTTAGAAAAACAATGCGCCACAATTCGGGCTTTATACCTTGTGACCTCATTTTTTTCAATTCTCTTTCTTACAAAAACATATTTGTAACCAGCTCGCATTACATGCTTTGGTGTTGTGATAATTGGTCCAACAATAATTTCTTTTATTCATGGATAATTATTATGTTTCTATGGTTATCTTCCATTTCTCCCAATCATGTATTTTCTGACATTCTGATATGGACCTTGGAACTGGATCGTCGTTTTTATGATAAAGCTCTTTAGATACATTAAAAATTTATATTCTCTGATCCATAATTGTTTATTTTAGGCAGAATTGCTTGAAATCTCATAATTTTCTGATTTGATATATCTGTGAAGGCATCTAGGAATTGGTTTGCCAAACTTTGCATATATACAATTTTCTAAACTTTCATCTCACGTTCATTCGTTGGAGGATCAAGGTAAGCCAAATAGTTTGTACACCATATGATAAATTTTAGTTATTCTCTCAATCATCCGCCTATCGCGGGAATTCATCTTCATTAAAATGGTAATCAGCCAATCATGCCATAAACATATAAACAGTTACTGGGTTCAAGATACATAATTATACTCATATATTATCATTCTTCTTTGTTGCCCCATTTTTTTCTCTGCTGTGGGGCTATAGGAACACAAACTACACATCCAAAAACAAAGCTGGGATATATTTAGCTCTTGGCCAGATACTTACTGTAATGGAGAATGCTCATTTATGCACTTGGTTGTATCTGGAGTAGGTCCCCATCATGCAAAATAGCATGTCTCCATACGTTCATTGGGAGTTTTGTTCTCAATATAAACGGCGTTGCAATCCATTGAAACCCTTTAATCGATGACTCAGTCATGCCATTTGGTGTATGACCATGCAGTATAGAATGTTCAACATTGATTCTCTAAAGCATACAATAGTCAATAAACACTTGTGAAGTATTTGCCATAATCAGGAAATTGCACTTCAACCTGATTATTTGAGCGATGAATTTAGCAAAAGCCGTATTTCATGTTGTCAATAGACATACATGTGACCATCTACTAGATGCGTCAATAAAAACTATTAAATATCTAAACGGCCCACATTATGGATGGATCGGCCCACATATATCACCATGTATTTTTTTCTAAAAGTTCTGGTGATTCATTCCAAACTTTCGCTGGTAATGGCTGAGTTACAAGTTTTCCTCGAGAACAAGCATTACACAAAAACTCAAGCGATTGTAAAATTTTCTAATTTTTCAACATATGCCCATTATAATTTTGCACAATCTTTCTAATCGTGGCTGAACCAGGATGCTCTAACATTTCATGCCAAACTTTAAATGTACTATGAAACTTCTGGTTTACAATATCATATAATTCAGTCATATTTATTTTTGTGCAATACAATCCAGATGATAATATGTTTAACTCTTCCAATATATGTCTCCTTTCTGTTGTTGTAATGGAAAGCTATTCAATGCCATTCTTATTTATAGTTTCGATATGATATCTATTCCTTCGCATATCTTTGAAACATAACAAATTTCAGTAAGACTTTGATGAATATAACATATTATTTAACCCAAACTTTGTTTCCCTTGACATTGAAAAATTGGATTTCAGGAGCTCATGATAATTTTTGCATTACTAGATATTGTATTCACGGTTTCAGCAGAATCTTTCATTTTGAGACTGGAGAAATAATTTTTATCTTTAATCATAGTATGCATTATAGTACTGTCTGTTAGACATATATATCCATCCATAATCTCAAATTTTGGTATTTTCTGTATTTAAAAATATTCATAAAAGATGCATTAATAAGTATTAAAAAAACATACATTGGAACACAACTTATTGTACAATAAAACCTAATTCACAATAAAACATTAGAAACGAAAGCATATAAAATATCAAAAGCATTAAACTTTCGTTTTTCTTGTCTTTTTTAGGAAGACATCATATTACATCGATTTTTGTCGCTTTGTTTCCATTGATCCTTCTAAATCAACTTGGAAATCCATAACATTAAGATGAGTATTGTCATCAAGGTCATGGAAAGAAGGTCTGAGATCATCAGAAAGAAAGTTTGTTTCCCTTTCTTTCTCTTTTGCCTTCTATGATTCCCAATATAGATTGGCTAAATGTTTTAGTGTATGATATATATGTAGTCAATGACCTTTCATACTGTATCTAAAAAAAATAGTTTTCTTTTTCTTTTTATTTTCCTGGTCAGCCTCATTTCCATGAAATTTTTTACCATCTTTTCCATGATTAAAATCATGTGGACGATATCCTCTTCCTCGTCCATGTCCGTATCCACGTCCATGACTTTGACCACGGTATTGGTTTCATCTGAATCCACGTCTTTGCCAATTATTATAGCTGGTTGATGCAACATTCAATTTTGGGAATAATGCAGATCCAAATGGATGACTTTAAAGGTTAATCATCACAACCTTATTATTCTGTTCTGCAACATGTAGTACATGCATTAACTCCGAATAACAAATATATCCATTTGCACGGTATTGTTGTTGCAGGACTACCTTTCTAGAGTGAAATATGGAGAGAGTTTTCTAATTCATATCATAATCACTTAAAATTTCTCCACATAACACCATACTTGATGTTATACCAAACATCGCAGAATTGTAATCACTAATATTTTTATAGTCCTGAAACCAGAGATGTAAACCACTCCTATCTGGATTTTGGTAAGATCGTGTATTTCTAATGATCAAAATTTTTCTTAAGTGATTCCCAGAAATCTGCGGTATCTTCTTTTATGATGTACTTATGTTTTAAACAATCATGAATATGATGACGTAGAAATATCATGTTGATAGCTCTTATATTTGTATCATTTTCCCTGTCTTCTCATGATAGTTAAGTTAGGATTATTGCATTTACGTCCCAGTTTATGCTTTGTTTCATTCATGTAGGTCTAGGCTGCATTAGTTAGGTCTTTTGCATAGGTCTTGCATGTTTGGAGCTCTTTTTCAGGTACATTGACTATCACGGAGTACTGGCAAGGGAGACTAAAGCATTCAGAGACAAAGGATGGCGACCAAAGGAAAAGCAGACGACGTCTGGCATCGCATTGGGAGGTTATCACGAGCAAATGACATGACATGCAGCACGAGGATTGCACAATGGCCTAGAGCATCGGGATGAAGCCGATATACGAACCGAATAGAATTTTTCTTGCAATACACCGTGCAAACGTCATGGCAACAACCTGATGCAGACGACACGGTTCGTACCACAACGTCAGCACACAAGCTTCCAAACGACAGCCCATACCGGTCAAGTGGTCCCGCGCATGCTAGATCAACCTCCTCTCACTTTTCCTATAAATAAGCTCAGCCATTCATTTTGTCTCCCACACAAGAACATTTTAGCTATTTCCACTCTTGCCTTTTTACCACCAAAATCTTTCTTCTTAGTTTTGTATTTTCCCGCCATTGTAGCGATTTTAAACCTTAATTTTTTAATCAAAATCTTTCTTTTAGATTTCATCTAAGCCTAGAATGAGATCTTTCACCCCCATGGGTTCTAAGACTCTTTCTATGGCTAGTGAGTAGTTTTCTCACGGGGTATAAGTCGTACTTAAAGATTTAGGAGTTTCAGATTTATTACTTGCCTTTATTCATGCACTTTACTTATGATTCCTCCTTGCTGGTTTTAATGCTTAGTTTAGCTTGATCAACTAGATTAAAAGCTCTTAGGCGCCTTGACATGAACACCACGTGCTTGCTTAGCCAGAACCTGAAACAACAGTTTTTGATCAACTAGATCAAATGTCCTGCCTCTTCTAATCAGTTGTAGAATAGAGATCATGTATCAATCCAATTGTGGGAGATGAGATGCAAACAATGCTGTAAGCTAAGCAAGATTTTGGGTTTTGATTAAGTGAGAACAAGACTAGCAACCTAATGATGCAATGAAAGAAAAGCATAAAGTAAATGGAAGTGAACAGAACTAAACAATGAACTTAAAGCAATGATTAAACAGGAATTTAAGCAAGAAATAACTACTAAAGCAAAAACTAAGCAAGAAGACATTGAAGACAATTAATTAAAAGCAAGACTCAAGGTTCTAAGCAATTGTGGGATTGTGGTTTTCACGAGTGACAAGAGGATTTCTTTCTTAGATACATAACAAACAAGAAAATCTCAATGTTCTGCTCCAAGATAAGGTATCTAAAGGGATCCACTTGGCGTCAATAAGCAATTCATATCCAACAAGATTGAACTGTCAGACCCACTTGTGATGGCGTATCCTTCAACCATGAGTATAAAGATCAGAACCATTCTAGCCTAAGAGATGCACCAATCAAGAAACTACTCTCTCACCCAAGCAAGAATTCAGATCAACTTATCAATCTTGTGAACCAATAAGGACCTAAGCAGCTATACACCAATCAAGATTATGGATTTATGCTCAAACTTGCAACACCCTAACAAAGCTAAGCAATGAACAAGAATGAAGCCAAAAGGACCTAAGCAGCCATCTTTTGATGCATACTATATAACCATCAAGTCAAGAATCTCTAAACCAGCATTATCAAGCCCTAAGCGAATCATCTAGGAAGGTGAACTATCACTTTGGTGTCACTGAACAAAGCAAGCTTTATCAACATTAATCACTTTTCAAGAGAAGGAGATAACAGAGAACCATTGAACAAGCCTAATCACCCCTTAATCACATCTTAATCACCACTTTCCCTACTTCTAACCCTAAATCTAAGGAAGACTACTCACTAATCATGTTTAATCCCATTAATTTGGAGTTAAACATAACTAGATAAGTTTAAAATGCGAAAGATGATAAATCTAAGCTACCAAGATGCAAGAACAGAGATTAGAAGACACGATTAAACCATAGAAATGCAAACTCTATTAAAGATCAAGATCTTTAAGACAAAATCGCCCTTTTTGGTTTAGAGAGTGGTTTAGAGATTAGATAAAATAAAGCTTGATAAGAATAATGTTTTGTGGCTTCCCTTTTATAGTAGGGAGCCAAAAGAATAATAAAAAACCTAAAAAGATAAGATAAGGTTAAGAAAAGTCAAATGGTCAATGCATATGAGCTGCATCGAAGTCGTACAGTCGACGTTCCGCTCGATATGCATCCTCGATATGGTCCGTGCAGCATGTATCAACGTCCTTCCTCGATGCAGACCAACGGCTTGGAATCCTCGTGCTGATCCTTCTCCTCTCGTCCTGTTGCTTGCATCGAGCCTACTCCACGGGTGTTCTGCTCGATATACTTGCTCGATATGGACCAGACTTTGCAAGAACTCCACTTTTGACATCTCCTTTGAGCATGAGCTGCTTCCGTCTCTTCCCCTGCTCCAAGAAACTCCAAAAACACATGAGAATCACCGCAAACATGCACATGTATGGAAATGTATGCAATCCTAAGCTAAATGCATGCTATGTTGATTCTAAGTGCAAATGAGATGTCAAAACAGAGTCTTCTTTCCTTGGATGTTCTGCTCGATATGGCACCTCGATGTGAAAACAGAGTCTTCTTTCCTTGGCCTTTAAACCATTCTACACATCCATGGACCTGATTTTTGATTTCTGAAACACTAAATAGAGACATTAGTAATAAAAGAAAGCATATATTTACAAGGATAGTCATGGGATTACCTCCCAAGTGTGCTTGTTTTAAGTCACTAAGTTTGACTTTGATGGTTTGAGGACTAGTGAGAAGAGGTTGATGGAGCTGGTGTTCCTACGTTTTTCTTCTGGTAAACCCAAGTGCCCGCTGACATCAGTCTCTTCTTCTCACGAGCTGTCTTCATGTTTCTCTTCTTCTTGACACTTGGTGTCATAAAAGGCTTCACTTCCTTGGTGATCAAGCTTTCATCCTCTTTCAACCCATCTTCAAGCGTCAACTCAGTGTTAAGCTTCTGTTCTGGCTCATCAGGGAGAGTGTCACTCATCAACATACTCATTGTGAAGCTCATAACATGCTCCACACGCTCTAGAAGTTTCTGTTGCTCACTCTCTTCTTCAATGATTATTCCACAAAAAAGCTATGGAAGGAGAGACAATCTTGTAGACTTTGAACTCATCAACATTCTTCAAAATCACAGAGCCTCTCTTGAAGTCTACCTGACCTCCTGCTGTTGCCAAGAATGTTGTTCTTAGAAGAAGTGGCACCTCTCTTGAATATGTCTTCTTCATAACCACAAAATCAGTTGGCACCAAGCAATTCCCAATCTTCAAAGGGAAATCCTTCACCATGCCTAAGGGTCTTGTTGAGGTGTTATCCACAAAGGTGATAGATTCTTTGCAGGGCTTCAACTCCTTGATTCCTAAAGTTTGTCTTAAGTGGAGAGACATGACATTCACTGTTGAACCTGAATCACACAAGGCTCCAACATTGTCTAGCATCTCTAGCTCACAAGTAAAGAGAAACTTTCCTTGATTGGGAAGCTTTGTCAATGTCTTCAGCTCTTTGCTTCTCTTCAGATTAGCCCCCACATTCTCTAGAATTGACTCCACTACTTCCAGCTTGTCAAAGACTTCATTGAGGAATCTGATTTGATCCTTCACTTCAAGCAAAGTGGTGCCATGAGGAAGCTTTATTCCAGCGTCTTCTATGTCTTTCCTGAACTTTGAATAGACTGCCATCTGAGCCTTTGTAAAGTGCATTGTGGGGTAAGGGATTGGTGGCTTATAAGCTTGAATTTCAGTAGCTTTACCCTTCTCATTGCTGCTTGAGGAGCTGCCTACTTGGCGATCATATAATTCCTTGAAGTCTTCAGGACTTTCTCTAGCCAAGACCATCAAAGCGTGGTATGTCTCTACAAGCTCTTTATCAGCTTCACTGAGCTCTGGTTTGGCTTCTTCTTCTGGAGCAACTAAAGCTTTCTCAGCCTCTTCTTTCTCAGCAGCTTCTTGTGCGACTCTTTCTTGCTCTTCTTCTATGTTAAAGCTCTCATCTAGTCCTTGGAGGAACTTCTCTACAATATCCACAGCTTCTTGATCATTAATGTTGACGTTGATGACATTCCCCCCACACTCAGCCTTTAACATGTCCACATGGAACAGCATCTCTTGAAGCATAATGCTAAGCTCTTCCAATGAAGCATCTTCATCCTCAAACTCTTCATCCTCTTCAGCAAGCAAGTGCCAAAATTCCTTAGGATTTGCTTCACTCTTTTCTGGTAATTGGTACGGAGGCTTTGGAGATGAAGCTCCTTTACTTTCTAGAGACTTGCCTCTTTGGTTCAGAGCATCTAACTTGCCATCAGGTCAGAAGTTGTGGGGTCTATTTTGTTATTTACTTCAGCAAATTTCTTGTGCAGCTCTATAGTGGTGTTGGCTTTACCAGTCAACAATTGTTGCATCATCTGCTTCAAATCAACATCTTGAGTGCTGGAAGAGGTTTGTGTATTGCCAAAACCTGGTGTGATAAAAGCTGGTCTTGGCTGAAAGTTAGCTTGTTGAAAACCGCCCTGAAATGGTGGTCTTGAAGCAAAGTTGTTATGCTAGTTAAAAGGAACAAAAGGTTTGTTTCCTTGGTTTTGTTGAGCAGCTTGTGATGGATATACTTGATCCTGAGGGTTAGCCACGTTGGTGCTTCTGTAAGAGAAGTTGGGATGGTTTCTGTAGTTGTTAAAACAGCCTCCTTGTTGATTCATGTAGAACGCTTCTTCTTCTTTGTTGTCATTCAAATCTTTAATCTCCTTCTTTGTTGTGCTCTCACCTTCAGCGCTTACAACAGCTCTAGATGTTCTGTCATATTCTTCACCATAGTTTCCATCAAAAACCGCCAAGTTTTCCACAAGAACTAGACCATCCACAACAATATTGCCCATGAAATTTCCATTGGATGCTGTGTCCAAGAGCATTTTAAACTTTGGCGTCACTCCTCTATATAATGTAGACAGTAAGCTTTCATTTGTGAAGCCATGGTGTGGGCACTGCAAAGTGTAAGACTTGAACCGCTCTGAAGCTTCAGTAAATGTCTCATTCCCATGCTGAGTAAAGCTACTTATGGTGTTCCTGAGCTTTTCTGTTCTTGTTGAGCTGAAGAATTTGTTGAGGAATGCTGTCTTACACTCATTTCATGTAGAGATTAAACCTTCTGAAAGTGTCTTCTCCCACTGATGTGGTTTGTCACCTAAACTGAAAGGGAACAAGCGCAACTTCAAAGCATCTTCAGAGACTCCTTGAATCTTGGTCATACCACACAGATTATCAAACTGGTCAAGATGATCCAAAGGGTCTTCATTTGGCAGGACATGAATCTGTTGCCTTGCACCATGTTGATCAACCCAAGCTTGATCTCGAAGTGGTTCTGATGTACAGATGGAGCATGAATACCATTCCTGTTGTGGTGAGTGTCTTGTGCATCACCCGCTCCTACTGGTCATGCAGCTCTAGGTGCATATACTGGTACTCGCAATCCCTGAACTCCAGCCGCTTGGTTCAAAGCTTCTTGTTCTTCATCTATGTGTGCTGCAGCTTGTTGTAGTGGTGCTTGTCCAACAACACCAACACGTGGTAACTGAGTTTCTTGCTCTGCCATCCTCTGTCCTTTTATCTCCTGAACTCTCTGTCTTACAGCTCTTGTCCTATTAATGTTGTCAATGAAAGGAGTCAGATTTGATGAGCCTTTAGACCTCAAATTAATACAAGTACCTGAAAAGATAGAGCACAAAAAACAGAGCAAATTAGTAACTTTTAAAATAAAGAACTTAGTCAAACAGCAATGTTAAACTCAAACAATGCACAATGGCAACAGCGCCAATTTGAAACAGCAGTTTTTGGTCTACTAGATCAAATGTCCTGCCTCTTCTAATCACTTTTAAAATAGAGATCAGGTATCAATCCAATTGTGGGAGATGAGATGCAAACAATGCTGTAAGCTAAGCAAGATTTGGGGTTTTGATTATGTGAGAACACGACTAGCAACCTAATGATGTAATGAAAGAAAAGCATAAACTAAATGCAAGTGAACAAAACTAAACAATGAACTTAAAGCAATGATTAAACAGGAATTTAAGCAAGAAATGACTTTTAAAGCAAGAACTAAGCAACAAATTTTAAAGACAATTAACCAAAAGGAAGACTCAAGGTTCTAAGCAATTGTGGGATTGTGGTTTTCAAGAGTGAAAAGTGAATTTCTTTTTAAGGCACTCAACAAGCATTAACAAGCAAGCAATTCTCAATGTTATGCTCCTAGACAAGGTATCTAAAGGAAACCACTTGGCGTTAAAAAGCAATTCATATTCAACAAAATTGAAGAGTCAGACCCACTTGTGATGGCGTATCCTTCAACCATGAGCATAAAGATCAGAACCATTCTACCCTAAGAGATGAACCAATCAAGCAACTACTCTCTCACCCAAGCAAGAATTCAGATCATCTTATCAATCTTGTGAACCAATAAGGACCTAAGTACGTATACACCAATAGAGATTATGGACTTAAGCACAAACTTGCAACACCGTCACAAAGCTAAGCAATGACCAAGAATGAAGCAAAACCAAGATCTTTTGATGCACACTATCTAACCATCAAGTCAAGAATCTCTAAACCAGCATTATCAAGCCCTAAGCAAATCATCTAGCAAGGTGAACTATCACTTTGGTGTTACTGAACAAAGGAAATATAGACCAAGCTAGACTATCAAGGCAAATAAGCGAACTGTACTTAGAGAAGAGATATCAAGACATCAAGTGAACCATATGCATCTATCAAACCATATTCAATCAAAAGGAGCAAGCTTTATCAACATTATTCACTTTGCAAGAGAAGGAGATAACAGAGAACCATTGAACAAGCCTAATCACCCCTTAATCACATCTTTATCACCACTTAGATCCTCAAGGCAAAATCGCCATTTTTGGTTTAGAGAGATTTTTGAGATTACATCAAATAAAGCTTGATAAGGATAATGTTTTGTGGCTTTCCTTTTATAGTAGGGAGTCAAAAGAAGCATATAAAACCTAAAAAGATAAGATAAGGTTAAGAAAAGTCGAATGGTCAATGCAGATGAGCTGCATCGAGGTTGTACACTCGATGTTCTGCTAGATATGCATCCTCGATATGGTCCGTGTAGCATGTATCGACGTCCTTCCTCGATGCAGACAACCAGCTTGGAATCCTCGTGCTGATTCTTATCCTCTCGTCCTGCTGCTTGCATCGAGCATACTCCATGGGTGTTCTGCTCGATATGCTTGCCCGATATGGACCACACTTTGCAAGAACTTTACTTTTGACATCTCCTTTGTGCATTAGCTGCTTCGGTCCCATCCCCAGCTCCAAGAAACTCCAAAAACACCTGAGAATCACCGAAAACATGCACATGTATGCAAATGTATGCAATCCTAAGCTAAATGCATGCTATGTTGATTCTAACTGCAAATGAGATGTCAAAACATAGTCTTCTTTCCTTGGATGTCCTGCTCGATATGGCACCTCGATGTGAAAACAAAGTCATCTTTCCTTGGCCTTTAAACCATTCTACACATCCATGGACCTGATTTTTGAATTCTGAAACACTAAATAGAGACATTAGTAATAAAAGAAAGCATATATTTACAAGGATAGTCATGGGATTACCTCCCAAGTGTGCTTGTTTTAAGTCACTAAGTTTGACTTTGACGGTTTGAGGACTAGTGAGAAGAGGTTGATGGAGCTGGTTTTCCTACGTCTTTCTTCTGGTAAACCCATGTGCCCACTGACATCAGTCTCTTCTTTTCATGAGCTGTCTTCCTGTTTCTCTTCTTCTTGACACTTGGTGTCATAAAAGGCTTCACTTCCTTGGTGATCAAGCTTTCATCCTCTTTCAACCCATCTTCAAGCGTCAACTCAGTGTTAAGCTTCTGTTCTGGCTCATCAGGGAGAGTGTAACTCTTCAACATACTCATTCTGAAGCTCATAACATGCTCCACACGCTCTAGAAGTTTCTGTTGCTCACTCTCTTCTTCAATGATTATTCCACAAAAAGCTATGGAAGGAGAGACAATCTTGTAGACTATGAACTCATCAACATTCTTCAAAATCACAGAGCCTCTCTTGAAGTCTACCTGACCTCCTGCTGTTGCCAAGAATGTTGTTCTTAGAAGAAGTGGCACCTCTCTTGAATATGTCTTCTCCATAACCTCAATATTAGTTGGCACCAAGCAATTCCCAATCTTCAAAGGGAAATCCTTCACCATGCCTAAGGGTCTTGTTGAGGTGTTATCCACAAAGGTGAAAGATTCTTTGCAGGGCTTCAACTCCTTGATTCCTAAAGTTTGTCTTAAGTGGAGAGACATGACATTCACTGTTGAACCTGAATCACACAAGGCTCCAACATTGTCTAGCATCTCTAGCTCACAAGTAATGAGAAACTTTCCTTGATTGGGAAGCTTTGTCAATGTCTTCAGCTCTTTGCTTCTCTTCAGATTGGCCCCCACATTCTCTAGAATTGGCTCAACTACTTCCAGCTTTTCAAAGACTTCATTGAGGAATCTGATTTGATCCTTCACTTCAAGCAAAGTGGTGCCATGAGGAAGCTTTATTCCAGCGTCTTCTATGTCTTTCCTGAAATTTGAATAGACTGCCATCTGAGCCTTTGTAAAGTGCATTGTGGGGTAAGGGATTGGTGGCTTATAAGCTTGAATTTCAGGAGCTTTACCCTTCCCATTGCTGCTTGAGGAGCTGCGTACTTGGCGATCATATAATTCCTTGAAGTCTTTAGGACTTTCTCTAGCCAAGACCATCAAAGCGTGGTATGTCTCTACAAGCTCTTTATCAGCTTCACTGAACTCTGGTTTGGCTTCTTCTTCTGGAGCAACTAAGGCTTTCTCAGCCTCTTCTTTCTCAGCAGCTTCTTGTGCAGCTCTTCTTGCTCTTCTTCTATGTTCAAGCTGTCATCTAGTCTTTGGGGGAATTTCTCTACAATATCCACAGCTTCTTGATCATCAATGTTGACGTTGATGACATTCCCCCCACATTCAGCCTTTAACATGTCCACATGTAACAGCATCTCTTGAAGCATAATGCTAAGCTCTTCCAATGAAGCATCTTCATCCTGAAACTCTTCATCCTCTTCAGCAAGCAAGTGGCAAAATTCCTTAGGATTTGCTTCACTCTTTCCTGGTAACTGGTTCTGAGGCTTTGAAGATGAAGCTCCTTTACTTTCTAGAGACTTGACTCTTTGGTTCAGAGCATCTAACTTGCCATCAGGTCACAAGTTGTGGCGTCTATTTTGTTATGCACTTCAGCAAATTTCTTGTGCAGCTCTATAGTGGTGTTGGCTTGACCATTCAACAATTGTTGTATCATCTGCTTCAAATCAACATCTTGAGTGCTGGAAGAGGTTTGTGTATTGCCAAAACCTGGTGGGATAAAAGCTAGTCTTGGCTGAAATTTAGCTTGTTGAAAACCACCCTGAAATGGTGGTCTTGAAGCAAAGTTGTTATGCTAGTTGAAAGGAACAAAAAGTTTGGTTCCTTGGTTTTTTTGAGCAGCTTGTGATGGATATACTTTATCCTGAGGGTTAGCCACGGTGGTGCTACTGCCTCCTTGTTGATTCATGTAGAAGGCTTTTTCTTCTTTGTTGTCATTCAAAGCTTTAATCTTCTTCTTTGTTGTGCTCTCACCTTCAGCGCTTACAACAGCTCTAGATGTTCTGTCATATTCTTCACCATAGTTTCCATCAAAAACCGCCAAGTTTTCCACAAGATCTAGACCATCCACAACAGTATTGCCTATAAAATTTCCATTGGAAGCTGTGTCCAGGAGAATTCTGTATGTTGGCGTCACTCCTCTATATAAAGTAGACAGCAGCTTTCATTTCTGAAGCCATGGTGTGGGCACTGCAAAATGTAAGACTTGAACGGCTCCCAAGCTTCAGCAAATGTCTCATTCCCATGCTGAGTAAAGTAAAGAAATTAGTCTAACAGCAATGTTAAACTCAAACAATCCACAATGGTAACGGCGCCAATTTGAAACAGCAGTTTTTGGTCTACTAGATCAAATGTCCTGCCTCTTCTAATCACTTTTAGAATAGAGATCAGGTATCAATCCAATTGTTGGAGATGAGATGCAAACAATGCTGTAAGTTAAGCATGATTTGGGGTTTTGATTATGTCAGAACAAGACTAGCAACCTAATGATGCGATGAAAGAAAAGCATAAACTAAATGCAAGTGAACAGAACTAAACAATGAACTTAAAGCAATGATTAAACAGGAATTTAAGAAAGAAATGACTACTAAAGCAAGAACTAAGCAAGAAGACTTTGAAGACAATTAACTAAAAGCAAGACTCAAGGTTCTGAGCAATTGTGGGATTGAGGTTTTCAAGAGTGACAAGGGGATTTCTTTCTAAGGCTCTCAACAAGCATTAACAAGCAAGCAATTCTCAATGTTATGCTCCTAGACAAGGTATCTAAAGAAAACCACTTGGCGTCAATAAGCAATTCATATTCAACAAGATTGAAGTGTCAGATCCACTTGTGATGGCGTATCCGTCAACCATGAGCATAAAGATCAGAACCATTCTAGTCTAAGATATGCACCAATCAAACAACTACTCTCTCACCCAAGTAAGAATTCAGATCAACTTATCAATCTTGTGAACCAATAAGGACCTAAGCAGCTATACACCAATCACGATTATGGATTTAAGCACAAACTTGCAACACCCTAATAATGTTACTGCATATTGCATACATTTTGCTGCATATTGCATACATTTTGCATACTCATTAGTTAGCTTTTCATTCATTTGTATCACATTTTAGGTTAGATTGCATCAATTAGAGTCCTAGAGCATTCTTGCACCAGCATACGCATGTTCTTTGCATTTTGCATCACATTCAGGTTGTTTCTGGCTGCTTTGGAGTCGTGGAGGTTCGTGGACATGTTGAGGCTGATGTAGTAGTTCGTGGGAGCTCGGATATTTGCTAAGGATCAGAGATCGAGGAGCAGATTGAGCATGGCCGGTCGATCTGTAATGTGATCGACCAGAAGATCGAGCCACCCAGGCGATCCAAGGAGAATGATCGAGACAAGGATCGAGTGAAGCAGTTGATCAAACGGTACGGACATAAATGACGCCATGCAAAGCGAGAGCCAGATCGAGTACACCACTCGATCCAACCGAAGATCGATACCGAGATCGGATGCAACACTCGATTCGCCGATGATGATCGAGACCCAGATCGAGCTGAAGACACGATGTTCGGATATGATCGAGAGAACCGCTCGATCCTGGAGTCGATCTCTGTCCTTTCAACCACTTTTGGCCGTTAGCGAGGGGGGGACCATCAGCTTGTTTTGGACATTTTGGGAAGGTGGCGACGTCCTTTTCCCACACAACTTTCAATCCTTATCTTTTTTTGTATGTTTTTCTCTCTGGTTTTGAGAATAACACCATTGTCGAACTTGAGTTTTTCTTAAGCTTTGTAATCGAATCGTTTCCATCTTAATCCAGTATTGTTTTCATGTTCATCGTTTCCTTTTACATGCTTTGCTTGATTTACTGTATGTGTAGTGAGTAGTTTACTTGGGTTCGGGGTTGAGAGGATTAAGGGGTCTAAAGGGTTTCGATCTTGGAGTTTTTCTAAGCGTTTTCAACGGCTATCTCTTCTAGGGTGTTGAGATCTCAATGCTTGAAGACATTCACGCCAAGAGCTTCATGATCCGAGAGGTTCCTTACCTTGACAGGATTCAGGAGCCAAGGAAGATCACACCCTAGAGACTAGTTACCCCTTCCCAAAAGCCATGGAAGTTTGGGGGACTAGTTAAGCCATTCATTTGAAATCTGCTTTCCATGCCCTTCGACCTCTCTTTCCACCAAAAGCCATGGGTTTGGAGGAGAGGATGAAGGAGTGATCTATATCGAAAGCCACGGATAGATCTTGCTTAGTTTTCAAGGCTTAGAGATCCTCACAAAGTGAGTCGATTCATTGTTTTCAACCCAAGGTCGAACCTTTGAAACCCCTGACCATGAATCTCAACCCTAATCCCTTTCTTTTAGCATCTCTACATCTTATCTCGTCATTCGCTTGATCTTTGATAGCATCATGGTCGTTAGTTTTACTGTTCTTGCATTTTTAGACGAGATCGATTGTTATTGCTCGATCTAGTGGTCGATCTCATGGCCGATCCACTAGTCGAATTTTAGTAATTCGAAGCTTTGTCTTTTAATTATTCTGTTTGTTCCTCGTGGTAGTTTCTTCATTCCTAGTAATTTTAAAATAGGTTGCATTCCATTTAAGTTCCTGCATCTAGTTTTTAGCGATTTTCTCATAACTCATCTCGTTTCGCTTAGATTTGCATTAGTCCTTGTATTCTCTTTGCATTCTCTATCATCCTAGGAATGGATTGACTCTCTCTTTCTTGCTGTACTACAACATGTCTTGCATTTGAGTTTGATAACCTCATTGCATTCTCACCCTTGCAAATAAAGTGATTATCAAATGGCGCGGTTGCCATCCTAGGACTGTTTAGACAACATAGAGATTTGGGACTTAGAAAAGACTAAGTCTTTACCTTTTTCAAGCTACTAATCATTCTACTCTCAAACATGTGTTTTCAGGTATATGAATCTTCGTTCAAGGGGAGACAACAATCTACTTCCAGCTTTGGACAATATTTACCAGCTTGGTCACTCACGGCAAAGAAGAGTCAGAGAACAAGCCAGAGTCTTTGAGGAGATTGTTCAGCACGGTTTGGTTCACTTTGAAGCTATGGCTGAACACGATCATCCAGAAGGACCTCCTCCAGCTCACGGGGTAGCAGGAAGGGGTAATGGACAACCCCAACACGCGGCTAGACCCCCAAGGATCATAGGAGCCGGAGATGCTCCCAATACTCATCACAATAGGTTTGAGATCACTCCTCCTCCTGTACAAAACAACAACTTCGAGATCAAGTCAGGTTTCATCTCCATGGTGCAAAACAACAAGTTCCACGGCTTAGCAATGGAAGATCCCTTGGAGCACCTTGACAACTTCGAGCAAGTATGTGGGACGATAAAGATCAATGGCATATCCGAAGATGCTTTCAAGCTGCGTCTCTTCCCCTTTTCACTCGGAGACAAAGCTAGACAATAGGAGAAGACCCTCCCACAAGGCACCATCACCTCATGGGCCGAGTGTAAGAAGGCCTTTCTCTCAAAGTTCTTCTCTAGCCAGGACAGCACGGTTGAGAAGCAAAATCAGCGGTTTCACTCAAAGGAACAATGAGACAATCAACGAGGCAATGGAGCGTTTCAAAGACTACACGATCCAATGTCCTCATCACGGGTTCAGCGAGGAGACACTACTCAGTACCATATACCATGGAGCTTCACCAAAGATCAGGTTGTTGCTTGACACAGCTAGCAAAGGGAACTTCCTCGGTCAGGAGGTAGAAGAGGGTATGGAGCTGATAGAAAACTTGGAATTGAGTGATGGCAACTACGCTGAGGATTATGACCGTGCCCCGAGAGGATCAGAGCTAGAGTCTCACAAAAAGGAGCTGAAATCTTTGCATGAGAAGATAGATAAGCTGGTGTTAGCCAATCAGAAGCATGTTCACCTTGTTGGTGAAGCTGATGAGAACCAAGAGGAGTTAGAGTTGAGCCAAGAAGAAGCCAATTGGGTAGTGGGACAGAACAACTACAAACCTCAAGGCTACAACCAAGGCTACCAGAATAACAACCTCTCCTACCGAAGCACCAACGTCGCAAACCCTAAAGATCAAGTGTATCCTACTCAGCAAGCAAAACCTTTCATCCCTTACAACAAACGTTTTCAACCGAGTGGTGGTTTCCAAGGTCAAGGGCAGAACAACTTCCAAGGGCCACATCAAAGTAACAAAGGTTATACGCCTAACTACCCTCTGAGCTTTGCACCTCAGCAGCAACAACCGATGCAACAACAAGTTGATCCGGTTCAAGCAATGTTTCAACAGCTGATACAAGGGCAAGCCTCTACAAACCAGAAGTTCGCCGAGATAAACACTCGTCTAGACTCGTCTCTCACTGACTTCTCCACTCAGATCACCAACTTAAACAACAAGATCAAGCAGCTAGAGAAAGGGAAAGCGAGTACGAGTGGTCAGAATAGTCTTCCGGGAAAGTGTGAGCAGAATCCTAAGGAGTATGCTAACGCCATAACGTTGAGAAGCGGCAAAGAGCTCGAACCTCCGGTCTCTACCAAGAACAACGAGGACGTTGTAATTCAAGAGGGGGAGGGTAAACCTTCGGCTGATGATGATGAGATTAACTTTGACAACGTTTGGATCCAAGGGCCAAGAAGAGGAGACAAAGCAGTTGTTGAGAAGAAAGCTGAGCAAACTACTAAGGAGAAGAATGCTTATGTGCCTCCACCGTATGTACCTAAGCTGCCTTTTCCTGGCCGCTTCAAGTAGCAACTCATAGAGAAGCATAGAATCCTCTTCGAGAAGCATCTTAAGGACGTGGAGATCAAGATACCTCTCGTTGACTGCCTTGCAATGATGCCTAAATGCGCCAAATTCTTCAAAGACACTCTCGTGAAGAAGAATAAGGAAAGCAAGGAGGTACTTGTTCTAAGTGAAGAGTGTAGTGCTGTGATACATAAGGAGATAGTCCCTAAAAAGTTGGGAGACCCTGGAAGCTTCACTATACCCTGCGCTTTAGGTCCTCTAGAGTTCAAGAGTTGCTTATGTGATCTCGGAGCTAGCATAAACCTGATGCCTCACTACGTGGCTAAGAAGCTTGGCTTTACTCGTTTCAAAGACTGTCGGATTTCGTTGGTACTGGCTGATAGGAGTGTGAGGCTACCAGTGGGGCTGCTTGAAGATTTACCGGTGCGAATCAGCGGTGTGAACGTGCCTATGGACTTCGTCGTGTTGGAGATGGATGAAGAGCCTAAAGATCCACTCATCTTAGGGAGACCATTCCTTGCAACCGCCGGGGCTATCATAGATGTGAAGAATGGGAAGATTGCCTTGCATTTGGGAAAGGAGATAAGGCTTGACTTTGATATCAATGAGGTTCTGAAGAAGCCGACCATTGAAGGGCAAGCTTTCTACATTGAAACGATGGATGCCTTAGCGGATGAGTTGCTGGAAGAGCTGGCTCTAGAAGACCATCTGAAGCTAACACTGACTAAGGAGCCAGGGAAGTTTGGCTATGTGGATCAGAGGACCCAGGAGTACTTTAACCTGCTGGATTCTAGGAGGATTGTTAAGAATGATGAAGGTTGCTGCCTAGAGATTGACTCCGAGATCGACACTATCACTCGATCTAGGAGTCAGATCGACAAGGCAATCGAGAACATAGCTCGATCCGGTGCAACAATCCACAGACAGATCGAGAGGAATGCTCGATCAGGAAAAACAATAGAGTCTAAGATCGAGAGAGACCTCCCGATCATTTTGGGGTCCAATCAAGAGATCGACTCAGCGTCTCGATCCCTTACTCGATCCACATCAAATCGAGTAAGTGAATCGAGCGAAATGGCTCGATCTAGACGACATCGAGAGGAGAATCAACTGGAGGACTCGATTTCAGAAGGGATAGCGATGGAGGAAAGCAGTCTAAAGGGCCATGCCTCGGGATCTAAGGAGGGTTCCACGGAGGGAAGCAACAACAACAGCCACGAGGACGACTGTAGTGAGCTGTTAGCCCCAAAGGTGGACCTTAAGGAGCTCCCAAAAGGGCTAAGGTATGCTTTCTTAGGGCCTAATAACACCTATCCTGTGATTGTGAATGAAAACCTAAGTGATGATGAGTTGCACTCGCTCCTGACTGAGCTGGGAAAGTATAGGAAGGCCATTGGGTACTCTTTAAGTGACATCAAGGGCCTTTCACCAATGCTTTGCACTCATAGGATTCACTTGGATAATGAGAACGCCTCTTCTATAGAACATCAAAGGCGTTTGAATCCTAATTTGAAAGAGGTTGTTAAGAAAGAAATCCTTAAGCTTTTAGAGGCTGACGTGATCTATCCCATAAGTGACAGCAGGTGGGTTTCTATTGTACACGTGGTGCCTAAGAAGGGAGGGATCATGTTCATAAGGAATGAAAAGGATGAGCTTATTCCTACTAGAACCATCACTGGTCATAGGATGTGTATTGATTATAGGAAACTCAACCTTGCGACTAGGAAATACCATTTCCCTTTGCCTTTTATTGATCAAATGCTTGAGAGACTTGCTAATCACCCTTACTACTGTTTTCTCGATGGGTATAGCGGTTTCTTTCAGATACAAATTCACCCAAATGATCAGGAGGAGACGACCTTCACATGTCCCTACGGTACCTTTGCATATCAAAGGATGTCGTTTGGATTGTGTAATGCACCGGCTTTGTTTCAGCAGTGTATGATGTCGATCTTCTCCGATCTAATAGAGGAGATGGTAGAGGTGGTCATGGATGACTTCTCTGTCTATGGTGCGTCCTTTTCTGTGTGTTTGTTTAATCTTTGCAGGGTACTAAAGCGTTGTGAAGAGACAAACTTGGTGCTGAACTGGGAGAAATGCCACTTTATGGTTAAGGAAGGGATCGTGCTTGGTCATAAGATATCAGAGAAGGGCATTGAGGTTGATCAGGCTAAAGTGGAAGTCATGATGGGTCTCGAGCCGCCGGTTAACGTCAAGGGAATCAGAAGCTTCTTGGGACACGCAGGGTTCTATAGGCGCTTCATCAAAGCTGAGTTTGTGTTTGATGAGGAGTGTTTGAAAGCTTTCGTGACCATCAAGGAAGCCCTTACATCAGCTCCTATAGTCCAAGCACCAGACTGGTCTCTTCCCTTTGAGATCATGTGTGATGCTAGTGACTACACCGTAGGAGCCGTTCTTGGTCAGAAGAAAGACAAGAAGCTACACGTGATCTACTATGCTTCAAGAACCTTGGATGACACGCAAACAAGGTACACCACTACGGAGAAGGAGTTGCTTGCAGTAGTGTTCGCCTTTGAGAAGTTCAGATCGTGTCTCGTTGGTTCCAAGGCTATTGTATACACGGATCACGCTGCCTTGCGATACATCTATTGGAAGAAGGACACTAAGCCTCGGCTCTTAAGGTGGATTCTCTTGCTCCAGGAGTTTGACATGGAGATTAAAGACAAGAAGGGAATAGAAAACGGAGTCGCTGACCATCTCTCACGGCTAAGGATCAACGAGTCTCTCCCCGTAGATGACTCTCTTCCAGAAGAGCAGCTCATGGCGATTACCACGGCTGTTTGTGGAAAGCTAGAAGGGAGGTTTGAAGAGGTGTTGAGTTTCAAAGAAGAGGATCTACCGTGGTATGCTGATGTAGTGAACTATCTAGCGTGTGGTGAGGAGCCAACACATCTCAACAGCTATCACAAGAAACGGTTTATGAGAGAGGCTAGTGACTACTTTTGGGACGAGCCTTACTTATACAAGAGAGGAGTAGACAGTTTGTACCGGAGATGTGTTACAAAGGAAGAAGCCAGGGACATCCTCTATCATTGCCATGGCTTTTCCTACGGAGGACACTTCGCCTCATTCAAGACTGCCACGAAAGTGTTGCAAGCCGGTTTCTGGTGGCCGTCTATTTTTAGAGATGCACACGAGTTTGTGAAGAGCTGTGAGGCATGTCAACGAGCAGGGAATATCACTAAGAGGAACGAAATGCCTCAAGTTCCCATCTTCGAGGTTGACGTGTTCGACGCGTGGGGCATAGACTTCATGGGGCCATTTCCTTCTTCATATGGCAACAAATACATCTTAGTAGCAGTGGATTATGTCTCTAAATGGGTTGAGGCGGTTGCTTCCCCTACAAATGTCTCTAAGGTGGTAATCAAGCTGTTCAAGAGTATCATTTTCCCGAGGTTTGGGGTACCTAAGGTGGTTATAAGCGATGGAGGAAGCCACTTCATAAACAAGGTCTTTGAGAACCTCTTGAGAAAGTATGCAGTTAAGCATAAAGTGGATACACCGTATCACCCTCAAACAAGCGGTCAAGTAGAAGTCTCCAACCGGCAAATCAAGGCTATACTAGAGAAGACTGTCGGAGTAACAAGGAAAGACTGGGCAGTGAAGCTGGACGACGCTCTTTGGGCCTACCGTACCGCCTTCAAAACGCCGATTGGTACAACCCCTTTCACTCTAATCTATGGCAAGGGCTGTCACCTCCCGGTTGAGCTGGAACACCGTGCGTTGTGGGCTGTGAAGAGGCTGAACTTTGACCTCAAGACTGCTCAGGAAAGGTGCCTTATTCAGCTACACGAACTGGATGAGTTAAGACTGAACGCTTATGAGAGCTCTCGGATATACAAGGAGCGGACTAAGGAGACTCATGACAAGAAGTTGGTTGCCAAGGAGCTTAAGGAAGGAGGGTTAGTGTTGCTGTACAACTCAAGACTCAAACTCTTCCCGGGAAAGCTGAAGTCAAGGTGGGCGGACCGTTCGTGATTCAAGAAGTGTTGCCATATGGAGCTATTACTCTGATGGGAAAAAGTGGCAGTGCATTCACCGTCAACGGACACAAGGTCAAGCCTTAGTTGGCAGACAGCTATGAAAAGGAGAGTACCTCGGTGCTTCTCCAAGACCCACCATCCGCCTGAACCAAGTAAAGTCTAGCTAAAGACGTTAAAGAAAGCGCACTTGGGAGGCATTCCCATGTTTATCTTGTACATATTTCTGCTTTATTTCCCTTTCAGTTTTATATTTTTATTCTGCAAGTGTGTAGGAACAGGTATGAGGAGTCTAAACCTTGATCTTGAAGTCTAAAAGAGGCGATAGGGGTTAAGATAAGGCTAGAGATCGAGTGCTAGATCGACTGATCCTGACTCGATCTTTGCTAGATTGAGTCAGTGAATCGAGAGGAGCCAGTCGATCTAGACGAGAACGAGTGACAAGATCGACCTTGACTAAAAAGGATCGATCGATCCAAAACGGACCGACCGATCTAATTTCTCTCGGGAAAATCTGTTGAAAACAGATCGATCACTCGACTCGATCCATCACTCGATCTGTGCCAAATCGACCCCTAAATCGAGGACATAGCTCGATCATGAGGACTTAGCCGAGGAGCCAACATCTCAATGATCGAGGGAGCCAATCGATCCAAGACTCGATTCATCATGAATCGAGTCTCAAATCGAGTAACCCTCTCGATCTAAGCCATTATGGGCATGAGATCGAGTCCTAGATCGACCAAATGGACTCGATCTCATGCCGAGGTAACATTTTCTTTCCCTCCTTTACTCTTTTCCCTCCAATTTTTAAATTCAAAACTTGGTCAAGGCAAGAACCTTTGACCATGAAAGATGTGCCTTGACCAAGACTTTGTCAGAAAAACCACCGTTACTACCCATGGTTTTGCTCTTTGCTAGTCTTTAAATATTTCAACAACCTCTCATTCCTGTTTTTCTCGAAAATTTTAAACAAAGAGAGTGAGAGTTTCGGTTTTCAGAAGCTAGCAAAGATCTTTTACATTTCTTGCAAAGGTATTTTCAAAATTTAATGATTTATCTTTAGGAAAATTTCCTTTAAATTCGCAAGATATTGCTCTAGAATATAGGGTCAGTTTTGATTTTTAAAAACTAGCTAAGTAAAAGGAATAATTCTAGATTTTTTAGTATCTGAAGATATGATTCTCCTTTATTTAGCTATAATTTTTAGTAATTCCCCAAAATTCTAGGGTAGTTTTTATAAGTTCTCTCCTTCTCTTCTCTCATTCTCATCAAACCGCCGTTTTGCTTATCAAAATTCTTTAGAAACTTGTTTCAGGTACAATGGCCCCCAAGAGAACAAGAGAAGAGATAGCACAAGAAGGAGAAGGACAAGAGGTGGCAGTTCAAGAGAGGGTCAGATGGACTAAGGATGAGAAGAGGGATAAGAAACGGCTGGAAAGGCTTCGGTTTGAGCCTACCAAGTTTGCTGATCGAGAGCTGCTGTTCAAGCTAGGAATTCTTGGGGATTTCGACCAACTCTTCAAGAACATTGGCCTAAGATGTCTGTCACGGATGGATTGGCCAACCATTCCAGAAGTGACAATAGACTTCCTTTCCACGTTGGAGTTCCGTTACGAGAATCCTAGCACACCCGTCCCTTCACAAGGTTGCCTCTACTTCAAGGTTGGTCGTCAAGCCTACACCCTCTCCATCCCTGAGCTATGCAAAGCTTATGGTCTCAACGCGGATGCCAACAAGGTCGAGTTCCCCGCCTTCAAGAAAGCCAACGACTTTTGGGACCTGATTAGCAATGAGGACTACAAAGCCAACACCGCCAAGATCAAGCGAGTGAGAAGCCCGGTGCTGAGGTACACTCTGAAGCTGATTGCCAACACGTTTAGTGGAAGATCTGTTGCTCCTACGGTCACAAAGACAGAGCTTTGCTTCCTGTTCCAAGGTGTGAAGCACTTAGTGTGTGATCCGGATGCAAATGACGAGCCTATGGAGGATGAACTCGGTGATGAGGTGAACTACGGATGTGTGCTTGCTGCTTCCTTGGTGAAATACAAGGCTTATGCCTTGCGGTGCAAGGCAAATTCTTCTTACATTGGCGGCTTCCTCACTCCTCTGTTCTTGCAAGCCGGTGTGCCCATTCACGACTTCGCCCATGTACCAGCCAGAGCTTTCATGGATGAGGCATACATGAGGAATACCGACAGCTTGGGACGCACGCCAGCAGAAGGGTTCTACGCCTACCTCTTCACAGACGACGAAGACAAGAAGAGAGTGTGCATCCTCCCAAACGAAGATGAAACCGAGCTGCTTGGTGTTGGGAACATCGAGTTCTTGCCCACGGAGGAAGAGTGCTTTGCTCCTCTAGGAGGACCACCTGCTTCTGTGATTGCGCCTCGTCAAAGGTCCGAGTCTCCAGCCACGGAAGATGAGATGCCCGAGGCCTACACACTTCCCAAGTTAGACTTTGAGCCGAGGACAAAAACAGAGAAGTTCCTAGCATCTGTTGTGGAGATGCAAAGGAAGATCAATAAGTGGCAAGGTAAGATGCTCAAGAAACTTGGAAAGAAAGTCAAGGCACTTCAGGGAGGCTCGCCTAAGAAAGCTACAAGTCAAGAGGTGCAACAACCCGAGAAGAGAAGGCTCTCAACCGGTGGAGTTGTCATCCGCGAGACCCAAGGAAGCACCATTCAGCCGGCGCGCCACTCTCTCCAAGAACCAGCCGACAAGGGCAAGACCATAGTCTCTAGCTCCTCTGGAACATCCTCAAGTTCCAGCCGAGACTAGACCAGAGGTAACAACCTTCTTCCATTCTACATAACCGCTTATATTTGCTTCTTTTTGCTTTGTGTTTTGATACTCCTTCGAATGAGTTTGCCACCGGGACGGTGTCAAGCAAGTTTGGGGGAGTACATGTGTGATTTGACTTGTGATCTGTGATCTTATTTTCCTTTAGCATCCTTGAGTCTTTAGTTCATGAAAAATTGGTAAAATTTTTAAAAAAAATTTCAAAGATTCATGTAGTTGCATTAATCTTGTCAAAACATGTTAGGATTGAGTCTAGAGTTTCTCATAGCATCTAGGTTGTTTGCATCTTGCATATGGGGTTAGAATTTCTTGAAAAGGTGTTTTTACTTATGAATTGTTTAAATGCCCTAGTTAATAGTTCTCTAATGCTTTGTCTATGCTTTGAAAGTAAGTTCTTACCATGCTTGGACCACTTGTTAGGATTTTCGTGGCTTGAATTGAACTCTCATGATTTGAAACTCATCCTTATAAGTGAGAACCTTAATTTGAAATTCTAATTATCATCCTTATGCATTTGAAAATGAACACATGGTTTTAAAATATTTAGGCTCTCTTCTTCCTTTTTACCACTCTTTGTGAGCCTAAGTAGAACTCCCTCCTTGAACCTTACCCTTCTTTGAAGCCAAATGTTCTTGTGTGACATCATTGTGAGGCCTTCCTTTCGGTTTGAACTTGGCATAAAGTGTTAGGTTTAGGAGACATGATTTGGTTCTCATATGATTGCTAGCTTTGCATTTTGAAGCTAGGTATAGGCTTAGGATAAGTTTGGGGGATCATTGGGGTTGTATTCATTACTATTTGTTCTCGGTTTCAAAAAGTTTGGTAAAGAAAGAAATGGGTTTTAAGTGAAAGGTTGTGTTTAAAAACTAAGTATGCTCTAATAAATTTCAGGAGGTAGCTCTCCCAATAAAAATATAAAAAAAAAGAGAAAATAAAAAAGAAATAAAAGAGCCTAAGTGCCAAGTAAAAATAAAAAAAAAAATAAAAAGAAAAAAAAATAATAAGAGAGCTACCAATAAGAAATATTTAAAGAGCAAAGTTATTTTCAAAACCTTTTCACTAGCCTTAAGAGTTTAAAAATGTTTTTGTTTCGAATTGGGGATTGCTAAGTTTTGTGAAGAAAAAGGGTAGACTCTAAGAGGTGAGTGAGGATAAAAGTTGTTAAATGAGAGGGGTTTAGGATCGTTTGTTAGTTTACATGGGTAGATGAGAATCTAATTATGTATGCATAAATTGTCTTTACCTTTAGCATTATGCATAAGTTCAACCATTTTTGAGAGAAACCCTTGTTCTAATTATAAACCCTTTTCAAATGAGATCATTCAATGCTCATAACCTTCACATTTAGCCAAATGTGTTTTGCTTTAAAGTGCATAAGTTAGATTCATGGTTCTAATGTTAATGAATGTTAAAGGATGAATTTCTTTGATTGTTAGGAATATGAGAGTTATAATTTGAATTTCTTTGTGTGATGAGTATGGCTAAGTTCTTTGGAGTATGAGTGTAAGCATAGCATTTTAGAACTGTTAACTAGGACATTGAGATTGATTCATTTGAAAGGCACATTTGCAAGAAGTTTAAACCCCCATTCGTTTTTTCTGAAAACCTCTCTTCCTTACTTATTTTCTGTTGCTTGAGGGCAAGCAAGAAGTAAGTTTGGGGGAGTTGATGTTACTGCATATTGCATACATTTTGCATACTCATTAGTTAGTTTTTCATGCATTTGTATCATATTTTAGGTTAGATTGCATCACTTAGAGTCCTAGAGCATTCTTGCACCAGCATACGCATGTTCCTTGCATTTTGCATCACATTCAGGTTGTTTCTGGCTGCTTTGGAGTCGTGGAGGTTCGTGGACATGTTGAGGCTGATGTAGCAGCTCGTGGGAGCTTGGATATTTGCTAAGGATCAGAGATCGAGGAGCAGATCGAGCATGTCCGGTCGATCTGTGATGTGATCGATCAGAAGATCGAGCCAACCAGGCGATCCAAGGAGAATGATCGAGACAAGGATCGAGTGAAGCAGTCGATCAAACGGTACAGACGTAAATGACGCCATGCAGAGCGAGAGCCAGATCGAGTACACCACTCGATCCAACCGAAGATCGATACCGAGATCGGATGCAACACTCGATTCGCCGATGATGATCGAGACCCAGATCGAGCTGAAGACACGATGTCCGGATATGATCGAGAGAACCGCTCGATCCTGGAGTCGATCTCTGTCCTTTCAACCACTTTTGGCCGCTAGCGCGGGGGGGGGCCATCAGCTTGTTTTGGCCATTTTGGGAAGGCGGCGACGTCCTTTTCCCACACAACTTTCAATCCTTATCTTTTTTTCTGTATGTTTTTCTCTCTGGTTATGAGAATAACACCATTGTCGAACTTGAGTTTTTCTTAAGCTTTGTAATCGAATCGTTTCCATCTTAATCCAGTATTCTTTTCATGTTCATCGTTTCCTTTTACATGCTTTGCTTGATTTACTTTATGTGTAGTGAGTAGTTTACTTGGGTTCGGGATTGAGAGAATTAAGGGGTCTAAAGGGTTTCGATCTTGGGGTTTTTCTAAGCGTTTTCAACGGCTATCTCTTCTAGGGTGTTGAAATCTCAATGCTTGAAGACTCTCACGCCAAGAGCTTCATGATCCGAGAGGTTCCTTACCTTGACAGGATTCAGGAGCCTCGGAAGATCACACCCTAGAGACTAGTTACCCCTTCCCAAAAGCCATGGAAGTTTGGGGGACTAGTTAAGCCATTCATTTGAAATCTGCTTTCCATGCCCTTCGACATCTCTTTCCACCAAAAGCCATGGGTTTGGAGGAGAGGATGAAGGAGTGATCTATACCGAAAGCCACGGATAGATCTTGCTTAGTTTTCAAGGCTTAGAGATCCTCACAAAGTGAGTCGATTCATTGTTTTCAACCCAAGGTCGAACCTTTGAAACCCCTGACCATGAATCTCAACCCTAAGCCCTTTCTTTTAGCATCTCTACATCTTATCTCGTCATTCGCTTGATCTTTGATAGCATCCTGGTCCTTAGTTTAACTGTTCTTGCATTTTTAGACGAGATCTATTGTTATTGCTCGATCTAGTGGTCGATCTCATGGTCGATCCACTAGTCGAATTTTAGTAATTTGAAGCTTTATCTTTTAATTATTCTGTTTGTTCCTCGTAGTAGTTTCTTCATTCCTAGTAATTTTAAAATAGGTTGCATTCCATTTAAGTTACTGCATCTAGTTTTTAGCGATTTTCTCATAACTCATCTCGTTTCGCTTAGATTTGCATTAGTCTTTGTATTCTCTTTGCATTCTCTATCATCCTAGGCATGGATTGACTCTCTCTTGCTTGCTGTACTACAACCTGTCTTGCATTTGATTTTGATAACCTCATTGCATTCTCACCTGTGCAAATAAAGTGATTATCACCTAACAAAGCTAAGCAATGAACAAGGATGAAGCAAAAGCAAGATCTTTTGATGCATACTATCAAACCATCAACTCAAGAATATCTAAACCAGCATTATCAAGCCCTAAGCGAATCATTTAGCAAGGTGAACTATTACTTTGATGTCACTGAACAAAGGAAACATAGACCTAGATAGACTATCAAGGCAAATAAGCGAACTGTATTTAGAGAAGAGATATCAAGACATCAAGTGAACCATATGCATCTATTAAACCATATTCAATTAAAAGGAGCACGCTTTATCAACATTAATCACTTTGCAAGAGAAGGAGATAGCAGAGAACCATTGAACAAGCCTAATCACCCCTTAATCACATCTTAATCACCACTTTCCCTACTTAGAACCCTAAATCTAAGGAAGACTACTCACTAATCATGTTTAATCCCATTGATTTAGAGTTAAACATAACTAGATGAGTTTAAAATGAATAAGATGATAAATCTAAGCTACCAAGATGCAAGAACCGAGATTAGAAGACAAGATTAAACCATAGAAATGCAAACTCTATTAAAGATCAAGATCCTTAAGGCAAAATCGCCCTTTTTGGTTTACAGATTTGAGATTAGGTAAAATAAAGCTTGATAAGAATAATGTTTTGTGGCTTCCCTTTTATAGTAGAGAGCCAAAAGAATAATAAAAAACCTAAAAAGATAAGATTAGGTTAAGAAAAGTCAAATGGTCAACGTGGATGAGCTGCATCGAAGTCGTACAGTCGATGTTCTGCTCGATATGCATCCTCGATATGGTCTGTGCAGCATGTATCGACGTCCTTCCTCGATGCTGGTCCTCGATGCAGACCAACGGCTTGGAATCCTCGTGCTGATCCTTCTCCTCTCGTCCTGCTGCTTGCATCGAGCATACTCTACAGGTGTTCTGCTCAATATGCTTGCTCGATATGGGCCAGACTTTGCAAGAACTCCACTTTTGACATCTCCTTTGAGCATGAGCTGCTTCCATCCCTTCCCAGCTCCAAGAAACTCCAAAAACACCTGAGAATCACTGCAAACATGGACATGTATGCAAATGCATGCAATCCTAAGCTAAATGCATGCTATGTTGACTCTAAGTGCAAATGATACCTAAATGCTGAACTATAATGCAAAAACAGAAGATAAGATGCATGAAATGCAGCCTAAAATGGTCTAAAATAGCAAGTTATCAAAACCATCTTCAAGGGTAGTGATGGACCCACCCAAAGAAATTAGCCTTGGGTGGGAAGTCTTACGGTTCTATGGGGATGATGTCTCAGTCTTGTCTGATTCGTTGTACCGCGTTGCGAGAGCTCGTCTAGGGTGGTGGATCTTACAAAGGACCTAGACCCGAATACCATGCGCTAGGTAACATGTTAACATTCCCCTTACCAAGAAGTCACCATAAATGGACCAAGTCCGGATGTGACCATATGACAAAGGCAATGTTCGTAATATGACTATCGAACACGTAATCTGTTAATCCACTCTAACCCCTAACTTAATCTTTTTAAACTTGTTTAATCTTTTATGCTTACTTATTGCACCTTATATCTGCTTTACTTACCGTTCTCTATATCCTGCTTTACATTTCATTTACTTTTATGCCCTGTATCATTTTAGGTTTAGTTTATAAGTTTGAGTGACACAAGCTTATTCCCAACTCTCATCTAAACTGAACTTGACCTAAATGACTGTCATTCTAATCTTAGTGAGGCTCACACTACCCAAACCGAATTGATACTTCAAGCCCTATTCTACAAACGATTATAACTGGGTTTAGGACTTTCATTTGGTGAGTTATCCTAACCGGAAAAACCTAGTGTCAAATGGCGCTGTTGCGGGTTTGGGATTAAGTGACAATAAGTTTAGTGATATTATTAGGGACAAGTTTACTTCTTTCAGAAGTTACTAACTTTCATTTTTTAAAACTCATGCTTATAGGTACATGAACCTCAGGTCACAAGGAACATATAACCTAGTTCCCCAAGTATACAACATCAACCTGCTTCAAAGATCAGTCAGATCCAGATCATGAGAAAGAGCCATACGCATTAACCGTGAAACGATGGATCAGAACACGGAAATGGTGGTGCTTTGGATGTACAAGGTCCACAAGGTGTACAAGGACTTCTTGGTGCTCAGGGAGCACAAGGTCCTCAAGGACAAGAAGGTCCCATAGCTCCACCATTAGTAGCACGGCATATTGGAGCGGGTGATGCATTCACTAATCATCACGGGATCCAGCCTCCCTCGGTGCCCAACAATAACTTTAACATCAAGAGCGGACTGATCTCCATGGTCCAAAATAATATCGACCAGTTCGATAGGGTTTGTGCGATGACAAAATAAACAAGGTCAGTGAAGACGGCTTTAAGCTACGATTGTTCCCATTCTCACTATGATACAAGGCTCACGCTTGGAAATAGAGCTTACCGCAATCACGTCATGGGATGAATGTAAGAAAGCATTTCTCAACAAGTTCTTCTCCACTAGCCGCACCGCCTATTTGAGGAATGAAATCAGCGGCTTGATGTAGGCTTTTACCCTATCTCAATCCTCAACACACATTAGTCATTGTAGCATTGAGTTTACTCAATCCTTAAGGGGATGTTTTAGGCAGTAAGAGTGCAACAGAGCTCTTAATTCAAGCAGGAATAGAGAAGATTAAAGTCTAACAACCTAAAGGATCAAACAAACTCGAAGCAAATACCAAATCAAGAGTGAGCAGCAAGCAAAACAACTAAACCATAAGTAAAAACAGAGCAGTTTAAAAATGAACTAAAAACAAAGGAAAGACAGGACTTGAGATGGGATAATTGGTATCAGGGAACTCTCAACTCAACCTAAGATACTTACAAACTCACACAATGCTATTTCATATGCATAGAATTCATTTATATGACTAATACAATCTCTTGGCATTAATCTCATTACTAATTATCAAGTAAAGAACTAATTCTCATTAGTGAAATGATAAACAACAAGCATTAAGACAATCTATCGGTCCTATACTGCCAAATCACTTTCTAGACAGTTAATCTCTTGAGCTAGGACAAGCAATTCTCTTGCAAAGCAGGTCAGGCAATTCATCAAACATTTGGTGGGCATAAAATGACCCTAAGATCCTAATCAATTTAGTTAAGGCTAATCAGGCATTAAACTTAGCAATCAAGAAAGGAAATGGAAGAATATACACTAAGACATCATAGATTAAGCATCAAATTCCCTAAAATAAGCCATCTCAAATCCATAAAAAGACTACTCACTAATCACCATTAAAACCATCAAATCAAAGAGAAATATATAGCTAATCATGATTAGAAAGACTAAACAAGAAGGGAAATGCAAACTTATATTATAACCGAGCAAAAATTCAAATTACAAACTGTAACCTAAAAACAAACGAAGAAAGAACTGTTGGATAATAGGATGATCACATAAATTAGGGATTTTAAGTATTTATAGGAGTCTAAGCGGAGTGGCAAAGTTGTAAATAAGTTATCTTCAGACTGGGTCAACATCGAGCATGTTTGATAGTTGTGGATGCTCGATATGGATGACATCTAGCTGGTCTGATCGATGTAAGTGATCGATGTGTTCCTCTGGACTCCTGGCATCGAGCTGGTGAGATCGAATTGAATGATTGATGCATAAGTCTTGTAGCTCTGGCCCTCCTACATCGTAAGATGTCCTTGATAGATGTTAGTGTCCTGTCTTTTCATATCGTGCTGGCTTGATCAAAGCTAGTGCTCCATGTAGACTTCATTTCTCCCAAGTAGTTTACATCGTGCGATATGGATTCTGCCATGATCGAAGTTGAGCCAAACTTCTGCTTCCTTAGATTTTCTTGATCCTGCTTGATTGGGGCAATCCTTGGATCACTCCCACACTTTCTCCTTGACTTAAATGGCTCCTTAGGAACCTCGAAACATCCCTTATGCAAAGAAACTGCAAACTACAACCTAAATGCAACCTAAGTCCAAAAACAAAGAAGAATGGGACAACAGCAAAGGAAAACATGTAAAAGAGGACTAAAACATGAACTAAATTCAAGCTTATATGATGCAATTATGAGAGATATCAACACCCCCACCCTTGCCTTTTGCTTGTCCTCAAGCAAATAAGACTGAAAAATTATACATGCAAGGCCTCACACTCTCACTATAGTGTTTAGGTTCAGATAGAAGGATAGGTTTAGGGTGTGGTTAACTGTCCCTTAATGATGAGGATCAGCTACTTGAATTAACAAGAGTGGTAAGAAGGGAAGAAGATAATCCAAGTATGTATGTTGGTAGCCATGTGATCCCTTTCAATGCATAAACCTGATAATTCAAAGTCAAGATTATGGTTCTAATAGATAGAGTTGGAATCAAATCACAGCAAGCTTCAACATAAGGCAAGAATGTCAATGCAAGAATTCAGGATATGGTGCAGCCTTAACTTCAAACTTACTTCTATGCAATCAGACAACAAGTAACCAAGGCATTGAAAATAACTGAAACATTAACAACTTAAAAAGTGTTTATCATCTAATCCCTATGAAAATGTGTGCAAACCTATATGATTTCCATCCTGACTCAATCTTAATTATGCAAATGCAACTAAATGATTCTTTTTGGTTCCAAAAGTTTAAAAATTGAAGGATTTTCAATGCATATAGATGAATGCATGAGACTCAAGTATGAAAAATGGAAAATAAGAAAACAAAACACAATGTCAAATGCAGCCCTCCCCCACACTTAGATTACACAGTCCTCTGTGTAATAGAAGCTTGAAGAATGGTGATAAGGGATACTAAGAAAGAATACAAAAGGATTCATAAGGAAAGGAGTGGAGTTGAGTACCTTAGAAGAGATTTGGGCAGAAAGGAGGTTCACTTCGGACAGCCATGGTCGATGTAAATGATCGATGTGTACATGGTTTTCTGCTCTCCTTCACATCGTACGATGCCAGTGGTCCATGTGCCATGAGGTTCCTCTCGTGTCATTTACATCGCACGATGTGATAGCTCGATTTCCAGATGTTTTTCACATTGTGCGATGTTATTGATTGATGCTAAGACATCGAGTAAGCGTTGTCTGATGCAAGTGCTCGATGTGTCTGGTCTAACTCTCGGGCTGTTGACATCGTCCGATGTTAGTGGTCGGTGTCATCCAATCGAGCTTGAGAGCTCGATGTCCTAGCTCCATGTGAAACTCGCTGCTCTGTGGAAAATCGGCTATTTCATACCTGAACTATAGGTGAATGTTAAATCTATATACGAATTATACAACTGTGCTAACTCATACCCAAAGTAAATATAGATTTAAATCCCATACATAAACTTTAAAATTGCATACCTAAACTATAAAACTCATACCTGAACATTGATTTATCGGCTAGTTCATGCATAATCCAGCCACGGTGTCATCCGACCGTTATCACGTGTATATGTGGCTGCCACGTCTGAAACAGCGTCGTTTTGTCAAGATAGAATCTCCTTTAATCTTCTTCTTTGTTGTGCTCTCACCTTCAGCGCTTACAACAGCTCTAGATGTTCTGTCATATTCTTCACCATAGTTTCCATCAAAAACCGCCAAGTTTTCTACAAGAGCTAGACTATCCATAACAGTATTGCCCATGGAATTTCCATTGGAAGCTGTGTCCAAGAGCTTTCTGTACTTTGGCGTCACTCCTATATATAAAGTAGACATCAAGCTTTCATTTGTGAAGCCATGGTGTGGTCAATGCAAAGTGTAAGACTTGAACCGCTCCCAAGCTTCAGCAAATGTCTCATTCCCATGCTCAGTCAAGCTACTTATGGTGTTCCTGAGATTTTCTGTTCTTGTTGAGCTGAAGAATTTGTTGAGGAATGCTGTCTTGCACTCATTCCATGTAGAGATTAAACCTTGTGAAAGTGTCTTCTCCCACTGATGTGGTTTGTCACCTAAACTGAAAGGGAACAGGCACAACTTCAAAGCATCTTCAGAGACTCCTTGAATCTTGGTCATACCACACAACTTATCAAACTGGTCAAGATGATCCAAAGGGTCTTCATTGGGCAGGCCATGAATCTGTTGCCTTACACCATGTTGATCAACCCAAGCTTGATCTCCAAGTGGTTCTGATGTACAGATGGAGCGTGAATGCCATTCCTGTTGTGGTGAGTGTCTGGCGCATCACCAGCTCTTATTGGTCTTGCAGCTCTAGGTGCATGTACTGGTACTCGCAATCCCTGAACTCCAGCCGCTTGGTTCAAAGCTTCTTGTTCTTCATATATGTGTGCAGCAGCTTGTTGTAGTGGTGCTTGTCCAACAACACCAACATGTGGTAACTGAGTTTGAACCATGTGCCAACACGTTGGCGTCACTCCTCTGTATAAAGTAGACAACAGCTTTCATTTGTGAAGCCATGGTGTGCGCACTGCAAAGTGTAAGACTTGAACGACTCCCAAGCTTCAGCAAATGTCTCATTCCCATGCTGAGTAAAGTAAAGAAATTAGTCTAACAGCAATGTTAAACTCAAACAATCCACAATGGTAACAGCGCCAATTTGAAACAGCAGTTTTTGGTCTACTAGATCAAATGTCATGCCTTTTTTAATCACTTTTAGAATAGAGATCAGATATCTATCCAATTGTGGGAGATGAGATGCAAACAATGCTGTAAGCTAAGCATGATTTGGGGTTTTAATTATGTGAGAACAAGACTAGCAACCTAATGATGCAATGAAAGATAAGCATAAACTAAATGCAAGTGAACAGAACTAAACAACAAACTTAAAGCAATGATTAACACAGGAATTTAAGAAAGAAATGACTACTAAAGCAAGAACTAAGCAAGAAGACTTTGAAGACAATTAACTAAACGCAAGACTCAAGGTTCTGAGCAATTGTGGGATTGTGGTTTTCAAGAGTGACAAGGGGATTTCTTTCTAAGGCACTCAACAAGCATTAACAAGCAAGCAATTCTCAATGTTATGCTCCTAGACAAGGTATCTAAAGGAAACCACTTGGCGTCAATAAGCAATTCATATTCAACAAGATTGAAGTGTCAGACCCGCTGGTGATGGCGTATCCGTCAACCATGAGCATAAAGATCAGAACCATTCTAGCCTAAGAGATGCACCAATTAAGCAACTACTCTCTCACCCAAGCAAGAATTCAGATCAACTTATCAATCTTGTGTACCAATAAGGACCTAAGCAGCTATACACCAATCAAGATTATGGATTTAAGCACAAACTTGCAACACCCTAACAAAGCTAAGAAATGAACAAGAATGAAGCAAAAGCAAGATCTTTTGATGCATACTATCTAACCATCAACTCAAGAATATCTAAACCAGCATTATCAAGCCCTAAGCGAATCATCTAGCAAGGTGAACTATCACTTTGGTGTCACTGAACAAAGGAAACATAGACCAAGCTAGACTATCAAGGAAAATAAGCGAACTGTATTTAGAAAAGAGATATCAAGACATCAAGTGAACCAAACTTCTGCTTCATTTCTCTCAGGTAGTTTACATCGTGCGATATCGATTCTGCCATGATTGAAGTTGAGCCAAACTTCTGCTTCCTTAGCTTTTATTGATCCTGCTTGATTGGGGCAACTCTTTGGATCACTCCCACACTTTCTCCTTGACTTAAATGGCTCCTTAGGTACCTCGAAACATCCCTTATGCAAAGAAACTGCAAACTACAACCTAAATGCAACCTAAGTCCAAAAACAAAGAAGAATGGGACAAAAGCAAAGGAAAACATGTAAAAGAGGACAAAAACATGAACTAAATTCAAGCTTATATGATGCAATTATAAGAGATATCAACACCCCCACCCTTGCCTTTTGCTTGTCCTCAAGCAAATAAGAACAAATGAGAGAGTGAGGTTTGAAAGTGGGAGCTCAAAACTAAAGATGTCAATGGAAAACTGATTCAATGCCCAATTTATAGGTTCTAAGATGCATTGAGATTGCTTTACTACAAAAGCTTTAGCCATACCTATTATAGAAAACAATGAACTCTAGCTTTGCCTACACAAACATTCAAATCAACCTTCATTAATGGTAACCAATGGATCAAGTTTTGAAAATCAAGTGAATACATTGGGTGAAAGGGACATGGTTATGAGATGAAAATAATCTCATTCAAATGAGGGTTCAAAGATTCAAGGGATCACTCAATGAAATGATTCTATCTTAGAAAAAATTCTAAAGGTAAAAGCACACCTATGCATGCAAGTAAAAGCTCTTTTCTACCCTTTTTACCCCAAGATGAACCTATTATTCTCTAAACCCAAGGTGAAACCCCTAAATCTACCGTTTTCCTAAGTACTTGATCTCTTTCATCTTCAGGTGTGAGGGAGCTTCTTCTTTCGTGCTTGTGTGGTTGATTCTTTAATGGAACTTGCTCTTCTTTTGTTGATTAAGCGCCATTCTTATCACCTTTGGTGGGTTGCATTTGGTCTGATTTCTTCTTTGGGATGACCTTTGTAAGCATTGCTGCTGTTGGCACCTTCTTTTCCTAAGCATTTAGAGCTTTTCTTCCTTATACTTAACCACAATCTTTGCTAGTTTTCCCCCATACTACCATCCCATACTTCTTCTTCTTCTTTCAAAAGATATAAAAAATAAAACTCAAACCACTTGCACTACCCTTTCCAAAACTCCTAACCTAGTACCAAGCTCAAGATGCAAGCTGGTGTCTACAAGAGAGTTTATTCTTGCCAGCCTTATTCCTAACAGTTTTTGCCAAGTAGAATGCAAAATTATGCATGCGAGGCCTCACACTCTCATTATAGTGTTTAGGTTCAGAAAGAAAGATAGGTTTAGGGTGTGGTTAACTGTCCCTTAATGATGCGTATTAGCTACTTGGATTAACAAGAGTGGTAAGAAGGGAAGAAGATAATCCAAGTATGTATGTTGGTAGCCATGTGATCACTCTCAATGTATAAACAAGAAAATTCAAAGTCAAGATTATGGTTCTAATAGATAGAGTTGGAATCAAATCACAGCAAGCTTTAGCATAAGATAAAAATATCGATGCAAGAATTTAGGATATGGTTCAGCCTTAACTTCAAACATACTACTATGTAATCAGACAACAAGTAACCAAGGCATTGAAAACAACTTAAAAGTGTTTATCATCTACTCTCTATGAAAATGTGTGCAAACCTATATGAAACGCATCTAGACTCAATCTTAATTATGCAAATGCAACTAAATGATTCTTTTTGGTTCCCATCGTTTAAAAATTTAAGGATTTTCAATGCATATAGATGAATGCATGAGACTAAAGTATGAAAAACGGAAAATAAGAAAACAAAACACAATGTCAAATGCAGCCACACCCCCCCCCCCCCCCCCCCCCCCCCCCCCCCCCCCCCCCCCCCCCCCCCCCCCCCCCCCCACATACTTAGATTACACAGTCCTCTGTGTAATAGAAGCTTGAAGAATGCTGATGAGGGATACTAAGAATGAATATAATAGGATTCATAAGGAAAGGAGTGGAGTTGAGTACCTTCGTAGAGATTTTGACAGAAAGGAGGTTCACATCGGACAGCCATGGTTGATGTAAATGATCGATGTGTACATGGTTTTCTGCTCTCCTTCACATCGTACGATGCCAGTGGTCCATGTGCCATGAGGTTCCTCTCGTGTCATTTACATCGCACGATGTGATAGCTCGATGTCCAGCTGTTTTTCACATTGTGCGATGTTATTGATTGATGCTAAGACATCGAGTAAGCGTTGTCTGATGCAAGTGCTCGATGTGTCTGGTCTAACTCTCGGGCTGTTGACATGTCGATGTCATCAAATCGAGTTTGAGAGCTCGATGACCTAGCTCAATGTGAAACTCGCTGCTCTGTGGAAAATCGGCTATTTCATACCTGAACTATTGGTGAATGTTAAATCTATATACGAATTATATAACTGTGCTAACTCATACCCAAAGTAAATATAGATTTAAATCCCATACATAAACTTTAAAATTGCAAACCTAAACTATAAAACTCTTACATGATCATTGATTTACCAGCTAGTTCATTCATAATCCAGCCACGGTGTCATCCGGCCGTTATCACGTGTATACAAGGCTGCCACATCTGAAATGGCGTCATTTTGTCAAGATAGAATGAAAAATTATACATGCAAGGCCTCACACTCTCACTATAGTGTTTAGGTTCAGAAAAATGATAGGTTTAGGGTGTGGTTAACTGTCTCTTAATGATGAGGATCAGCTACTTGGATTAACAAGAGTAGTAAGAAGGGATGAAGATAATTCAAGTATGTATGTTGGTAGCCATGTGATCCTTTTCAATGCATAAACCTGATAATTCAAAGTCAAGATTATGGTTCTAATAGATAGAGTTGGAATCAAATCACAGCAAGCTTCAGCATAAGACAAGAATATCAATGCAAGAATTAAGGAAATGGTGCAGCCTTAACTTCAAACTTACTACTATGCAATCAGACAACAAGTAACCAAGGCATTGAAAACAACAAAAACATTAACAACTTAAAAAGTGTTTATCATCTACTCCCTATGAAAATGTGTGCAAACCTATATGATTTCCATCTAGACTCAATCTTAATTATGCAAATGCAACTAAATGATTCTTTCTGGTTCCAAAAGTTTAAAAATTTAAGGATTTTCAATGCATATAGATGAATGCATGAGACTCAAGTATGAAAAATGGAAAATACAAAAACAAAACACAATGTCAAATGCAGCCCTCCCCCACACTTAGATTACACAGTCCTCTGTGTAATAGAAGCTTGAAGAATGGTGATAAGGGATACTAAGAATGAATACAAAAGGATTCATAAGGGAAGGAGTGGAGTTGAGTACCTTAGAAGATATTTTGGCAGAAAGGAGGTTCACATCGGACAGCCATGGTCGATGTAAATGATCGATGTGTACATGGTTTTCTGCTCTCCTACACATCGTACGATGCCAGTGGTCCATGCGCCATGAGGTTCCTCTCGGGTCGTTTATATCGCACGATGTGATAGCTCGATGTCCATCTGTTTTTCACATTGTGCGATGTTATTGATTGATGCTAAGACATCGAGTAAGCGTTGTCTGATGCAAGTGCTCGATGTGTCTGGTCTAACTCTCGAGCTGTTGACATCGTCCGATGTCAGTGGTCGATGTCATCAAATCGAGCTTGAGAGCTCGATGTCCTAGCTCCATGTGAAATTCGCTGCTCTGTGGAAAATCGGCTATTTCATACCTGAACTATAGGTGAATGTTAAATCTATATACGAATTATACAACTGGGCTCACTCATACCCAAAGTAAATATAAATTTAAATCCCATACATAAACTTTAAAATTGCATACCTAAACTATAAAACTCATACCTGAACATATCCAACCACGGTGTCATCCGACCGTTATCACGTGTATACGTGGCTGCCACGTCTGAAACAGCGTCGTTTTGTCAAGATAGAATCTCCTTTAATCTCCTTCTTTGTTGTGCTCTCACCTTCAGCGCTTACAACAGCTCTAGATGTTCTGTCATATTCATCACCAAAGTTTCCATCAAAAACCACCAAGTTTTCCACAAGAGCTAGACTATCCACAACAGTATTGCCCATGAAATTTCTACTGGAAGCTGTGTCCAAGAGCATTCTGTACTTTGGCGTCACTCCTCTATATAAAGTAGAAATCAAGCTTTCATTTGTGAAGCCATGGTGTGGGCACTGCAAAGTGTAAGACTTGAACCGCTCCCAAGCTTCAGCAATTGTCTCATTCCCAAGCTGGGTCAAGCTACTTATGGTGTTCCTGAGCTTTTCTGTTCTTGTTGAGCTGAAGAATTTGTTGAGGAATGCTGTCTTGCACTCATTCCATGTAGAGATTAAACCTTGTGAAAGTGTCTTCTCCCACTGATGTGGTTTGTCACCTAAACTGAAAGGGAACAAGCGCAACTTCAAAGCATCATCAGAGACTCCTTGAATCTTGGTCATACCACACAGCTTATCAAACTGGTTAAGATGATCCAAAGGGTCTTCATTGGGCAGGCCATGAATCTGTTGCCTTGCACCATGTTGATCAACCCAAGCTTGATCTCGAAGTGGTTCTGATGTACAGATGGAGCGTGAATGCCATTCCTGTTGTGGTGAGTGTCTGGCGCATCACCAGCTCCTATTGGTCTTGCAGCTTTAGGTGCATGTACTAGTACTCGCAATCCCTGAACTCCAGCCGCTTGGTTCAAAGCTTCTTGTTCTTCATATATGTGTGCTGCAGCTTGTTGTACTGGTGCTTGTCCAACAATACCAACATGTGGTAACTGAGTTTCATGCTCTGCTATCCTCTGTCATTTTATCTCTGAACTCTATGTCTTACAGCTCTTCTCCTAAGAATGTTGTCAATGAAAGGAGTCAGATTTGATGAGTCTTTAGACCTCAAATTAATACAAGTACCTGAAAAGACAGAGCAAAAAAAAAACAGAGCAAATTAGTAACTTTTAAAGTAAAGAACTTAGTCTAACAGCAATGTTAAACTCAAACAATCCACAATGGCAACAGCGCCAATTTGAAACAGCAGTTTTTGGTCTACTAGATCAAATGTCCTGCCTCTTCTAATCACTTTTAGAATAGAGATCAGGTATCAGTCCAATTGTGGGAGATGAGATGCAAACAATGATGTAAGCTAAGCAAGATTTGGGGTTTTGATTATGTGAGAACAAGACTAGCAACCTAATGATGCAATGAAAGAAAAGCATAAACTAAATACAAGTGAACATAACTAAACAATGAACGTAAAGCAATGATTAAACAGGAATTTAAGCAAGAAATGACTACTAAAGCAAGAACTAAGCAAGAAAAATTTGAAGACAATTAACTAAAATCAAGACTCAAGGTTCTAAGCAATTGTGGGATTGTGGTTTTCATGAGTGACAACGGGATTTCTTTTTAAGGCACTCAACAAGCATTAACAAGAAAGCCATTCTCAATGTTATGCTCCTAGACAAGGTATCTAAAGAAAACCACTTGTCCTCAAAAAGCAATTCATATTCAACAAGATTGAAGTGTCAGACCCACTTGTGATGGCGTATCCTTCAACCATTAGCATAAAGATCAGAACCATTCTAGCCTAAGAGATGCACCAATCAAGCAACTACTCTCTCACCCAAGCAAGAATTCAGAGCAACTTATCAATCTTGTGAACCAATAAGGACCTAAGCAGGTATTCACCAATCAAGATTATGGATTTAAGCACAAACTTGCAACACCGTAACAAAGCTAAGCAATGAACAAGAATGAAGCAAAAGCAAGATCTTTTGATGCATACTATCTAACCATCAAGTCAAGAATCTCTAAACCAGCATTATCAAGCCCTAAGAGAATCATCTAGCAAGGTGAACTATCACTTTGGTGTTACTGAACAAAGGAAACATAGACCAAGCTAGACTATCAAGGCAAATAAGCGAACTGTACTTAGAAAAGAGATATCAAGACATCAAGTTAACCATATGCATCTATCAAACCATATTCAATCAAAAGGAGCAAGCTTTATCAACATTAATCACTTTACAAGAGAAGGAGATAACAGAGAACCATTGAACAAGCCTAATCACCCCTTAATCACATCTTAATCACCATTTCCCCTACTTTGAACCCTAAATCTAAGGAAGATTACTCACTAGTCATGTTTAATCCCATTGATTTGGAGTTAAACATAACTAGATGAGTTTAAAATGCAAAAGATGATAAATCTAAGCTATCAAGCTGCAAGAACAGAGATTAGAAGACAAGATTAAACCATAAAAATGTAAACTTTATTATAGATCAAGATCCTTGAGGCAAAATCGCCCTTTTTGGTTTAGAGAGAGTTTTTGAGATTACATCAAATAAAGCTTGATAAGGATATTGTTTTGTGGCTTTCCTTTTATAGTAGGGAGCCAAAAGAACCATTTAAAACCTAAAAAGATAAGATAAGGTTAAGAAAAGTCAAATGGTCAATGCAGATGAGCTGCATCGAGGTTGTACAGTCGAGGTTCTGCTCGATATGCGTCCTCGATATGGTCCGTGTAGGATGTATCAACGTCCTTCCTCGATGCTGGTCCTCGATGCAGACCAACGACTTGGAATCCTCCTCTCGTCCTACTGCTTGCATCGAGCATACTCCACGGGTGTTCTGCTCGATATGCTTGCTCGATATGGACCAGACTTTGCAAGAACTCCACTTTTGACATCTCCTTTGAGCATGAGCTGCTTCTGTCCCTTCCCCAGCTCCGAGAAACTCAAAAACACCTGAGAATCACCGCAAACATGCAGATGTATGCATATGTATGCAATCCTAAGCTAAATGCATGCTATGTTGATTCTAAGTGGAAATGAGATGTCAAAACAGAGTCTTCTTTCCTTGGATGTTCTGCTCGATATGGCACCTCGATGTGAAAACAGAGTCTTCTTTCCTTGGCCTTTAAACCATTCTACACATCCATGGACCTGATTTTTGACTTCTGAATCACTAAATAGAGACATTAGTAATAAAAGAAAACATATATTTACAAGGATAGTCATGGGATTACCTCCCAAGCATGCTTGTTTTAAGTCACTAAGTTTGACTTTGATGGTTCGAGGACTAGTGAGAAGAGGTTGATGGAGCTGGTGCTCCTACCACTGACATCAGTCTCTTCTTCTCACGAGCTGTCTTCTTGTTTCTCTTCTTCTTGACACGTGGTATGATAAAAGGCTTCACTTCCTTGGTGACCAAGCTGTAATCCTCTTTCAACCCATCTTCAAGCTTTAACTCAGTGTTAAGCTTCTGTACTGGCTCATCAGGGAGAGTGTCACTCATCAACATACTCATTGTGAAGCTCATAACATGCTCCACACGTACTAGAAGTTGCTGTTGCTCACTCTCTTCTTCAATGATTGTTCCACAAAAAGCTATGGAAGGAGAGACAATCTTGTAGACTTTGAACTCATCAACATTCTTCAAAATCACAGAGCCTCTCTTGAAGTCTACCTGAGCTCCTGCTGTTGCCAAGAATGGTGTTCCTAGAAGAAGTGGCAGCTCTCTTGAATATGTCTTCTCCATAACCACAAAATCCGTTGGCACCAAGCAATTCCCAATCTTCAAAGGGAAATCCTTCACCATGCCTAATGGTCTTGTTGAGGTGTTATCCACAAAGGTGATAGATTCTTTGCAGGGCTTCAACTTCTTGATTCCTAAAGTTTTGCTTAAGTGGAGAGACATGACATTCACTGTTGAACCTGAATCACAGATGGCTCCAACATTGTCTACCATCTCTAGCTCACAAGTAATGAGAAACTTTCCTGGATTGGGAAGCTTTGTCGATGTCTTCAGCGCTTTACTTCTCTTCAGATTGGCCCCCAAATTCCGTAGAATTGGCTCCACTACTTGCAGCTTGTCAAAGACTTCATTGAGGAATCTGATTTAATCCTTTACTTCAAGCAAAGTGGTGCCATGAGGAAGCTTTATTCCAGCGTCTTGTATGTCTTTCCTGAACTTTGAATAGACTGCCATTTGAGCCTTTGTAAAGTGCATTGTGGGGTAAGGGATTGGTGACTTATAAGTTTGAACTTCAGGAGCTTTACCCTTCTCATTGCTGCTGGAGGAGCTGCCTACTTGGCGATCATATAATTCCTTGAAGTCTTTAGGACATTCTCTAGCCAAGACCATCAAAGCGTGGTATGTTTCTACAAGCTCTTTATCAGCTTCACTGAGCTCTGGTTTGGCTTCTTCTTCTGGAGCAACTAAGGCTTTCTCAGCCTCTTCTTTCTTAGCAGCTTCTTGTGCAGCTCTTGCTTGCTCTTCTTCTATGTTCAAGCTGTCATCTAGTCCATGGAGGAAATTCTCTACAATATCCGCAGCTTCTTAATCATCAATGTTGACGTTGATGACATTCCCCCCACACTCAGCCTTTAACATGTCCACATGTAACAGCATCTCTTGAAGCATAATGCCAAGCTCTTCCAATGAAGCATCTTCTTCCTCAAACTCTTCATCCTCTTCAGCAAGCAAGTGGCAGAATTCCTTAGGATTTGCTTCACTCTTTCCTGGTAACTGGTTCTGAGGCTTTGAAGATGAAGCTCCTTTACTTTCTAGAGACTTGACTCTTTGGTTCAGAGCATCTAACTTGCCATCAGATCACAAGTTGTGGCGTCTATTTTGTTATGCACTTCACTAAATTTCTTGTGCAGCTCTATAGTGGTGTTGGCTTGACCAGTCAACAATTGTTGCATCATCTGCTTCAAATCAACATCTTGAGTGCTGGAAGAGGTTTGTGTGTTGCCAAAACCTGGTGGGATAAAAGCTAGTCTTGGCTGAAAGTTAGCTTGTTGAAACCCGCCCTGAAATGGTGGTCTTGAAGCAAATTTGTTATGCTAGTTGAAAGGAACAAAAGGTTTGGTTCCTTGGTTTTGTTGAGCAGCTTGTGATGGATATACTTGATCCTGGGGGTTAGCCACGTTAATGCTTCTGTAAGAGAAGTAGGGATGGTTTCTGTAGTTGTTAAAACTGCCTCCTTATTGATTCATGTAGAAGGCTTTTTCTTCTTTGTTGTCATTCAAAGCTTTAATCTCCTTCTTTGTTGTGCTCTCACCTTCAGCGCTTACAACAGCTCTAGATGTTCAGTCATATTCTTCACCATAGTTTCCATCAAAAACCGCCAAGTTTTCCACAAGAGCTAGACCATCCACAACAGTATTGCCCATGAAATTTCTATTGGAAGCTGTGTCCAAGAGCATTCTGTACTTTGGCGTCACTCCTCTATATAAAGTAGACATCAGCTTTCATTTGTCAAGCCATGGTGAGGGCACTGCAAAGTGTAAGACTTGAACGGCTCGCAAGCTTCAGCAAATGTCTCATTCCCATGCTGAGTAAAGTAAAGAACTTAGTCTAACAGCAATGTTAAACTCAAACAATCTACAATGGTAGCGGCGCCAATTTGAAACAGCAGTTTTTGGTCTACTAGATCAAATGTCCTGCCTCTTCTAATCACTTTTAGAATAGAGATCAGATATCAATCCAATTGTGGGAGATGAGATGCAAACAATGCTGTAAGCTAAGCATGATTAGGGGTTTTGATTATGTGAGAACAAGACTAGCAACCTAATGATGCAATGAAAGAAAAGCAAAAACTAAATGCTAGTGAATAGAACTAAACAATGAACTTAAAGCAATGATTAAACAGGAATTTAAGCAAGAAATGACTATTAAAGCAAGAACTAAGCAAGAAGACTTTGAAGACAATTAACTAAAAGCAAGACTCAAAGTTCTAAGCAATTGTGGGATTGTGGTTTTCAAGAGTGACAAGGGGATTTCTTTCCAAGCCACTCAACAAGCATTAACAAGCAAGCAATTCTCAATTTTATGGTCATAGACAAGGTATCTAAAGGAAACCACTTGGCGTCAATAAGCAATTCATATTTAACAAGGTTGAAGTGTCAGACCCACTTGTGATGGCGTATCTTTCAACCATGAGCAAAAAGATCAGAACCATTCTAGCCTAAGAGATGCACCAATCAAGCAACTACTCTCTCACCCAAGCAAGAATCCAAATCCACTTATCAATCTTGTGAACCAATAAGGACCTAAGCAGCTATACACCAATCAAGATTATGGATTTAAGCACAAACTTGCAACACCCTAACAAAGCTAAGCAATGGACAAGAATGAAGCAAAAGCAAGATCTTTTGATGCATACTATCTAACCATCAAGTCAAGATTATCTAAACCAGCATTATCAAGCCCTAAGCGAATCATCTAGCAAGGTGAACTATCACTTTGGTGTCACTGAACAAAGGAAACATAGACCAAGCTAAACTTTTAAGGCAAATAAGCGAACTGTATTTAGAGAAGAGATATCAAGACATCAAGTGAACCATATGCATCTATCAAAACATTTTTAATCAAAAGGAGAAAGCTTTATCAACATTAATCACTTTGCAAGAGAAGGAGATAAAAGAGAACCATTGAACAAGCCTAATCACCCCTTAATCACATCTTAATCACCACTTTCCCTACTTAGAACCCTAAATCTAAGGAAGACTACTCACTAATCATGTTTAATCCCATTGATTTGGAGTTAAACATAACTTGATGAGTTTAAAATGCAATAGATGATAAATCTAAGCTACCAAGATGCAAGAACAGAGATTAGAAGACAAAATTAAACCACAAAAATGCAAACTCTATTAAAGATCAAGATCCTTAAGGCAAAATCGCCCTTTTTGGTTTAGAGAGAGGTTTTGAGATTAGATAAAATAAAGCTTGATAAGAATAATGTTTTGTGGCTTCCCTTTTATAGTAGGTAGCCAAAAGAATAATAAAAAAACCTAAAAAGATAAGATAAGGTTAAGAAAATTCAAATGGTCAACGTGGATGAGCTGCATCGAAGTCGTACAATCGATGTTCTGCTCGATATGCATCCTCGATATGGTCCGTGCAGCATGTATTGACGTCCTTCCTCGACGCTGGTCCTCGATGCAGACCAATCGCTTGGAATCATCGTGCTGATCCTTCTCCACTCGTCCTGGTGCTTGCATCGAGCATACTCCACGGGTGTTCTGCTCGATATGCTTGCTCGATATGGACCAGACTTTGCAAGAACTCCACTTTTGACATCTCGTTTGAGCATGAGCTGCTTCCGTCCCTTTCCCAGCTCCAAGAAACTCCAAAAGCACCTGAGAATCACCGCAAACATGCATGCAATCCTAAGCTAAATGCATGCTATGTTGACAGTAAGTGCAAATGATACCTAAATGCTGAACTATAATGCAAACACAGAGGAAAAAATGCATGAAATGAAGCCTAAAATGGTCTAAAATAGCAAGCTATCAGAACCATCTTCAAGGGTAGTGATGGACCCACCCTAAGAAATTAGCCTTGGGTGGGAAGTCTTACGGTTCTTTGGGGATGATGTCTCAGTCTTGTCTGATTCATTGTACCGCATTGCGAGAGCTCGTCTAGGGTGGTGGATCTTATGAAGGACCTAGACCCGAATACCATGCGCTAGGTAACATGTAAAGATTCCCCTTACCTAGAAGTCCGGATGTGACCATATGACAAAGGAAATGTTCGTAATATGACTATCGAACTCCTAATCTGTTAATCCACTCTAATCTCTAACTTAATCTTTTTAAACTTGTTTTATCTTATCTGCTTACTTATTGCACCTTATATCTGCTTTACTTACCGTTCTCTATATCCTGCTTTACATTTCATTTACTTTTATGCCCTGCGTCGTTTTAGGTTTAGTTTATAAGTTTGAGTGACACAAGCTTATTTCCAACTCTCATCTAAACTGAACTTGACCTAAATGACTGTTATTCTAATCTTAGTGAGCCTCACACTACCAAACCGGATTGATACTTCAAGCCCTATTCTACAAACGATTATAACTGGGTTTAGGACTTTCATTTGGTGAGTTATCTTAACCGGAAAAACCTAGTGTCTAATGGCGCCGTTGCCGGTTTGGGATTAAGTGACAATAAGTTTAGTGATAATATTAGGGACAAGTTTACGTCTTTCAGAAGTTACTAACTTTTGTTTTTTAAAACTCATGCTTATAGGTACATGAACCTCAGGTCAGAAGGAACATATAACCTAGTTCCCCAAGTAAACGACATCAACCTGTTTCAAAGATCAGTGAGATCCAGATCATGAGAAAGAGCCATACTCATTAACCGTGAAACGATGGATCAGAACATGGAAATGTTGGTGCTTTGGATGTACAAGGCCCATAAGGTGTACAAGGACTTCCTGGTGCTCAGGGAGCTCAAGGTCCTCAAGGACAAGAAGGTCACATAGCTCCACCTTTAGTAGCACAGCATATTGGAGCCAGTGATGCACCAAATGCATTCACTAATCGTCATGGGATCCAGCCTCCCTCGATGCCCAACAATAACTTTAACATCAAGAGCGGACTGATCTCCATGGTCCATAATAATATCGACCAGTTTGATAGGGTTTGTGCGATGACAAAATAAACAGGGTCGGTGAAGACGGCTTTAAGCTACGATTGTTCCCATTCTCACTCGGATACAAGGCTCACTCTTGGAAAAAGAGCTTACCGGAATCACGTCATGGGCTGAATGCAAAAAAGCATTTCTCAACAAGTTCTATACTGCCAAATCACTTCCTAGACAGTCAATCTCTTGAGCTAGGACAAGCAATTCTCTTGCAAAGCAGGTCAGGCAATTCATCAAACACTTGGTGGGCATAAAATCAGCCTAAGATCCTAATCAATTTAGTTAAGGCTAAACAGGCATTAAACTTAGCAATCAAAAAAGGAAATAGAATAATTAATACCAAGACATCATAGGTTAAGCCATCTCAAATCCATAAAAAGACTACTCACTAATCACCATTAAAACCATCAAATCAAAGAGAAATATATATCTAATCATGATTAGAAAGACGAAACAAGAAGGGAAATGCAAACTAATATTATAACAGAGCAAAGATTCAAATTACAAATTGTAACCTAAAAACAAACGAAGAAAGAACTGTTGGATAATAGGATGATCACATAAATTAGGGCTTTTAAGTATTTATAGGAGTCTAAGCAGAGTGGCAAAGTTGTAAATAAGTTGTCTTTGGACTGGGTCAACATCGAGCATGCTTGATCGTTGTGGATGCTCGATATGGATGACATCTAGCTGGTCTCATCGATGTAAGTGATCGGTGTGCTCCTCTGGACTCCTGTCATCGAGCTGGTGAGATCGATGTGAATGATTGATGCATAAGTCTTGTAGCTCCTGCCCTCCTACATCGTAAGATGTCCTTGATAGATGTTAGTGTCCTGTCTTTTCATATCGTGCTGTCTTGGTCGATGCTAGTGCTCGATGTAGACTTCATTTCTCTCAGGTAGTTTATATCATGGGATATGGATTCTGCCATGATCGAAGTTGAGCCAAACTTTTGCTTCCTTAGCTTTTCTTGATCCTGCTTGATTGGGGCAACTCCCTGGATCACTCCCACACTTTCTCCTTGACTTAAATGGCTCCTTAGGTACCTCGAAACATCCCTTATGCAAAGAAAATGCAAACTACAACCTAAATGCAACCTAAGTCCAAAAACAAAGAAGAATGGGACAAAAGCAAAGGAAAACATGTAAAAGGAGACTAAAACATGAACTAAATTCAAGCTTATATGATACAATTATGAGAGATATCAACACCCCCACTCTTGCCTTTTGCCTGTCCTCAAGCAAATAAGAACAAATGAGAGAGTGAGGTTTGAAAGTGGGAGCTCAAAACTAAAGATGTCAATGGAAAACTGATTCAATGCCCAATTTATAGGTTCTAAGATGCATTTAGATTGCTTTACTTCAAAAGCTTTAGCCATACCTATTATAGCAAACAATGAACTCTAGCTTAGCCCACACAAGCATTCAAATCAACCAACTCTTTAACATTCATTAATGGTAACCAATAGATCAAGTTTATGCAAATCAAGTGAAAACATTTGGTGAAAGGGACATGGTTATGAGATGAAAATAATCTCATTCAAATGGGGGTTCAAAGATTCAAGGGATCACTCAATGAAATGATTCTATCTTAGAAAAAATTCTAAAGGTAAAAGCCCACATATGCATGCAAGTAAAAGCTCTCTTCTACCCTTTTTACCCCAAGATGAACCTATTATTCTCTAAACCCAAGGTGAAACCCCTAAATCTACCGTTTTCCTAAGTACTTGATCTCTTTCATCTTCATGTGTGGGGGAACTTTTTCTTCCTTGCTTGTGTGGTTGATGCTTTAATGAAACTTGCTCTTCTTTTGTTGATTAGGTGCCATTCTTATCACCTTTGGTGGGTTGCTTTTGGTCTTATTTCTTCTTTGGGATGACCTTTGTAAGCATTGCTGTTGTTGGCACCTTCTTTTTCTAAGCATTTAGAGCTTTTTTTCCTTATACTTAACCACAATCTTAGCTAGTTTTCCCCCATACTACCATCCCATACTTCTTCTTCTTCTTTCAAATGATATAAAAAATCAAACTCTTACCACTTGCACTACCCTTTCCGAAACTCCTAACCTAGTACCAAGCTCAAGATGCAAGCTGGTGCCTACAAGACAGTTTCTTCTTGCCAGCCTTCTTCCTAACAGTTTTGGCCAAGATAGAATGCAAAATTATGCATGTGAGGCCTCACACTCTCATTATAGTGTTTAGATTCAGAAAGAAAGATAGGTTTAGGATGTGGTTAACTGTCCCTTAATGATGAGGATCAGCTACTTGGATTAACAAGAGTGGTAAGATGGAAGAAAATAATCCAAGTATGAATGTTGGTAGCCATGTGATCACTCTCAATGCATAAACAAGAAAATTCAAAGTCAAGATTATGGTTCTAATAGATAGAGTTGGAATCAAATCACAGCAAGCTTCAGCATAAGACAAAAATATCAATGCAAGAATTCAGGATATGGTGCAGCCTTAACTTCAAACTTACTACTATGTAATCAGAAAACTAGTAACCAAGGCATTGAAAACAACTTTAACATTAACAACTTAAAAAGTGTTTATCATCTACTCCCTATGAAAATGTGTGCAAACCTATATGAAACGCATCTAGACTCAATCTTAATTATGCAAATGCAACTAAATGATTCTTTTTGGTTCCCATCGTTTAAAAATTGAAGGATTTTCAATGCATATAGATGAATGCATGAGATTCAAGTATGAAAAACGGAAAATAAGAAAACAAAACAGCAGCCCCCCACCCCCCACCCCCCCCCCCCCAATATACTTAGATTACACAGTCCTCTGTGTAATAGAAGCTTGAAGAATGCTGATGAGGGATACTAAGAATGAATACGAAAGGATTCTTAAGGAAAGGAGTGGAGTTTGAGTACCTTAGAAGAAATTTTGGCAGAAAGGAGGTTCACATTGTACAGCCATGGTCGATGTAAATGATCGATGTGGACATGGGTTTCTGCTCTCCGATGCGAGTGGTCGATGTGTCTGGTCCAACTCTCAGGTTGTTGACATCGTCCGATGTCAGTGGTCGATGTCATCAAATCGAGCTTGAGAGCTCGATGACCTAGCTCGATGTGAAACTCGCTGCTCTATGGAAAATCGGCTATTTCATACCTGATCTATATGTGAATGTTAAATCTATATATGAATTATACAACTATGCTAACTCACACCCAAAGTAAATATAGATTTAAATCCCATACATAAACTTTAAAATTGCATACCTAAACTATAAAACTCATACCAGAACATTGATTTATCGGCTAGTTCATGCATAATCCAGCCATAGTGTCATCTGACCGTTATCACGTGTATACGTGGCTGCCACGTCTGAAACAGCGTCGTTTTATCAAGATAGAATGCAAAATTATGCATGCAAGGCCTCACACTCTCACTATAGAGTTTAGGTTCAGAAAGAAGGATACGTTTAGGGTGTAGTTAACTGTCTCATAATGATGAGGATCAGCTACTTGGATTAACAAGAGTGGTAAGAAGGGAAGAAGATAATCCAAGTATGTATGTTGGTAGCAATTTGATCACTCTCAATGCGTAAACAAGATAATTCAAAGTCAAGATTATGGTTCTAATAGATAGAGTTGGAATCAAATCACAGCAAGCTTCAGCATAAGACAAAAATATCAATGCAAGAATTCAGGATATGGTGCAGCCTTAACTTCAAACTTACTACTATGCAATCAGACAACAAGTAACCAAGGCATTGAAAACAACTTAAACATTAACAACTTAAAAAGTGTTTATCGTCTACTCCCTATGAAAATGTGTGCAAACCTATATGAAATGCATCTAGAGTCATTCTTAATTATACAAATGCAACTAAATGATTCTTTTTGGTTCCAAAAGTTTAAAAATTTAAGGATTTTCAATGCATATAGATGAATGCATGAGACTCAAGTATGAAAAAAGGAAAATAAGAAAACAAATCACATTGTCAAATACAGCCCTCCCCCACACTTATATTACACAGTCCTCTGTGTAATAGAAGCTTGAAGAATGGTGATAAGGGATACCAAGAATGAATACGAAAGGATTCATAAGGAAAGGAGGGGAGTTGAGTACCTTAGAAGAGATTTTGGCAGAATATGTGGATATAGTTTTCTGCTCTCCTTCACATCTTACGATGCCAGTGGTCCATGTGCCATGAGGTTCTTCTCGGGTCGTTTACATCGCACGATGTGATATCTCGATGTCCAGCTGTTTTTCACATCGTGCGATGTTATTGATTGATGCTAAGACATCGAGTAAGCGTTGTCCGATGCGAGTGCTCGATGTGTCTGGTCCAACTCTCAGGCTGTTGACATCGTCCGATGTCAGTGGCGATGTCATCAAATCGAGCTTGAGAGCTTGATGTCCTAGCTCGATGTGAAACTCGCTGCTCTGTGGAAAATCGGCTATTTCATACCTGAACTATAGGTGAATGTTAAATCTATATACAAATTATACAACTGTGCTAACTCATACCCAAAGTAAATATAGATTTAAATCCCATACATAAACTTCAAAATGGCATACATAAACTATAAAACTCATACCTGAACATTGATTTAGCGGCTAGTTCATGCATAATCCAGCCTTGGTGTCATCCGACTATTATCACGTGCATATGTGGCTGCCACGTCTGAAACGGCGTCGTTTTGTTACTTTTGCAAACTCATAAAACACAGAGGAAACGACGTCGTTTAGTTAAACATTAGAAAGCTTTCCCTTTATTCTGCATTTTCTTTTATTCTTCAAACCCTCGACGGAGATTACTTCTTCAAAATCTCGACGGAAAAACAAAAGAGACATGGGGGTTTAATAATTCTCAACAATTCAAGGTATTTGTCGATATTAATGTCTTCGCCAACTAGTTCAGGTTAGTAATTTTGTATTTTCCGTTTCTTTTGAGTTCATTTTTTCTGTAATGTTTTAATTTTCTGGTTTATCAACTCACGATGTTTCGGTGGTTAATTGGTGAAGGAGTGAGCTTCAAACTTCGTGGCCCTGAGCGAGGTAGAGGAATACCACGACAGTGTAGATGTGGTGTAGTATCTATTATTAAAACTTCTGAAACATTTCAGAATCCGGGTAGACTCTTTTACTGTTGTCTGTATGGATCGAAAGAGGTAATTTCGAGTTTAAGTTAGTATAATTTGATTTGATTTGAGTGAAGGAAGCCTTTTGATTTGGTTTTTGTGGTTTTAGGATAACTCTCATTTGTTCAAATGGACCGATGTTTCTATGGTTGATGAGATGGAGGAGGTTGAAAGTGTGGTTGAGAAGATACAAGTGGATGTGCAAAGCTTAGAGAAAGGCTTGTATAATGTTGAATCTGAGATAGAGACTCTAACAATGGAGACACACACTTGTGAGGCTGTAGCAAATAGCTATGGAAGCAACATTGAAGGTATGAAAACGATTGGACATAAATGCGAGAAGGAGATTAGAAAGCTTAGAGACATGGTCGATTATTGTGAGAAAGAGATACAAGAGTTGAAAATTGTGATCTGTTGCATCAAAAATATGATTTTGTGTGGTTTGGTGATGGTTCTGATCTTTTTTTCATCTTTCCATAGGAGAATGAAGTCTAAATTTTAGATTGAAGTTTGTAGTTTAAAGAGTTTGAATTCAAACTTTAATTTTTAATATAATTTTAAGTTTCAATTTCTGGTTCAATTTGAGTTTGAGTTTATGGTAAAGAAGTTAACTAATTGAAAGAATGAAATCATGGATCATGAAATGAAAGCTTGAACATAAAACAGAGGCAATACGAACTCAAAATCCAAGCAATACTGCCTAAAACCCAAGTATCAAATGAGTAAAATCGAAGCCAAAAGACAGTACCAAACGCAAAAACCGAAGCCAAAACTATGGCTGTCCAAAAACAAGCAAAAAGCCAACACCATGGCTGTCCAAAAACAAGCAAAAAGCCAACATCATGGCTGTCCAAAAACAAGCAAAAAGCCAAAACCATAGCTGTCCAAAATCAAGCAAAAAGCCAGTACCAAATGTATCAAACACCAAAAATAACCGGACTAATAAACGAAAACACCAACTACCACCACATTAAACACCAAAAACCATCTCATCAGCACCTAAAACCCTGCAAAATCGTCAGTCAAGACACATATAGTTAGAACAATGTCAAACTATCAAAAGAAACAAAACAAAGCCAAACTTTCGTATAATAAGTACCAATTTCAGTCGAGAAGTTCATTTTGTGATGGTTGAGTTTGGCTTGGTCGTTCCCCATTACTTGAATAAATAACATCCGAAGATTGCTTTTTTGTGTAAACCGTGACAGGGCATTTTCTGATGTTATGTCCTGCAGTACCACACCCTGTACAATGAAAAATTCTTCTTTCTCTTCTAACTTTTGTTATCTTTGTTGGAGGCTCTTCTTCTACTCCATTATCTTTCTTCTTTTTCTTTGGAGACTCATTCTTGCCTTTCATTCTTTTCTGCTTCTTCTTGGGACCTTTACTTTTTTCTTTTGGTGGTGGTTGAAGCCTAGTTTCACCTGATGTCTTCCACATATCAATTCTGTTAACTGCTCTAATGGGATCACTGTATTGCTTTGTCCATTTATCTGTCAAATACTAATCAGAGACATAATCCTGAGGATCAAGCTTCCTGTACAAAATCACTCGCAGGACATGGCGAGAAGGAATCCCTCCACCTCCTACATGCTTACGTTTTTGCAAGCATATCAACTGTATAACCATTGCCATTTTCGTTCACCTCATACTGCCCATTTCCACTAGGAATTACTCGACAATTCTTGTGGTGCTTCTCCTCTTCCTTGATAGTCATGGCGACTTTTAAACTGTATTTTCCTTGATGCTTGATGGCCTTGTTCTTTCTCATATCCATACGGATCATAGCCTGCCTCCTTATTGTTTCCAGCATCTCTACCAATGGCATTTCTCTTGCTTTGTTAATAGAATTGTTGTAGGATTCAGAAAACTTGTTAGAAACATCTTCACACTGAACTGAAACTGAAGAAAGCACGGCTACAGTTTTCTAGATTCCTTTTCATCACTTCCTCATACACACCAAGATCAAATTTCTCCAATGCTTCAGTAGCTCTGTTATACTCGCCGGTGTTAAAGCTTTTTGCGAGTGCCCAGAACAATGCTTTCGGCAATTCTTTGCCTTTGTATACTCTTCTTAGGTTGCCATAGATGTGACGTGCGCACATACGATGTTCAACTTTAGGCAGTTCCTTGTCAACAGCATTAATCAAACCCTATCAACAATAAACAAAATATACGATCATTAACATGAGAAGAAGAGCAGAAGCATACTAATCATAATAAATAAACAGAAAGATCACTAATTAACTTACTTTCTGCCGATCAGAGATAAGAGTGAAACCATATCCATCATGAATTCCCAAGTCATGTTTCAGCTTCTTAATAAACCAGAGCCAGTTGTCTTCATTCTCGACTTTCACAATAGCCCAAGCAACAGGAAAGAATTTGTTATTGGCATCTCTTCCTACAGCTGCCATTTAGTTGACCTTTGACATTGTTCTTCAGGAAACAACGATCTATTCCAATTATTGGTTGACAATAAGCAAGCCATGATTTTCTGAGAACTTCAAAGCACACATAGAACTTCTCGAAGGTCTCTATACCATCATTTGTTACTGTCCCAACCTCATTAGTAGAGTTTGATTAGATATTGTAAGAAGAAAAAGAAAACAAAGTTCGATTATCAAATTATAAAACAGAAACAATCAAATATGCTTGAAGTTACTTACTCTAACAATTGTAGCTTGTAGTCCTTTAGCCTTGCAAATTGCTCATCTTGTTCATCCGCAAACGTTGTCAATGCCTTTCTCTTAGCTTTTCTACATTGATCATTTGAGACAACCAAGTTGTAATTCTCCTCCAATGCATCTTGAATTGCTCTGGGCTTGTACTTAGGATCTTTCCTGATATCGTTCAAAAATAACTTAGCAATCACACCATCCTTCACTACTTTGCTAAACCCATCCTTCATACATGTATGCGTATCATAAAATGTCTTAACCATAAACCTTTGTATTGGTTTTTCAAGAGAGCAGTAGATTCTGAAATTGCAATCACCAAGTGAACATCTCACTTCAGACTTTTCGGATCCCCATCTTGTAAACTTCACATTATATCCTTCCTTAAGAGCATAATCGATCACAGCTTCCTTGAATTCAGGTATACTGTCGAATACCTGACCCAATCTAATATCCCCACTTCCTTTTTTTGCATCCTACATATCGTCTTTCTTCTTCACCATCCTCACTATCTGAATTTGGAAGAGTATCCTCAGAATTGTCTTGCTCGTTATCATCATCAAAGGTGTCTTCATACACCATTTCATCATCACCAGCACCTCTATTATTGCTGCCATCCACTACAGCTCTATCATTATTTGCAATATCTTCATCACATTCAGAGATATTATCATTTTCACCATCGATATCATCAGGAATATCAGCTCTGTTGGCAGTAACATCACCAACACCTACTTCGTTCGGCTCTTGAAGGTCCATGAAAATAACAGCCTCTTTTGTCCACAACACAGCTTCACACATTCTCTGGAAAGTTGCATCTCCATTGCACAACAACTTTAACTCTGACAGATCCTCAAAAGGAAGTTTATACCAAATCCTTTGCCCAATCAAAGAGATGATTAAAGACCCCATCATGTTAGTGAACATGGCTGGTGGCTGGCTTACAAGTGTGTGAACCTCTCCTCCAACATATGTCGTTATGTTATCTTCTGAAATTTCAAACTTTCCCTTAGAGTAGACTTGGAAAATTGCATTATGAGAGCTCAAAACAACAACAAAAGACAAAGAGTTTCAGAACTTAATAGACGATATTGCATTGTCTTTATCAAAAAAAAAATTGGCGTCATTTGAAAAACTTATAGTCATTCAATGAAGCCATACAAATACAGAAATATACCACAAATCTGTAATATACAATCTCTACAATATTGATTGAATAAACCCTAAGTTTGGTGTTTACCTCATCCTGCAATCCCACAAAGAGATGAACCTCATGACCCCTTCAAACTCAATCTCTATTCGAACCTCCAACAACAGTTTTGATTCTGCGATGGTTGAAAGGTTCGAAAACATTGCATCTCCCCTTTTTTCTCGTCGACGCGACACAGAGAAAACAGGGGAAACGTCTTAAGTGTGAGCCAAACAAATCGGGGGTTTTGCTATAATGTTTAACTAAATGACGTCGTTTCCTCTGTGTTTTATGAGTTTGCAAAAGTGACAAAGCGACGCCGTTTCAGATGTGGCAGCCACGTATACACGTGATAACGGTCGGATGACACCGTGGCTGGATTATGCATGAACTAGCTGATAAATCAATGTTCGGGTATGAGTTTTATAGTTTAGGTATGCAATTTTAAAGTTTATGTATGGGATTTAAATCTGTATTTACTTTGGGTATGAGTTAGCACAGTTGTATAATTCATATATAGATTTAACATTCACCTATAGTTCAGGTATGAAGTAGCCGATTTTCCGCTTCTTTACAGCGCACAATGTCCATGATCGATGTGGTTCATACTCATCTCGGCTCAGACACATTGTGCGATGTGGTGGATTGATGTCGCCTACATCGAGCTTGGCCAGCTTGATATTCCTGGTCGATGTTGGCCAGAACATGCACTAATGCAACTAACCACTTGCTTTAAACTCCACCTGCTCCTAGGATCAAAAAAAAAACACAAACACAAACTTAAAATGCAAAAAATATGTACAGGGATTAACATGGAAATACCTCCCTAGTGTGCTTGTTTAACGTCCTTAGCTTGACTTTTCTTAGCCAATCACTCTTATAGAGGATCTTGAAGATGGATGTTTACATCATCCCCAAGGGACTCAGTTGCCATGTATAACTTTAGCATGTGCCCATTCATTGTGAAGACTCATCCATCCTTGTCAAATAAACTCACAGCTCCATATGGCAACACTTCCTTGATCTTGAATGTTCCTGACCACTTTGACTTAAGCTTTCCTGGTTACAACTTCAGCCTTGAGTTGAACAACAACACCTGATCTCCAGCCTTGAAGTCCTTGGGTCTTATCCTCTGATATGCTCAAATTAACCCTTAGAGCTACTCTCTCAAATTAAGAGATCACAGTAGTACTTAGGGATCGAATCGACAAGGACTTGAGACTATCACTCAACAGATTTTAGATTCAAATAAAGCTAAGCAGTAGATAATAAAATAAAACTAAGATATTTGCGAAATCAATGAGATCAGGATGGTTGTTGGTTCTTAAAATCAATAAACACAAGCGCTAGGCAATGGGAAATTCGCAGGTTGACATAAATCACAGACCATGGACTGAAAGGAATATTTATTAAAACCGTTCTATAACTCAAAACACTAGTGTAAAACCAATCGACTTCCATCGCAAAGATTAACTATGATCAGATTCCAGAATTCCAAATTCCTTTGCAAACTCTAACAACCTAAACATGCATTATAGATCAGGTTCGATAAGTTCACAAAACCACTAATCCAAATTCCTTTGTAACTAGTTATTTTGCTCATCTAAGATAATTCTGGTGATTAATAATGTTTCCACATCTATTAAACAACCTAAGATCTGATTTCTAGGTGATCAATCTTAAAACCAGTATTAAAGCAATCAAGATGAAGAACCAAATGATTTATCCTTCCAGTTTTGTAGTTCTAACAATTCATTATCAACCTTTGAATAACCCAAAACCTAACTAGCAGATTACTCAGACATAGCAGGTGAAACACAAATCATGACTGAAATAATATTGCATTAAGAAAATAGAGTAAAAGATTAAAGGCGTTCGAAATTCTTCTCTACAGAGTATGGATTTGTCTCCCCAAAAGCTCTCAATCTAATCTCTCTCCTTGTCTCAATAATTCTCAGAATATCTGCCTAACAATGGCTTAGGAAACCTAAATATAAGTCTAAACACGAACTGGGGCAAAAGTCCAAATAGTGGGAAACTTTTGGGCCAAGTTGCAATTTCTTCCAATGAGATTTAACGCTTCTTCGCAACCACGATCGGTGTCGATCGACACCAAGAGGTGGGTGTCGATCGACACCTTGCTCTTTAATGCCCTCTGACTTGGTCTTTTCAGCAACAGCTTCAGTATAGCTCCAAAAGGTTCCAGAATCCACAATTATGCTCTATTCGTACCTAAACCGGCAAAGACTCTATAGGACTCGAAAAATACCAAAAAGACTCTATAAACAAGACTTATATCATGGTAAAAAACCAGCAAAAACCATGATATATCAACTCCCCCAGACTTAGCTTTTGCTTGCCCTCAAGCAAACATCAGACACAGAATAAGGTCGAGGTTTGAAAACAAGAAACAGTCAGCCAGTCATTAGGAACACCACACTAGTTTGAACTTTCGAACCCACATACCACATAGTCAACACAAGGTCAAATTTCAGTCTAATCATCACAAACTTAGCAAATCTCTCAAGTCCAGTCCAAATCCCTTCAAAAAATCCGAAATTTCTACTGCTAACTCCTTATTTTTTTATCTAAGTGTGAAATCTCATCAAGGCTCTATCATCTCAATCACTTTACAGATTCTTTTCCCTTCCTAAACAACTGAACAAAGCAATCTCAACACAGCTCTCCTATTTTCTCTTCCCTTGATCTTTTCCTTTGGATATTTTCGATTTTTCACTTCTTTTTCTCAACTTATACAGTCTAAGATATGGTGCTACTCAATACTTGTGTTCCTTATGAGGAGACAGGTTCTTGAGTGTGTTCACTACTGTTGTTCCTTGTGAGGAGACAGGGTCATGAATGCACCATTCTTTGAATTTAAACTTTTTAAAACTACATCAGGGAAGATCAAAGAGAGACTGTATTTTAACCTTATTGTCAGTGTTGAAAGAGAGAATCAAGATCAATAAGAATCAATCACCAAGACAAGAAGTTTAAAGTTCATTAAGGTGGAGCTAACAGCAAATTTTCCAGATTCTCTAAGAACCTAAACCTTCATTGCTAGACTGATCTACCTATGACTTTCAACTTAGTGAGACTTGTAATCAACTACTGTGGCAATAGTTCTTATCAGCAAAAACGTCCTATGGTTAGTTCCAAGAAAAACTGACAGTTTCAAAAATTTTGACTCAACAAAACAGGTTTTAACTCAACTTTGAGACTCTATAAATACAAAACAATGTAAACAATGTCAGTAACAACCTCCCCCAGACTTAAACAACACTGTCCCCAGTGTTATTAAGCAAGGAGTTGGTAGAAAGAGGTAATGAAACGGTTTGTACATAGATGAGAAAGTGGTACCTGTGATTGCACGTGGTGTCGATCGACACCACATGGTTGGTGTCGATCGACACCTTTTCCGAAAACAGAATGGGATGACCCAAGCATGTATACTTATTGCAAGTTAGATTGTTAGTTGATGTTCTCCAAAGTCAGGACTGTTAAGAACACTCAAGCAAACAATTAAAAGCAACAACATAATCCATAATCTCATGAGTTCAAACAGATTTCAAAACCAAATACCAAGCTGACAAACTGACTCAAAACAAAGACACAAAAAACTGACTCAACAGAAAATGAAAAAGAACAAAGGGAAAAGGAAAAGTAACCAGGTAACATAGATGAACTAGTCCTCATGAAAATACCACAAAAATAAGTTAGTAAAAATCAAAAATTAGACTAAGTATGTACACTTACCAGTGGGTTGCCTCCCACCAAGCGCTCGTTTAATGTCATTAGCTTGACTGTCCTCAGGATCAGGCTGTTGGTGCATCTGCCAAAGGTACAATCTGTCCTTCGGGAATTGCAGCTTGCACCCAGTAATGTTTCATCCTTTGCCCATTGACAACAAATTCCCTGCCTTCTGGAGTTGACAGAACAACTGCGCCATATAGTCTAGCTTCTTTGACTGTGAAAGGACCTGACCAACGAGAACGTAATTTTCCAGGAAATAATTGTAAACGTGAGTTATACAAATGTACCTGGTCATTTGGTTCAAAGTGTCTGGCAAGGATCGTTTTGTCGTGGTAAGCTTTGGTCCTCTCCTTGTACAACTTTGAGTTCTCATAAGCATGATGTCTGATCTCATCTAACTCATTGAGCTGTATCTGGCGCCTCTCTGCTGCAGATTTCCAGTCAAAGTTCATCTTCTTAACAGCCCAACATGCCTTGTGTTCAAGCTCCACTGGAAGGTGACATGCTTTCTCATAAAGCAGATGGAATGGTGTGGCGCCAAGTGGTGTCTTGAATGCTGTCATGTAGGCCCAAAGTGCATCATCTAGCTTGGCAGACCATTCTTTTCTAGTCTTCCCTACTGTCTTCTCCAGGATCTCCTTGATTTGCCTGTTGGAAACTTCAACCTGACCACTTGTCTGAGGGTGATAAGGTGTAGCAACGTTGTGATGAACTCAATACTTGTGCAGCAGCTTCTCAAACAATCTATTGATAAAGTGTTTTCCACCATCACTGATCACAATCCGTGGCACTCCAAACCTGGGGAAAATGATGGTTTTGAACAGCTTCAGGACCACTGCAGCATCATTGTGTGAACTGGCAATAGCTTCTACCCATTTAGAGACATAGTCCACTGCAACTAGTATGTATTTGTTCCCATAGGATGAAGGAAAAGGTCCCATGAAATCTATGCCCCAGCTGTCAAAAACTTCAACTTCAAGTATGAAGTTATGTGGCATCTCATGTCTTCTACTGATCTTCCCTCTCCTTTGGCAGACATCACATTGTGAGATGAATGTCTGAGCATCCTTGAACATTGTAGGCCACCAGAACCCTGCTTGTAGAACCTTGGAGACAGTCTTAAAGGTAGCAAAGTGTCCTGCATACTCAGAGCCATGGCAGTGGAAAAGCACATTCTGAACCTCAGTTTCTGCAAGGCATCTTTTGCAGATACCATCTGAACAGTACTTGTACAAGTATGGTTCATCCCAGTAATATCTCCTTAGTTCCCTCATAAATTTCTTCTTCTCATACCCTTTGAGAGTGTCAGGGACCTCGTCTGCAGCTAGGTAGTTGGCAATATCAGCATACCAAGGCCTAGAAGAGGTTGCAACTGTGAAGATAGGCTGAGAGCAAACATCACGCAGGATCTGTTGAAGCTTAGTTGCAGTTCGGGACTGGTGTCGATCGACACCGTATGGGGTGTGTCGATCGATACTGGGTAGCCACGACCTGGGTGGCGTGGGAGATGTCCATCCTGGTCGATTATGGCTCGCGTCGAGATTGGTGTCGATTGCCACCAAGTGGTGGGTGTCGATCGACACCCTGTTTGCAGTTCGAGAAAACTGCAGTGCATCCGTATCTGAAGTCTGCAATCTTGCCTCAATGATACATATGTTCTCCTCCGACAGGAAATCATCAATGGGGACGTTATCTTCAATTCTAATCCTTGAGAGATGGTCTGCTACTCCATTCTCAACCCCTTTCTTGTCTCTTATCTCAATGTCAAATTCTTGCAGCAACAAAATCCATCTCAGCAGTCTTGGTTTTGCATCTTTCTTCTGCATCAAGAACTTGAGAGCAGAGTGATCAGTGTGCACAATTACCTTAGATCCAAACAGGTACTGTCTAAACTTCTCAAATGCAAATACTACAGCCAATAATTCCTTCTCTATAGTTGCATAGTTCTTTTTAGCATATCCAGTGTTCTGCTTGCATAGCAGATTGCATAAAGCTTCTTGTCTTTTCTCTGACCCAATACTGCGCCCACTGCAAAGTCTGAAGCATCAAACATCACCTCAAATGGTAGATCCCAATCAGGAGGTTGTACAATAGGGGCGCTTACTAAAGCCTGCTTGATTTGCTGGAAGGTTGAATGACATTCTTCAGTAAATTCAAACTTCACATCCTTGCAAAGCAGAGTTGTGAGTGGTCTTCCAATCTTACTGAAATCCTTAATGAACCTTCTGTAAAATCCGGCATGTCCTAGAAAGCTCCTGACTGACTTCACACAATCTGGAGGCTGTAAACTGGTCATCACTTCGATCTTGGCTCTGTCTACCTCAATACCCTTTCCAGAAACTCGATGCCCAAGCACAATCCCTTCTCTGACCATAAAATGACATTTTTCCCAGTTCAGAACAAGATGCTTTTCTTCACACCTAGCGAGCACTTGACAGAGGTTGTCAAGGCAGTCCTTAAAAGATGATCCATACACTGAGAAGTCATCCATGAAGACCTCCATATACTTCTCAATCATGTCTGTGAAGATGGACAGCATGCAACTCTGGAATGTCGCAGGAGCATTACAAAGTCGAAATGGCATTCTGCGATATGCAAATGTACCATAAGGGCAAGTGAATGTAGTCTTCTCCTGATCATCTGGGTGGATAGGGATCTGAAAGAAGCCAGAGTAGCCATCCAGGAAGCAGTAATAGGAGTGATTCGCCAATCTCTCCAGCATCTGATCAATGAATGGCAGTGGAAAGTGATCTTTTCTTGTAGCAGCATTGAGCTTCCTGTAGTCAATACACATCCTGTGCCAGTGATGGTCCTTGTGGGAATTAGCTCATTCTTCTCATTCTTCACCACTGTTACTCCTCCCTTCTTGGGAACCACATGTACTGGACTGACCCAAGTGCTGTCTGAAACCGGGTAAATGATCCCAGCAGCTAGAAGCTTCATGATCTCCTTCTTCACCACATCCTGCAAGTTCGGATTCAGCCTCCTCTGGTTCTCGATTGACGACTTCGACTCATCCTCAAGATGTATCCTGTGCATGCACAACTCTGGAGAGGTACCTGAAATGTCATCAAGAGAATAGCCAAGAGCCTTGCGAAAAGTGCGCAGCTTGCTTAGCATGCACAACTCTGGAGAGGTACCATCTTCGGATCTTTGCTCTCTCGTGTTTAACTTAGAATCTTTACGTCCTCTTTTATTTTTAACAGACAAATTCTATTGTGTGAAATCCAGCCCACACAATTTAGCGCTAGAAGGAGGGGGAGAAGAAGAATTCTTACATCCACGAACCAAGAGACACGAGATCTGAAGAGATGTCCACCGGAGCACAAGACGGAGATAACACCAGAGCTAGGCGAGGCGATGGAGGCGCTGACGATACAGTTCAGCATCCACAGACGCAAGCCGAGGCGCTCACGACTGCCCTAGCAGAGGTGAAAGAGATGTTGGCGACGCTGACGAAGAAGGCAGGAGAGCAAGACAAAACCCTCGAGGCGTTAGCAGCGGAGAGCCGAGCCCAAAGCCAACGCATCGGGAGCATCCTCCCACCAACGAATCCACCAGGCAGGTTCAGGAGACACAGACTCAACCCTGTGGGACTAAATTTCTCTACACCAGTGACGAGCGGCAGTAGACCCGGAGGTTCAGGAGTTCTCCAATCACGGCTTACCCCCAAAGAACAGACTCCTGCCGCTACAAGGCCAAACATCACAGTCCAACCACGCTTGATCCGAAGAGGAGTCGCCCAGGAGCAGGAGGGCCAACAGCCCGGCGGAACCAGTGACGAACCAGTTGGGAGGAAAGCCAATCCGGTGACGGCCGAGGAGACGCAGACGGACCCGACCCAACTTGATGCAAACAATACCACGGATGTTGGCGACACGGAGCACGAGCACGACTCGGACAAGTAGGGTGAAGACCTCGCATGGGACGAACAAGCTCGATACCCCGAGGAGCACAGAACCACAAATCGGAGCCATATTATCCAACGCAGAAATGGGAGCCGAGGAGGAGATGCCCTCAGCGAGATCCGAGCCGCCTTAGCCCGAGCCAATGCCGAGGTGCGAGCCATCCGGTCCGAGGTACATAAGGCAACCAGCGCGGCGCCATAGATAGACTTGCTGCTTGAGGAAGTCCAGAAAACCCCATTCACCACTCGGATCACGGGGGCAAGAGTTTTCGACCCTCGAAAAATTTGACTACCCACCTACGAAGGAACGATCGATCCAAAGGAGCACGTTAGGACGTGCAATACCGCGATGGCAAGATCCAAATTCAAGGAGAATGAACGAGACGCTGGTTTCTGCCTGCTCTTCGTAGAAATCCTTCGAGGAGCAGCCCTTGAATGGTTCTCACGATTAGAACGGAACTCGATCGACAACTTCAAAGAGTTGACCAGGGAATTCATGAAACAATATTCAATGTTCATGAATCAAGGCGTTACAGATGCTGACTTATGGACTTTGTCCCAAGGTCCGACCGAATCGCTGAGAGCGTTCATGTCCAAAGTAGAGAATGTGAGCGACAAGGGAGCACTTGTCGCTATAAGGAAATCCCTCTGGTATAAGTCGGAGTTCAGGAAGGAGATAAGCCGAAACAAGCCGCAAACTATCCAGGATGCCATGCACCGCGCTTCTGACTTTATACTGGAAGAAGAAGAATTCAAAACTTTAGACCAACGCTTTGGTTCGGGGAAGGCGAGTAGCAAGAATCAAGTCGCGACGCCGAGTCAACTATCCAAAAGAAGAGTTACCAGAGCAACTCGTACGTACACCATGAAGGACCAAACTTCCGCGGAGCCCATAACTATGAAATAGGCATTGGCCGAGGCAAACTCCCGTGGAGTAATACCTGGACGAGAAACCCGAACTCATATGACGAAAAAGCATACTGTGAAGTGCACAAGGCCTAGGGACACCCGACGTCGAAGTGCCGAAAAATCGGAGCTAAACTCACAGAGAAACTCATAGCAGGAGAGCTCGGAGACGCGGAGTCCTTAAAGGACCTCGAAGGGGAAATCGCGGTAGAAGCAGAGCAGCGAGGCGAGCCAGCTCCAGAAGAAAAAGGCCCCGAGACGAGAAGATACCCCGAGGCGAGGAGAGATCCCGAGGCGAGGCCGCGGGCAACCCCGAAACGTAATCGAAAGAATGACAAGGAAACTGAACCGGGGACACGACAGAGGATAAATATGATCATGGGCGGATCACAATATTGCCGAGACACTATCTCCGCGATCAAATCCTTTCAAAGGCGAGCCGACGCGAGCATCAACTGGTCCGCGCCAACGAAAAATCCAGACGATATCATCACCTTTAAGGAACGGGAAACCACAGGCATTGATAGGCCGCATAACGATCTGCTCGTCATCGAACTAACCGTAAAGGATCACGACGTGGCGAGAGTCCTAATCGATACCGGGAGTTCCGTAGATGTTATCTTTCGGGACACCTTAGTCAAAATGGGGATCGATATGTCCGAAGTCAAATTGACGCCGAGTCCTCTGACTGGCTTCGCTGAGGATACGATAATGACGCTCGGAACCATTAAACTGCCTGTCCGAGCCCGAGACGTGACCAGGATCGTTGACTTCTCAGTCACTGACAGTCCGGCGATCTATAATATCATCATGGGAGCACCGTGGATAAATTCTATGAGAGCTGTTGCCTCGACTTACCATTTATGCCTAAAGTTCCCAGACCCGAACGGGATAAAGACAATCTGGGGAAGCCATCGCTTCGCCGCAATCCCGAGCAAAGCAAAACGCTTTGCCCGAACACAACTTAACTCTTAATCATTAAGCATAAAAGGGTCGTGATGATCTAACCTAGACTCGATAGTCACCTTCGCCTCTGAACGGCACTGATCCTAACCACTACGCCTCTTTCGGCTATGGCTCACCCTATAGAAAAAGATGAGTTGGATAAATTCTTAAATTATTTTGAGTATAAAAAATCAGACATGTTCAAGTGAGTAACTTGAGCACTTCGCTTAGCCGCAATCCAAAACAGAAAAGCAACACTTCGGCTCGATAACAAAGTATAATATCATATAAAATCATAGCATAAAATCTACGCGGATAAAGCCATCCAGGCACTAAGTTTGAAACAGAAAAGCACATTCGATGCATGGATGCGCAACAACAAAAAGTCAAATAAAAACCAAATCAAAGCATGAACATTCGAAGGCATTTTCTAAACTACAGCCTCGGAAGTCTCGACGATCTCGGACACCTTCGACATGTCCTGCTGAGAACCCTTCTCGGCGATCAATTCGTCCACCCTAGGATTATCAACGTTCGACCCTGCGGGATCTTCCACGCCAGCCTTCGAAGCCATAACTTCCGTCGATTCAATAGCGAAGAAGGGTGGGACAGAATCGCTGGAAACCGGAGAAAGCTTCAGATCCTCTCGCAGGTCAGTCGCAAGACGCTCGAACTCTGCGTCAGCATCGGCAAGCTCCTCTTTCCATCCGGTCAAAGTTGCCAACTCTGCATCCAGAGAAGGAGGGTCCTCGCCCATAAGAAGCTCGACGAGCTGGAGATTCCCCTCGGCCTGCACAAACTCAACAACCCTCGTACGGGCAGGCCCCTTCAACTTCTCGATCTTCTCCTCTGCTTGGCAAATTCGATTTTGGAACTTCAGGCCTAGTTCTCTCCTCGCCTCCTTACGCGCCTTTCTGGCCTCAACCTCGCGCAGCTCTCTCTCAGCCTCGAGCTGTCGCTTGAGAGAAGCGATGTCCGACTTGCGTCTGAGCTTCTGCTCGTTGAGACGAACAGCAAGGGCCTCGGCTTTGTCGCGCTTTTTCCTGAATTCGTCCCTCTCGTCCTCAAGCTTCTTCATCCGAGTTGCGGCCTTCTCCAGTTCAATGGAATGTTTTAGATCAACCTCGTCGAGACTAGCCTTGAGAGAAACAGCGTCGCCGCGAGCCTCCTGGATACGATGCAAATCCTCCCGAGCATCTCGTTCATAGCCCGCGATCACCTCATTCGCTGCCTCGATAAACTGAAACATTATCACAAGCTCTTTGATTGAAAAAATAAAATGAAAAATATATACACACAAGAGTAGCGGAGACAAATGACAATTACCTTGACTCATTTGAGCGCCATCTTGGCGTACTTCTTGCTCAAAGCAAGATTATCTGGCGCGGGAAGACGATCTCCTGGACGAGTGATCTTAGAGAAGAGCATCACGGACGCTGCAGCCTCATCAGCAGGCGCATCCGAAGCAACTATGGCATGATTCGCGTCGGGAACAGACACAGAAACAGGAGGATACTTCTTCACCCTCTTCCTTGGGATAGTTGCATCGCCCGTCTTATCGTCGCCTGATGCGATGTGCTTAGAAGACCTTTTACCCACTTCGCCTCCATCAGCTTGAAGAGTCACCTTTGATTTCTCCACATGACGAGACAAAGAGGATCCCTCGGGTCGCTGGGAAGACTTCAAACCTGCGACGATCTCGGAGGAAACTCTGGGTGCTCTTGACCTCGCCTCGCCCGAAATCTTCGAAGCAGTGCCCACCTCGCCCAAGATCTTGGAGTTCGCGTCTGCCTCTCCCGAAACTCTGGGGCTCGCCTCCTTCGACCTAACTGGTTCTTTCTCATTTTCTCCCGCTCGCTTCTTGGCTTCCATCGCCTTTTTTGTTGTGAAGAGTCATTTTGGCCGCCAGCTTGTAAATCGGATCGGCGTCGGATGAATGAGAAGATTCAGAGTAATCTATATCGATCCCGAGGTTGAAAGCTCGAGCACGTTCAACCCTTTGCAACGTGAAGCTCCTCGTCCAATAAGTCCTTCTCTCGTAAAAAAAGCTTGACCGAGTCGAGAAAACCTTCGGGAATCCTTAGCACGATCTGACGCTCTGCAACAAAAAAAAACAATTGTTAGTATCGATACTCACATCGACTCGGGTACAAAATTCCTAAGTTTGGCAACGATTCGCTACCGATTCGCCCCCAGTCCGTCTTGATCTTCTCGAGACATACTGCAGGCACTGAAGCATCATTTATCGAAACAAAAAAGAAACGGCTCTTCCAGACTCTGTCATTACTAGGAAACCCGTGGATAATCCGCCAGTCTCTTTAGTTACCGATGCAGTACGTCTTGGATTTTGGATTCCTACGAATATCCAACAAGTTCAGAAGATGACCAATAGTAAGCTCCACCTCGTGCTCGTAGCTGAGAACGACAAGACAAACAAGATGGCGAAGGCCTCGAGGTGTACTCTGGGCCAGGGCGAGCTTGTACTTCCATAGATACAGACAAATAACTTCGGGGATGGGAAACCAAATAAGGCAAAGGTGGAAAAAACTCTCGTAAACTGTAAAGTGCCCGGGAGGTGGATGGTCTGCTCGTTCTGCCGAAGTAGGTAGCAGGAATTCCACCTCTTCGCTAATATTGAAGCGAGCCCTTAGATCCATTAAACTCTCAACAGTCGAGAGCATAGACCCTGGCGGATCAGCCATTTTTCTCTTCGCCCTCTTCCCTTTCGGCAGACTTTCTTTGTGTAGCCTCATCAACTCGGCGAGCTTTCTCTTCGCCATGGCTGGATCCCAATTCCAGTCCTCATCTTCCGGTTTTACCTCCGCCATTTCGGCAACCTGAGAGGGGTGTCCGATTTCCTCTTCACCCTCAACAATCGATTCGCCGCGAGGTCCCCCTTCGCCTTGGTGAGATGACGCGCAGACCTCCACTTCACCTTCGAGATCAAGCTTGCCGCGAGGTCTCCCTTCGCTTCGGTGAGATGATGCGCAGGCCTCCACTTTGCCTTCGAGATCGAACTTGCCGCGAAGTCCCCTTTCGCCTTGGTGAGACAGCATGTCTATCCCTTCTCCACCTTCGACATGTGCCTCGCCAACAGATCTCGTCTCGCCGCGACGATTTAACGCGCCGACCTCATCCTGAAAGTCTCCCTCACCATTGGATCTCGACTCGTCTCGGCTAGACAGCGCGCCACCCTCGCTCTGAGTATCGGCCTCGCCACAAGATCTCGACATCTCTCGGCTAGACAGCGCACCACCCTCACTCCGAGTGTTGACCTCGTCACGATATCTCGTCTCGCCCCGATGAGACAGCGTGTCGACCTCACCCCGAAAGCTTGCTTCGCCACGGGGGTTCGCTTCGCCGAGTCGAGACGACGCACTGTTTTCGTCCCGATAGCTCGATTCATCTCGAAGACTTGTTGCCATGAGAGTTTTTGGATAAGGATTACAGACGGACCAATGTATTCAAGGCGGACGGCGGCGGAACCAGAAAAACCCTAGTTGGGACTTTAACATAAAAAAAAAAGAGAGTGAGAGAGAAAACAAACCTTGGAAATTTGTGGAAGTTGGAGATAATGAAAAGTGAGGAGAGACCTCGCTACTTATAGACACTTCAACGCCTCGCCTCGGGAGTATGCGAGATAATTACAGTCTCTGAGGTGGATCAATCTCTATACGGGCTTTTTAGGGCCCAAAAAGATCAAAAGTCAAGGCCCAATAAGAAATCCACGAGATGATGTATTGAAAAAATTCTAAGTATAAGAGAAGGGATGGCGAGGCCAAAACACAATGTCTTGACGAAGTGAGGGCGAGGTGAAACACACCACCCGATGGGGCTAAACACCTCACCCGCGAAACTAATCACCGAACCTCGCCTATATAACAAGACACTTCGCCTCGTCCACGAATAGGATCACTTCGCCCACGCAGCACATTACCTCGCCCAAGCTAGGCGAAGCAAGGCATTTTCACCTCGCCCTGGCAAAGAGAAACAAAGCTTTTTGGCCTCGTCCCGGCGAGGCGAAGCAAAGCATCTTCGCCTCGTCCCAGCGTGGAAAAGCAAAGCAATTTGGCTTCGCCCCAGCTAGGCGAAGCAAGGCATTTTCACCTCGCCCTGGCGAGGGGAAACAAAGCCTTTTGGCCTCGTCCCAGCGAGGAAAAGCAAAGCAATTTGGCCTCGTCCCGGCGAGGTGAATGAAGGCATTTTCACCTCGCTCAAGCGAGGAGAAGCAAAGCCTTTTGGCCTCGTCCCGATGAGGCGAGGCAAAGCATCTTCGCCTCGTCCCAGCGAGGAAAAGCAAAGCAATTTGGCCTCGTCCCGGCGAGGTGAAGCAAGACATTTTCACCTCGCCCAGGCGAGGAGAAAGAAAGCCCTTTGGCCTCGTCCCGGTGAGGCAAAGCAAGACATTTTTGCTTCGCCCAGCCGAGGAGAAACAAGGCCTTTTTTGGCCTCGTCCCGGCAAGACGAAGCTGAGCATTCTCACCTCGCCCAGGTGAGGAGAAACAAAGCAACTTGTCCCCGTCCCGGCGAGGGGAAGTAAAGCGTTTTCGCCTCATCCTGCCAGAACAAAGCATCTCATCCTGGCGAAGCAAAAACTCTTGACCAGTGATCTTGCCTCTCTTAACACCTCGTCATCCTCATCTTTGAGTCTAACGAGCTGGGGGGCTAACTGTTGGGGTCGGTTTTCACCCTAGCGAGATCAACAGGAAATTGGCTAAGTATAGAAGTTATTCTTGGTGATGCCCAGACTTCGCACGGGCGAAGCCGGTCACTTTCCCCAAACCGTGTACAGACGAGATGAACCACGCGAAAGCCTGGGGAAGCCAATCACCTCGCCCAAACCGTGCACGGCGAGGTGAACCGTGCAAAACCCGGGCGAAGCCAGTCACCTCGCCCCAAACCGCGCATGGTGAGGTGAACCGTGCAAAACTCGGGCGAAGCCAGTCACCTCGCCCCAAACCGTGCATGGCGAGGTGAACCGTGCAAAACCCGGGCGAAGCCAATCACCTCGCCCAAACCGGGCACGGCGAGATGAACCGTGCAAAACCCGGGCAAAGCCAGTCACCTCGCCCCAAACCGTGCATGGCGAGGTGAACCGTGCAAAATCCGGGCGAAGCCAATCACTTCCCCCAAACCGTGCACGGCGAGGTCAACAGTGCAAGAACCGGGCGAAGCCAGCTGTCTCGCCCAAATCGTGCACGGGCGAGGAAAAACTTCAAATCAAGCCCAAGGGCGAAGGCCCACGAAGCAGTAAAGCGAAGCCCCATGTAAAACCCAAGGCGAAGCGATGTGCAAGTGGGCCGAGCCCAAATCCACGAAGAAGTCTGAAGCGGTGTTTACCCTAGAAGACGAAGCCTTGAGGAAGGGGGCGCCGCGAAAGGGATAAGAAAGGATTATCTATGCAAATATACTTCGAGATCTTCGTTTAGATTACGACTAGGAGTTGTATAAATAGAGAGTTTAACTCATTAGCGAAATGATTTTTCTCGACCTAGCAAAAGACTTAGCAATACACTTGTACCAAAAGCTTATCAAAGCAGCACTAATAAAATCACCATCTTTGGATCTTTTCTCTCTCGTGTTTACCTTAGAATCTTTACGTTCTCTTTTATTTTTTAACAGACAAATTCTATTGTGTGAAATCCAGCCTACACACAAAGTCTGAGGCGTCACACATCACGTCAAATGATAGATCCCAGTCAGGAGGTTGCACAATGGGAGCAGTCACTAAGGCTTGCTTGATCTGCTGAAAGGCTGAATGACACTCTGCAGTAAACTCAAACTTCACATCCTTGTAAACAGAGCTGTGAGTGGTCTTGCAAGTTTGCTGAAATCTTTGATGAATCTCCTGTAGAATCCAGTATGTCCCAGAAAACTCCTCACTGATTTCACACAATCTGGTGGCTGCAGACTTGTCATCACCTCAATTTTCGCTCTGTCCACCTCAATGCCTTCTCCAGAGACTCTGTGCCCAAGTACAATCCCATCTCTGACCATAAAGTGGCACTTCTCCCAGTTCAGAACCAGGTGCTTCTCTTCACATCTTGCAAGCACTTGACAGAGGTTGTCTAGGCAGTCTTTGAAAGAGGATCCATACACTGATTTTTCATCCATGAAGACCTCTCCATATACTTCTCAATCATATCAGTGAAGATGGAAAGCATGCACCTCTGAAATGTCGCAGGAGCATTAAAAAGTCCAAATGGCATCCTGCGATATGCAAAGGTGCCATAGGGACAAGTAAATATGGTCTTCTCCTGGTCATCTGGGTAAATGAGGATCTGAATGAAGCCAGAGCAACCATCCAGGAAGCACCAGTAGGAGTGATTTTCCAACCTCTTCAGCATCTGATCAATGAATGGCAATGGGAAGTGATCCTTCCTTGTTGCAGCGTTGAGCTTCATGTAGTCAATGCACATTCTGTGTTCAGTGATGGTCCTTGTAGGAATCAGCTCATTCTTCTCATTTTTCACCACTGTGACTCCTCCTTTCTTTGGAACCACATGTACTGGACTAACCCAAGTGCTGTCTGAAATGGGATAGATGATCCCAGCAGCTAGAAGCTTCATGATTTCCTTCTTCACCACATCCTGCAGATATGGATTCAGCCTCCTCTGATTCTTAATTGATGACTTCGACTCATCCTTAAGGTGTATCCTGTGCATGCACAACTCTGGAGAGATACCTGAGATGTCATCAGGAGAATAGCCAATAGCCTTGCGAAAAGTGCGCAGCTTGCTTAGCAGTAAAGTGAGCTCTGCATTGTTTAAGGAAGCACTGACAATAACAGGATATGTAGAGTTAGGTCCCAGAAAAGCATACCTTAGACCTGCAGGGAGCTGTTTGAGGTTGATTTCAGGAGATTTTTCTTCACTCCAATCGCCAAGTTTTGCAGCCTTTACAGAGGTTCCAACCAGTTCTTTCTGTGCTACCAGCTGCATGACTTGCTCACTTGCATCCAGCATCTTGATATACCCAGCAGTAATGTCATCTAGATGCTTTGTCTCTTCTGCAGAAGCTGTCAATGCTCTCTCCAAAGGGTATGTGGGATGCATTTATTGGAAAATCTCTTCTGCAAGGCTGGTGAGGGAGTCCACATATAATGTGTGACTATCAATTGTTGGTCTCTTCAACAGCTTGTCCATACCAAATCGCCCACATTAAGGGCTATGCTTCCTTTCCTGACAGCTATGATGGCTCCTGCAGTGGCTAGGAATGGTCTTCCCAAGATCAAGGGGTCGTTTGGTTCTTCCCCATAAGCTAGAACCACAAAGTCTGTAGGGATCATGCAATCTCCCACCTTAACTGGTACATCTTCCAAAATTCCTCCAGGGATCCATACAGATCAATCTGCTAGGATAAGGGAGATCCTGGTTGGCTGAAAATCGGTCATGCCCAAGCTGACAGCAACTGAGTGAGGCATCAGATTAACACTTGACCCCAAATCACAAAGATACCTCTCAAACCTCTCAGAAAAGATTGTGCAGTCTAGGACAAAGCTGCCAGGATCTCTCAGCTTCTCTGGTATCTTGTTTTGTATCACTGCACTGACCTGCTCTGAAATCAGCATTGTCCCTTGCTCAAGCCCCAGATTCTTGGTTATCATCCTTTTCACATATCTCTTGATCACAGGAGTACTCCTTATAGTATCAATCAGAGGAATCTCAACCACAAGCTTATCCATGATAGTTTGATCCTAGCATCCTCCAGCTCTTGTTTAGGCTTCTTCTAGTTCCTTGGGTAAGGCTCTTTTGGTTTGTAAACCCTTTCTTCTGCATTTTCTGGAGTTTGAAATATTGCAGTCTGCTTCTGTAGGGGGTGTTGATCGACATCCGGGGTGGTGTGTCGATCGACACTCTCCTCTGCATGTGGTGTCGACGGTCTACCCTGCTGCTTGTCGACCTTGGTCGATATCTCTTCGCCTCGAGTCAAAAAATCGTGAGACTCCTCTGGTGTCGATCGACACCTTTCAGAATTGGCAAAATCATCCTCTTCAAAATCTTAAAGTTGCTCGAAATCTTCTGCACTAAGACCCTTCTTCTGCACTGTTTGCAGGTTCTTTCCACTCCTCAGCGTGATGGCATTGACAGAGTGTCTTGGGTTGGTATCTGTTCTTCCTGGAAGAAATCCATCTTATCTTTTTATAGCTCCAGCACTTTGAGCAACTTGAGTATCAAGAGTTTTGACATGGGTGTTAAGGGCTTCGAATTTGCCATTCAAATCCTAGTAGAGAGCATCAATCTTCCCATTGAAGTCAACTGTGATCTTTTGCTGACCCTCTAGCAGCTGTTCAAGCATGGCTTCCATCTTACTTGAAGCTGATGGTGCAGGTGGTGGCTGATAAGAAGAGGAACCATAGTTCATACTGAAGTTGTTGTTCTGGTAAGGCTTCTGGTATTCAGGCTTCTGGAACTGAGGCTTGGGAGTGTAACCAGAAGAACTCTAGTTTCCTGTGAAGTTGCTCCTCTGATTATTTCCAATGAATCCTCTGCTCCCTTGCTGATTGTTATACCTTTGACCCTGAAAACCAGCCCCATTGATGTAGTTGACATCTTCTTCTTCAAACTCTTCAGCTGGCTCAAATGTCTCAATCTCAACAGCAAACTGAAAAGACTTCTTGCCCACCTAAAGGTTGTGGACAGAATCCAGCTTAGCCTTTATCTCAGCAGCAAAGTGATTACTCCCATGATTTCCAGCGATTTTCTGTCTCTCATAATCAGCATTCTTTGTGCTGTTGATGGAAGCCAGGTTCTCAATCAGTGTGATGGCATCAGCTGGGACTCTAGTGTTGAAGTTCCCATTGCTTGCAGCATCCAAAGCCATCTGGTACCTCCAATCAATCCCTCTGAAGAAGATACCCAACAACTGCACCTCATTGTAGCCATGATGTGGGTTCTCTTTCTGATATAGCTTGAACCTTAGCCATGCTGCCTTGAAAGCTTCAGATGGACCTTGGGAGAAGGAAGCAATTTTCGTCCTCAACTCTTCTGATCTTGCATCATCATAAAACTTGTTGAGAAAATCACCCTTGGTGCTCTCCCAAGGGGTCAAAGAGCCAGGTTCTAATTGTTTCAACCAGTGGGCTGCATCTCCTCCCAAAGAGTAAGGGAAAAGCTTGCAGAATAAGAAATCATTGCTGACTCCATTGGCTTTAACACTTGTGGCCAGATCCTCAAACCTCTCTATGTGTTCCATAGGGTGCTCATGTGGAAGCCCATGGAAAGGGTGCTGACCCACAAGCTGGTAGTATGCACGCTTTATTTCAAAGTCATTTCTCTGGAGGACAGGACGGCGGATTGCAGCTCTATTTGCATAGAACTGATCAGGCCTATTGTAATCTCCCAGGGTCCTCTGTGGAAAACGCCCATCAGCATTTCCAGCATCTTGTGATTAATAATGTTTCCACGTCTATAAAACAACCTAAGATCCGATTTCTAGGTAGTCAATCTTAAAATCAGTGTTAAAGCAATCCAGATGAAGAACCAAATGATTTATCCTTCCAGTTTTGCAGTTCTAACAATTCATTATCAACCTTTCAATAACCCAAAACCTAACTAGCAAATTACTCAGACATAGAAATTGATACACAAATCATGACTGAATAATATTTCATTAAAAGATAGAGTAAAAGACAAAGGGGGTTCGAAATTCTTCTCTAACAGAGTACGGATTTGTCTCCCCAAAAGCTCTGAATCTAATCTCTCTCTTAGCCTCAATGAAAACAAGATGAATGTATGACAATGGCTTTCAAAACCTAAATACAACTATAAACACGACTGTGGCAAGTTTGCAAATAGTAGGAAACTTCTTGGCCGAGTTGCAATTCTTCAAATGAGTTTTTAGACTCCTTCTCGCGACCATGATCAGTGTCGATCAACACTAAGTGGCTGGTGTTGATCGACACCATGCTCCAGAATGCTCTCCGACTTTGTCTTTTCAGCATCAGCTTCAACATAGCTCCAAAAAGCTCCAAAATTCACAGTTATGCTCCAAACGTACCTAGACCTGCAAGGACTCTAAAGAACTCGAAAATACCAAAAAGACTCTATAAACAATACTTATATCATGGTCAAAAACCAGTAAAAAGCATGATATATCACATCCCTAAACACGACTAGGGCAAGGTTGCAAATAATAGGAAACTTCTGGGCCAAGTCGCAAATTCTTCAAAGAGTTTTTAAGGCTCCACTTCGCGTCCACGATCGGTGTCGATCAACACTGAGTGGCTGGTGTTTATCAACACCCTGCTCCAAAATGCTCCCCGACTTGGTCTTTTTAGCATCAGCTTCAACATAGCTCCAAAAGGTCCCAAAATGTCCAATTATGCTCCAAATGTACTTAGACTTGCGAAGACTCGAAAAATACAAAAAAAATTCTATAAACAAGGCTTATATCATGGTCACAAACCCCATAAAAACTATGATATATCAAAGCTGAAATTTGATATGAAGCTTGCTGCAAAGAGATGCTTGATTCAGCTCAATGAACTGGATCAGATCAGATATCTGGCCTATAAAAACTCCAAGTTATATACAAGGAGAGGACAAAGTCATATCATGATAAGAAGATCATCTGCAGACATTTCGAGCGCAATGACCAAGTACTCCTCTATAACTCTCGTTTACAGTTATTTCCTGGTAAACTGTGTTCTCGTTGGTAAGGTCCCTTCACTGTTAAAAAGGCTAGACCACATGGCGCCGTTGTCTTGATCAACTCCAAAGGAGAGGAGTTCACTGTCAATGGAAATAGGGTAAAACACTATTGGGCGCAAGCCGAGATTCCAGCAGGACACATTGTGTCTCTAGATGATGCACCAGATGTCTAAACAGCAATCAAAATCGAGCTAATGACTTTAAACAAGCGCTTACTGGGAGGCAACGCACTGGTAAGTTTTAGTTTTCCTATACTTAGTACTTATTTTCGTGTACATATTAATTAGTTATTAATTAGTTAAAAACAAAAAAGGGAACCTAGTCGTTATACGGGTGGCGCTCGTCACCCATTAGAGATGATGCTCGTCACCCGTCCGAGGCCAAGGTACGCGATTTATTCTTTCTTTCTTCTTCCTCGTTTCAAAACTGTAAAACACGAACACTTAGAACCAATATCACCCAAATTCGTAACTTTTGTTTTCTTGAACGAAATTGAGTGATTCAAAGCCTAATTCGTGGAGATTTTAGTGCTCTTCCACAATCTCTATTCAGTTTTCAAGATCTGCAAGGTATGTGTTCGGAATCTCCAATTTTCAGTCCGCCATAGGTTTGGTTAAATTCGATTATTGACTTAATTAGCTTGATTTAACTGTTGAATCATGGCTAGTTAGGTTGTATTAGATGAATGCTACCATCCATATGTGACTTTATTGGTTGATTTGCAAGTTTTTGAAATTTTCGAGTTCATAATTGAATTTGCAAAAATCTAGAAATTTTGGGTGATTTGGGTTGAAATTGTGATTGAATAATGTTTCTGGTACTGTTGTGATTATTCACCATTAGCTATTTAGCCCCGATTCATTGATTTTTCGAATTTTTGAAAATTGACTTGTTTTGGTGAATTTTTGGTTATTCTTGATTTGAATTTTCAGATGCCTTCACGCGAGAAGAGACAAAGACCAGCATCTTCATCAAGCGATGCATCAGGTTCAACGCAATCAGACAGCACTAGATCAGTATGCAGGCCACCATGGCCTAAGCGAGAGGATCGGAAAATTGCTTCAGGAGTTGCTTGGGCAGGAACACCGAAGCAGGAGGTGGCGGGAGATACCTGTGTGTTCCGCGTCATACAGGAGGACTGGGTGTAACACCCCCGACGCTATCTAAGCCGGATTTGAACTGATCGGCCGTGCAACAATTAAACAAGAACATGCACGACCAACTATCCGACATAAACCAGACCGAAGATGCTACAAGATCGAACATAACAGACGATCCAGCCAAGACCTTAGAACGAATCCAAAGTCGCAGCCAGTCCATCTGAAAAATTCGATCCCTCTCGGCCGAAGCCTAAGGCTTGCCAACCCGTACCTAAGCCGAGAATTGTGTTAGCCCGGACAAGGCTAGTATCAGATGAAATCGGTCAATATAAAAATAAACTTTATTTGTTTATATATAAAGGTTTCACAAAACATTTCACAAACTTTCCTACTTCGGCCTAATGCCCAAACGATTATACAACATGCATCAAACGTTTATTTTACAAAGGCAACAAAACCTACACTAGCGGCCTAACGTCCCTTGCTTCCCACTACCAGGTTTACTGTCTACTGGTTTCCTGCAAAAGAGAGTAAGGGGTGAGCGCTAATCGCTCAGTGAGTTATGGCTCCCCTAACAGATATAATAATTCCCAACCCAAAACCCAAAATAACACACAACACGCAAATCACACAAATTATGCGTTACTAAACAATCACAATGTCACCACACCATCACCAAAGGCCTAGCGTATTTGATCCTGTCCCTCTCGTGAACACCTATCTCATAACCACAAAGGCACATCAGATTGAACTTCACAAACCCGAGTCCCGTCTTTCGACCGCACACTCGGCAGGCTCCGACTATCTACGGCAAACGCCTGACTATCCCGTCGGATAGAACTCGGCCCTAGGCTGCAATCCCGTCTCTCTGAGTCTTCTCATTTAGCCAGTCCTTCGGCTAAAAATGAGGTAATGAGGTAGGATCAAACCGTCATCACAACTCATCACCAACCACCATAACATTTAGCTAAATTGTCCTAGAACCTCAAATATAAATGAATAACTTAACCAAAGACTACAACAACTCATGCAACTATAATCGAATAAGCATATAGTAGAAACATCACGAAATCTAACAAATGAATCCTAGCAAACAATCACACATCACCACAACTCACAGTGCTTTCGGCTGAACGGTTTATAGACTAGACTTCACTACCACGGATGGGTCCTAGCTTTGCCTCCTCAGCTCCGGTTCTCCTTATATCTGAACGCCCTTTCTCTTCTCTCTTTCTTTCTCTCCTTTCTCTCTCTAGGTCGTTTTTGGTGTGAGTTCTAAATGGCAACGTGATGGAGTATTTATAGGGGTTAAGTAAGCTACCTAGCACATAGGTCAGTCACCGGTCCTATCCACTCTTGATCCTATCCTATCCTATCCACTCATCTATAAAGACAGAATAGCTCACTGGCCAGCTTCGTGCTTATCCATTCATCTATAAAGACGAAACAGCAGTCCATGCTTATCCACGAATCAATGGAGACAAAACAGCAGTCCATGCTTATCTCTTCATCCATAAAGACGAATCAGTAGACATCAGACTGATCAATACTACAAAATCAGTAGCTCCTCTAAAAGTGGCCGTAGAAGTTCTAGACAAATCAGTAGCTCCTCTAAAAGTGTGCAAGACAACTTGGCCGGTCTAAAATTGAAGATTCCCCCTTTTCACGGCAAGTGTGATCCGGATGCCTACCTTGAATGGGAAAAGAAGATAGAACTGGTATTCAACGTTCAGCATTACACTGAGGTGAACCGTGGGAAACCTAAGGAGGCTAATACCAAGGCTCGTGATGTAAAATGTTTCAAATGCGAAGGCCATGGACATTACGCCAATGAGTGCATCAACAAACGTGTTATGGTGTTACTAGAAAACGGTGACATAGAATCAGAGGATGAGCAACAAAAGGAAACAGAGGAGGAACATGAGTTATTGCCAGTACAAGGAGAGTTTCTTATAGCAAGAAGGATATTGACAGTGCAAAGCAAGCCGGAGGAACAAGATCAGCGTGAGAACCTGTTTCACACTCGTTGTTTGGTTCAGGGAAAGGTTTGCAGTTTGATCATAGACGGTGGGAGTTGCGCTAATGTGGCAAACAGTATCATGGTTAAGAAGCTGAGTTTGCAAGCTAGTCCTCACCCCAGTTCGTATAAGCTACATTGGTCGAACGATAAAGGAGAAATGAAGGTCACCGAACAAGTCTTAGTACCACTTGCCATAGGTGAGTATAAAGATGAGATACATTGTGATGTGCTACCTATGGAAGCAAGTCATATCCTGCTAGGGAGGCCGTGGCAATCTGACCGCCGGGTGATACATGATGGATTCTCCAACCGGCACTCCTTTGAGTTTAAGGGTAAGAAGAATACTTTGATTCCCATGACTCCTCAAGAAGTCTACAACGATCAGAAACACACCTTGAGGTCAGCCAAACATTTAAACTTCTTTGCTAAGGCTGGACATGTTAAGAAAGCTTTGTATTCCAAAACACCTATGCTGTTATTTGTTTATAAGGAAACATTAACCACCATGGCTGATCTTACACCGGTGTATCCGAGTGAAATGCAAGCTCTTTTGCAGGATTATGAAGACGTCTTTCCAGAAGAGACACCAACGGGACTACCTCCCATCCGGGGAATAGAACACCAAATAGACTACATTCCCGGGGCAGAATTGCCAAAACGTCCTGCCTACTGTACCAACCCCGTTGAGACCAAAGAACTACAAAAACAGGTGGATGAACTGATGGCCAAATGACATATCCATGAAAGCATGAGCCCTTGTGCGGTTCCAGTACTTCTAGTTCCAAAAAAAGACGATAGCTGGAGGATGTGTGTTGACTGCCGTGCAATCAACAATATCAAGGTGAAGTATCACCATCCCATTCATAGGCTAGATGACATGTTAGATGAATTGCATGGTTCTAACATTTTCTCCAGAATTGATTTATAAAGTGGTTACCACCAGATCAGAATGAAAGAAGGGGATGAATGGAAAACCGCATTCAAAAGCAAACATGGTTTATATGAATGGCTGGTTATGCCATTCGGATTGACTAATGCCCGTAGCACTTTTATGCGTTTAATGAATCATGTTCTTAGGGCGTATATAGGCATCTTTGTTGTGGTTTATTTTGATGACATCCTTGTTTATAGCAAAGGCCTAGAAGAGCATGTAGAACACATTAGACTAGTGCTTGATTTGCTCAGAAAAGAAAAACTATATGCTAACCTTAAGAAGTGTACTTTCTGCACTTCTAGTCTTGTTTTTCTTGGTTTTGTAGTGAGCTCAGAAGGAGTCAAAGTGGATGAGGAAAAGGTGAAGGCCATCCGTGACTGGCCAAGTCCTAAGACTGTAGGAGAAGTAAGGAGTTTCCATGGCCTAGCCGGCTTTTATAGGAGATTCGTGAGGGACTTTAGTACTATAGCTGCCCCACTCACCGAAGTCATCAAAAAGGAAGTTGGGTTCAAGTGGGAAACGGCTCAAGAAGAGGCTTTCCAAAGCCTAAAAGAGAAGCTTACTAACGCCCCTGTTCTTATATTACCTAATTTCTTAAAGACTTTTGAGATTGAGTGTGATGCATCAGGAATAGGTATTGGCGCTGTTCTAATGCAAGACAAGCAACCCATAGCATTTTTTAGTGAGAAGCTTGGAGGAGCCATGCTCAACTATCTGACATATGATAAGGAGTTGTACGCTTTGGTGAGAGCCTTACAAACGTGGCAACACTACCTCTGGCCTAAAGAATTTGTTGTTCACACGGACCATGAGTCCCTCAAGCACCTTAAAGGACAGCAAAAGCTCAACAAAAGGCACGCAAGGTGGGTTGAATTCATAGAAACCTTCCCATATGTCATAAAATACAAACAAGGTAAAGAAAATGTGGTTGTCGATGCATTATCAAGAAGGTACACTCTTCTCACTACTTTAGAAGCTAAGAAGGTACACTCTTCTTAAAGAGCTATATAAAGATGATGATGATTTTTCAGAAACTTTTGCTTCTTGTTTCAAATCTCCTTCGGTTAACTTCTTTAAACAAGATGGGTTTCTCTTTTTTGAGAACCGTCTTTGTGTACCTAATTGTTCTATGAGAGATTTGTTTATCAGGGAAGCACACGGTGGCGGTTTAATGGGTCACTTTGGCGTAGCAAAAACCTTAGAAGTAATGAAAGATCATTTCTATTGGCCACACATAAGACGGGATGTTGAGAGAATTTGTGGGAGATGCAATACTTGTAAACAAGCCAAGTCCAAGGTTCAAAATCACGGTTTGTACTCACCCTTACCCATACCCTCTCATCCGTGGAATGACATTTCCATGGACTTTGTTGTAGGCTTGCCTAGAACAAAGACAGGTAAGGACTCGTTGTAGTGGATAGATTCTCTAAGATGGCTCATTTTATTGCTTGTCATAAAACTTATGATGCTTTGCATATAGCCAATCTTTTTTTTAAGGAGATAGTTCGCATTCATGGTATGCCTAAGTCCATTGTTTCGGATAGAGACACTAAGTTCCTTAGCTTCTTTTGGAAAACCTTATGGTCTAAGCTAGGAACTAAGCTTATGTTTTCTACTACTTGTCATCCGCAAACTGATGGTCAGACCGAGGTAGTAAATAGGACTTTAGGTACTTTGTTAAGAGCTTTGATTAAAAAGAACCTTAAGTCTTGGGAGGATTCTTTGCCGCATATAGAGTTTGCATATAACCATGCTGTGCATTCTGCTTCTAAGTACTCACCTTTTCAGATTGTCTATGGGTTCAACCCCACTTCTCCTTTGGATTTAATGCCTTTACCTTTGACTGAAAAGATAAGTATGGACGGAAAGAGAAAAGTAGAATTGGTCAAACTAATATATTCGGATGCTAAGAAGAACTTAGAAGAGAAGACTAAGCTCTATGCCAAGCATGCGAATAAAGGAAGAGACAAGGTGGTTTTTGAGGCTGGTGATCAAGTTTGGGTACATCTAAGAAAAGAGCGCTTCCTAGCAGAAAGAAAATCCAAGTTGATGCCACGGATTGATGGTCCTTTTACAGTTACAAAGAAGATCAACGACAATGCCTATCAACTTGACCTCCAAGGTAAGTATCCTATTAGCTCAAGATTTAACATTACTGATTTACTTCCTTATGTTGCAGATGAGTCGGATTTGAGGTCAAATCTTTTTCAAGAAGGAGGGGATGATATGAGCATGGGGACATCTAACTTAGAAGATGAGCATGTAGCCGTTCGAAATCAGGATCACGACCAGAAGAAGGCTGAAGAAGTTCTTAAAGTGCAAGGAGGTCCAATGACCCGAGCTAAGACTAAGGCATTTCAAAATGCCTTAGAGGTTCTACTTAATCAGTTTAAGTATGAATCAAGTAATGATGAGGCTACACGTTCTACATTGATCTGCATTGTAGCCGGGGACTAAGCTAGTGGGTTTATGGGACATTTTGTGCTCTTTTTCCCTTAGTGAGTTTTGTCCCACTGGGTTTTCTGACTAAGGTTTTTAACGAGGAAAGTGTTCCCACATTGTCATTGCCCATTAAGCTTAGCCTTGTTCCAAGCCCACTTCTTTCTACCATCTGTGGCTTGGATGTGTCTAGGTTCATTTTATTGTTTTTAGTTGTTTCTTTCCTTGTAGTTTGTGTTATTTTGAACAAGAGTCATGCATGGTTAGTCAAGGGGGTTTGTCCCAAGACTAACTTATTGCTCTCTTGTTGTCCGTTCTCCTTCCTCTCTCTTCTCCCCTTAAGACCGTGTGTTAGCTGTTAGACTAAGTTATTTTATTTTAAGTTACCAATTTGCTCTGTTTTCCTTGCTCTATTTTTCAGGTACTTGCATGAATTTGAGGTCCAAAGGCTCATCAAATCTGATTCCTGCTATTGACAACATCCATAGAAGAAGAGCTGTAAGACATAAAGTACAAGAGTTAGAAGAGCAGATGATGGTAGAGCAAGAAGCTTAGTTACCACATGTTGGTGTCGTAGGACATACACCTTTACAACAAGCTGCAGTACACATGGATGATGCACAAGATGCGTTGAACCAAGCGGCTGGAGTTCAGGGTTTAAGAGTACCAGTTCATTAACCTAGAGTTCAGAGACCTATATGAACTTGTGATGCGCCTGATACTCACCATAACAGGAATGGAATTCGTGCTCCAGCTGTGCACCAAAACCACTTGGAGATCAAGCGTGGGTTAATCAACATTGTGCAAGGAAACAGAATTCATGGTCTGCCCAATGAAGATCCTTTAGATAATTTGGATCAGTTTGAAAAAGTGTGTGGTATGACCTAGATTCATGGCGTTTCTAAAGATGCTTTGAAGCTGTGCTTGTTCCTTTTCAGTCTAGGAGACAAAGCACATCAGTGGGAGAAGACACTTCCACAAGGCTCAATATCTACATGGAATGAGTGCAAAACAGCATTCCTAAAGAAATTCTTCTGCTCAACAAGAACAGCAAAGCTCAGAATACAATTAGCAGCTTTACTCAACATGGGAATTAGACATTTGCTGAAGCATGGAAGCGCTTTAAGTCCTACATTTTGCAGTGCCCTCATCATTGGATCACAAATGATAGTTTGCTGTCTACATTGTACAGAGGAGTGACGCCTAAGTACAGGATGTTGTTGGATACAGCTTTAAGTGTGAATTTCATGGGGAATACTGTTGTTGATGGACTTGCTTTGGTGGAGAATTTGGCACTTTCAGATGGAAATTATGGTGAAGAGTATGACAGAACATATAGAACTGTTGGAAGCGCTGAAGGTGAAAGCACAACTAAGAAGGAGATCAAAGCTCTGAATGACAAGCTTGACAAGCTGTTGAGTGGATCATTCAAGAATGTAAGCTATGTGGGTGAAGTTGATGCTACACAAGGAGAAGATGGGAGAGTTATAGAAGAAGAAGCCTTCTACATGAACCAACAAGGAGGAGGTTTCAACAACTACTGGAATCACCCAAAAGTTTCCTATAGAAGCAAAAATGTGGCCAATCTACAAGATCAGGTCTATCCCTCACAAGGTCCTCAACTAAACCAAGGACCCAAGCCATTTGTTCCTTTCAACCAGCAGCAAAACTTTGCTCCAAGACCACCATTTCAAGGAGGATTTCAGCAACCTAACTTTTAGCCCAGACCAGCTTTTGTCCCACCAGGTTTTGGGAATGCACAAGGTTCTTCTAGTTCACCAGATGGTGAAATGAAGCAGATGATGCAACAGCTGTTAAATGGTCAAGCCAACACCACTATAGAGCTGCAAAAGAAGTTTGCTGAAGTGCATAACAAGATAGACGCCACTACTTGTGACATGAATGGCAAGTTGGAAGCTCTAAGCTAAAGAGTTAAGTCTCTAGAGAGCAAATGAGCTTCATCTTCAAAGACTCAGAACCAATTACCAGGAAAGAGTGAAGCTAATCCTAAAGAATTCTGCCATTTTCTCGCTGAAGAGGATGAAGAGTTTGATGATCAAGATGCTCCATTAGAAGACCTTGGTATGATGCTTCAAGAGATGTTGCTCCATGTGGACATGGTAAAAGCTGAGTGTGGGGGGAATGTCTTAAATGTCACCATTGATGATCAAGAAGCTATTGATATTGTGGAACAGTTCCTCCAAGGGGTATATGAAAGTTTTGATAGAGAAGAAGAGCTTGCTTTGGAGCAAGAGAGAGCTGCAAGAGAAGCTGCTGAGAAGGAAGAGGCATCTCCAACCCGATTCAGCTTCAACAGTGTTCATCAATGTTGTAGCCCCGTGAGTTAACTTGCGTCTGGAGTTGGTTTCAGATCATTCTCATCAGCGGTTAAAACGTGACAGAAGTTTTTGTGAACAACCTGCATCAATCAAGACATAGCCAGCATCGTATGATGTAATCCAGTAGAGAATGTGGACACATCGATCACATGTGATTGATGTCAAGCCACAGGACACTCACATCGATCATCAGCATCGATCGATGTAATGGACCCGAGAAAACCTGATCTCAGCATCGATCAACCACGTCGATCACAGCCTGCTCGATGTCAAGCAACCGAAGGACCATATTGACTGAAGATCAGCTCAGATGATGTGTTTCCATTCCGATTTGGCCTCGGCGTTCTTCATCAACATTGTCGCCATTTTAGTTAGCTTGCGTTTGGTGTTGGTTTAGAGCCATTCCGGTCGGTGTTTTAAGAGTTATGGCGAATAAAGTGAGCATATGTCCATCTGGAGTTTCGACTGATCATCTTGACCGACTTGAAGATCAGCATCGGCGAAAGTTTTCTGTCTTGTTTCAGCTTCCGCACTCTTCATGAAACTTGTAGCCACGGGATTTACTTTTCAGGAGGACTTGGTTTCATGTCATTATGGTATGCTGTTAAAAAGATAACACAAGTTTTGTGAAACCGCTCAACCCAACATCGAGCTACAACATCGTGCGATGTAAACGGGCAGGAGCTTACAAGATCAACATCGACCATCCACATCGACCAAGCAAGATCGATGTTGACCAAGTCAGAAGACCATTTAGTTACAACTTTGCCATTCCGCTTAGACTCCTATAAATACTTAAAATCCCTAATTTTTGGGAACATCCTATTATCCAGCAGTCCTTACCTTTTTTTTTTGCTAATCACATTTTGTACTTTGAATCTTTGGTTAATTTCAATATAGATTTTCATTTTCCTTCCTGTTTAGTCTTTCTAATCATGGTTAGCTATCTATTTCTCTTTGATTTGATAGTTTCAATGGTGATTATAGAGTAGTACTTTTAGGGATTTGAGATGGGTTAGGTTTAAGGAATTTGATGCTTGATCTATGGTTGATTCGTGTTAATTATTCCATTTCCTTTCTTGATTGCTATAGTTAATGCCTAATTAGCCTTAGCTAAGTTAATTAGGACCTTAGGCTCATTTTATGCCCACCATGTGTTTGATGAATTGCCTGAACTGCTTTGCAAGAGAACTGCTTGTCATAGCTCAAGAGATTGACTGTCTAGAGAGTGATTTGGCAATATAGGATTGATAGATTATCTTAATGCTTGCTGTTTATCATTTCACTAATGAGAATTAGTTGTTGATTTGATAATTAGTAAAGAGATTAGTACCAAGAGATTGAATTGGTCATATAAATGAATTTTATGTATAAGGAATAGCATTGTGTGAGTTTGTAAGCATCATAGGTTGAGCTGAGAGTTCCCTACCACCAATTATCCCATCTCAAGTCCTGCTTTTCCTCTGTTTTAGTTCATTTCGAATTTGCACTGTTTTTGCTTATGTTTTAGTTGTTTTGCTTGCTGTTCACTCTTAGTTTAGGTGTTTGCTTCAATTATGTATGATCATTTAGGTTGTTAGACATTTAAACTCTATCTATCTGCTTGAATTTGGAACTCTATTGCATTCCTACTGTTTCAATCATCCCCTTTTGGATTGATAAACTCAATACTACAATGACTAATGTAGGTTGAGGATTGAGATAAGCTAAAAACCTACATCAATTTGGCGCCGTTGCCAATAGGAGAATGCTTTGTTCAGTAGGATTTGTAGAGATCTTGAGATCAAGCTTTTTTATTTTCGTTTTTGATTACTGATTTCTCTTTGGGTCTAGAATTTCGTTTGTAGGTACCAAAACACTTGCTCTTAAGTGTCTACAACTACGACTGAGGTTCAAGGTCAAAGATTTTGGGTTTGCTACATCAGATATCAGCTGTGGAAGCATGGAAGAACATCAGTTTGCTGCTTGTTTTGGTTTGCAAGGTCCTCAAGGAATTCACGACTTACAAGGACAGCAAGGTCAAGATGGTTTACAAGGAGCTTGGGGCATGAGAGGTCAAAGACGATTGAGACCTATAGGTGCTGCTGATAGCCCTTTAAGTTATACTTGAAGACAAGGTATTCTTCCACCTATGGAGACTCACCACTATGAGATAAAGAGCAGCATGATTTCTATGGTTCAAGAAAGGAAGTTCTTTGGCTTGCCTAATCAATATCCTCTTGAGCATTTGGATCATTTTAAGAGGATATGTGCTATGACAAAGCTTATTGGAGTTTCAGATGATCGATTCAAGCTCAGATTGTTTTCATTCTCTTTAGGTGAGAGAGCTCAAATGTGGGAAAGGTCTTTACCACAAGGAAGCATCACCTCTTGGGAACAATGCAAAGGAGATTTCCTCACCAAGTTCTTCGCTCCTCCTAGAACTGCAAAATTCAGGAATGAGATCACAAACATCAAACAATGGTCTTATGAGAGCTTTGAAGACACCTGGGAAAGGTTTAGAGGCTTCAATCAGCAATGTCCTCATCAAGGCTTCACCAAATAAATGCTTCTCTTCACACTCTATAGAGGTGTTATACCAAGAGTAAAAATCCTTCTAGATACAGCTAGTAATGGTTATTTCCTTGGGAAAGATGTGGATCAAGGTTGGTTATTGATGGAGAAAATGGCACTAAGTAATTGGGACTATGCTGATGAGTTTGAGCAGAATGCAAAATGAGCTGAAGAGAAGTTGGAAACAACAAGGCAAGAGATAAAAGCTATGCAAAAAAAGGTGGATATGTTGTTAAATGGAGGCCCTTCCATTCAACACCATCAAGACTCTTCTTCTCAACCACTAGGCGCTATAACCATAAGCAAGGGAACATGATACTCCCTACTACTCCTATGCAGCCTGCTTGGCACCTCAACAACAACCAAGCAACCAGCTTTCTCAAAATTTGGACATCAAGCAACTTTTCCTTCAAATGCAATAAGACCAAACTGCTGAAATTCAAAAAAGCATGGCTGAAATTCAGAGATGCATGGATGAAGCTCAAAGAAGCATGGCTTCTGAAATTCAAAGAAGTATTGACTCCACCAGCATCAACTTCCAATTCCAAATAGACTCTTCGAATATGAAGCTGAGTAGGCAAGAGAACAATGCTCAGCCAATTACCTTCAAGAGGCCCTTAGAGTATTTCTATGATAAAAAATTGAAGAGACCCTTAGATTAGATGAAGCAATAAAGAAGCTGTCTCCACCTCTTAAGCAAAAGTATCTTCCAATGTTGAAAGAAAAGGAGGTTTGGGAAGGTAGAGCTGCTAAAGAAGAGGTTCTCACTAAAGACAAAGAAACCCAGGTTACCAAGCTTGAAGATCCTGGTTGTTTTACACTACCATGTGAATTGGGAGAACTCTCTTTCAAGAGTTGCTTGTGTGATCTTGGGTCCAGCATCAACCTTATGCCACTCTCTACTGCTAAAACCGTGGGCCACACTAGCTTCAAGGAAAGTAATGTGTCTCTAACCCTAGCTGATGGGTCAAGAAAACAACCAGTTGGGTCTCTTGAAGATGTTCCATTGATGATTGACAAGGTGAAGGTACCAACTGATTTTCTGGTGCTAGATATAAAGAGTAAAGGGGAGACTCCAATCATCTTGGGGAGACCATTTCTGGAATCTGCTGGTGCTGTTTTTGATGTTAGGAATGGCATTATTGAGTTACGGTTGAAGGAAGACAAGGTGGTAAGGTTTGACATCAAGAGGACCAAGAAGGGAGATAAGGGACAAGCTTACTTTATGAAGACTGAGGAATGGAGTTTTGCAGGTGAGAATTGGCCTCTCTACAAGTCACTGTCAGCCACATTCACAGGCCACTCAGGAAAGGATCCACCAAGAAGTTCTCTAACTCCCTATCAACCCAACTAAGGAGCAAGAAAAGTCAATCTTAGTGACTCTAAACAAGCAAACTTGGGAGGTATTTCCATGTTATCCTTGTACATATTTTTGCCTTTTAAGTTTGTGTTTGTCTTTCTCTTTTGATCATAGGAGCAGGTGGAGTTTAATGCAAGGGGTTAGCTGAATTAGTCCATGTTCTAGCCAGCATCGATCAGGAGCATCGAGCTAGTCACGATCGATGTAGCCAACATCGGACGCCAACATCAAGCAAGGGAGATCGATGTCAACTGAGCAAGACCACATTGATCACTCACATCAATATTACATGCATTCATATAGGACTAGCTTGGTTATTTAATTTGAGAACAATGATATTACATATTTGTTAATGGTAGTAGTTTTTGAAAATGAAGCCCTTGTTTTTAATCCTTTGATGCATTTGATGTTGAACTAGAAATAAAGCTGAACCACTTTTGGAATTTGCATATGTGTGAGCCTTCTTTGAGACTGAAGCATGCTTTGAAATGATTTTAACCTTTGTTTAAGTGGAACTTAATTTGAATTTGCAACTATCATGTCTTATGCATTTGTGATTGATGTCATGGATAGTTTAAAATATTTGGATCTTCTTATTCTCTTTTGACACTCTCTAAAGGATCCATTTAGATTTCCACACCTGTAACTAAACCTCCTTTCAAGCCAAGACATTAATAGTGTGAGATTTGTGAGGCCTCTTTCCTTCATGGTTGTTGCTTAGCAAAAAGTGTTGGGTTGGAACTACAAGGGAAGTATTTCCATTGTAGAACTAGCTCACTCTTGAGCTGGATAGGCTAGGATGTTTGGGATATGGCTTGGGATTTATTTTGGGTTTGGTTTAAAAGAGAAGCAAAGAAGAAAAGAAGTCAAGGCAAAAAGAAAAGGAGTGTGACACAAGCAATGATGAAAATGGCGTTTCTAAGTTCAAAATAATAGAAGGCTCATGTTCAAAGAAGAAAAGAAGATGCAAGAAGTACAAAGCAAGCGAATCAAAAAGCGAAAGGCAAAATAAGCACCAGCATCACCAAATAAAGGGAGCCAAATTCAAAGAAGCAAACCGCCACCACATGAAGATTCAAAGAAGAAGTGTCCTCCAAAGAGCTTAAAAGAGAAGAGTTCTTGGGTTTCTTAAAGGGTTTAAAGTTCCTAAAAAAGGGTAGCATAGGCGGGTTCACATTAATTAGCTAGAGTTAGGAACATTTCTTATAGCTCTTGGATAGATGGGAATCTTCCTTTGTATGTGTAAATTGTTCTTTGACACTTGGCATTTTGCCATAGCACAGCCATGCTTTTCATTGAGAGAACCCTTGAAACACCAAAACCAGTTTAAATAGTGGAATAATTTTTATTTCACTAAGCCTTGTCCTTTAGCCAAATGACACATTTGCATTTATATAAGCATGATTTACGGTTTGAGCTTAATTGAATGTTAAAAAAATTGTTTGGTTTAAGGAGCATGTGTAGGTTGATAGCATTGTGATCATTCTTGCTTTGTGATGAAAGAGGCTAAGTGTTTAAAGTATTCTTCCATCAAGTGCATTCAAGAATTAAGAACATGGACTTCATTTTGATTTATTGTTAGCATTTTTAGAGATATGAGTTCCCATTTTAAAACCTCATCACCATGTTAAGTGTTTGTTTGCTTGAAGGCAAGCAAAGCTAAGTGTGGGGGTGTTGATAGCTTGCTCTATTAGAGCATTTTAGGCTGCATTTCATGCATCTTTTCCCTTGTTTTTGTATTATACTTTATTATTTTAGTATCATTTGCACTTAGAATCAACAATGCATGCATTTAGTTTAGGAATGCATACATATGCATACATTTGAATAATTGTGGTGCTTTTCAGGTGTTTGTGGAGGTTTTACAACTTGGGGAGGAGATGGAAGCAGCTCACATTCGAAGAAGATGCCAAAGAAGGAGCTTTGCAAAGTTTGGTTCCATATCAAGGAGGAGCATCGCGCAAAACCTTTGTGGAGTGTGCCTGATGTGAGCCAGAGGATCGGATTGAGGAGTCTAAGGCATTGGTCTGCATCGAGGTGCTGTGTCGAGTAGGGAATGCTGCACATGCTGATATGCGCTGCACGAGCCATATTGGGGTTGTACATCGAGCAGAACACTGTCCGACAACCTCGATACAATTTATCCGCGCGCTGACCATTGAATTTTTGTTGAGCATATCTTGTTTTTAGGGTTCTTATCCTTCTGTTGGTTCCCTATTATAAAGGAAAACCACAAACATTATCTTTATCTTATCTTATGCTATATATCCTTATCCTTATCTTTCCATCTTGTTCTTGCACCTTAAAGGGCGATTTGCTTTAGATCTATTTCCTTTAATAAAGTTTGTATTTTTATGGTTTAATCTTGTCTTCTGATCTTTGACTTATCACCCTGGTAGTTTAGTTTCCTTATCTTTGCATTTTACTCTCATTTAATCTTGTTTAACTCTAAATAAATGGGATTAAGCATGGTTAGTGAGTAGTTTACCTTAGATTTAGGGTTCTAAATAGGGAATGTGGTGATTAAGATGTGATTAAGGGGTGATTAGGCTCTATTAGTTTATTCTCTGTTGTTTTCTTCTCTTGCAAAGTGATTGGTGTTCATAAATCTTATCCCTATTGATTGAATATGGTATTGTTGATGCATATGGTTTACTTGATGGCTTGATATCTCATTTCTATGCATGGTTTGCTTATTTGGTTTGATAGTTTAGTTTAGTATATGTTTCCTTTGTTCAGTGACACCAAAATGATAGTTCACCTTGTTAGATGATTCACTTAGGGCTAGATAGCGTTGGTTTTTTAGATTTTTGCTTGATGGTTAGATAGTGTGCATCGAAAGATCATGCCTTTGTTTGGTTCCTGTTCATTGCTTAGCATTGTTAGGATTTCACAACTATGAGCTTAAGTCCATATTCTTAACTGGTTGATTAGCTGCATAGGTTCCTATACGGTTCACAAGATTGATAGGTTGATCTGAATTCTCTTTTGGGTGAGAGATGTTTACTTGTTTAATACTTCTCTTAGACTATACTGGTTCTGTTCTTCATGCTCATGGTTGAAGAATACACCATCAAAAGTAGGTTTGACACTTCAATCTTATTGAATAAGATATACTTATTGACGCCAAGCTGATTCTTTTTAGATACATTGTCTAGGATTGCAATATTGAGAATTGCTTGCTTTTGAATGCTTGATGATTACATTTGCTAGAAATCCCTTTTGTCACTCTTGAAAGCCACTAATCCCACTATTGCTTAGAACCTTAGATCTTGGTTTTTATTAGTTATCTGAGATCCGCTTTGCTTAGTTATATTTGCTAGTTTTAATTCAGTCTTCATCTTGCTTAGTGTTGCTTAACTTGTCTTTTATTTGGTTCTTGATTAGTTCTTGCTTTAGATTCATCTTGCATTTCAATTCTGCTTTCTTTTACTGCATTGCTAGGTTGTTAGAGTTACTCTTTCATAATCACAGTCCCCAACCTTGCTTAGCTTACAGCATTGTTTGCATCTCAATATCCACAAGTGTGTTTGACACCTAAGTCCCTATACTACATCTGATTTGGGGTTTAGGAATATTTTGATTAACAAGGGCTTCAAAAACCCTTTGCTTCAGTAATACCCCAGCAATATTTAGAGATGTATGACCTCTATTTTTTCTGACTTGCTTGAAGAAATGGTGGAAGTTTTCATGAACGACTGTAGTCTCTATGGGTTTTTCTTTGGCGTCTGTTTGTTTAATCTTTGTCAGGTTTTACAGAGATGTGAAGACAATAAGCTGTTTCTGAATTGGGAGAAATGCAATTTCATGGTCAAAAAAGGCATAGTGTTGGGGAACAATATTTCTGAGAGAGGCATATAAGTGGATAAAGCTAAGATAGATGGGATGCTGCACTTGGGGCCTCCAAACTCTCTCAAAGGAATCATAAGCTTCTTGGGGCATGCTGGCTTCTATAGGAGGTTCATCAAGGATTTCTCCAAGATAGCAAGTCGACTAATAAGGCTGCTGTGCAAAGAAACAAAGTTTTTCTTTGATGAGAAGTGTTTGCAATCTTTCCTAACTCTCAAGAAGGCTCTAGTAAGTGCACCCATAGTCCAAGCACCTAATCGGGATCTCCCCTTTGAGATCATGTGTGATTCAAGTTATTTTGCTATTGGTGCTGTTTTGGGACAGAGAGTAGACAAGATGTCATCTATTATGCTAGTAGGACATTGGATGAAGCTCAAACCAGATATGCCACAACAGAGAAGGAGCTTCTTGCAGTAGTCTTTGCCTTTGAGAAGTTCAAAAGTTATATAGTAAGCTCCAGGGTGATTGTCAACACAGATCATGCAGCACTAAGACACATATATGCCAATAAGGATACTAAGCCAAGACTCCTCAGATGGATACTTCTCTTACAAGAAGGGCATTGAAAATGTTGTTGCTGATCACCTCTCAAGGCTAAGGATTGATGACTTTATCCGCATCAATGACATTCTACCAGAAGAGCAGTTGAATGCATTGACACTAAGGAAGGATGAAGGGATGAGTTTACAAGAGGGGAGCTACCTTGGTATGCTGATTTTGCTAATTACTTAGCATGTGGAGATGTCCCAACCGGATTTGACGCCTATCACAAGAAAAAGTTCTTCAAGGATGTGTCTCACTATTATTGGGATGAGCCTTACCTCTACAAAAGGGAAGTGATGGGCTGTTTAGAAGGTGTATAGCAGAAGAGGAAGTCAAAGGCGTCCTTCACCACTGTCATGGGTCAACCTATGGCGGTCACTTTGCTACTTTCAAGACAGCACAAAAGGTACTTCAAGCTGGGCTATGGTGGCCAACTTTGTTCAAGGATTCTCAAACCTACATTTCATCCTGTGATGCTTTCCAAAGGAAAAGAGGTATCGGAAAGAGAGATGAGATGCCTCTCAACCCAATCCTGAAGTGGATGTATTTGATGTTTGGGGGATATACTTCATGGGATAATTTTCGTCTTCTTATGGGAACAAGTATATCCTTGTAGCTGTGGACTATGTATCAAAATGGGTGGAAGCAATAGCCAGTCCCATAAATGACGTCAAGGTTGTGCTTAAGCTCTTCCAGTCAATCATCTTCCCAAGGTTTGGTGTCCCAAGATGTGTTATAAGTGATGGAGGAAGCTATTTCATCAACAAGGTTTTTGAGAGCTTGCTCAAGAAGAATGGTGTTGAGCATAAGGTTGCTACTCCCTACCATCCTCAAACCAGTGGCCAAGTGGAAGTATCTAACAGAGGCATCAAATCTATCTTGGAGAAGACTGTTGGGATAACTAGAAAAGACTGGTGTCACAAGATGGATGATGCTCTTTGGGCATATAGGACAGCCTTCATGACACCTATTGGCATGTCACCATTCTCACTTCTATATTGTAAAGCCTTCCATCTTCCTGTGCAACTGGAGTAAAAAGCTCTTTAGACAACAAGGCTGCTATACTTTGATATCAAGACTACCCAAGAGAAGAGGCTTATCAACCTCCATGAGCTGGAAGAGGATAGCCTATAAGCATTTGAAACCTCCACGATTTACAAGGAAAGGACCAAAGCCCAGTCCCATAAATGACGCCAAGGTTGTGCTTAAGCTCTTCCAGTCAATCATCTTCCCAAGGTTTGGTGTCCCAAGATGTGTTATAAGTGATGTAGGAAGCTATTTCATCAACAAGGTTTTTAAGAGCTTGCTCAAGAAGAATGGTGTTGAGCATAAGGTTGCTACTCCCTATCATCCTCAAACCAGTGGCCAAGTGGAAGTATCTAACAGAGACATCAAATCTATCTTGGAGAAGACTGTTGGGATAACTAGAAAAGACTGGTGTCACAAGATGGATGATGCTCTTTGGGCATATAGGATAGCCTTCATGACACCTATTGGCATGTCACCATTCTCACTTCTATATTGTAAAGCCTTCCATCTTCCTGTGGAACTGGAGTAAAAGGCTCTTTAGACAACAAGGATGCTGTACTTTGATATCAAGACTGTCCAATAGAAGAGGCTTATCAACCTCCATGAGCTGGAAGAGGATCGCCTATAAGCATTTGAAAGCTCCAGGATTTACAAGGAAAGGACCAAAGCCCAGTCCCATAAATGACGCCAAGGTTGTGCTTAAGCTCTTCCAGTCAATCATCTTCCCAAGGTTTGGTGTCCCAAGATGTGTTATAAGTGATGTAGGAAGCTATTTCATCAACAAGGTTTTTGAGAGCTTGCTCAAGAAGAATGGTGTTGAGCATAAGGTTGCTACTCCCTACCATCCTCAAACCAGTGGCCAAGTGGAAGTATCTAACAGAGACATCAAATTTATCTTGGAGAAGACTGTTGGGATAACTAGAAAAGACTGGTGTCACAAGATGGATGATGCTCTTTGGGCATATAGGACAGCTTTCATGACACCTATTGGCATGTCACCATTCTCACTTCTATATTGTAAAGCCTTCCATCTTCCTGTGGAACTGGAGTAAAAGCTCTTTAGACAACAAGGCTGCTGTACTTTGATATCAAGACTGCCCAAGAGAAGAGGCTTATCAACCTCCATGAGCTGGAAGAGGATTGCCTATAAGCATTTGAAAGCTCCAGGATTTACAAGGAAAGGACCAAAGCCTTCCATAATAAGAAGATATGGCCTAAGGACTTCAAGGCTGGAGACAAGGTGCTCCTATTCAACTCAAGGCTAAGGTTATTTCTTGGAAAACTCAAGCCCAGATGACAGGTCCTTCCAAGATCAATGAAGCACTTCCCTATGGAGATGTGACATTGTTCAACCAAGAAGGAGGAGACTTCACAGTGCATGGGCATAGACTGAAGCCTTACATGACTAGTGAGACACTTGTAGATGATACAGACATTCACCTCCAAGAACATCCAGCTGGCTAAGGAGCAAGAAAAGTCAAGCTTAGTGACTTTAAACAACCACTCTTATGAGCTATTTCCATGTTATCCCTGTCTAGCTTTTTCATGTTTTTCTTGTTTCTTTTAGTGTCCAGGAGAATCTTTAGGCACCAGGGATGAGATCAAGGAAGAACAACTGAGTTAAAAAGGAGGATGAACTCGCAGGGGAGTCTTATCGGGCAGAATATCGATGCGATCAGGTCAATACGCATAGTATCGAGGTATATATGAGGCTATCTCACCCAATATCGCGTGTCTCTACGCCTTTGTCGATCTATGTATCGGACAGGATGGAGGTCGATACATACAAGAGGAGCTTGTATCGACCGGTGTATCGAGGGAGACAATGCTAATATGCCTTAACAGGAGTGCGATGGCGATTTCTGTGACAAAGCGTCAAGGCATATTGACATTTGTATCAGCTAGTCAGCTCGATACAACTCACCCACGCGAGTATCGATCAATGTACCAATGTTCCACACCGATACCTGATATATCATGGTTTTTATGGTTTTTAACCATGGTATAAGTCCTTTTTATTGAGTCTTTTTGGTCTTTTTAGAGTCCTAGTAGAGTCTTTGCAGGTTATAGCATGACTGGAGCATAATTGGAGATTTTGGAGCTTTTTGGATCATTGCATGAACCAACCCCCGAAGGAAGCAAAAACATGAGAAAAACCGAAAAAAAAAAGATAAAAAGAGAGTCAGTTTGTTCAGTTGGCTTTGATGATGTTTTGTGAACTTGTTGAACCATGGGTTATGTTTCGTTTAGATGTTTTTGATGTGTATTTTGAGTGCTCCAATAGTCCGACTTCGGAGTACACATGATGGCGTTGCATTAACACGTCCAACATGACGATTCTGGAGTATCAGCCATGGTGACGATCATCACCACTAAGAGGTGACGCTCGTCACCCACTCCTTCACGAGGTATACTTTTCAAACTCAGTTCTATACGATCACTTGCTTCTTTTTGACCAACTTTAGGCTTAAAAACACTAGGGACAGTGTTGTTTTAAGTCTGGGCGAGTTGGCTACTGACGTTATGCACATTTTGTTTTGTTTTGAGAGTCTAAAAGTTGAGTCAAAAACCTGTTTTATAGAGTCAAAATTTTGAAACTGTCAGTTTCTCTTGGAACTAACCACAAAACGTTAATACTTGTAAGAACCATTGCCACAATAGTTGATTACAAGTCCTGCTAAGTTGAATGTCATAAGTAGATCAGTCTAGCAAAGAAGGTTTAGGTTCTCAGAGAATCTGGAAAATTTGCTGTTAGCTCCACCTTAATGAACTTTAAACTTCTTATCTTGGAGCTTGATTCTCATTGATCTTGATTTTCTCTTTCAGCACTAACAAGGATGTTTAGATACAGTTTCTCTTTGATCTTTCCTGATACATCTTTTAAGAGTTTAAGTCTATAGAATGGTGCATCATGACCCTATCTCCTTACAAGGAACAACAGTAGTGAACACTCAAGAACCTGTCTCTTCACAAAGATTACAAGTACTGAGTAGCACCATATCTTAGACTGCAAAAAAAAAAATGAGAAAAAAGTTGAAAAATCGAAAATATCCAAAGGAAAATATCAAGGGAAGAGAAAATAGGAGAGGTGTGTTGAGATTGATTTGTTCAGTATGAAGGAAGAGAAAGAGTCTATAAGTAATTGAGTTGATAAATCCTTGATGAGATATCACACTTAGATAAATAAAAGGAGTTAGGAGTAGATATTTCGGATTTCTTGAAAGAGCTTGAACTGGATTTGAGAGATTGCTCTTGTGATGCTTAGACTGAAATTTGATCTTGTGTTGACTATGTGGTATGTGGATTCGAAAGTATTGATCAATGTGGTGTTCCTGATGTTTAGCTCACTGTTTCTTTTTTCAAACCTCGACCATGTTCTTTGTCTGATGTTTGCTTGAGGGCAAGAAAAAGCTATATCTGGGTGAGTTGAGATATCACGGTTTTTATGGTTTTTAACGATGGTATAAGTCCTTTTTATTGAGTCTTTTTGGTCTTTTTAGAGTATTAGTAGAGTCTTTGCAGGTTATAGCAAGACTGGAGCATAATTGGAGGTTTTGGAGCTTTTTGGATTATTGCAAGAACCAACCCTGAAGGAAGCAAGTCAGAACCGTTGTCCTGCAGTGGGTGACGATCGACACCACTTATAGGTGATGCTCGTCACCAGCCTCTGAAGAGAAATCGCGACTTCTATTCAAAGATTGAAAGGAAATGGTAGTTTTGTCCCAGAAGTTCTATTATTTATAAGAAGACCCCAGCTCATGTTTTAGCTTGTATATTAGGTTTTTCAGCCATTTTTTGGCAGATATCTTCTATCTTAATTTGTACAGAGCTTTTGAGAGAGATTTATAGCAGAGCTTTTGGAGAGACAAATCAGGCTCCTTCAGAGCAGATTTCGAACTCTTTTATCTTAATTTCTTATTTCTTTTATGCAATCTATTCTGTTCATGATGTTTTCTCAATTCGCCATGTCTGAGTAGTTTGTTACTTAAGTAAAGGTTGATGAAGAATTTGTAGAAATCTATTGGTTCTTCATCTGTGCTTGCATTCATATCGAATTCTGAGACTAATCATCTAGATTTCGAAACCCTAGGTTGTTTGATAGATGTGAAAACATTATTAATCACCTGAACTAGCATTAGATGAGCAAAACGCCTTAGTGCAAAGAGATTTGGCTTAGGAGCTTTGTGAACAATTGAACCTAGTCATTACTGCATGATTAGGTTGTTAGAGTTTGCAAAGAGATTTGAAACTCTGTGATTTAGACATAGATAACTTCTGCAATGAGAATTGATTAGTTATATCTTTGTGTTTCATGTTCTAGACGATTTTAATCATTCATGATTGCATGCATTCTACACTCTCGGATTCAACCTGCAAATTGTCTTGACTTAGCGCCTTTAGCTTTCTGAACTTTAAGAACAATAAACGCCCTCCTGCATTTATTTAACTATTTCACATTATATTCATTCATTATCGCTTAACTTAATCCAAACCTATAATTGCTAGTGTAGTTTACATACTCCCTTGGGATTCGATAACCCCTTATACTATAACTTCATTGCTGTGCACGTGCAGTAGTTTTATTTGGGTAAAACCTAAGCCCGATCAATACCCACCACCTTGAAAGTGTATCGACATCTATATCGGCCTTTCACCCCGATATCAGCCATGAAAACAGCTGTAACTCTCCTTAACTCTTCATCCTTCACTTCTTTTGCACCGCCTTTTGTCCATTCATCATTTATAGTTGTTTGAACCACCTCTATGACTTCTATTACATAGAGGACTGTGTAACCTAAGTGTGGGGGAGGGTATTGCATTTGACTTTGTGTTTTGTTTTGTTTTCTTATTTTTTCTTTTGCATACTTGAGTCTCATTCATACATTCATGCATTTCTTTGAGAAAATCAAAAAAATTTTAAAATTTTGAAAACCAAAAAGAACCATTTAGGTGCATATGCATATTTAAGATTGAGTATAGATGCATTTCACATAGCCTTGCAAACATTTGCATTGGGAGTAGATGATAAACACTTGTTAAGATGCCCATGTTTGAATTGTTTCCAATGCCATGGTTATTTGTTATTTGAATGCAAAGTAGTGAGTTTGAAGCTAAACCTGCACCATGCTTTGAATTCTTGCATTGATACTCTTGACTTATGCTGAATCTTGCTGTGATTTGATTCCAACTTCATCTTATTAGAACTTTAATCTTAAATTGAATTATCTTGTTTGTGCATTGAGAGTTGATAAATTATGGGTTTTACGGTTTTTAACCATGGTATAAGTCTATTTTATTGAGTCTTTTTTAGAGTCCTATTAGAGTCTTTGCAGGTTATAGCATGACGGGAGCACAATTGAGGATTTTGGAGCCTTTTGGATCAAAGCAAGAATCCTTCCCGAAGTTAGCAACTCATAAGGGGTTGTTGTGCACTGGTGATGATCGTCACCACTCAAGGGTGACGCTCGTCACCCTCAACTGAGAAGGATCGCGTGTTTTCTTTAAAACATGGAGAAGAATTCACACTTTTGGCCCAAGAATTCCATTATTTACAAGAAGATCCCAGCTCGTGTTTTAGCCTGTATTTTAGGTTTTTCAGTCATTCTTTTGGCTTGGATCTTGTATCTGAATTTCTAGAGAGCTTTAGAGAGAGAATTTTACGAGAGCTTTTGGAGAGACAAATCAGACTTCTTCACAGCAGATTTCGAACTATGTTATCTTTATTTCTTATTTCTTTTATGCACTCTATTATATTCATGATTTTTCTCAGTTCACCATGTCTGAGTAGTTTGTTAGTTAGGTTAGGATAATTTATGGGTTGATGAAGAGTTTGTAGAATTGCTAAACTGTTAGGAAATCCATTGGTTCTTCATTTATACTTGCATTCACATCGATTTTTAGAACTGATCATCTAGATTTCGAAACCCTAGGTTGTTTAATAGATGTGAGAACATTATTAATCACCTGAACTAGTATTAGATGCGCAAAACGCCAATTTGCAAAGAGATATGACTTAGGAATTTTGTGAACAATTAGAACCTGATCATTAATGCTTGCTTGACATGTTAGAATTTTTAAAGTGATTTGAAATTCTGTGAATTAGATATAGATAACTTCTGCAATAAGAATTCATTAGTTATATCATTGTGTTTCAAGTTCTAGACGGTTTTAATTCATTCATGATTGCATGCATTCTATATTCTTGGATTCAACCAGCGAATTATCCTAGCTTAGCGCCTTTAGCTTTCTGAACTTTAGAACAATCAATCAAAATCGCCTGCTTATATCCGTTTAGATATTGTTTATTGATTACTGCTTAGCTTAATCTGAATCTAAAATCTATAGTGCATTAGCTTACTCATTTGGGATTCGATAACCCTTTGTGCTACTACTGCTTTGCTGTGCACTTGCAGTAGTAAAATAATTGGGTAAAACTAGACCCCTATCATGTTTTTGGCGCCGCTGCCGGGGAGTAATAGCTGCCTATCGATTTTTAGTATTAGGATTTTGACAATGTTTTTATTTGTTTATTAACTTTCTGCGACTTTTCTTTTGTCTGTTTTATCTGTATGCATAATCGTAGTACCATAAGCAACAAAGAGAAGGAGCTTATGTCTTTGAGCATCGACGAACTAGCTAAGTTGGAAAGGACCATCAGGAAATCTAAGAAACAGTCTACAATGGTTGCTCCGCTTGTCTTGGTCGAAAATGCAGAAGGTCACTTGGTTGACAGAGATAGAAACAGGAGGAATGAAGAAAGGCAGAGACTGGATCGGAATGGCAATGTCATAGTTGAAAAGGCGGTTCAACAAGTTGCCAATGATGCTGTAAACGCTGCTGGACGTTTTGTTCAGCGGACTCTGGGAGATTACAACAGATCTGACTATTTTTATGCCAACAGAGCTGCAATCTGCCCTCCTGCATTCCAGAGAAATGATTTTGATCTCAAGCCTGCCTTTTATCAGCTAGTGAGCCAGCATCCTTTTTATGTCTTGCCACATGAGCACCCTATGGACCACATAGAGAGGTTTGAGGATTTGGCCTCAAGCATCAAGGCCAATGGAGTTAGCAATGACTTCCTGTTCTATAAGCTTTAATCCTTATTCTCTAGGAAGAGATGCAGCTTACTGGCTGAAGCAACTTGAGCCAGGATCGCTGACTACTTAGGAAGACACCAACAACATTTTTCTAAACAACTTCTATGATGATGCAAGATCAGAAGAGTTCAGAACAAAAATTGTTTCATTCTCCCAAGGACACACTAAAGCTTTTAAGGCTTCCTGGTCCAAGTCTTATTAGAGAGACTGTTCTCATCATGGTTTGAATCAGGTGCAACTTCTTGGAATATTCTTCAGAGGAGTGGATTGGAAATACCAGATGGTGCTGGATGCTGCTAGTAGTGGCAACTTCAACACAAACCTTCCAGAAGATGCAATCACTTTGATTGAGAACTTGGCATCTAGTAAAAGCACCAAGAATGCTGATTTTCAGAGACTGAAGCAAGCTGGAATGAGTGATGGGAACAAAATCGCTGAGGTCAAGGCCAAGTTAGATAGTATGCACAGCCTTCTTGTGGGAAAAAAATCAGTCCAATTTGCTGCAGAGGTGGAGACTTTCGAAAATCCTGAAGAATTTGAGCAAAAGGATGTTAAATTCATCAATGGAGGAGGTTTTCAGAGTCAAAGATTTGGGAATCAGCAGTAGAACATAGGTTAGAATGACAATAATTAGAAGAGCACCTTCACAGGAAACCAGAACTCTTCTGGTTATATTCCAGAGCAACAGTTTCAGAAGACTGAGTTTCAGAAACCATTCCAGAACAGCAACAACTTCAACGGGAACTATGGTTCTTCTTCCTATCAAACTGCACCTGCACAAGACAACAATATGGAAGCTTTGTTGGAACAGATTTTAGAAGGACAGCAGAAGATGTGGACTTCAATGGGAAGATGGATTTCCTGTACCAGGACCTGAATAAGAAGATTGAGAGTCTGAACTCTCATATGAAGAAACTGGATGTTCAAGTTGCTCAAACTGCATGAGCTGTTCAAAGGCAAGAAGGATTCCTTCCTGGAAAGAATGACACTAATACAAGACCCCAGGTCAATGCCATCACAGTCAGGAGTAAAAAAGAGCATAATACAGTGCAGAAAAAGAGGTTGAGTGCAGAGGAGATCGTGCAATTGATGGAGTTTGAAGATGAATATTTTGCAGGCTCAAAGAGATTCACGAGCGTCACCCAGAGGGAGTGTCGCTCGTCACCCAATATTCAAAGGCCAAAAATACGTTCTGACGGAGTGGTGACGATCTCAGAGGTCGCCACCAGTCAGTGACGAGCGTCACCCCCTTGGTGACGATCGTCACCCACCCTAGAACGAAGCTACTTTGCCTATAACTGCAGATAATGGCAAGGAACAAGTTTATACACCCAAGGTACCCTTTTCCAAGCATCTTAGGAAGTCTAAATAAGAGATAGAAGAAGCCAGATGCAAGGCAATTATAGACAAGCTGATGGTTGAGATTCCCCTTCTTGATGCAGTGAAGCTTTCACCTGCACTACGAAGGTATGTTAAGATAATGGTTGTGAATGGTGTACGTCTTGAGGAAGGAGCATTGCTTATCAAGGACATTGGTGTGATTCTCTTCGGCACAATTCCAAAGAAGAAGAAGAAGAAGGTGATTGTCTCTGAACAAGCCAATGCCATAATTCAAAGCAGAATTCCAGAATAACTACCTGATCCAAGAAACTTTGTGCTTGATTGCTCAATCTTAACAGCAAGGTTTCCTCGTTCTCTTTGTGATCTAGTATCAAATATTAACTTGATGCCTTCCTCTATTGCTGCTAGACTTGGAATGACTGAATTTAAGCCAGATGGGATCTCTCTTATCCTAGCTAATTGATCCACAAGGACCCCAAAAAGTATCTTAGAGGATCTTCCTATTACAATTGAAGGCTGCATGATTCCCACAGTCTTCGTCGTTCTAGAATATGCTGAAGAACCTAAAGATCCTCTTATTCTGGGAAGATCATTCTTAGCTACAGCTTGTGCCATCATTAATGTGAAAAAGGGGAACATAGTGCTTGATTTGGGTGATATTGTCATGAATTTTAACATGGACAAGTTAAGAGCGAGTTCCACCATTGATGATCAGACTTTTTCTGTAGAGACTTCAATAGATGAAGATCAAACCAGGGAGCATTCAGGTGACATTATTGCTGGTTATGACAAGGAGTTGAACACTAATGAGCAAGTGAACAAGCTGGTTGTTCAAGACGCATTGCCTGAAAATTCTGACAAAGGAAAAAGAACTGTCCCACCCAAAGTCAAAACCCGCCCTACTGATATTCCTCGCTTCCTTAGAAGAATTCATGCACCTACTGCTTATACACCACCATGAATGCGGAGACATTCTTCTCCAAGGAATTCACTGCCACTTTCTGTTCTACCCGCTGTCTGAGCATCATTCAAAGTCGAGCTAATGACTTTAAAGAAGCGCTTGGTGGGAGGCAACCCACTGGTAAGTTATCTAACTATCATACTTTAGTTTATTTTTTGTTTTCTAACACAAAAAAGAGCAGAGAGGAATTATTGGAGCAGACTCGGCGGACAGGTGACGGCCATGGTCGTCACTGGAGCTCACTAACTGGTGACGATCGTCACCAGTAATGGGTGATGCTGGTCATCTCATCCAACGCCATGTATCACTTTTTTCTGCTCATTTCGTTCTGTTTCTTCTGTTTTGACCAACTCCAAGCTTAATAACAATGGGGACATTGTTGTTTAAGTCTGGGGGTGGTGGCTACTGACGCTGTGTATATTGTGTCTTGTTTAGAGAGTCTTTTAGTTGAGTCAAAAAGCTGTTATATAGAGTCAAAATTTCGAAATTGTCAAGTGTTTCAAAGAACTAACCACATAACATTGATGCTTATAAGAACCATTCCACAGATGTTGATTACAAATCGTACTAAGTTGAAAGACATAGGTAGATCAGTCTAGCAAAGTTGGTTTAGGTTCTTAGAGAATCTGGAAAATTTATTGTTGACTCCACCTTAATGAACTTTAAACTTCTCATCTTGGGGCTTGATATTCATTGATCTTGATTCTCTCTTTCAACACTGGGAAGAATGTTTTGATGCAGTCTCTCTTTGATCTTCCCTGATACAGCTTTTAAGACTTTAAGTCTATATAATGGTGTATCACGACCCTGTCTCCTTACAAGGAACAACAGTAGTGAACACTCATGAACCTGTCTCGTCACAAGGAACACATGTTTTGAGTAGAATCAGTTCTTAGACTGTAAAAGATGAGAAAAGAAGCTTAAAAAAATAAAAAAAATAGATCAAGGGAAGAGGAAATAGGAGAGCTGTATTGAGATTGATTTGTTCAGTGTTAAGGAAGGGAAAGAATCTATAAGTAATTAAGTTGATAAATCCTATATAAGATATCACACTTAGATAAATAAAAGGAGTTGGCAGTAGAGATTCTGGATTTCTTGAAGGGGCTTGAACTGAATTTGAGAGACTGCTAAGCTTCTGATAAGTATACCGATAACTCATACAATTACATCATTTAGGCTTGCATTTAGTTCATGTTTTGGTCTCCTTTTGCATATTTTCTTTCTCTTTAGTCCTAATTTCCTTTCCTTTTAGACTTAGGTTGCATTTAGGTTGCAGTTTGCATTCTCTATGCATTTAGGAGGTTTTTAGCTTATTAAGTACCTAAAAACCTCCTAAATGCATAGAGAATGCAAACTACAACCTAAATGCAACCTAAGTCTAAAAGAAAAGGAAAATGGGACTAACGAGAAAGAAAATATGCAAAAAGAGACTAAAACATGAACTAAATGGAAGCTTAAATGATGTAAATGTATGAGATTTCAACACTATCACACTTGCCTTTTGCTTGTTCTCAATAAGAACAAATGGGAGAGTGAGGTTTGAAAGTGGGAGCTCTAAACCTAAGATGGCAATGGAAAAATTGAATCAATGCTCAATTTATAGGTTCTAAGATGCAAAGAGATTGTTCTACTTCAAAAGCCTTAGCCATACCTATCATAGCAAACAATGCACTATAGCTTAGCCTACACAAGCATTCAAATCAGCCAACTCTTTAACATTCATTAATGGTAACCAATGGATCAAGTTTATGCAAGTCAAGTGAACACATTTTGTTGAGGGGACAAGGTCACGAGATGAAAATGATCTCATTCAGATATGGGTTAAAGACATCAGGGTTCACTCAATGAAATGACTCTATCTTAGGCAAAATGCTAAAGGTAAAAGCACACCTATGCATGGAAGTCAGAGCTCTCTTCTACCCTTTTACCCAAAGATGAACCTATTATCTTCTAAACCCCAAAACGAAACTCTAAGTCTACCCTTTTCCTAAAATTTAACCCTTCTTCTTCTTCATAGTTGGGGAAACTTCTTCTTTTTTGCTTGTGTGGTTGCTTCTTTTTGTTGGGACTTGCTCATTTTTGTTGATTAGGCGCCATTCTTCACCTTTGGTGGATTGCCTTGGGTCTGATTTCTTCTTCTGATTGACCCTTTCATAGCCTTGTTGTTGGCGCCTTCCTTCTTTAAACATTTAGAGCTTTTATCCCCTTTGCACTTAACCACAATTCTAGCTTGTTCCACCATACTACCATTCCATACTTCTTTCTCTTCTTTTTAAAAGACAAAACAGTAAAGCTCAAACCACTTACACTACCCATCCCAAAACTCCTAACCTAATACCAAGCTCAAGATGCAAGCTGGTGTGTGCAAAAGAGCTCTCCCTTGGCAGCCTTATTACTAACACTATTTTGCCAAGATAGAATCAAAAATAATGCAGTGCAAGGCCTCACAACTCTCACAATAGTGTTTAAGCTTAGAAAGAAGGATTCGGTTAGGGTGTTGTCAACTGTCCCATAATGACGAGGATCAGCTACTTGGGTTATAAAGAGTGGTAAGAATGAAAGAAGATAACCCAAGTTTGTATATGGGTAGCCATGTGATCACTCTCAATGCATAAACATGATAATTTAATGTCAAGATTATGGTTCTAATAGACAGAGATGGCATCAAATCAAAGCAAGCTTTAGCATAAGACAAGAATATCAATGCAAGTAGTCAAGATATGGTGCAGCCTTAACTTCAAACTCACTGCAATGCAATCAAACAACAAACAACCAAAGCATTGAGAACAACTCAAACATTAACACCTTGACAAGTGTTTATCATCTACTCCCTATGAAAATGTATGCAGACCTATATGAAATACATCTAGACTCAATCTTAGTTATGCAATTGCAACTAAATGATCCTTTTGATTCCAAATTTTTTGAAAATTTTATGGGTTTTTGGTGTATAAAGATGAATGCATGAATGTATGGGACTCAAGTATGCAAAAGAGAAAATAAGAAAACAAAACACAATGTCAAATGCAATGCCCTCCCCCACACTTAAATTACACAGTCCCTTGTGTAATAAAAGCTTGAAGGATGGTGACAAAGGATATTCAGAAGGCTTCAGAAGGAAAGGTGTAGAGTTGTGTACCTTAAATGGAGTTTTGGCATAGTAGAGGAGTGTATCGGTCTCTCCAGACCGATGGTGTTGAACGATGGAGCTGTATCGGTCATTCCAGACCGATGGTTCTGATCGATGGCGCTGTATAAAACTGTCTACCTAATCCCATTGATCACCGGTGATTGATACAAGTGACCGATGGTGCATCCGCTGCATTCCCATCGGTCACTCCAGACCGATAGGGGTGATCGATGTTGGCGTATCGGTCACTTCCAGACCGATACTGTTGACCGATACATGACAGAAATGCATCAACTCAGCTTACAACTTGCCTTAAACCCTTCCCCTGTTATCAACAGAAAAACACAAAAACAAACATAAAATGCAGTAGTGTGTACAAGGATAACAAGGGAATACCTCCCAAGTGTACTTGTTTAACGTCCTTAGCTTCACTTTCCTTGGTTGATCACTCTTAGGGAGGATCCTCAAGGTGGATGTCTACATCATCTGCAAGGGACTCACTTGCCATGTATATCTTCAGTCTATGCCCATTCACTATGAAGCCTTCCCCATCCTTGTCAAACAAAGTCACAGCTCCATATGGTAACACCTCTTTGATCTTGAATGGACCTGACCATCTTGACTTCAGCTTTCCAGGGAATAACTTCAGCCTTGAGTTGAATAAAAGCACATGATCTCCTGCCTTGAAGTCCTTGGGTTTTATCCTCTTGTTATGAAAAGCTTTTGTCCTCTCCTTATAGATCCTAGAACTCTCAAAAGCTTCAAGGTGGTTTTCTTCTAACTCATGCACATTGATGAGTCTGTTTTCTTCAGTTGTTTTGATGTCAAAATTCAGAAGCTTTGAGGCCCACAAGGCTCTATATTCAAGCTCAACATGCAGATGAGAAGCCTTCCCATAGAGGAGTGAGAAAGGAGTTCTACCAATAGGTGTCTTGAAGGCTGTACTGTAAGCCCACAAAGCATCATCAAGCTTATTAGAACAATCTTTTCTTGTTACACCAACTGTCTTCTCTAAGATGGCTTTGATCTCTCTGTTAGACACCTCCACTTGACCACTTGTTTGAGGATGGTAAGGAGTGCCAACCTTGTGCTTAACACTATTCTTCTTGAGCAAACTTTCAAAGACCTTGTTGATGAAATGACTTCCACCATCACTTATCACACACCTTGGAACACCAAACCTTGGGAAGATGATTGTATTGAAGAACTTCAACACAACTCTAGCATCATTTGTTGGACTGGCAATGGCTTCAACCAACTTTGACACATAATCAACAGCTACAAGAATGTACTTGTTCCCATAGGAGGAAGGGAAATGTCCCATAAAGTCAATTCCCCACACATCAAACAGATCCACTTCAAGAATAGAGTTCAGATGCATCTCACCTCTTTTGGAGATGTTTCCCTTCCTTTGGCATGCATCACATGAGGAGATGTGAGCTTGGGCGTCCTTGCACAAACTAGGCCACCAAAAACCAGCTTGAAGGACCTTGGAGGCTGTCTTGAAGGTTGCAAAGTGGCCCCCATAGGCTGAGCCATGGCAATGATGCATAATTCCTTGAACTTCTTCCTCAGCTATGCACCTTCTGAACAATCCCTCATTCCCTCTCTTGTAGAGATAGGGCTCATCCCAAAAGTAGTGAGAGGCATCTCTTAAGAACCTCTTCTTCTGATGTGAGTTGAGGTTCAGTGGTATCTGCCCAATAACCAGGTAGTTCACAAAGTCGGCATACCAAGGCAGTTTGTTCTCTTCTAAGCCTTGCACTTCAGCTGCCTTCACTCCTAAAGCATGCAGCTGCTTTTCTGCTAGAGTATCATTTATTGGGATAAAATTATCTATCCTCAGTCTTGAAAGGTGGCCAGCTACACCATTCTCAATGCCTCTCTTATCCACAATCTCCATGTCCAACTCTTGCAAGAGGAGGATCCATCTAAGAAGTCTTGGCCTGGTGACTTCCTTGGCATAGATGTGCCTTAGCGCAGCATGATCAGTGTAGACTATCACTTTAGACCCCACTAAGTAGCTTCTGAACTTCTCAAATGCAAAGATAACTGCTAGGAACTCCTTTTCAGTTGTTGCATACCTTGATTGAGCTTCATCTATTTTTGTGCTAGCATAGCAGATAACATGAAGCTTGTTGTCTACTCTTTGCCCCAAGACTGCTCCAATAGCATAGTCACTAGCATCACACATGATTTCAAATGACAAATCCGAGTTTGGAGCTTGGTCTATTGGCGCTGACACTAAACCTTGCTTGAGGGTGAGGAAGGCTTGCAAGCATTCTTCATCAAACACAAACTCTGTCTCCTTACACAGTAGCCTTGTCAACGGTCTTGCTATCTTTGAGAAGTCTTTCATGAACCTCCTGTAGAAGCCAGCATGCCCCAAGAAGTTTCTGATTCCTTTGACTATGTTTGGAGGCTCTAAGTGCACCGTCACATCTATCTTTGCCTTGTCCACTTCAATCCTCTTCTCTGATATCTTGTGACCCAACAAAATGCTTTCTTGAACCATGAAATGGCATTTCTCCCAATTCAGAACTAGCTTAATGTCATCACATCTAGATTGGACAAGCAGACACCAAAGGAGGATCCATATACATTAAGTCATCCATGAATACCTCCACCATCTCTTCAAGCAAGTCAGAAAATATGGAGGCCATACACCTCTGAAAAGTTACAGGAGCATTGCATAAACCAAAAGTCATTCTCGTATAAGCAAATGTTCCATATGGGCAAGTAAATTTGTTTTCTCTTGATCATTAGGATGGATAGGGATTTGAAAGAATCCACTTTAACCATCTAAAAAGAAATAATACTTATGATTTGCTAATCTTTCTAGCATTTGGTCTATGAATGGCAAAGGGAAGTGATCTTTTCTCGGAGCAGAATTAAGCTTTCTGTATTCTACGCACATCCTATAACTAGTGATTGTTCTAGTTGGTATTAGGTCATCATTTCGTTTCATACAACAGTGATCCTTCCTTTCTTAGGCACCACATCGACAGGTGAGACCCATGTGCTGTCTGAGATAGGATAGATCACTCCTGCTTCAAGCAACTTCAAGATTTCCTTTCTTACTACTTCTTTAAGATTAGGATTTAATCTCCTTTGAGGTTCGACAGAAGTTCTTGCCTCATCCTCAAGATGGATCCTATGAGTGCAGATGTTAGGGGAAATGCCTTGGATATCATCTAGTGAATATCCAATAGCTCTCCTAAACCTCTTTAACACTTTGACAAGAGCAAGGATCTCATCATCATTGAGGTTATCATTGGCAATTACAGAATAAATAGAGTTAGAGCCTAAGAAGACATACTTTAGCCCTTTGGGTGCCTTGAGCTCACTCCAGTCCTCTTCTAATCTGCTATGCTCCTTGGCGCCTGCTTCATTGTTTGGATAACCAGCTTCTTGAACTGAGAACACCTCCTTTCTTATGTATTCCAGCTTCTCAAATAACTCCTCTTCTTCTAAGACCATGTGAGAGTCTAGCCTCAGCTTATAACCCAAGCTTTCCTTATCCAAGTAACCATCTTCTCCATGCTCCTTTGTCAAAGCCACTTGGAGTTTATCCTCATAACACAACTCCTCTTGAAGCTCATCATGCAGCCTCTCAAAGATCTCAATCTGAAACACTTGACCTTCAATAGTAGGCTGCTGCATAATCTGCTTGATGTCAAACTTCAGAGACATGTCTTTACCAAATTAAAGCTCAATCCTCCATTTCTTAACATCAATTACAGCTCCGGTTGTGGCTAGGAAAGGTCTCCCAAGGATGAGAGGATCTCTAGATTCCTCATCCATTTCAAAAACCACAAAATCAGTAGGTATCTCTACACTCCCAATACTAAGTGATACATCTTCAAGAAGGCCTTTGGGGAGCCTCACTGATCTATCAGCTAAAACCAAAGAGATTCTACACCTCTGAAAAGTTACAGGAGCATTGCATAAACCAAAAGTCATTCTCGTATAAGCAAATGTTCCATATGGGCAAGTAAAGTTGTTTTCTCTTGATCATTAGGATGGATAGGGATTTGAAAGAATCCACTTTAACCATCTAAAAAGAAATAATACTTATGATTTGCTAATCTTTCTAGCATTTGGTCTATGAATGGCAAAGGGAAGTGATCTTTTCTCGAAGCAGAATTAAGCTTTCTGTATTCTACGCACATCCTATAACTAGTGATTGTTCTAGTTGGTATTAGGTCATCATTTCGTTTCATACAACAGTGATGCTTCCTTTCTTAGGCACCACATCGACAGGTGAGACCCATGTGCTGTCTGAGATAGGATAGATCACTCCTGCTTCAAGCAACTTCAAGATTTCCTTTCTTACTACTTCTTTAAGATTAGGATTTAATCTCCTTTGAGGTTCAACAGAAGTTCTTGCCACATCCTCGAGATGGATCCTATGAGTGCAGATTTTAGGGGAAATGCCTTGGATATCATCTAGTGAATATCCAATAGCTCTCCTAAACCTCTTTAACACTTTGACAAGAGCAAGGATCTCATCATCATTGAGGTTATCATTGACAATTACAGAATAAATAGAGTTAGAGCCTAAGAAGACATACTTTAGCCCTTTGGGTGCCTTGAGCTCACTCCAGTCCTCTTCTAATCTGCTATGCTCCTTGGCGCCAGCTTCATTGTTTGGATAACCAGCTTCTTGAACTGAGAACACCTCCTTTCTTATGTATTCCAGCTTCTCAAATAACTCCTCTTCTTCTAAGACCATGTGAGAGTCTAGCCTCAGCTTATAACCCAAGCTTTCCTTATCCAAGTAACCATCTTCTCCATGCTCCTTTGTCAAAGCCACTTGGAGTTTATCCTCATAACACAACTCCTCTTGAAGCTCATCATGCAGCCTCTCTAAGATCTCAATCTCAAACACTTGACCTTCAATAGTAGGCTGCTGCATAATCTGCTTGATGTCAAACTTCAGAGACATGTCTTTACCAAATTAAAGCTCAATCCTCCATTTCTTAACATCAATTACAGCTCCGGTTGTGGCTAGGAAAGGTCTCCCAAGGATGAGAGGATCTCTAGATTCCTCATCCATTTCAAAAACCACAAAATCAGTAGGTATCTCTACACTCCCAATACTAAGTGGTACATCTTCAAGAAGGCCTTTGGGGAGCCTCACTGATCTATCAGCTAAAACCAAAGAGATTCTACACCTCTGAAAAGTTACAGGAACATTGCATAAACCAAAAGTCATTATCGTATAAGCAAATGTTCCATATGGGCAAGTAAAGTTGTTTTCTCTTGATCATTAGGATGGATAGGGATTTGAAAGAATCCACTTTAACCATCTAAAAAGAAATAATACTTATGATTTGCTAATCTTTCTAGCATTTGGTCTATGAATGGCAAAGGAAAGTGATCTTTTCTCGAAGCAGAATTAAGCTTTCTGTAATCTACGCACATCCTATAACTAGTGATTGTTCTAGTTGGTATTAGGTCATCATTTCGTTTCATACAACAGTGATCCTTCCTTTCTTAGGCACCACATCGACAGGTGAGACACATGTGCTGTCTGAGATAGGATAGATCACTCCTGCTTCAAGCAACTTCAAGATTTCCTTTCTTACTACTTCTTTAAGATTAGGATTTAATCTCCTTTGAGGTTCGACAGAAGTTCTTGCCTCATCCTCAAGATGGATCCTATGAGTGCAGATGTTAGGGGAAATGCCTTGGATATCATCTAGTGAATATCCAATAGCTCTCCTAAACCTCTTTAACACTTTGACAAGAGCAAGGATCTCATCATCATTGAGGTTATCATTGGCAATTACAGAATAAATAGAGTTAGAGCCTAAGAAGACATACTTTAGCCCTTTGGGTGCCTTGAGCTCACTCCAGTCCTCTTATAATCTGCTATGCTCCTTGGCGCCAGCTTCATTGTTTGGATAACCAGCTTCTTGAACTGAGAACACCTCCTTTCTTATGTATTCCAGCTTCTCAAATAACTCCTCTTCTTCTAAGACCATGTGAGAGTCTAGCCTCAGCTTATAACCCAAGCTTTCCTTATCCAAGTAACCATCTTCTCCATGCTCCTTTGTCAAAGCCACTTGGAGTTTATCCTCATAACACAACTCCTCTTGAAGCTCATCATGCAGCCTCTCTAAGATCTCAATCTCAAACACTTGACCTTCAATAGTAGGCTGCTGCATAATCTGCTTGATGTCAAACTTCAGAGACATGTCTTTACCAAATTAAAGCTCAATCCTCCATTTCTTAACATCAATTACAGCTCCGGTTGTGGCTAGGAAAGGTCTCCCAAGGATGAGAGGATCTCTAGATTCCTCATCCATTTCAAAAACCACAAAATCAGTAGGTATCTCTACACTCCCAATACTAAGTGGTACATCTTCAAGAAGGCCTTTGGGGAGCCTCACTGATCTATCAGCTAAAACCAAAGAGATTCTACACCTCTGAAAAGTTACAGGAGCATTGCATAAACCAAAAGTCATTCTCGTATAAGCAAATGTTCCATATGGGCAAGTAAAGTTGTTTTCTCTTGATCATTAGGATGGATAGGGATTTGAAAGAATCCACTTTAACCATCTAAAAAGAAATAATACTTATGATTTGCTAATCTTTCTAGCATTTGGTCTATGAATGGCAAAGGGAAGTGATCTTTTCTCGAAGCAGAATTAAGCTTTCTGTAATCTACGCACATCCTATAACTAGTGATTGTTCTTGTTGGTATTAGGTCATCATTTCGTTTCATACAACAGTGATCCTTCCTTTCTTAGGCACCACATCGACAGGTGAGACACATGTGCTGTCTGAGATAGGATAGATCACTCCTGCTTCAAGCAACTTCAAGATTTCCTTTCTTACTACTTCTTTAAGATTAGGATTTAATCTCCTTTGAGGTTCGACAGAAGTTCTTGCCTCATCCTCAAGATGGATCCTATGAGTGCAGATGTTAGGGGAAATGCCTTGGATATCATCTAGTGAATATCCAATAGCTCTCCTAAACCTCTTTAACACTTTGACAAGAGCAAGGATCTCATCATCATTGAGGTTATCATTGGCAATTACAGAATAAATAGAGTTAGAGCCTAAGAAGACATACTTTAGCCCTTTGGGTGCCTTGAGCTCACTCCAGTCCTCTTCTAATCTGCTATGCTCCTTGGCGCCAGCTTCATTGTTTGGATAACCAGCTTCTTGAACTGAGAACACCTCCTTTCTTATGTATTCCAGCTTCTCAAATAACTCCTCTTCTTCTAAGACCATGTGAGAGTCTAGCCTCAGCTTATAACCCAAGCTTTCCTTATCCAAGTAACCATCTTCTCCATGCTCCTTTGTCAAAGCCACTTGGAGTTTATCCTCATAACACAACTCCTCTTGAAGCTCATCATGCAGCCTCTCTAAGATCTCAATCTCAAACACTTGACCTTCAATAGTAGGCTGCTGCATAATCTGCTTGATGTCAAACTTCAGAGACATGTCTTTACCAAATTAAAGCTCAATCCTCCATTTCTTAACATCAATTACAGCTCTGGTTGTGGCTAGGAAAGGTCTCCCAAGGATGAGAGGATCTCTAGATTCCTCATCCATTTCAAAAACCACAAAATCAGTAGGTATCTCTACACTCCCAATACTAAGTGGTACATCTTCAAGAAGGCCTTTGGGGAGCCTCACTGATCTATCAGCTAAAACCAAAGAGATTCTACACCTCTGAAAAGTTACAGGAGCATTGCATAAACCAAAAGTCATTCTCGTATAAGCAAATGTTCCATATGGGCAAGTAAAGTTGTTTTCTCTTGATCATTAGGATGGATAGGGATTTGAAAGAATCCACTTTAACCATCTAAAAAGAAATAATACTTATGATTTGCTAATCTTTCTAGCATTTGGTCTATGAATGGCAAAGGGAAGTGGTCTTTTCTCGAAGCAGAATTAAGCTTTCTGTAATCTACGCACATCCTATAACTAGTGATTGTTCTAGTTGGTATTAGGTCATCATTTCGTTTCATACAACAGTGATCCTTCCTTTCTTAGGCACCACATCGACAGGTGAGACCCATGTGCTGTCTGAGATAGGATAGATCACTCCTGCTTCAAGCAACTTCAAGATTTCCTTTCTTACTACTTCTTTAAGATTAGGATTTAATCTCCTTTGAGGTTCGACAGAAGTTCTTGCCTCATCCTCAAGATGGATCCTATGAGTGCAGATGTTAGGGGAAATGCCTTGGATATCATCTAGTGAATATCCAATAGCTCTCCTAAACCTCTTTAACACTTTGACAAGAGCAAGGATCTCATCATCATTGAGGTTATCATTGGCAATTACAGAATAAATAGAGTTAGAGCCTAAGAAGACATACTTTAGCCCTTTGGGTGCCTTGAGCTCACTCCAGTCCTCTTCTAATCTGATATGCTCCTTGGCGCCAGCTTCATTGTTTGGATAACCAGCTTCTTGAACTGAGAACACCTCCTTTCTTATGTATTCCAGCTTCTCAAATAACTCCTCTTCTTCTAAGACCATGTGAGAGTCTAGCCTCAGCTTATAACCCAAGCTTTCCTTATCCAAGTAACCATCTTCTCCATGCTCCTTTGTCAAAGCCACTTGGAGTTTATCCTCATAACACAACTTCTCTTGAAGCTCATCATGCAGCCTCTCTAAGATCTCAATCTGAAACACTTGACCTTCAATAGTAGGCTGCTGCATAATCTACTTGATGTCAAACTTCAGAGACATGTCTTTACCAAATTAAAGCTCAATCCTCCATTTCTTAACATCAATTACAGCTCCGGTTGTGGCTAGGAAAGGTCTCCCAAGGATGAGAGGATCTCTAGATTCCTCATCCATTTTAAAAACCAAAAAATCAGTAGGTATCTCTACACTCCCAATACTAAGTGGTACATCTTCAAGAAGGCCTTTGGGGAGCCTCACTGATCTATCAGCTAAAACCAAAGAGATTCTACACCTCTGAAAAGTTACAGGAGCATTGCATAAACCAAAAGTCATTCTCGTATAAGCAAATGTTCCATATGGGCAAGTAAAGTTGTTTTCTCTTGATCATTAGGATGGATAGGGATTTGAAAGAATCCACTTTAACCATCTAAAAAGAAATAATACTTATGATTTGCTAATCTTTCTAGCATTTGGTCTATGAATGGCAAAGGGAAGTGATCTTTTCTCGAAGCAGAATTAAGCTTTCTGTAATCTACGCACATCCTATAACTAGTGATTGTTCTAGTTGGTATTAGGTCATCATTTCGTTTCATACAACAGTGATCCTTCCTTTCTTAGGCACCACATCGACAGGTGAGACCCATGTGCTGTCTGAGATAGGATAGATCACTCCTGCTTCAAGCAACTTCAAGATTTCCTTTCTTACTACTTCTTTAAGATTAGGATTTAATCTCCTTTGAGGTTCGACAGAAGTTCTTGCCTCATCCTCAAGATGGATCCTATGAGTGCAGATGTTAGGGGAAATGCCTTGGATATCATCTAGTGAATATCCAATAGCTCTCCTAAACCTCTTTAACACTTTGACAAGAGCAAGGATCTCATCATCATTGAGGTTATCATTGGCAATTACAGAATAAATAGAGTTAGAGCCTAAGAAGACATACTTTAGCCCTTTGGGTGCCTTGAGCTCACTCCAGTCCTCTTCTAATCTGATATGCTCCTTGGCGCCAGCTTCATTGTTTGGATAACCAGCTTCTTGAACTGAGAACACCTCCTTTCTTATGTATTCCAGCTTCTCAAATAACTCCTCTTCTTCTAAGACCATGTGAGAGTCTAGCCTCAGCTTATAACCCAAGCTTTCCTTATCCAAGTAACCATCTTCTCCATGCTCCTTTGTCAAAGCCACTTGGAGTTTATCCTCATAACACAACTCCTCTTGAAGCTCATCATGCAGCCTCTCTAAGATCTCAATCTGAAACACGTGACCTTCAATAGTAGGCTGCTGCATAATCTGCTTGATGTCAAACTTCAGAGACATGTCTTTACCAAATTAAAGCTCAATCCTCCATTTCTTAACATCAATTACAGATCCGGTTGTGGCTAGGAAAGGTATCCCAAGGATGAGAGGATCTCTAGATTCCTCATCCATTTCAAAAACCACAAAATCAGTAGGTATCTCTACACTCCCAATACTAAGTGGTACATCTTCAAGAAGGCCTTTGGGGAGCCTCACTAATCTATCAGCTAAAACCAAAGAGATTCTACACCTCTGAAAAGTTACAGGAGCATTGCATAAACCAAAAGTCATTCTCGTATAAGCAAATGTTCCATATGGGCAAGTAAAGTTGTTTTCTCTTGATCATTAGGATGGATAGGGATTTGAAAGAATCCACTTTAACCATCTAAAAAGAAATAATACTTATGATTTGCTAATCTTTCTAGCATTTGGTCTATGAATGGCAAAGGGAAGTGGTCTTTTCTCGAAGCAGAATTAAGCTTTCTGTAATCTACGCACATCCTATAACTAGTGATTGTTCTAGTTGGTATTAGGTCATCATTTCGTTTCATACAACAGTGATCCTTCCTTTCTTAGGCACCACATCGACAGGTGAGACCCATGTGCTGTCTGAGATAGGATAGATCACTCCTGCTTCAAGCAACTTCAAGATTTCCTTTCTTACTACTTCTTTAAGATTAGGATTTAATCTCCTTTGAGGTTCGACAGAAGTTCTTGCCTCATCCTCAAGATGGATCCTATGAGTGCAGATGTTAGGGGAAATGCCTTGGATATCATCTAGTGAATATCCAATAGCTCTCCTAAACCTCTTTAACACTTTGACAAGAGCAAGGATCTCATCATCATTGAGGTTATCATTGGCAATTACAGAATAAATAGAGTTAGAGCCTAAGAAGACATACTTTAGCCCTTTGGGTGCCTTGAGCTCACTCCAGTCCTCTTCTAATCTGATATGCTCCTTGGCGCCAGCTTCATTGTTTGGATAACCAGCTTCTTGAACTGAGAACACCTCCTTTCTTATGTATTCCAGCTTCTCAAATAACTCCTCTTCTTCTAAGACCATGTGAGAGTCTAGCCTCAGCTTATAACCCAAGCTTTCCTTATCCAAGTAACCATCTTCTCCATGCTCCTTTGTCAAAGCCACTTGGAGTTTATCCTCATAACACAACTTCTCTTGAAGCTCATCATGCAGCCTCTCTAAGATCTCAATCTGAAACACTTGACCTTCAATAGTAGGCTGCTGCATAATCTACTTGATGTCAAACTTCAGAGACATGTCTTTACCAAATTAAAGCTCAATCCTCCATTTCTTAACATCAATTACAGCTCCGGTTGTGGCTAGGAAAGGTCTCCCAAGGATGAGAGGATCTCTAGATTCCTCATCCATTTTAAAAACCAAAAAATCAGTAGGTATCTCTACACTCCCAATACTAAGTGGTACATCTTCAAGAAGGCCTTTGGGGAGCCTCACTGATCTATCAGCTAAAACCAAAGAGATTCTACACGTCTGAAAAGTTACAGGAGCATTGCATAAACCAAAAGTCATTCTCGTATAAGCAAATGTTCCATATGGGCAAGTAAAGTTGTTTTCTCTTGATCATTAGGATGGATAGGAATTTGAAAGAATCCACTTTAACCATCTAAAAAGAAATAATACTTATGATTTGCTAATCTTTCTAGCATTTGGTCTATGAATGGCAAAGGGAAGTGATCTTTTCTCGAAGCAGAATTAAGCTTTCTGTAATCTACGCACATCCTATAACTAGTGATTGTTCTAGTTGGTATTAGGTCATCATTTCGTTTCATACAACAGTGATCCTTCCTCTCTTAGGCACCACATCGACAGGTGAGACCCATGTGCTGTCTGAGATAGGATAGATCACTCCTGCTTCAAGCAACTTCAAGATTTCCTTTCTTACTACTTCTTTAAGATTAGGATTTAATCTCCTTTGAGGTTCGACAGAAGTTCTTGCCTCATCCTCAAGATGGATCCTATGAGTGCAGATGTTAGGGGAAATGCCTTGGATATCATCTAGTGAATATCCAATAGCTCTCCTAAACCTCTTTAACACTTTGACAAGAGCAAGGATCTCATCATCATTGAGGTTATCATTGGCAATTACAGAATAAATAGAGTTAGAGCCTAAGAAGACATACTTTAGCCCTTTGGGTGCCTTGAGCTCACTCCAGTCCTCTTCTAATCTGATATGCTCCTTGGCGCCAGCTTCATTGTTTGGATAACCAGCTTCTTGAACTGAGAACACCTCCTTTCTTATGTATTCCAGCTTCTCAAATAACTCCTCTTCTTCTAAGACCATGTGAGAGTCTAGCCTCAGCTTATAACCCAAGCTTTCCTTATCCAAGTAACCATCTTCTCCATGCTCCTTTGTCAAAGCCACTTGGAGTTTATCCTCATAACACAACTCCTCTTGAAGCTCATCATGCAGCCTCTCTAAGATCTCAATCTCAAACACTTGACCTTCAATAGTAGGCTGCTGCATAATCTGCTTGATGTCAAACTTCAGAGACATGTCTTTACCAAATTAAAGCTCAATCCTCCATTTCTTAACATCAATTACAGCTCCGGTTGTGGCTAGGAAAGGTCTCCCAAGGATGAGAGGATCTCTAGATTCCTCATCCATTTCAAAAACCACAAAACCAGTAGGTATCTCTACACTCCCAATACTAAGTGGTACATCTTCAAGAAGGCCTTTGGGGAGCCTCACTGATCTATCAGCTAAAACCAAAGAGATTCTACACCTCTGAAAAGTTACAGGAGCATTGCATAAACCAAAAGTCATTCTCGTATAAGCAAATGTTCCATATGGGCAAGTAAAGTTGTTTTTCTCTTGATCATTAGGATGGATAGGGATTTGAAAGAATCCACTTTAACCATCTAAAAAGAAATAATACTTATGATTTGCTAATCTTTCTAGCATTTGGTCTATGAATGGCAAAGGGAAGTGATCTTTTCTCGAAGCAGAATTAAGCTTTCTGTAATCTACGCACATCCTATAACTAGTGATTGTTCTAGTTGGTATTAGGTCATCATTTCGTTTCATACAACAGTGATCCTTCCTTTCTTAGGCACCACATCGACAGGTGAGACCCATGTGCTGTCTGAGATAGGATAGATCACTCCTGCTTCAAGCAACTTCAAGATTTCCTTTCTTACTACTTCTTTAAGATTAGGATTTAATCTCCTTTGAGGTTCGACAGAAGTTCTTGCCTCATCCTCAAGATGGATCCTATGAGTGCAGATGTTAGGGGAAATGCCTTGGATATCATCTAGTGAATATCCAATAGCTCTCCTAAACCTCTTTAACACTTTGACAAGAGCAAGGATCTCATCATCATTGAGGTTATCATTGGCAATTACAGAATAAATAGAGTTAGAGCCTAAGAAGACATACTTTAGCCCTTTGGGTGCCTTGAGCTCACTCCAGTCCTCTTCTAATCTGATATGCTCCTTGGCGCCAGCTTCATTGTTTGGATAACCAGCTTCTTGAACTGAGAACACCTCCTTTCTTATGTATTCCAGCTTCTCAAATAACTCCTCTTCTTCTAAGACCATGTGAGAGTCTAGCCTCAGCTTATAACCCAAGCTTTCCTTATCCAAGTAACCATCTTCTCCATGCTCCTTTGTCAAAGCCACTTGGAGTTTATCCTCATAACACAACTTCTCTTGAACCTCATCATGCAGCCTCTCTAAGATCTCAATCTGAAACACTTGACCTTCAATAGTAGGCTGCTGCATAATCTACTTGATGTCAAACTTCAGAGACATGTCTTTACCAAATTAAAGCTCAATCCTCCATTTCTTAACATCAATTACAGCTCCGGTTGTGGCTAGGAAAGGTCTCCCAAGGATGAGAGGATCTCTAGATTCCTCATCCATTTTAAAAACCAAAAAATCAGTAGGTATCTCTACACTCCCAATACTAAGTGGTACATCTTCAAGAAGGCCTTTGGGGAGCCTCACTGATCTATCAGCTAAAACCAAAGAGATTCTACACCTCTGAAAAGTTACAGGAGCATTGCATAAACCAAAAGTCATTCTCGTATAAGCAAATGTTCCATATGGGCAAGTAAAGTTGTTTTCTCTTGATCATTAGGATGGATAGGGATTTGAAAGAATCCACTTTAACCATCTAAAAAGAAATAATACTTATGATTTGCTAATCTTTCTAGCATTTGGTCTATGAATGGCAAAGGGAAGTGATCTTTTCTCGAAGCAGAATTAAGCTTTCTGTAATCTACGCACATCCTATAACTAGTGATTGTTCTAGTTGGTATTAGGTCATCATTTCGTTTCATACAACAGTGATCCTTCCTTTCTTAGGCACCACATCGACAGGTGAGACCCATGTGCTGTCTGAGATAGGATAGATCACTCCTGCTTCAAGCAACTTCAAGATTTCCTTTCTTACTACTTCTTTAAGATTAGGATTTAATCTCCTTTGAGGTTCGACAGAAGTTCTTGCCTCATCCTCAAGATGGATCCTATGAGTGCAGATGTTAGGGGAAATGCCTTGGATATCATCTAGTGAATATCCAATAGCTCTCCTAAACCTCTTTAACACTTTGACAAGAGCAAGGATCTCATCATCATTGAGGTTATCATTGGCAATTACAGAATAAATAGAGTTAGAGCCTAAGAAGACATACTTTAGCCCTTTGGGTGCCTTGAGCTCACTCCAGTCCTCTTCTAATCTGATATGCTCCTTGGCGCCAGCTTCATTGTTTGGATAACCAGCTTCTTGAACTGAGAACACCTCCTTTCTTATGTATTCCAGCTTCTCAAATAACTCCTCTTCTTCTAAGACCATGTGAGAGTCTAGCCTCAGCTTATAACCCAAGCTTTCCTTATCCAAGTAACCATCTTCTCCATGCTCCTTTGTCAAAGCCACTTGGAGTTTATCCTCATAACACAACTCCTCTTGAAGCTCATCATGCAGCCTCTCTAAGATCTCAATCTCAAACACTTGACCTTCAATAGTAGGCTGCTGCATAATCTGCTTGATGTCAAACTTCAGAGACATGTCTTTACCAAATTAAAGCTCAATCCTCCATTTCTTAACATCAATTACAGCTCCGGTTGTGGCTAGGAAAGGTCTCCGAAGGATGAGAGGATCTCTAGATTCCTCATCCATTTCAAAAACCACAAAATCAGTAGGTATCTCTACACTCCCAATACTAAGTGGTACATCTTCAAGAAGGCCTTTGGGGAGCCTCACTGATCTATCAGCTAAAACCAAAGAGATTCTACACCTCTGAAAAGTTACAGGAGCATTGCATAAACCAAAAGTCATTCTCGTATAAGCAAATGTTCCATATGGGCAAGTAAAGTTGTTTTCTCTTGATCATTAGGATGGATAGGGATTTGAAAGAATCCACTTTAACCATCTAAAAAGAAATAATACTTATGATTTGCTAATCTTTCTAGCATTTGGTCTATGAATGGCAAAGGGAAGTGATCTTTTCTCGAAGCAGAATTAAGCTTTCTGTAATCTACGCACATCCTATAACTAGTGATTGTTCTAGTTGGTATTAGGTCATCATTTCGTTTCATACAACAGTGATCCTTCCTTTCTTAGGCACCACATCGACAGGTGAGACCCATGTGCTGTCTGAGATAGGATAGATCACTCCTGCTTCAAGCAACTTCAAGATTTCCTTTCTTACTACTTCTTTAAGATTAGGATTTAATCTCCTTTGAGGTTCGACAGAAGTTCTTGCCTCATCCTCAAGATGGATCCTATGAGTGCAGATGTTAGGGGAAATGCCTTGGATATCATCTAGTGAATATCCAATAGCTCTCCTAAACCTCTTTAACACTTTGACAAGAGCAAGGATCTCATCATCATTGAGGTTATCATTGGCAATTACAGAATAAATAGAGTTAGAGCCTAAGAAGACATACTTTAGCCCTTTGGGTGCCTTGAGCTCACTCCAGTCCTCTTCTAATCTGCTATGCTCCTTGGCGCCAGCTTCATTGTTTGGATAACCAGCTTCTTGAACTGAGAACACCTCCTTTCTTATGTATTCCAGCTTCTCAAATAACTCCTCTTCTTCTAAGACCATGTGAGAGTCTAGCCTCAGCTTATAACCCAAGCTTTCCTTATCCAAGTAACCATCTTCTCCATGCTCCTTTGTCAAAGCCACTTGGAGTTTATCCTCACAACACAACTCCTCTTGAAGCTCATCATGCAGCCTCTCTAAGATCTCAATCTGAAACACTTGACCTTCAATAGTAGGCTGCTGCATAATCTGCTTGATGTCAAATTTCAGAGAAATGTCTTTACCAAATTAAAGCTCAATCCTCCATTTCTTAACATCAATTACAGCTCCTGTTGTGGCTAGGAAAGGTCTCCCAAGGATGAGAGGATCTCTAGGTTCCTCATCCATATCCAAAACCACAAAATCAGTAGGTATCTCTACACTCCCAATACTAAGTGGTACATCTTCAAGAAGGCCTTTGGGGAGCCTCACTGATCTATCAGCCAAAACCAAAGAGATTCTACAGTCCTTGAACTTAGTGAAGCCTAGGCGCTGTACTACAGAGTAGGGCATCCATCTGACACTAGCTCCTAGATCACACAAACATTTCTCAAACAGAAGTGGACCTATAGAGCAGGGTAAGGTAAAATTTCCTGGATCACATAGCTTGTTGGGAGTCACACTCTTCTGTTGAATAATGGCGCTGCACTCAGGTGTTAGTGCCATCATCCCTTGTAAGTCCTTTGTTCTTTCAGCGACAGTATCTTTCAAAAATTTCTGATAAGGTGGGACCAAGACAAAAGCATCTAGTAGTGGCATAGTGAGCTGAATCTTCTTCATTTGCTCATCAAAGAGACCTTTGTACTTGGCTATGAGTTGCTTCTTAAACCTTTGAGGAAATGGTATTGTAGGGTGATATGTTGACATACATCATAGTCTTGTTTCATTGCTGGCGCCTCCTGTATTTGAACATCTTTGACTTAATGCACTTGGTAGTGGCTTGTTGGATCAACATTCTGAAGAGGTTTGGTGGTCTCATTAAGCAGCAAATCCATTTTTTTCTGCAAGGCATTCATCTCATACAATTCTGTCTCAAGCTTCTCTTTAGTGGCCTTTGATTGTTGCTCTTTATCATCAACATAATCCCAATTACTGAGTGCCATATTCTCCACTAGTAGCCTTCCTTCATTAACATCTTTAGCAAGGAAATATCCATTGCTTGCTGTATCTAGGAGGATTCTGATGTTTGGGAGAACACCTTTATAGAAAGTGGATAGAAGCATTTCCTTTGTGAATCCATGATGAGGGCATTGATGAGTGAAGCCCCTAAACCTTTCCGAGGTATCTCCAAAGCTCTCACTAGACCACTGTTTGAAGTTTGTGATCTCATTTCTGAATTTTGCTGCTCTTGAGGGAGAGAAGAACTTGGTTAAGAAAGCACATTTGCATTGATCCCAAGAAGTGATGCTTCCTTGTGCTAGAGACTTTTCCAACCATTTAAATCTATCACCAAGGGAGAATGGAAATAATCTGAGCTTCAAACCATCATCTGTCACTCCACTAAGCTTTGTCAAAGCACAAATTCTCTCAAAGTTATCCAAGTGCTCTAAGGGGTCTTACTTAAGCAAGCCAAATAACTGTTTTTCTTGAATCATAGTAATGAGGCTGCTCTTGATCTGATAGTGTTGAGTCTCCATATGTGGAAGAATACCTTGTCTTGAAGCATAACTTGAAGGTATATCAGCAGGACCAATAGGTCTTAGTGGTCTTTGAACTCTCACGCCCCAAGCTCCTTGTAAACCAGTCTGACCTTGTTCACCTTGAATCCCTTGAAGTTCTTGTGGGCCTTGTGGACCTTACAAACCAAAACCAGCAGCATATTGATGTTCTTCCATGCTTCAACAGCTGATATCTGATTCTGCAAACCCCAAAATTTTGCACCTGATTCATACAGTACAGAAGGACGGTCGACCCAATCATGATATTGAAGGATGGGACCTTTTCTTGAAAAACATCTTTGACCTTGAACCTCAGTTGTAGTTGTAGACACTTAAGCACAATTGCTGCAGTACCTACAAAAAGAATTCTAAACCAAAAGACTAATCAGTAACCAAAAACAAAAATAACAAAGCTTGATCTCAAGATCTCTACAAATCCTACTGAACAAAGCATTCCCCTTATGGCAACGGCGCTAAATTGATAACAATTTAGTTCTTATTTGCTTGAGGACATTGACATCTTTAGTTTAGAGCTCCCACTTTCAAACCTCACTCTCCCATTTGTTCTTACTTACTTGAGGACAAGCAAAAGGCAAGTGTGGGGGTGTTGATATCTCATACATTTACATCATTTAGGCTTGCATTTAGTTCATGTTTTGGTCTCTTTTTGCATGTTTTCTTTCTCTTTAATCCTATTTTCCTTTCTTTTTAGACTTATGTTTGCATTTAGGTTGTAGTTTGCATTCTCTATGCATTTAGGAGGTTTTTAGGTACTTAAGAAGCTATTGGGAGCAAGGAGGAAGTGTGGGAATGGTTCAAGGAGTTTGCCAAGCTGAGAAGGAGCAAAAGGAGCTAAAGAAGGCGATTTCTGGCTTTCCATCGGTCACAGCACAAAACCCATGGATCTGTTCTGATCGATACAAGGCAGCAGAATAACTTAAGATCCCATCGATCAAGCCCATCGGTCAAGTGGTGATCGATGGGAACCCAGCGGATGCACCATCGGTCAAGACTAATTGATGGGATCCATTATAAGCCCATCGATCAAGACCATTGATGAACGACTGATCAATAGGAACCCAACGGATGCACCATCAATCACTCCCATCGATCACTCTAGACCGATGGAGTCCAGTCCAAACTTGCACTTATTTACAATTTTGCCATTTTTGCTTAGATCCATATAAATACGAAAAATCCCTAATTTTTGGGAACATCTCTTTACCCAACAATTCTTTCCTCTTATGTTTTTGATTTGATCTTGTAATTTGAATCTTTGCTTGATTTTAATAAGAGTTTGTATTTATCTTTTTGATTAATCACTTTAATCATGATTAGCTATCTTTTTCTCTATGGATTGATGGTTTTGCTAGTGACTAGTGAGTAGTGACTTAGGGATCTGAGATGAGTTATGTTTAGGGAATTTGAGACTTGATCTGTGATGTCTTAGTGTTAATTCTTTCATTTCCTTTCTTGATTGCTGTGTTTAATGCCTGATTAGCCTTAGCTAAGTTGATTAGGATCTTAGACTCATTTTATGCCCACCAAGTGTTTGATGAAATGCCTAAACTGCTTTGCAAGAGAATTGCTTATCCTAGCTCAAGAGATTGACTGTCTAGGGAGTGATTTGGCAAAATGGGATTGATAGAATTGTCTTAATGCTTGCTGTTTGTCATTTCACTAATGAGAATCAGTTCTTGACTTGGTATAGCAAAAAGATTAGTGCCAAGAGATTGGATTAGTCTTATAAATGAATTCTATGCATAAGGAATAGCATTGTGTGAGTTTGTAAGCATCATAGGTTGAGTCAAGAGTTCCCTAGCACCAAGTATCTCATCTCAAGTCCCATATTTTCTCTGTTTTTAGTTCAATTCGAATTTGCTCTGTTTTTGCCTCTGTTTTAGTTGTCTTGCTTGCTGTTCACTCTTTGTTTGATCTTTCCTTCACTTCTGTTTGATCACTTGGGTTGTTAGACAATTCAATCTATTCTATATCTGCTTGAATTAGGAAATCTATTGCAATCCTGCTGCTTCAATCTTCCCTTTTTGGATTGATAAAACCCATACTACATTGATTAGTACAAACGGTGATTGACCAATAGAGTCAAAACTCTTGTATCATATACTGAAATTTGATCTTGTGTTGGCTCTGTTGTATGTGGATTCGAAAGTATTGATCAGTGTGGCGTTCCTAAGATTAGCTGATTGTTTCTGTTTTCAAACCTCGACCCTGTTCTCAGTCTGATGTTTGCTTGAGGGCAAGCAAAAGCTAAGTCTAGGAGAGTTGAAATATCATGGTTTTTATAGTTTTTAACCATGGTATAAGTCTCTTTTATTGAGTCTTTTTGGTCTTTTTAGAGTCCTAGTAGAGTCTTTGCAGGTTATAGCATGACTGTAGCACAATTGGAGATTTTGCAGCCTTTTGGATCAAAGCAAGAATCCTTCCCGAAGTTAGCAACTCAGAAGGTGTTGTTGTGCACTGGTGATGATCGTCACCACTCAAGGGTGATGCTCGTAACCCTCATCTGAGAAGGATCGTGTGTTTTATTTAAAAGATGGAGAAGAATTTGCACTTTAGCCTGTATATTAGGTTTTTCAGCCATTCTTTTAGCTTGCATCTTGTATCTGAATTTCTAGAGAGCTTTAGAGATAGATTTTTTCGAGAGCTTTTGGAGAGACAAATCAGACTTCTTCACAGCAGATTTCGAACTCTGTTATCTTTATTTCTTATTTCTTTTATGCACTTTATTCTATTCATGATTTTTCTCAGTTCACCATGTCTGAGTAGTTTGTTAGTTAGATTATAATGATTTAAGGGTTGATGAAAGGTTTGTAGAATTGGTAAACTGTTAGGAAATCCATTGGTTTTTCATTTATACTTACATTGACATCGATTTTTTTGAACTGATCATCTAGATTTTGAAACCCTAGGTTGTTTAATAGATGTGAGAACATTATTAATCACCTGAACTAGTATTAGATGCGCAAAACGCCAATTTACAAAGATATTTGACTTATGAGTTTTGTGAACAATTGAAACCTGATCATTAATGCATGCTTGACTTGTTAGAATTTGCAAAGTGATTTGTAAATCTGTGAATTAGGTATAGATAACTTCTGCAATAAGAATTCATTAGTTATATCATTGTGTTTCAAGATCTAGACGGTTTTAATTCATTCTTGACTGCATGCATTCTATATTCTCGGATTCAACCAGCGAATTATCCTAGCTTAACGCCTTTAGCTTTCTGAAATTTAGAACAATCAGTCAAAATCGCCTGCTTACATTCGTTTAGTTATTTAGCATTACATTCATTGTTTACTGCTTAGCTTAATCTGAATCTAAAATCTATAGTGTTGTAGCTTACTCCTTTGGGATTCGATAACTCTTTGTGCTACAACTGCTTTGCTGTGCACTTGCAGTAGTAAAATAATTGGGTAAAACTTGAACCCTATCAATAGTGTTTACATGGCTACCCATATACATACTTGGATGATCTTTTTCCCTTCTTACCACTCTTGTTAATCCAACTAGCTGATCCTCATCATTATTGGACAGTTATCCACACCTTAAACCAATCCTTCCTTCTGAACCTAAACACTATTATGAGAGTTGTGAGGCCTTGCATTTCATCATTTTTAATTTTGTCTTGGCAAAAAGTGTTAGGAATAAGGCTGGCAAGGAAAAGTTCTCTTGTAGACACTAGCTTGCATTTTGAGCTTAGTACTGGGATATTAGATTGGGAAAGGGTAGTGTTAGATGGTTTGATCCTTAATTGTTTGTATCCTTTTAAAGAGGAAGTGTGGGGAAGATAATCAGTCTTTGTGGTTAAGTAAAAAGGAAGGAATCTCTAAGTGCTAAAGAAGAGAAGGGGCCAACAACAACAAATCTTACAAGGTCATCCAAAAGGAGAAATCATACCAAGCAATCCACCAAAGGTAATGAAAATGGCACCAAATAAACAACAAAGACGAGCAAGTTCCAAACAGAAGTCAACCATACAAGCAAAGATAAAGTTTCCCCCACACATTAAGAAGAAGGAGTTGACAAGTACTTTGGGAAATGGTAGAATTAGGAGTTTCACTTGGGGTTTAGAAGTTATTAGGTTAATCTTTGGGTAAAAAGGGTAGAAGAGAGCTTTTTACTTGCATGCATAAGTGTGCTTTTGCCTTTTGCATTTTGTCTAAGATAGAATCATTTCATTGAGTGATTCCTTTGATTGTTTGAACTTTTGTTGCATTAGATCATTTTCATCTGATAACCATGTCTCTTAAACCAAATGTTTTCACCTGATTTGCACAAACTTGATCCATTGGTTACAATTAATGAATGTTAAATAGTTGGTTGATTTGAATGTTTGTGCAGGCTAAGCTTGAGTTCATTGTTTGTGAAGATGAGTATGGCTAAATCTTTTGAAGTAGAACAATCTTTATGCATCTTAGAACATATTACTTGGGAATTGAATCAATTTTTCCATTGACATCTTTAGTTTTGAGCTCCCACCTTAAAACATTTCTCTCTTATTTGTCTTTGATTGCTTGAGGGCAAGCAAAAGGCATGGGAGTTGATATACATTATAATTACCCTAATATTTGCATACATTTATTATTAGTCTCAGCAGTTAAAAACCATTTCTTGCATGTTCTTGTCTCAATTGCATCTATTTAGGATTTATAGTGTAGTTAGGAGATGCATTGCATATTTGGTGCATTTTGAGCACTTGGCAGGTGCAGTGAAGGAGTTTAAAGACTGGGTGGAGTTTTGGGAGTGATCTAGTGGAAGGACAAGGCAAGAAGTCCTCATATCGAGCAGTGTATCGGCCTACTAAGCCAATAAGGAGCATACAGAGCAGCATATCAACATGTATATGTGGATACAAGCCAAGAAGTCATACCGAGGTGTATATCGAGATCCCAAGTCAATACAAGTGAGACAGGACAGGTCAAAGAGTATCTAGCTGCTCTGACCGATGCATCAGCTTCAAGACACCTATACATGTCCACATATTGATGAGGAGGCAAGCCGATACACGAGCCACAAGGCACGTATCAAGAAAAGTATCAAGGAAGGCAAGCCGGTACACCTCAACTCAAGGCGATTGTATCGACTAATGTACCGGGGATACACTCCGATAAGCCTTAGCTCAAGGCGATTGTACCGATCAGTGGATCGAGCAGGCATGGTCGATACAACCTTCGACCAACCAATATCGAGCTGCGTATCGACCAGACAAGCCGATACAAACCCTCCGAACCAGCCATTTTTCCGTTTTAGTTCTGGTTTACGAAGGACTTTCCATGAATACTATATAAATGTTTAGACCCAAAAACTTTTAATCATCTTCTTTTCATTTTTTATCCTCTAGACAATAGTTTTATCCCTTGTATTTCTCCTTGCGCCCTTGTAATTCTGTCTTGAATCTTGTACTTTTAATCAAAGTTAATGTTTATCTTCCTCCTAATTATGATTAGTCATTCTCCTTTGCTTTGGGTAATAACTAAAACTATGATTATTGAGTAGTGTGCTTAGGATTTGAGATGGGATAGAAAGAAGGGGATATGAAGCTTGATTAGTTATTACTTAGTTCTTAATATTATTGTTCCTTCTTAATTATTGTGTTTAATGCTAGATTAGCCCTTGCTAAGTTGATCTAGATCCTAGGGTTCTCTTATGCCTAATAAGTGTTTGATGAATTGCCTGAATGAGTCAAGTAAGAGATTTGCTTATCTTAGCCTAAGGAATTAACTGTCTAAGGAGTAGATTGGCAATATATAATTGGAATAATTGCTTATAATGCTTGTTAATCATCTGTGCAGTAATGAAAGTTGTCTTGAATATGTGCTTAGCAAAGTGATTAGTACTCAAGAAATTGAGGTAATTATAGCTGTTAATTCTATACTTAGGAATAGCTTGTTGTGGGTTTGTAAGCACACTAGTTAAGCTGAGAATCTCCTTTGATCAATAACCCTAACTCAAGTCCCACTTGTCTTTTGATTGTTAGAATTCAAAATTGCTCTATTGTTCAGTCTTGCTTAGTTAATTACTTTAGTTTGATCACCTTTTATCTTTGAATTGTTTTGAATTGAATGATTTATTGCATTCCTAATGTCTTACTTTGCCTATTATGGATTGACACTCACATACTACAATGATATGAGTGTATGTGGCAATTGAAGTAGAGTAAACTCCTACATCACCGGTGCGTGCTGAACCGACAAAAGCTACCTGAAGCAACAGGGACAGACTGCACCGGCCAACTGCATCGAGCAACCATCCTCCGTACTGCCCGATATGATTTATCTGCGCTGTTGACTAACTTTTTCTACTTTTGACCAAACCTTATCTTTTCACCTTTTTATGCTTTTGGCTTATCTTTTCCGAACATTATCTTGTTTCTTATCCTATTTTTGACCTGGGAGGAAACCACAAAGAGAGTTTATGAGATTTTGATCAAAGATCATCTACTTAGTAAAGTTTTGCAATTCTCTTGTCATATACCTTATAGTTCTTATTTGATGATGCTTGATTTGTTATTTATGTTTGTTTCTGTTGATTTTGTGATGTGTCGTGAGTAATCTCTTATCCTTTGAGGTTGGAGAAGATTTGGGGATGATTAGTTGATTCTTTAGGGAACTTTTGCTTAATACTTGCTTGATTCACCTTGCTTAGTTGTTTTTAAGGCTTGAGTAACTTGATTAAGTGAAATCTGATCATAGGTGTTTGCTGCATCAAAAGTGTTTGTTTAAACGCCTGAAAGAACTATGTTAGGGATAATTGCTTAGATGATTATATTGCATCATAGTATACTGTTTGGTCTTTAAGAGCTTTTGTTATCATGCTGGTTTGCACAAATACACCATCAAAAGTGAGTTTGACATGTGCATCACTTAGACATGTTTGCTCTGATTACAAATTAATAGAATATTTGGCTTGATTATGTGTCTTGCTTGTTGCTAGTTTGATTACTCTAAGTATGAAGCTATGTATTCCCCAAGTACCAATTGTTCTAGCCTTGAATCTACGCCATTTTGTCCCTTGCAATTGATCTTATTGTGCTCTGTTTTCCTCTGTTCTTAGTTGCTTTGCTTTGCTTCATTTGAATTGTCTTTAGTTTCGTACCTTGCCTTGCATTTTAAGTTATTGCATTTAGCTTTCACCTCGGTTCTTGCATTTAGATCTTTGCTTTCTTTGCTCTTATTGCATTTAACCTTTCTTGCATTTCATAACTTGCTTTACTCTTGCTAGATTTCTCCTTTCGCTTGTGCATTTTCTTTCTATTGCTTAGGTTGTTAGAAGATTTTCCTTTTTATTAATATGATTAAGCTTAATTAGTTCCTTGCATCTCTTTTAGCTAGCTCCTAGATGGATTTATAAACCTCATCTATGCTACATCTGATTTAGAGAGGGATTGGACTGAGCTCCATAAAGTCCTTCTTCACCGCTCTGTCAGACATCCCATTGGATTGTTTGAGAACCTTCCTGTCCGAGTTGGAAGTACTGAAGTACCAACTGATTTTGTTATTTTGAAGCTTGACGCTGTTCCAAAAGATCCTTTAATACTTGGGAGATAGTTCCTTACCACCACTGGAGCAGTTATAGATATCAAGGGAGGCAAGACTGAGCTGCATTTTGGGAAGGATATGATCCTCAAGTACGACATAAACGAGGTTATGAAGAAGCCCAAGATAGAAGGGCAAATCTTTAGTGTGGATTTCATGGATGAGCTGGGTACTGAACTCTTAAAGGAGCTGAACACAAAGGACCATCAGAGCGTAGTATTGACTAAAGCACCAGGCAAGTATGGGTATCTGAATGAAGAAACAACAGAGCATGGGCAGCTGTTAAGAGAGACTAAGATAGATACTCACCATGAACCGTTTATCAAGCTAAGGAGGGAAGTGGTGAGCTCATTAAGTAAAGAAGCTAGTAAAGCCATGGATAACAAACCAGGGGTGGATCATGAAGATGATGATTGGAGCGAACTCAAAGCTCCTAAGCTCGACCTCAAGCCACTTCCCAAATGATGTAAGCATCAGACCATACACAACTGGACCACCCAAGAGAAGGAGCATTGATGCTAAATCAGAAGGAGCCAAGCTTGTAGATGAGGGAAAAGGAGGACTTGTAGCTGAGCTTGGAGATGTTAAAGACTTAGCACCAATACGCCATCGTTCTATACCTCAGGAGAGACCTTTTGGTCGAGCTAGAATAAAGTCGGTTCAATCTAAAAAGCAAGCCAAACCAGTAAAACCACCGGATCATTTAATTGGACCTACATGCACATATGGCGAGCTATATAAGGAAAGCACGACCTTACCTTATTCTTTGGAGTATTTAGAAGATATTCAAGCCAATTTACAAGTGAAGAACCGGAGCTATTCAAATAACACGAAAGGAGAACCGCTTAAATCAACACATGGACCTACATTGATATATCCGGAGCTATCTAAGGAAAGAAGAGATTATATGACATTTTATTCGACCAGCCACTTCATTCGACCACCAAGAGACATGTCAGAGTTTACCAAGATTCCTAAACCACCTGATCAAGTCAATAGCCGAGCACAAACCAGCCAAACCAAAGAAGAATCACCAAAACCACCAAATGGAGCCACATTGGAGCTAACTAAGGAAAGAAGGGATTTCATGACATTATATTCGCCCTACACCTTCATTCGACCACAAGGGAGTATTTCAAGATATTCAGAATCACTAAACCACGCCAATAACCAGAAGAAACCTTCCCAAATCCAAGAAGAAACTACTTTCCTTAAAAGAGCTTGATTACATTGCTAGCTTTGGAAAGCAAGACCAGAATCTATTATCACTTGAAGATCTCGACCATCCATTCACTTCATCACATCCTGAGCATCAAATCAAGTCAAAGAATCATCACATTTCGTCCCCACAAATCAAGCCATTTTCCCCCTCTCATCCCAACGGTTAGGAGACTAATAAATCATCATTTCTACCGCATTTAATGCTTTGTAATTATTTCTTTTGTTACCATTTTGTTATCTCACTTCTGAGCATTATATAAGCTCTTCATCAATGTATTTTCATACTCAGAATATTTAAGAAAATTAATCAAGAAAAGTCTGTTTTGTTTCAAAGAAAGTTCATCTTTGTTTACAACTTATTCATGCGTTTTAACCAAGTTCTCTTGAGGGATTCAGAAACTTGTGAAGCGTGTAGACTCTCCTAAGATCTCGCGAGAATTAGCCCTTGAGCTAGAAGGATCTAACCTTTGGTGTTTGTGGTCATCAACCACAATCGAGTACAAAAACCATCAGTCATTCCTCCATCATATCCAGCTTGAAGCAACCGATTCTAAGGAATAATATTGAAGGCTTTCAAAGATTGTATCATTGGTATCAGATTTAAAAGCTCCTATCCCAGGTGTTTTCAGTTCCTTTCTCAAGTTTTTGCTTATTATTTTCATTCAGTTTTTGAAATTTGTCTATTATAAATCAAAAAAAAAATTCATAAAAGTGTTTTATTGTTGTTCTGTCTTCTGCGAAATTTATAAATTTTTAAGAACCCAAAAAATATTTTTCTCCTTATTATTACTTTATTAAACTCTTAAAAGCACAAAAAAAAATTTCTTCTGAATTTTCGAATCATTTGCTAATTTTTAAAACTATTTTCTTCCAACTGGTCAAAACTGCTTAATTGCTTGTTCTTGTGTTTTATTAAAACAGAAAACCACATTAAAAGAATTTTTTGTTTCTTCTACATATTTGGTACATCTCCTTTGATCTTATTTACTATGAACACTTGAAGAAAAATTAGAAGCATCAATGGAGTATTCAGATGAGGAGAGCCCTAATGAAGCCTTCAATGACCAATTGACTTAAGAAGAAGAGAGCCTTGCTTTTTTTGAAGAGTAGGCTGGCTATGAATTTCCACCATGGCCTGAGGACGAAATTGACTATGGTCATGATCTAGGCAGAGGAGAACCTGAGCCTGAACCACCAGACCACAACAAAATCCCCTTAAAATACAAGAGATGGTATGAAGAAGAAGAAGACGAATGGGGAGAAGACTATGAGGAAAGCAACCACATGGAAGAGTCCATAATTGAAGATGACGAATCACAAGGAGGATATGAAGAAGCTGTAGGCCTTGAAGAGCAGCATCCTAAGCATACAGACAACTTATGGAGTTCAACATGGAGCAACCCACCTAAAACCTCTCTTGCTCTCAATTCTCAAGTTTATTTTGATTTTGATTATCAATCTGCTAATAAACTTCAACTCTATGCATTTTCAGGCAAAGAAAACTATCTAGAGTGCGAAAGAAACATAGATGAGTGGTTCTACTACAACAACATCCTAAAAGAGGAGAGATTAACTTATGCAATTGGCCAACTTGTTGGAGATGTCTATAACTGGTGGTTGCAAAAAGGAGATGACCGCTGGTTCTACAAGGAGCCAACCATAACCACCTGGGGAGATCTCAAAGCATTACTAAGGGATAAGTATGCACCAAAAGATTTCGTACCAAAAATCCCTTAACTTTATCCAAGGAGTTTCTTCAACTACAAAGCAACAAACAATGCTTTACAAGCCAATGCTATTAAAGAGCAAGTGTAAGAGACCAAAAACGTGGTATACCAGCATGAGAACGTGGAGCACAAGGCAGAGAAGCCTCCAATACTTAAGCTGAGATCAACACTGGCGCTCACTGAAGCCAAAAACATTTCATTCAACCAACTCTTGCAGCATTTACAAAACAATCACCGAGGTAAGTTTCTAAACTTTCAAAATTTCTCAGAAACTAATTTAGGTTGTTTGATGCAGGTTCTAATGTTTTGAGGACAAAAATTCTTCAAGAGGGAGAGTATGATGTAAACATCAGACCATACACAACTGAACCAGCCAAGTGAAGGAGCATTGAAGCTAAATCAGAAGGAGCCAAGCTTGTAGCTGAGGGAAAAGGAGGACTTGTAGCTGAGCTTGGAGATGTTAAAGACTTAGCACCAATACCCCATCGTTCTAAACCTCAGGAGAGACCTTTTGGTCAAGCTAGAATCAAGTCGGTTCAATCTATATTCTTCCCACAACTTCATTCGACCACAAGGGAGTATTTCAAGATATTCAGAATCACTAAACCACGCCAATAAACAGAAGAAACCGTCCCAAATCCAAGAAGAAACCAAGAAAAAACTACTTTCCTTAAAAGAGCTTGATTACATTGCTAGCTTTGGAAAGCAAGACCAGAATCTCTTATCACTTTGAAGATCTCGACCATCCATTCACTTCATCACATCCTGAGCATCAAATCAAGTTAAAGAATCATCACATTTCGTCCCCACAAATCAAGCCATTCCCCCCCCCCCTAGGAGACTAATAAATCATCATTTCTACCACATTTTATGCTTTCTAGTTATTTCTTTTGTTACCGTTTTGTTATCTCACTTCCGAGCATTAAATAAGCTATTCATCATTGTATTTTCATACAAAGAATATTCAAGAAAATTAATTAAGAAAAGTATGTTTTGTTTCAAAGAAAGTTCAACTTTGTTAACAACTTGTTCATGCGTTTCAACTAAGTTCTCTTGAGGGATTCAGAAACTTGTGAAGCGTGTAGACTCTCCTAAGCTCTAGCGAGGATTAGCCCTTGAGCTAGAAGGATCTAACCTTTGGTGTTTGAGGTCATCAACCACAATCGACTACAAAAACCATCAGTCATTCCTCCATTATATCCAGCTTGAAGCAACCGATTCTAAGAAGTAAACTTGAAACATTTCAAGGATTGTATCACCAAAGGGCTAAGGTATGTGTTTCTTAGACTAAATGAAACTTATCCTGTAATTTTCATTGAAAACCGGGATGGTGATGAAGTCTCTGCTCATGTTAAGGAGTTAAAAAAGTTTAGGAAAGCCATTAGATATTCACTAGATGATATCAAGGGCATATCTCCTAATCTTTGCACTCACAGGATGAGACAAAAACTTCCATTGAACCCCAAAGAAGATTAAACCGTAACCTTAAGGAAGTAGTGAAGGAAGAAATTTTAAAACAGCTTGATGCTGGCGTGATATACCCCAGCTCAAACAGTACATGGGTCTCACCAGTCCATGTAGTGCCTAAGAAAGGAGGAATCACGGTTGTGAAAAATGACAAAGATGAGCTCACCCCAACCAGAACTATAACAGGACATATAATATGCATTGATTATAGGAAATTGAATTCTGCTTCTAGAAAAGACCATTATCCTTTGCCATTCATTGATATGCTTAAGAGATTAGCTAATCATCCTTATTCTTGCTTCTTAGATGGCTATAATTGCTTTTTCCAAATTCCTATTCACCCTAATGATCAGGAGAAAACGACCTTCACATGTCCTTATGGCACTTTTGCTTATAGAAGAATACCATTTGGATTCTGTAATGCCCCTACTACATTTCAAAGATGTGTCACTTCTATATTCACAGATTTGATTGAAGAAATGGTGGAATTATTCATGGAAGAGTTTAGTGTCTATTGTTCTTCCTTTGACGTCTGTTTGTATAATCTTTGTCAGGTTTTAAAGAGACGTGAAGACACGGTCTGGTGTTAAATTGGGAGAAATGCTATTTCATGTTCAAGGAAGGAATTGTATTGGGACACAAGAATTCTGAGAAAGGGATAGAGTTGGACAAGGCCAAGATAGAAGTTATGATGCATCTAGCTCCGCCTACATCAGTGAAAGGGATCAGAAGTTTCTTGGGACATGCAGGCTTCTATAGAAGGTTCATCAAGGATTTCTCCAAGATAGCAAGGCCTCTCCATAAGCTCTTGTGTAAGGAAACAGAGTTTGCTTTTGATGATGAAAGCATGCAAGCTTTCCTATCCATCAAAGAGGCGCTTATGAGTGCTCACATTATTTATGCACGTGATTGGAGTCAACCATTTGAGATAATGTGCGATGCTAGTGATTATACACGTGGAGTTGTACTTGGACAAAGAGTCAACAAGAAGTTACATGTCATCTACTACAACAGAGAAGGAGCTTCTAGCAATTGTGTTCGCCTTTGAGAAGTTTAGAAGCTATCTAGTGGGATCTAAGGTCATAGTCTACACAGATCATGAAGCACTTTGCTACATCTATGCCAAGAAGGATACAAAGCAACGCCTACTCAGATGGATACCTTTGCTTCAGGAGTTTGATCTTGAGATATTAGACAAGAAGGGGATTGAGAATGATGTTTCTGATCACCCCTCCAGGATGAAGATTAAGGACCTTATTCCTATAGATGAATCTCTACCTAATGAATATCTTATGGTTATCAAGATTCTGAAGAAGTGGGAAGAAGCAAGCGCTTTACAAGACAAGAATCTGCCTTGGTACTCAGATTTTGTGAACTACTTGGTAGCAGACCATCTTCCCATCTCCCAAAAGCCTTATCACAAGGCTAAGTTCTTCAAAGACTTGTCTCAGATGTATTGGGACGATCCATACTTATACAAGAAAGGATCCTATGGACTGTTTAGATGATGTGTAGCAGAAAAAGAAGCTCAAGGAATCATTTTCCATTGCCACGGTTTTGCTTATGGAGGCCATTTTGCAACATTCAAGACTGCTACCAAGATACTTCAAGCAGGAAAAGAAAGGCAACATAAGTAAGAGAGATGAGATGCCTCAAAACCCAATCCTTGAAGCTGAAATCTTTGATGTGTGGGGTATTGACTTCATGGGACCATTTCCTTCCTCCTATGGAAACAAATTTATCCTAGTGGCAGTTGATTATGTCCCCAAGTGGGTTGAAGCTGTTGTAAGCCATACAAATGACTCCTCTGTTGTTGTGACGCTCTTCAAGACTATGATCTTCCCAAGGTTTAGCGTGCCTAAAGTGGTGATAAGCGATGGTGGAAGTCATTTCATCAACAAAGTGTTTGAAAATCTCCTAAAGAAGCATGGAGTCAAGCATAAAGTGGCAACGCCTTATCACCCACAAAAAAAGTGGTCAAGCTGAGGTTTCAAACAGAGAAATCAAAATCATTCTAGAGAAGATAGTAGGGATCATAAGAAAACACTAGTCAGCCAAGCTTGTTGATGCACTATGGGCTTATAGAACTTCTTTCAAGACACCAATATGAAGAAGCTTGCCACCTTCTTTCACCTTGTTGTATGGAAAAGCTTGCCACCTTCCAGTGCAGCTTGAGTACAAGGCTCAATGGACAGTAAAACTGCTGAACTTTGACATTAAGAGCCCTCAAGAGAGAAAACTTATGCAGCTTCATGAGCTTGAAGAAATCAGGTTAAAATCTTATAAGAGTTCAAAGATTTACAAGGAGAGGACCAACGCATTCATGACAAGAAGATAGTCCACAACAAATTCAGATCAGGAGATTTGGTACTTCTTTACAACTTAAGGTTGAAGCTCATTCCTGGAAAGCTCAAGTCAAGGTGGAATGGGCCATTTAGAATCAAAGAAGTCCTTCCCTATGGAGCAATCACATTGGTAGATAATGAAGGAGGCGAGTTCACAATCAATGGACACAGAGTTAAGCCATACTTAGCCTCAGATGTTCTGGCAGTGGATACTGATCTTACTCTCCTTGATGTTCCCACATAGCCAAGCAAATGAAGGTCAAGCTAAGAGATCTTAAAGAAAGCACACTTGGGAGGTAATTACATGCCTATCTATGTAAATACGCTTTCTTTTTTCTTTTGATATGTTTATTAAGTGATTTCAAGTTGGAAAAAGTAGTTGAGTTGGTCAAACAATGTGGAAAACCCAGGGAAATCAAAGCTCTGTTTCTTCATCAGGGTGCCATAGAGGAGAACCTTTGCAAAATCTGCCTGATGCGGTTTATCTCAGGGAAGAAGTCATGTATGTGTTTACTCTACTTCAATTCCTACATATACTCATATCACTGTAGTATGTTGGTATCAATCCAAATGGGCAATGTAAGACATTAGGAATGCAATAGACTATTTAATTCAAGCAAGCATGATAAGATAAGAGAAATAATGTATCTAATATCTAGAGAGACTTCAAATAAACTAAAGCAAGTAAAGCAAGACTAGGGAACTAATTCAATTTCGAATTCTAGCAATCAAAAGACAGATGGGACTCGAGATGAGGTTATTGATCAAAGGGGATTCTTAACATAACTAGTGATGCTTACAAACCCAAAAACAAGCTATTCCTAAGCATAGAATTAACAGCTATAACTAGCTCAATTCCTTGATACTAATCACTTTGCTAAGCACATAATCAGATAACTTCTATTACTGAAATAGATGATCAACAAGCATTAAGAGCAACTTATCCAATTCTATATTGCCAATTTACTCCTTAGACAGCTAATTCCTTAAGCTAAGATAAGCAAATCTCTTACTTGACTCATTCAGGCAATAACTTGGTAGGCATAAGAGAACCTTAGGATCTAGATCAACATAGCAAGAGCTAATCTAGGATTAAACACAATTAATAAGAAGGAACAATAAGATTAAAAACTAAGCAATCACTAATCAAACCTCAAATCCCCTTCTTTCTATCTCATCTCAAATCCTAGGCAAACTACTCACTAAACATGGTTTTAGCCATGAACCAAAGCAAAGGAGAATCACTAATCATGATTAGAAGAAGAATTAAATAAGAAAATACTAAGAGAAGTGCAAAAATTCAATAGACAAGGAAAGATTCTACAAGTTTTTCTCCAAAGAGAGAGTTTTAAGGATAGAAACAACAAAAGATGAGCTGCCGAAAGTTTTTAGGCTTTAACATATTTATAGGAGGAAGAAAAATCCCTAATAAGCCAGGATTAAACCAAGTTTTAGTCTGGTTCGGATGAGGTGTATTGGGTGTACTGGTCAATATTGGCTTCCTTCTGGTTTCTATTCAGGAATGCTTGCTAAGGACCAGAGATCGATGGGAGGATTGAGCATGGCCGGTTGATCTAGATGAGATCGACCAGAAGATCGAGTAGTCCAGCCGATCAAAGGGAACTGATCGAGACGAAGATTGAGTGAAGCGACCGATCAAGGAGTACAGACGTAAATGACGCCATGCAGATCGAGAGTCTGATCGAGTCAACCACTCGATCCTCCAAAGATCGATTCCAAGATCGAACGAAGCACTCGATCCACCGAAGCAGATCGAGACACAGATCAAGCTGAAGTCACGATGTGCAAAGATGATCGAGCGAGGTGCTCGATCTCGAGGTCGATCTCTGTGCTTTAACCGTTTTTGGCCGCTAGCGAGGGGGGGGGGGGACCATCGAGCTGTTTGGCTTATTTTGGGAAAGCGGTGATCATGCTTTCTCACACACGTTTTTACTTTATCATTTTCATCTTTTTCTCTCTGTTTGAAGGCGATTCCGCCATTGTTAGACTTTGAGATTTGTTCTTGAATCTTTGAATTGTTATTATTTTAATCCATTGTTTTTCATGTTTATCGCTTCATCTTTCATGCTTTGCTTGGTTTACTTAATGTGCAGTGAGTAGTTTAATCGGGTTTTGGGGTTGAGAGGATTCAAGGGGTCGAAAAGGTTTTCAAGTCTGTTGTTTTCTTGTTCTTAATGGTTTTCTCTTTTAGGATATCGAGCTCTTAAGGCTTAAAGAGTCTCACGCCAAGATCTTTATGATCAGAGAAAGCTCTTACCTTGACAGGATCCAGAGATCTCTGAAAATCGCATCCTAGAGATTAGTTACTCTTTCTCAAACGCCATGGGTCTGGAGGAGAGAATGAGAGAGTGATCCATACCACACGCCATGGATGGATCTTGTTCTGTTTTCAAGGCTTAGAGAACCTCACAAAGTGAGTAGATCTAGAGTTTTCAAACCAAGCTTGAACCTTTGAAACCCCTGAATGCGAATCTCGACCCTAGACCCTCCTTTTAGTATTTCTTAGTCTCTGTTGATCATTCGCTCGTTGTTTGCTCGCATTCTGGTCATTAGATTCGTTTTCACTTAAACTGTCTTTTAGATCGATTTATTTTGCTCGATCTAGTGGTTGATCCCGTGGTCGATCCACTAGTCGAATTTTAGTAATTCGTAGCCTTGCATTTTAATCATTCTGTCTTTTCCTCGTGGTAGCTAGCTCGTTCCTGGTATTTTTAAAATAGTTTCTCCTTGCATTTAATCGTTGCATCTAGTTTTTAGGATTTTTACAAAACCATCTATTATTTGCTTAGTTTTACAAGATCTTTGCATTCTCATTGCACTTTCTAGCTCCTAAGATTGGATTGACACCTCTTGCATTGTACTACAACTAAGTGCTGCTTGAGTTTTGATAACCTCATGTTGCATTGCATCACTCTCATTAACTTGATAGGAAAATATTGTTATCAAATGGCGCCGTTGCCATTCTAGGAGTGTTTAGAAAGCACTGAGATTTGGGGTTTAGTAAAGACTAAGCCTTTACTTTGTTTAAGTTACTAATTTCTCTATTCTCAAACGTGTGTCTTTCAGGTACATGAATCTTCGTTCAAGGGGAGATAACAATCTACTTCAACCCTTGGACAACATTCACCAAATCGGACACTCACGACAAAGAAGAGTTAGAGAGCAAGCCAGAGCATTTGAGGAGATTGTTCAGCACGGTTTGGTTGACTTTGAAGCTATGGCTGAGCACGAGCATCCAGAAGGACCTCCTCCTGTTCACGGGGCAGTGGGAAGGGGTAATGGAAACCCCCAACACGCGGCTAGACCCCCAAAGATCATAGGAGCGGGAGATGCTCCCAATACTCATCACAATAGTTTTGGGATCACTCCTCCTCCTGTACAGAACAATAATTTTGAGATTAAGCCGGGATTCATCTCAATGGTGCAAAACAATAAGTTTCACGGGCTAGCAATGGAAGACCGTAGCACCAATGTCGTGAACCCTAAGGATCAGGTGTACCCTGCTCAGCAAGCAAAGCCTTTCGTACCATACAACAAAGGTTTTCAGCCGAGTGGTGGCTTCCAAGGGCAAGGGCAGAACAACTTCCAAGGACAACAGCAAGGAAACAAAGGTTATATGCCAATATACCCTCCGGGCTTCGCTCCTCAACAACAACCGATGCAACAACAACAAGTTGATCCTGTCCAAGCTATGTTTCACTCTAATCGCTTAGACTCGTCTCTCACGGATTTCTCTACTCAGATTACAACCTTGAATAATAAAATCAAGCAACTTGAGAAGGGAAAGGCAAGCTCAAGCGGTCAGAATAGCTTACCGGGAAAGTGTGAGCAGAATCCCAAGGAATACGCCAATGCCATTATGCTAAGGAGTGGGAAAGAGCTAGCACCTACGGTTGCTCCCAAGATCAACGAGGACGTTGTAATTCAAGAGGGGGAGGGTAAGCTTTCTACTGATGATGAGATCAACTTTGACAATGTTTGGATTCAAGGGCCAAGAAGAGGTGACAAAGCGGTTGTAGAGAAGAAAGCAGAGCAAACTACTAAGGAGAAGGATGCTTATGTACCTCCATCGTATGTACCTAAGCTACCTTTTCCTGGCCGTTTCAAGAAGCAACTCATCGAGAAGCATATAGTCTTGTTTGAGAAGCACCTTAAGGACGTAGAGATCAAGCTACCTCTCGTGGACTGCCTTGCAATGATGCCTAAATGCGCTAAATTCTTCAAAGATACTCTCGTGTAGAAGAATAAGGAAAGCAAGGAATTGCTTGTTCTAAGTGAGGAGTGTAGTGCTGTGATACACAAGGAGATAGTCCCTAAGAAGTTGGGAGACCCCGGAAGCTTCACTATACCTTGCGCTTTAGGTCCTTTGGAGTTCAAGAGTTGCCTTTGTGATCTCGGAGCTAGTATAAATCTGATGCCCCATTCCGTGGCAAAGAAGCTTGGCTTTACCCGTTTCAAGGATTATAGAATCTCGTTGGTACTAGCTGACAGAAGTGTGAGGTTACCCGTGGGCTTGCTTGAGGACTTGCCAGTCATGATCAGTGGAGTAAACGTGCCAACGGACTTCGTTGTGTTAGAAATGGATGAAGAACCAAAGGATCAACTCATTCTTGGTAGACCTTTCTTAGCCACGGCCGGAGCTATCATAGACGTCAAGAACGGGAAGATTGCCTTGCACTTGGGTAAAGATATTAGGCTGGACTTCGATATCAATGAGGTTTTGAAGAAACCTACGATAGAAGGGCAAGCTTTCTACATTGAAACGTTGGATGCGTTAGCGGATGAGTTGCTGGAAGAGCTGGCTCAGGAGGATCATTTGAAGCTGGCATTGACTAAGGAGCTAGGAGAGTTTGGTACGTGGATCAGAGGACTCAAGAATATGTCAACTTGCTCGATTCAAGGAAGGTTGTGCTAGAAGATGAAGGTGTTTGCCTAGAGATCGACTCCGAGATCGATGACATTACTCGATCCAGGGGTCAAATCGACAAGAAAACCGAGAGCACAACTCGATCTGGTGCAGCAATCGACAGTCAGATTGACGAGGGTGATCGATCCAGGAAAACAATCGGGTCCAAGATCGAGAGAAGCCTTCCGATCAGTTTGGGGTCTGATCTGGAGATCGACTCTGCCTCTCGATCTCTCACTCGATCCACATTAAATCGAGTGAGTGAATCGAGCGACGCTGCTCGATCTAGACGACATCGAGAGCCAGATCGACTGGATGACTCTATTTCAGAAGGGATAGCGGTTGGAGAAAGCAGCTTCAAGGACCATGTCTCGGGCTCAAAGGAAGGTTCCAAGGAGGAAAACAACAGAAACAGCCACGAGGATGATTGGAGCGAACTGCTAGCCCCGAAGGTGGATATTAAGGAGCTCCCAATAGGGCTAAGGTATGCCTTCTTAGGGCTTAACGTAACCTATCCTGTTATTGTGAATGAAAACTTAAGTGATGATGAGTTGCACTCACCCTTAACTAAGTTGAGAAAGTATAGAAAGGCCATTGGGTACTCTTTATGTGACCTCAAGGGCCTTTCTCCGATGCTTTGCACTCACAGGATTCATTTGGATAATGAGAACGCCTCCTCTATAGAACATCAGAGGCGTTTGAATCCTAATTTGAAAGAGATTGTTAAGAAAGTAATTCTTAAGCTTCTAGAGGCTGACGTGATCTATCCCATAAGTGACAGCACGTGGGTTTCTCCCGTACACGTGGTGCCTAAGAAGGGAGGGATCACGGTCATTAAGAATGACAAAGATGAGCTTATACCTACTAGAACAATTACTAGACACCGTATATGTATTGATTATAGGAAGCTTAATCTTGCAACTAGAAAGGATCATTTCCCCTTGCCTTTCATTGATCAAATGCTTGAAAGACTTGCTAATCACCCCTACTATTGCTTTCTTGATGGATATAGTGGATTTTTCCAAATACTAATCCATCCCAATGATCAGGAGAAGACGACCTTTACATGCCCTTATGGCACCTTCGCTTATCGAAGGATGCCATTCGGGTTGTGTAACGCACCGGCTATGTTTCAGTGGTGTATGATGTCGATCTTCTGAGATCTAATAGAAGAGATGGTAGAGGTGTTTATGGATGATTTCTCGGTCTATGGTGCGTCCTTTTCTGCATGTTTGTTGAATCTTTGCAGGGTATTAAAGCGTTGTGAGGAGATAAACTTGGTGCTTAACTGGAAAAAATGCCACTTCATGGTTAAGGAGGGGATTGTGCTTGGCCATAAAATATCAGAGAAGAGTATTGAGGTCGACAAGGCAAAGGTTGAAGTGATGACAAGCCTTGAGCCGCCAGTTAACGTCAAAGGAGTGAGAAGTTTCTTGGGACACGCCGGCTTCTACAGGCGCTTCATCAAAGATTTTTTTAAGATTGCATGCCCTCTCACGCGGCTGTTGTGCAAGGAGGCTGAATTCGTCTTTGATGAGGAATGTTTGAAAGCTTTCATGACCATCAAGGAGGCCCTAGTGTCCGCGCAGCACCAGACTGGACTCTCCCGTTCGAGATTATGTGTGATGCTAGTGACTACGCCGTGGGAGCCGTTCTAGGCCAAAGGAAGGATAAGAAGCTGTACGTGATTTACTATGCTTCAAGAACCTTGGATGACACGCAAAGGAGGTACACTACCCCGAAGAAGGAGCTCTTCGCAGTAGTCTTCGCCTTTGAGAAGTTCCGGTAATACCTCGTGGGTTCCAAAGCCATTGTCTACACAGATCACGCGGCTTTGCGCTACATCTATTCAAAGAAAGACACTAAGCCGAGGCGTTTGAGATGGATCCTCTTGCTCCAAGAATTTGACATGGAGATCAAAGACAAGAAAGGAATAGAGAACAATGTTGCTTACCATCTCTCTCGGTTAAGAATCAACGAGTCTCTACCTTTAGATGATTCTCTCCCTGAGGAACAACTCATGGCGATCACTACGGCTGTTTGTGGGAGCCTAGAAGGGCAGTTTGAGGAAGTTCTGAGCTTCAAAGAGGAGGATCTCCCTTGGTACGCGGATATTGTGAACTACTTGGCATGTGGGGAAGAGCCGTCGCATCTTGACAACTACCATAGGAAGAAGTTCATGAGGGACGTGAGCCACTACTATTGGGATGAGCCCTATTTATACAAGAGAGGAGTGGATAGCCTGTACAGAAGATGCGTGACAAAGGAGGAAGCAAGAGATATCATCTTTCATTGCCACGGGTCTTTGTATGGAGGGCACTTTGCTTCTTTCAAAACCGCCACTAAGGTCTTACAAGCCAGTTTCTGGTGGCCGTCTATCTTCAAAGATACTCATGAGTAGGATGAGTTGCGAAGCTTGTCAAAGAGCAGGGAATATCACTAAGAGGAACGAGATGCCTCAAGTTCCTATCTTCGAGGTAGATGTCTTTGACGCGTGGGGCATAGACTTTATGGGTCCATTTCCTTCATCATACGGCAACAAGTTCATACTAGTAGCTGTTGACTACGTCTCTAAATGGGTTGAGGCCATTGCTTCCCCAACAAACGACTCTAAGGTGGTGATCAAGCATTATTTTCCCGAGGTTCGGAGTTCCCAAGGTGGTGATAAGCGACGGAGGGAGCCATTTCATTAACAAGCTGTTTGAAAATCTTCTAAGGAAGTACGGCGTGAAACATAAGGTAGCTACGCCTTACCATCCTCAAACGAGTAGCCAAGTGGAGGTCTCTAACCGTCAGATCAAGGCGATACTCGAGAGAATTGTGGGGACAACTCGGAAGGATTGGGCTGTGAAGTTGGATGACGCTTTGTGGGCGTACCGGACTGCTTTCAAGACACCCATCGGTACTACTCCTTTCACTCTTCTCTACGGCAAAGGATGTCATCTCCCCGTTAAGCTGGATCATAGGGCGCCGTGGGCTGTGAAGCGGCTGAATTTTGATCTGAAGACGGCTCAGGAGAAGCGGTTGATCCAGTTGCACGAGCTTGTTGAGCTAAGGCTGGACGCTTACGAAAGTGCTAGGATCTACAAAGAGCGTACCAAGGCTGCTCATGACAAGAAGCTAGTACCTAAGGAGTTTAAGGAAGGGAGTTTGGTGCTGTTATACAACTCGAGGCTCAAGCTCTTTCCAGGGAAGCTAAAGTCTCGGTGGAGCGGTCCGTATGAAATCAAGGAAGTATTACCTTACAGAGCTGTCACGTTGGTGGGCAAGAGTGGGAATGCATTCACAGTGAACGGACACACAGTTAAGCCATACATGGCGAGTGCGTTTGACAAGGAGAACACCTCAATGCTTCTCCAAGACCCACCATCTGCCTAAACCAAGTAAAGTCTAGCTAAAGACGTTAAAGAAAGCGCACTTGGGAGGCATTCCCATGTCTATCCTGTACATATTTTTGCTATATTTCTTTTTCAGTTTTATGTTTTTCTCTTGTGACTGTGTAGGAACAGGTATAAGGGATTGCAGGCAAAGATCTTAGATCCAAAAGGAGTGAGAAGGGGCGAATATCGACTAGAGATCGAGTGCTAGATCGACTAATCCTAACTCGATCTTTACTAGATCGAGTTAGTGAATCGAGAGGAGTCAGTAGATCTAGACGAGATCGAGTGACGAGGTCGATCTAGATGAGCACGGATCGATCGGTCCTATCTAAATCGACCGATCTAAAATGTCTCGGGAAGTTCTTGGAGTTTAGATTGATCGATCCAAAAATGGATCGACCAATCTATTTTCTCTCGGGAAAATCCTTCAAAGACAGATCGATCACTCGACTCGATCCATCACTCGATCCATCACTCGATATAAATCGAATCGACCCCTGAATCGAGAACATGGCTTGATCACGCGGACTCAGCCCAGTTGACCAAAAGTCAAGGAACAAGGGAGTATAATCGATCTAAGACTCGATTCTAGTTCAATCGAGTCACTGATCGATCAAACCTCTCGATCCAGCCATTATGGGCTTGAGATCGAGTCCCAGATCGACCGAAGGGACTCGATCTCGTGTCGAGGTAACATTTTCTTTTCCCTCTCTTACTCTTTCTCTCCGCTTTTTAAATTCAAAACTTGGTCAAGGCAGGAATCTTTGACCATGAAAGATGTGTCTTGACCAAGACTTTTGTCAGAAACCACTTCTCTTACCCATGGTTTTGTGTTTTGTTGGCCTTTAAATGTTTTCAATAACTTTCACACTCTCTCACTTTTGTTCTCCCGAGTTAAAAGCAAATAGAGTGTGAAATTCTTATTTTCTAAAGACTGACGAGTTTTCTAAATCTAATCTTGCAAAAGTTTTTTCAAATCTTCAAGAAAATCCTCAAGAAAATCTCTTTTTATTTTGCTTGATTGTTTTATATACTAGGGGCAAATTTTTTTTTTTTTTGAAATAGCTTGATAATAGGAATAATTCTAGATTTTTCTGAGATTCTAGATTTGCTTCCCTATTATTTTGCTATAATTTTCATAAATCCCCAAAAATTCTAGGGTAATAGTTACAGATTTTCTCCTTTTGCTTCTCTCTTTCTCTCTACAAGCCGCCGATTTGCTCATATTTTGCTTGAGAAACTTGTTTCAGGCACAATGACACCTAAAAGAACAAGAGAGGAGACAACACAAGAGGGAGAGAATCAAGAGGTAGCTGTTCAAGAAAAGGTTCGTTGGAGTAAGGCTGAGAAACGGGACAAGGAACGGCTTCAAAGGCTGAAGTTCGAGCCAACTAAGTTCGCGGACAGGGGATTGCTGTCTAAGATGGGGATTCTGGAGGATTTTGATCAACTACTCCAGAAGATAGGGCTGAGGTGTTTGTCACAGATGGATTGCCCAACCTATCCCGAAGTGACAATTGACTTCCTTGCCACTATGGAGCTCACGTACGAGAATCCTAACGTCCCAATTCCTCCTCAAGGCCGCCTCTCCTTCAAGATAAAAAGACAAGCCTTCAGCCTCTCAATCCCCGATATCTGCCAAGCTTATGGCCTCGACGCAGCTGCCACGAAAGTGGAGTTTCCCTCCTTCACTCAAGCAAACAGCTTTTGGGACCTCATCACCAATGAAGACTACAAGGCGAATACCGCGAAGATCAAGCGAGTGAGGAACCTGGTGCTGCATTACACTTGAAGCTGATGGCCAACACTTTTAGTGGTCGGTCCGTAGCCCCACGGTAACCAAGATGGAGCTTTGCTTCTTGTTCCAAGGCCTCAAGCATCTTCTTAGTGATCCGGATGAGAACGATGAGCCGTTGGAAGACCAACTCGGAGATAGCATGAACTATGGGTGCATTCTCGCCGCTTCATTGGTCAAATACAAGGTGTATGCCCTGAGATGCAAGGCAAGTTTGTCACTCATTGGCGGTTTCCTCAATCCTTTGTTCGTGCAAGCCGGCGTGCCGCTCAAGAACCTCACTCCTGTACCGGACAGAGCCTTCATGGACGAGACATACCTAAGGAACACCGACAGCTTGGGACGCACGCCAGCCGAGGGCTTCTTTGAATACTTATTCATCGACGAGGAGAATGAGAAGAGGGTGTGTATACTGCCAAACCTGAGCGAAATGGGGCTGTTGAGAGTTGGGAACATCGAGTTTATTCCAAGCGTAGAGGAGTGCTTTGCTCCTCTAGGAGGCACAACCGCCATCCAAGAGCTCCTCGCCCAAGGTCAGAGTCTCCTGCCACAGATGATGAGATGCCCAAAGCCTTTGTCCTTCCCAAGATTGACTTTGAGCCGCGGACCAAAACAGATAAGTTCTTTGCTTCTGTTGTGGAGATGCAAAGGAAGATCAACAAATGGCAAAGCAAGGTCATCAAGAAGCTTGCTAAGAAAGTCAAGGCGCTTCAAGGGAGTCCGCCAAAGAAGGCTGCAAGTGAAGAGGTTCAATAACCGGAGAAGAGGAGGTTCTCAACCGGCGGTATTGTCATCCGTGAGCCACAAGGCAAAGAGCAACAAGCACGCCATTCAGTCCATGGTTTCCCAACCGAGGATAAGGGCAAGGACATAGCCCGACGCTCCTCTAGCAAGCGCAACTCCGCTGGAACATCCTCAAGTTCCAGCCGAGTTTAGCTCATGTTTTCTTGATTTTTGCTTAGTGTTCTTAGCTCTCTCAAGTTTGTTTGCCACCGGGACGGTGTCATTCAAGTTTGGGGGAGTATGTGTGTGGTTTGACATGTTTATTCTGATCTTATTTTCCCTTTAGCATCTTTAAGTCTTAATTTTTTAAAAATTTGTAAGAAAAATTCATGTAGTTGCATTCACATTTTTAAGCATTTTAGGATTGAGTCTAGAATTTTTTAAGCATCTAGGTTGTTTACATTTGCATAAGGGATTAAAGTTTTATTAAAAAGGTGTTTAACTCATGAATGGTTTCAATATCCTAGTTATTAGTTCTCTAATGCTTTGCTCACACTTTGGAAGTAAGTTCTTACCATGCTTGGATCACTTGTTTTGATTTTCGTGACTTGAATTGAACTCTCATGATTTGAAACTTGTCCTATTAAGTGAGAACCCTAACTTGAATTTTTAAATATCATCCTTATGCATTTGAAAATGAACACAAGGATTTTAAAATATTTAGGCTCTCTTCTTCCTTTTACCACTCTTTCTGAGCCTAAGTAGAACTCCCACCTTGACCCTTACCTTTCTTTGAAGCCAAGTTTTCGTGTGTGACATCATTGTGAGGCCTCTTCCGGTTTGAACTTAGCATAAAGTGTTTACGTTTAGGCGACATGATTAGGTTCTCATGTGATTGCTAGCTTTGCATTTTGAAGCTAGATGTAGGCTTAGGATAGGTTTGGGGGATCATTGGGGTTGCTTTCATGTTTATATGCTTTCGGTTTCGAAAAGAGTTTGTGTTTGAAGTAAGAAAAAGGTTTTAAGTGAAAGATTTTATGCTTAAAAATGTATAATGCTCTAATAATTATAGAAGATGACTCTCTCAAGGTAAAAAAAATATATATATATATAAAAAAAAAAGAGCCTAAGTGCCAAAAATAAAAGAAAAGAAAAAGAAAAAAAAATAATATAAGAGAGTTATCGATAAGAAAGAGTTAAAGAGCTTAGTATTTTCAAACCTTTTCACTAATCTAAAAGAGTTAAAATGCTTTCTGTTTTGTTTTGGGGATTGCAAAGCTTTTGCTTTGGGAAAAATGGTAGACTCTAAGTGGTGAGTGAGCTTAAATAAAAATAAATGAGAGGGGTTTTAGGATCATTGCTAGTTTACATGGGTAGATGTGAATCTGATCATGTATGCATCAATTGCCTTTATCTTTAGCATTATGCACAAAGTTCTTACCATTTTCGAGAGAAACCCTTGCTTAAAATAAAAACCCTTTTTCAAATGAGATCATTCTATGCGCATAGCCTATACCCTTAGCCAAATGTGTTTTGCTTTAAAGTGCATAAGTTTGATTCATGGTTCGGTCATTAATGAATGCTAAAGGATGAGTTTCTTTGATTGTTTGGAATAGGAGAGTCATGATTTGAAATTTTTTGTGTGATGAGTATGGCTAAGTTCTTTGGAGTATGAGTGTGTGTATTGCATTTTAGAACTAGTAACTAGGACGTTAAGATTGATTCATTTGAAAGACACCTTTGCAAGAAGCTTAAACCACCGTTTGTTTTAAAAATCTCTCTCCCTTCTTCAATTTTGCTTGCTTGAGGGCAAGCAAAAGGTAAGTTTGGGGGAGTTGATATAGGTTGTTTTCGGCTACTTTGGAGCCTTGGAAGGTTCGTGGACATGCTGAGGTTCGTGAGGAAGTTCGTGGGACTTGGAGAATTCAGGAATGCTTGCTAAGGACCAGAGATCGATGGGAGGAGCGAGCATGGCCAGTCGATCTAGATGAGATCGACCAGAAGATCGAGTAGTCCAGCCGATCGAAGGGAACTGATCGAGACGAATATCGAGTGAAGCGACAGATCAAGGAGTACGGATGTAAATGACGCCATGCAGATTGAGAGTAGGATCGAGTCAACCACTCGATCCTCCAAAGATCGATTCCAAGATCGAACGAAGTGCTCGATCCACCGAAGCAGATCGAGACACAGATCGAGCCGAAGTCACGATGTTCGAAGATGATCGAGCGAGGTGCTCGATCTCGAGGTCGATCTCAGTGCTTTAACCATTTTTGGCCGCTAGCGAGGGGGGACCATCGAGCTGTTTGGCCTATTTTGGGAAGGCGGCGATCATGCTTTCGGACACACATTTTTACTTTATCATTTTCATCTTTTTCTCTCTGTTTGAAGGCGATTCCGTCATTGTTAGACTTTGAGCTTTGTTCTTGAATCTTTGAATCGTTTTTAGTTTAATCCATCATTTTTCATGTTTATCGCTTCATCTTTCATGCTTTACTTGGTTTACTTAATGTGTAGTGAGTAGTTTAATCGGGTTTTGGGGTTGAGAGGATTCAAGGGGTCGAAAAGGTTTTCAAGTCTGTTGTTTTCTTGTTCTTAATGGCTTTCTCTTTTAGGATGTCGAGCTCTTAAGGTTTAAAGAGTCTCATGCCAAGATCTTTATGATTAGAGAGAGCTCTTACCTTGACAGGATCCAGAGATCTCTGAAAATCGCATCCTAGAGATTAGTTACTCTTTCCCAAACGCCATGGTAGTTTAGAGGACTAGTTAAGCCGCGTGTTTAAAAACTGTTTTCCTTGCCTTTCAATCACTTCTTCCGCCAAACGCCATGGGTCTGGAGGAGAGAATGAGAGAGTGATCCATACCGCACGCCATGGATGGATCTTGTTCTGTTTTCAAAGCTTAGAGAACCTCACAAAGGGAGTAGATCTAGAGTTTTCAAACCAAACTTGAACCTTTGAAACCCATGAACGTGAATCTCGACCCTAGACCCTCCTTTTAGTATTTCTTAGTCTCTGTTGATCATTCGCTCGTTGTTTGCTCGCATCCTGGTCATTAGATTCGTTTTCGCTCAAACTGTCTTTTAGATGGATTGCTTTTGCTCGATCTAGTGGTCGATCCCGTGGTCGATCCACTAGTCGAATTTTGGTAATTCGTAGCCTTGCATTTTAATCATTCTGTCTTTTCCTCGTGGTAGCTAGCTCGTTCCTAGTATTTTAAAAATAATTTCCCCTTGGATTTAATCGTTGCATCTAGTTTTTAGGATTTTTACAAAACCATCCATCATTTGCTTAGTTTTACAAGATCCTTGCATTCTCATTGCACTTTCTAGCTCCTAGGATTGGATTGACTCCTCTTGCATTGTACTACAACTAAGTGCTGCTTGAGTTTTGATAACCTCCTGTTGCATTGCACCACTCTCATCAACTTGATAGAAAAAATCTTGTTATCAATGCTAAAGGTAAAAGAAAACTTATGCATGCAAGTTAAGGCTCCCTTCTACCCTTTTTACCCAATGATGAATCTAATAACTTTTAAACCCCAAGTGCAAACCCTAGATCTACCCTTTCCCAAGCATCTGCCATCTTCTTCTTCTTGGTATCTGGGGGAGACTCTTTCTTCTTTTGCTTGTGTGGTTGACTTCTTTTTGGAACTTGCTCTTCTTTTTTGTGTGGGTGCCCTTTTCTTAACCTTTGGTGGATTTCTTGGTCTGTATTCTCTGATATATCATGGTTTTTATGATTTTTAACCATGATATAAGTCCTTTTTATTGAGTCTTTTTGGTCTTTTTAGAGTCCTAGTAGAGTCTTTGCAGGTTATAGCATGTCTGAAGCATAAATGGAGATATTGAAGCTTTTTGGAGCATTGCAAGTTGAAGCCACGAAGTGAAGAGCTCGAGAAGAAAAGTATGCATTTGGGTGACGCTCGTCACCCATGAAGGAAGGAGCGTGGCTGGTTTATTAAAAATATGAAGATTATTTGCAGAATTGGCCCAAAAGTTCTAATATTTACAAGAAAGCACCAGATCGTGTTTAGCCTTTATTTATTAAGTTTTTCAGCCATTGTTGGCTTGGATCTTAGTTTTGAGAATTAAGAGAGCTTTTAGAGAGGATATTAATGAGAGCTTTTGGGGAGACAGATCTTGTGGTAACCCAATCCGGCAAACTATACCGCGACCATGTCCCACTACATCCTCTAAGTCCGGTTTCTATACTTAGCCAAATTTTTAAACCTTTTCATTATACTTATCAAACACAGCGGATTATTAAACAACTCATTTCATTCGTTTAACTTGCATAAATTACTTAAACAGGATTTGGGGTTATCAAATACCAAAACACAAGGTTTGCTAACGATTACAACTGATTATCTAGCAACCTAAACGGTCAAACACCAAAGCCATAAGACAAAGCACAACGTCTTAAACATAAATAAAACCTAGTCCCGATCCATCCATATCCATCACTGCCGCCTGGTCTCGCCCCCTTACTGCTTAGTACCTGCACACTCAAGAAGAGAGGCATAAGTATTTCATAAATACTTAGTGAGTATGGTCATCCCGTAACACCTGGTCAGTACCAAACACGCAATCATACTTTCGGATTCAACATTTCACACAGTCAATTCGCAATAGACATGACACTTTAACAAATGGCTATGATCATCTAACTTAACCAACGAAGTTCAATCCCTTTTTAAGACCCATGTCTACTTCAGCGAGAATCCCACATCCCCTAAGCTAGTACATGATCCGGATTATCCTGAGGTTAGCTAGACATCATCTATGCCACGGTAAACACCTCATTATATCATAACATGAAATCGCTTATCAGTTCTAAACACAAAACATGAAAATCACACAATCAAACATGCAAACATTCAACCCTAGCAATGCTACGGTTCTAGAGACCAACCACAATCACACACTCACCTTAAACAAGGCTGGAAACAGATTGGTCAGAAGAAATCCCGATGAAATCCACACCAAATCGAAGATATCCGATCACCCTAGGAATCTCTTGGCTGTCTGTACGATCTGATCCCTTTCCCTTTGGTTATCTCTCGATCCGTTCACCATTCTCCGAACCAAACTCTGTTTACCCTCAGAAACCCCACAAAACAAGGCTATTAGCTCGAGGTTATCCGATGAAAACTCAACATTTAGGGAAATATCCGATCGCTTACCAGTTTATCTCGGCGATGGTCGGTTCTGCTCGGCGATAACCTGATCTCTCTCGGATGTCCTTGGGATAAACTGTTTTTCTTAGGGTTTTCTCTCGACTATTCTCTCTCTTTGCTTTGTTGCTCTCGAATAAACACAACTCTCCCGAGAAAAGTCTCAAAATCTCTTATATACTCGCAAAACCCTAGGTAACCCGGACTTATCCGAGGTTTTCCTGGTTCCAGAAGGTTTTATCCCGGTCCGATTTAATTCTCTCGGCTATTTCCTGTACCAGCTTGACCATCCACTCGATAAACCACAAAATAGCCGACCTAATACTTGGCCCACGGCCCAAATCCTTTCCCACTCGGATAAGCCGCCCTTATCCGAGGTGTTTTCCATTTTTCACCCGGATATTCCTTTTTCTCTCGGACAACAAGTCCTACCTCGGCTAATCCTCTATTTCTCTCGGAGGTTTTCCTTTTTCCCTCGGAGACAGTCCACTGACACTCGTACTAACCTCCCAGACTCTCGGATAAATCCCACTGCACCGGGATAAATCCCATTTCCCACGGGCTGGACCCTGTTTCCCTCGGATATGGTCCATCCGGCCCGGCTATCCAGCCAATATCCGACTATTTCCCCGGTCATCACCCGACCATAGTCTGAACCTCCATTTCCCAACCAATATCCGACCCTTGGCTTGGTCATTCCTCGGACATTGCGTTGTCCGGTCCGATAATTCCGAATTCTCTCGGATACGGATGCTACAACTCTCCCCCACCCGTTCTGGATTCGTCCCCGAATCCGACTCGTCCGTTTGCAACTTGTCAAACCATTTCCGATACTCAGCTTTCCTCCTAGCCTCATTTCCCAAGTAACCTGTTCATGCCCGTCGCAGTCCCATATGACCTGAACCGTTCTGACTAGCTTCCCACGCTTAGTTTCTTCTTTCTGATCTATCACCCGAACCGGCGTAAACACTACTGCAAGGTCCTCTTGCAATTCTGCTGGTGGTTCCTCTATAACCGTCTCACGTTCCGTAATGTGCTTTGTTAGCTGCGACACATGGAATACATTATGGAACGCTCCTATTTTTGATGGCAAGTCCAACTTGTAAGCCACTGCGCCAACTCTTTCCAGTATCCGGTACGGCCCCATGTACCTCGGAATCAACTTGGCACTCTTAGCTGCCCTGTCCGTTCCCTTATAAGTTAGTGCCTTAAGATAAACCATATCACCCACGCCGAACTCCAGATCCCTGCGATGCTTGTCCGCATAACTTTTCTGACTGTCCATAGCCTCTTTCAGCTTAACCTTTAAGAACCTGATATTTTCCGTAGTAGCCTCGACCACTGCTGGCCCCATTACGCTACGCTCCCCCACTTGTGTCCAACACAATGGTGTCCTACACGGCCTGCCTTACAACGCCTCATACGGAGACATCTCAATGCTCCTTTGGTAACTATTGTTGTATGCAAATTCAGCCAACGGTAAGTAGTATTCCCAACTACCACCCCAGTCCAGTACACACGCTCTCAACATATCCTCCAATGTTCTGATCGTCCGTTCCGACTGCCCATCAGTCTGAGGATGATACTCTGTACTTGTATGCACGGCGTTCCACACGCTTCCTGGAACTCCTTCCAGAACCTTGAAGTAAACTTCGGATCACGATCTGAGATGATACTTACTGGCACTCCATGCAACTTCACGATCTGATCAATATACATGTCCACCAACTTTGGTACTCCATCCATCATTTTCATTGCTAAGAAGTGAGCAGACTTGGTCAGATGATCCACAATGACCCATATCCCGTCATGCAACTTCTTAGTCTTAGGTAAACCCAACACAAAGTCCGTGGTGATCATGTCCCATTTCTATTCCGGCATTGGCAACGTTTGCAACAAACCACTTGGAAACTGATGCTCTGCCTTAACCATTTGGCACGTCTCACATCCGGCTACCCACTTAGCCACATCACGTTTCATCCCTACCCAATGATAGAACCTGATACATCTTTGTCATTCCCGGATGAACAGAAAACCTTGACTGATGTGCCTCCTTAAGGATCTCATCCCTTAACTCCTTCAAATCTGGAACACAGACTCGTCCATTCACAACAATGGTCCCATTGTTTGAAGTCTGATAATCCGTCTTATCATTCTGTGACACCTTGTTCAAATTCTCATCCTGCTCCTGAGCAATCCGAATCCTAGTTAACAAGTCAGCTCTATCCGCAGCTTCCAAAGCCAACGGTTCAATCCCTTATGTTATTGCATTCAGCTGCAATGTCCTTAGCATGTTCACAATGCTCCCAACATTCCGTTCTGATGATACGCTAGCCCTTCTCCTACTCAACGCATCCGCCACCAAGTTGTCCTTTCCTTGATGGTATGCTATCTCCAAATCATAGTCCGCTACCAACTCCATCCATCTACGCTGTCTCAAGTTCAAATCCGGTTGAGTAAAGATATACTTTAAAATCTTATGGTCCGTGTATATCTGCACCTACTCTCCATAGAAGTAAGATTTCCATATCTTAAGTGCAAATACCACAGCCGCCATTTCTAAATCATGCGTAGGGTAGTTCCCTTCATGCTTCCGTAGCTGCCCCGAAGCATAAGCTATCACCTTACCATTTTGCATCAGAACACACCCTAGTCCTTTCCTTGTTGCATCCGTGTATACCACATATGGCTCCCCCGGTTGTGGTAACGCCAATACTGGTGCACTAGTGAGTAACTCCTTTAACTTTGAGAAACACTCTTCACACTCATCCGTCCAGACATACTCCACGTCCTTACCAGTCAGCTTTGTCATTGGCTGAGCCATGCTTGCAAAACCTTTGACAAACCGCCTGTAGTAGCCAGCTAGTCCGAGAAAACTCCTTATCTCTGTAGCGTTCTCTGGCCTAGGCCAATCCGCAATATCCTGAATCTTCTCTGGATCCACGGACACTCCCTTATCTGAGACAATGTGACCCAAGAACCCTATATGCTGTTGCTAAAAGCTACGCTTACTGAGCTTGGCATATAACTTATGTTCTCGCAATTTCTCCAGAACAGTCCGCAAATGACTTCTATGTTCTTCCTCACCCTTTGAGTAAACTAGAATATCATCTATAAAAATGATCACAAACTCATCTAGGTACTCCCTGAATACAGCATTCATCAACTTCATGAATGCAGCTGGCGCATTCATCAAACCAAACGGCATGACCACAAACTCGTAATGACCATACCTTGTCCTAAAGGCAGTCTTACGGACATCTGTCTCCTCTATGGGTATTTGATGGTACCCTGATGCCAAATCAATCTTAGAGAACCAAGTAGCTCCCCTGATTTAGTCCAACAACTCGTTTATCATGGATAGTGGATACTTGTTCTTCACCGTCACACGGTTCAATCCGCGGTAATCGATGCAAAGCCTGAAGCTCCCATCCTTCTTCTTCACTAACAACACTGGCGCTCCCCATGGTGAACTGCTTGGTCTAATGAACCCTTTGTCCAACAACTCCGTTAGCTGCTTCTTCAGTTCAGCCATCTCCGCTGGCGCCATCCGGTATGGTGCTTTGGACAATGGAGCTGTCCCCGGCTCAAGTTCAATCGTGAATGGATTTGAACGAGCTGGTGGCAGTCCAGCCAACGCCTGAAAGACATCCTCAAAATCTTACACCACCGGTATACTGCCTAAGTCAACGTCTGGTCCTCCTTCTGTAGTAGTAATCGTTGTTAGATACGCCTCACAACCCTTCTCTATCAGCCGTTCTGCTTGAATAGCTGAAACCACCAAACTTCCAGAGGTTGGTCTAACTCCCTGATAAACCAAGACCTCTTCGTCTCTCTTAAACCGCACCCTTCCACAGTGACAATCCAAGTGAGCTCTATGCTTGCCTAACCAGTCCATTCCCAAAATGACATCATAGGACTTAACCTTACAGATCACTAGATCCGCTGGCATGTTCACTTCGCCAAACATCACTGGAACATTCTTGACTGTTCCTAGTGAAAACATCACTTGACCTCCAGCCGCCTGAACTAATCCAAAGTCCTCTCCGGGTTCCTTCCGGAACTGCCCCTTTCTGATCATGTCCGGATTAACAAAACAATGACTCGCTCCTGAGTCAAACAGAACATGGGTTTCAACTTCACCCATTAGCAAGGTCCCTGCACATTCATTCGCTAGAATGCTAAGACTCTATACTAACACACATCACGCAAAAGCAATTTACGATAACACTATGTACCACAAGTACCAGTAATCGGATGAGAAGTGCTCGGTTCCTCGGCTGCTGCTGCACTCGTTGTGTATACCCTCGGCATAATGGCCTGTCTCTTGGCCTGTGATGCAAGCACCTCCCCTACTCTCTTCCCTTGAGCCACGGCTTGCTCCACCACTCCTGCCTTAGGACACTCACGCTTGAAATGCCCTGGTTCTCCACAACCGTAGCAAACCCGAACCGCACCGTCACTGCCGGACACACGAACCACTCGCTGATCCTCCTCCGGACAGTCTCGTACCCGATGCTCTAAACTCCCACACCGGTGGCATCCACTACCACCGCGCCTGCACTCGCCAACGTGAGCCTTGCCACACTTGCTGCACACGCTGCGTCCCCCAGATCCTTTGTTCGGTACTCCTTTCCCAAACTTCCGGTTCTGTCCACAAGACTGACCCGCCTTGGTCACGGCTGTACTAGCCCCAGCTGACATCAAAGCAGCTTCCGCCTGTCCTGACTCCAACAATGCCGCCTTCTCAACAATCTCAGCAACTGTCCTGAAGTAATGGACTACACATCCGTTCCTAAGCTCAACTCACAGTCCGCTCATAAACCTACGAATCAGCTTCTCCTCCGTAACAAACTCATGAGACACATACTTTCTCAGCTGGTTAAACTGAGTCTCATACTGCCTCACTGTAAGCGTCCCCTGACTAAGGTACAAGAACGCCTTCTCTAACTCGTTGTAAGCTAACTGTGGGAAGTACTTACTCCTGAACATCGCTGAAAACGTGTCATATGAACAATTCGCATTCACCAGCCTTCCAACGATTCCTTTCCACCACGTGTGTGCATCACCCTCCTAGTAGTGCACGGCTATATCCCTCTTATAACCCTCTGGGCATCGGATAGACTCAAAATTCCGTTCAAGCCTCATCCTCCACTCATCTGCCTCAATCGGTGTAGAAACTCCAGCAAAGAACTTGGTTCCTAACCGCGCCATGTGATCCAAAACCTTGAGGTAACTCGGAACCCTCTCCACTTGGTCCGCTTCCTCGCCAATCACATCCGCATTAACCCCCACCGGTGGTACTACATGTGGTGCTGCTGCAACCGCCGGAGCAGGAGCCACCGCAAGTAGCCTAGCTAGTACCTGTGCTAACATCCCAAGCACAGCCTATAACCCCACTGGTGCTACATTCGCAGCATTCCTTGCAACGTTCTCGGCATCCGCAGCATTTCATTCTACCACCTCGGCTGCCACTCTAGCCGCCTCATTAGCAACCGCAGCTGCCTGTCTCTCGGCTTCCCTTGCCCTCTCAGCAACATCACCATTGATTGAGTTCACAGACCCAACAGCTTGGTTGTCTCCATTGTTTGTCATGGTTCTTCTGGTATCAACCATCTGCAAGTACAATAATGCCAGTTAGCCGAAGCTAACTCGAAACGTGTTTCACAACACCAAACAACAACTTACCGCGAGACCTTGGCAGTGAAGAATGGATCGGACCCCCATAAACCCCAAACAAGCAAACAACAGCAGTCACCAATTTCAGTCCTAGAAGCGCTAAAACGCTCTGATACCAACTTGTGGTAACCCAACCCGACAAACTATACTGCGGCCGTGTCCCACTACATCCTCTAAGTCCGGTTTCTATATTTAGACAAATTTTTAAACCTTTTCTTTATACTTATCAAACACAGCTGATTATTAAACAACTCATTTTATTTGTTTAACTTGCATAAATCACTTAAACAGGATTCGAGGTTATCAAATACAAAAACACAAGGTTCGCTAACGCTTACAACTGATCATCTAGCAACCTAAACGGTCAAACACCAAAGCCATAAGACAAAGCACAACGTCTTAAACATAAATAAAACTCAGTCCCGATCCATCCATATCCATCACTGCCGCCTGGTCTCGCCCCCTTACTGCTTAGTACCTGCACACTCAAAAAGAGAGGCATAAGTATTTCATAAATACTTAGTGAGTATGGTCATCCCGTAACACCTGGTCAGTACTAAACACGCAATCATACTTTCGGATTCAATATTCCACACAGTCAATTCGCAATAGACATGCCACTTTAACAAACGGCTATGATCATCTAACTTAACCAACCAAGTTCAATCCCTTTTTAAGACCCATGTCTACTTCAGCTAGAATCTCACATACCCTAAGCTAGTACATGATTCGGATTATCCTGAGGTTAGCTAGACATCATCTATGCCACGGTAAACACCTCATTATATCATAACATGAAATCGCTTATCAGTTCTAAACACAAAACATGAAAATCACACAATAAAACATGCAAACATTCAACCCTAGCAATCCTACGGTTCTAGACACCAACCACAGTCACGCACTCACCTTAAACAAGGCTCGAAACAGATTGGTCAGAAGAAATCCCGATGAAATCCACACCAAATCGAAGATATCCGATCACCTTAGGAATCTCTCGGCTGTCCGTACGATCCGATCCCTTTCCCTTCGGCTATCTCTCGATCCGTTCACCTTTCTCCGAGCCAAACTCTGTTTACCCTCAGAAACCCCACAAAACAAGGCTATTAGCTCGAGGTTATCCGATGAAAACTCAACAATTAGGAAAATATCCGATCGCTTACCAGTTTATCTCGGCGATGGTTGGTTCTGCTCGGCGATAACCTGATCTCTCTCGGATGTCCTCGGGATAAACTGTTTTTCTTAGGGTTTTCTCTCGACTCCTCTCTCTCTTTGCTTTATTGCTCTCGAATAAACATAACTCTCCCGAGAAAAGTCACAAAATCCCTTATATACTCGCAAAACCCAAGGTAACCTGGACTTATCCGATGTTTTCCTGGTTCTAGTAGGTTTTATCCCTGTCCGATTTGATTCTCTCGGCTATTTCCTGTACCGGCTTGACCATCCACTCGATAAACCACAAAATAGCCGACCTAATACTTGGCCCACGGCCCAAATCCTTTCCCACTCGGATAAACCGCCCTTATCCGAGGTGGTTTCCATTTTTCACCCGGATATTCCTTTTTCTCTCGGACAACACGTCCCACCTCGGCTAATCCTCTATTTCTCTCGGAGGTTTTCCTTTTTCCCTCGGAGACAGTCCACTGACACTCGGACTAACCTCCCAGACTCTCGGATAAATCCCACTGCACCGGGATAAATCCCATTTCCCACGGACTGGACCCTGTTTCCCTCGTATATGGTCCATTCGGCCCGGCTATCCAGCCAACTATCCGACTATTTCCCCGGTCATCACCCGACCATAGTCCAAACCTCCATTTCCCAGCCAATATCCGACCCTTGGCTCGGTCATTCCTCGGACATTGCCTTGTCCAGTCCGATCATTCCGAATTCTCTCGGATACGGATGCTACAGATCCTGTACTCTTTATGGAGAAGATTTCGAACCCCCTTTGTTTTTATTCTACTCTTTTAATGCAAATTCATTAAATTATTTTTTGTGATTTCTTGATCATGTCTGAGTAATTTGTTAGTTTTGTTAGGACTTTTTCAAAGGTTGATGAAGAGTTTGTAGTCATGTTAGGAATATCTTTTGGTTTTCATCTTTACTTGCTTTAAAATCGAATTTCTTAAAAACATCATCTAGAAATCCAAAAATCATAGGTATTTAAATATACGTGAGAGCATTATTGATAACCTGAATTAGTATTTGATGAGCAAAACAACTTAGTTCAAAGAGATTTGGCTTAGAAATATTGTGAACAATTGAATTTGATCATATTGCATGTTTAGGTCGTTAGAATTTGCAAAGAGATTTGAAATTCTGTGATTTAGACATAGTTAACTTCTGCAATGAGAATTGATTAGTTATACATTTGCTATTCATGTTCAAAATGGTTCTTAATCATTCCTGATTTTATGCATTCTACATTCTCGGATTCAACCTGCGAACTGTCATGACTTAGCGCTTTTAGTCTTCTGGAACTTAGATCAACAACTGAAATTCGCTTGCTTACTTTTATTTTATCATTCGCGTTACATGCATCACATACTGCTTAGCTTAATCCGAACCTACATTCGATAATTTAGTTTGCATTACTCCTTTGTACTACAACTGCTTTGCTGTGCACTTACAGTAGTTTTATTTGGTAAAAAACCTGAGTCACCTGTGTGAGCAGTTACCCTGGAAGCTTTGTTTTAGACTGCACAATCTTTTCTGACAGGTTTGAGAGATCACTGTATGATCTAGGTTCTAGTGTGAACCTTATGCCTCATTCTGTTGCCAAGAGCTTAGGGATGACCGATTTTAAGGCTACAAGGATATCACTTGTCCTAGCTGATAGATCAGTCAGATTTCCTGAAGGTGTGATAGAGGATGTTCCTGTCAAAGTAGGAGATTGCATGATTCCTACTGATTTTGTGGTTCTGGAATATGGAGAAGAACCCAAAGACCCTTTGATTCTTGGCAGACCCTTCTTGGCTACTGCAGGTCATTGACGTCAGGAAGGATAGAATAAAGCTGAATGTTGGTGATTTAGTGATGAAATTCAAAATGGACAAGCTGATGAAGAAGCCAACCATAGATGGACAGACTTTTTATGTGGATGTTCTCACAAACATTGCTGATCAGATCTTCCATGAGATGAGTTTAGAGGACCCTTTGGAGAGGGCGTTGACCACTTCTACAGCAGAGTATGAGCATTTGGATGCTGCTGCAACAGGCTACACAAAGATGATGGATGCTACTGCACAAGTGATGCAACTGGTTGCACAGGATGAGCTTGTTACCACATCTGCGAAAGCTGCTACAATGGGTGATTGGAGTGCAGCAAAAGCACCAAAAGTTGAGCTTAAACAGCTCCCTGCAGGGCAAAGGTACGCCTTCCTTGGAGAAAACTCAACTTATCTTGTTATTGTTAATGCTTCATTGAACAATGCAGAGGTCACCCTTTTGCTAAGTAAGCTGCGCAAATTTCGCAAAGCTCTTGGCTATTCTCTTGATGATATTTCAAGAATCTCTCCAGACTTGTGCATGCATAGGGTACACTTGGAGGATGAATCGAAATCATCAGTTGAGCACCAGAGGAGGCTGTACCCGAATTTACAGGATGTTGTCAAGAAAGAGATCATGAAGTTGTTGCTGGCTGGAATCATCTATCCTATATCAGACAGTGCTTGGGTGAGTCTAGTGCACGTGGTGCCTAAGAAAGGATGTGTTACAGTGGTGAAGAATGACAAGGATGAGCTGATTCTAACCAGAACTGTGACAGAACACATGATGTACATTGATTACAGGAAGTTGAATGCAGCAACAAGGAAGGACCATTTTCCTCTACCTTTCATCGATCAGATGCTAGAGTTGCTGGAAAATCACAAGTACTACTGCTTCCTTGATGGCTACTCAGGCTTCTTTCAGATCCCCATCCATCCAGATAATCAGGAGAAGACCACTTTTACCTGTCCTTATGGCACCTTTGCATATCGCAGAATGCCTTTTGGACTGTGTAATGCTCTGCGACCTTCCAGAGATGCATGATGTCGATCTTCACTGACATGATTGAGAAGTTTATGGAGGTTTTCATGGATGACTTCTCAGTTTATGGATAATCCTTCAAGGGCTGCTTGGACAACTTGTATGCAGTTCTGCAGAGATGTGAAGAGAAGCACTTGGTTATGAACTGGGAGAAGTGCCATTTTATGGTACAAGATGGTATTGTACTTGGTCACAGAGTCTCAGAAGATGGTAAAGAGGTGGATAGGGCAAAAATTGAAGTTATGACAAGTCTGCAAGCACCTGATTCAGTCAAAGCAGTGATGAGCTTTCTGGGTCACGCTAGGTTCTACAGAAGGTTCATCAGAGATTTCAGCAAGATAGCACGACCCCTTACTGCTCTCCTCTGCAAAGATGTGAAGTTTGAGTTCACAGAAGAGTGCAAGTCTGCTTTTGAACAGATCAAACAGGCTTTGGTTACAACTCCTGTTGTGCAGCCTCCAGATTGGGACTTGCCTTTTGAAGTGATGTGTGATGCCAGCGATTTTGCAGTTGGAGCAGTGTTGGGACAGAGGAAAGACAAGAAACTCCACGCCATCTACTATGCAAGTAGAATTTTGGATGATGCACAGAAGAACTATGCAACAACTGAGAAAGAATTGTTGGCTGTTGTCTTTGCATTTGAAAAATTCAGGCAGTACCTTGTTGGCTCCAAGGTCGTGGTCCATACTGACCATTCAGCACTGAAGTATCTGATGCAGAAGAAGGATGCGAAGCCAAGGTTGTTGAGATGGATTTTGCTCCTTCAAGAATTTGACATTGAAGTGAAGGACAAGAAAGGCGTTGAGAATGGAGTTGCTGATCATCTATCCAAGATTCAGGTCGAACACAGTGTCCCAATCAATGATTTCTTGCCTGAAGAGAATGTATAATTGGTGGAAACAAGATTGCAGGACGAAAGTATTGAAAACCTGCAGTTTTTACGAAACTGCAGGGGAGTGACGAGCGACAACAGGGGGGTGATGCTCGTCACCAACCGAGAGCAGTTGCGACCAAAGTTTCATACGAGAGAGGTGACGCCCCTCACCAATACTGGTGACGCTCGTCACCAATCTCTGAACTTGGCTGGGATTTGTGCAAGCTTGGGGACAGCTTATAAGGAGCAAGTTTATGGTTTGGATGATCCAAAGAGGCCCTGGTATGTTGATATTGCTAGTTACCTTGCTGCAGAGGATGAACCACATGATTTCAAAGGGTATGCCAAGAAGAAGTTCTTGAGAGAACTTAGGAGATTCTATTGGGATGAGCCAAATCTCTACAAGCATTGTGCTAATGAGATTTACAGGAGATGCATAGCCGAAGAAGAAGTCCAGGACGTCCTATTTCACTGTCAAGGTTCAGAGTATGCTGGACACTTTGCCACTTTCAAAACAGTCTCCAAGGTTATTCAAGCTGGTTTTTGGTGGCCTACTATGTTAAGGGATGCCCAGGCATTCATTACAAGCTGTGATACTTGTCAGAGAAGAGGAAAGATCATCAGGAGATATGAAATGCCACAGAACTTCATTATGGAAGTTGAAATCTTTGATTGTTGGGGTATTGACTTCATGGGCCCTTTTCCCTCATCTTATGGGAATAGATACATTCTGGTTGCTGTTGACTATGTATCTAAGTGGGTAGAGGCGTTGGCTACTCCTACTAATGATGCTGCAGTGGTTTTGAAGCTGTTTAAGACCATTATTTCCCCTAGATTTGGTGTCCCGCGAATTGTTATAAGTGATGGTGGTTCTCACTTTGTTAACAAGGTTTTTGATAAGCTGCTGAAGAAGTATGGTGTACAGCACAGAGTGGCCACGCCTTATCATCCCCAGACCAGTGGGCAAGTTGAGGTTTCTAACAGACAGATCAAGCAGATCCTGGAGAAGACAGTTGGAAAGACAAGGAAAGATTGATCAGCAAAGCTGGATGATGCACTATGGGCTTACAGGACAGCATACAAAACGCCTCTTGGGACTACACCATTCCATCTGCTCTATAGCAAGGTGTGCCATCTACCAGTGGAGCTAGAGTTCAAAGCAGAATGGGCAATAAAGAAGCTGAACTTCGATCTGAAGCCTGCTACAGAGAGGCGCTTGGTTTAGCTCAATGAACTGGATGAAATCAGATATCTGGCCTATGGAAACTCCAAGCTATATGATAGGGTTCAGGTTTTACCCAAATAAAACTACTGCAAGTGCACAGCAAAAGCAGTTGTAGTACAAGGGGTTATCGAATCCCAAGGGAGTAAGTAAACTACACTAAAGAGTTCAGGTTCGGATTAAGCTAAGCGATAAATAACGAATGTAATGCAAAACAGTAAAATAAATGCAGGAGGGCGTTTTTATGCTTGTTCTTAAAGTTCAGAAGGCTAAAGGCGCTAAGTCAGGACAGTTCGCAGGTTGAATCTGAGAGTGTAGAATGCATGCAATCAGGAATGAATTAAAACCGTCTTGAACATGAATCGCAAAGATATAACTAATCAATTCTCATTGCAGAAGTTATCTATGTCTAAATCACAGAGTTTCAAATCTCTTTGCAAACCCTAACAACCTAAACATGCAGTAATGATCAGGTTCAATTGTTCACAAAACTCCTAAGCCAAATCTCTTTGTACTAGGGCGTTTTGCTCATCTAATACTAGTTCAGGTGATTAATAATGCTCTCACATCTATCAAAAACCTAGGGTTTCGAAATCCAGATGATGTGTCTAAGAAATCGATATGAATGCAAGCACAGATGAAGAACCAATGAATTTCCTAGAAGTTTTTAGCAATTCTACAAACTCTTCTTCAACCTTTGAAAAGCCCTAACTTAACTAACAAACTACTCAGACATGGTGATTTGAGAAAACATCATGAAAAGAATAGATTGCATAAAAGAAATAAGAAGTAGAAATAAAGGAGTTCAAAATCTGCTCTGAAGGAGTCTGATTTGTCTCTCCAAAAGCTCTTCTACAAATCTCTCTCTAAAGCTCTCCAAAATAATAAGATACAAGATATATGCCAAAAGAATGGCTGAAAAACCTAATATACAAGCTAAAACACGATCTGGGGTCTTTTTGCAAATACTGGAACTTTTGAGCCAAAACTGCAATTTCTTCCCAATCTTTTAAAAACAAGCCACGACCTCCTTCCTTGGTGGGTGACGAGCGTCAACAGCTTGGTGACGAGCGTCACCATATGGCATACTTTCTTCTTCGAGCTAGGTACTTCGTGGCTTCAACTCAGAATGCTCCAAAAGGTTCCAAAATCTCCAATTATGCTCCAGACATGCTATAACCTGCAAAGACTCTTCTAGGACTCTAAAAAGACCAAAAAGACTCAATAAAAAGGAATTATATCATGGTTAAAAACCATAAAAACCATGATATATCAACTCCCCCAGACTTAGCTTTTGCTTGCTCTCAAGCAAACATTAGACAAAGAATAAGGTCGAGGTTTGAAAACAAGAAACAGTCAGTCAGTCATCAGAAACACCACACTAGTTAAAGCTTTCGAATCCACATACCACATAGTCAACACAAGGTCAAATTTCAGCCTAATTATCACAAGCTTAGCAAATCTCTCAAGTCCAGTCCAAATCCCTTCAAGAAATCCGAAATTTCTACTGTTAACTCCTTATTTTTTATCTAAATGTGAAGTCTCATCAAAGCTCTATCATCTTAATCACTTTACAGATTCTTTTCCCTTCCTAACAACTGAACAAATCAATCTCAACACAGCTCTCCTATTTTCTCTTCCCTTAATCTTTTTCCTTAGGATATTTTCGATTTTTCACTTTTTTTTCTCAACTTTTACAGTCTAAGATATAATGCTACTCAATACTTGTGTTCCTTGTGAGGAGACAGGTTCTTGAGTGTGTTCACTACTGTTGTTCCTTGTGAGGAGACAGGGTCATGAATGCACCATTCTTTGAACTTAAACTTTTAAAAACTACATCAGGGAAGATCAAAGAGAGACTGTATTTTAACCTTATTGTCAGTGCTTAAAGAGAGAATCAAGATCAATAAGAATCAATCACCAAGACAAGAAATTTAAAGTTCATTAAGGTGGAGCTAACAGCAAATTTTCCAGATTCTCTAAGAATCTAAACCTTCATTGCTAGACTGATCTACCTATGACTTTCAACTTGGTAAGACTTATAATCAACTACTGTGGCAATGTTTCTTATCAGCAAAAACGTCCTATGGCTAGTTCCAAGAAAAACTAACAGTTTCAAAAATTTTGACTCCAGAAAAACAGGTTTTTTTACTCAACTTTAAGACTCTATAAACATGACACAAAGCACACAACGTCAGTAACCACCTCCCCTAGACTTAAACAACACTGTCCCCAGTGTTATTAAGCCAAGAGTTGGTCAAAATGAAGCATGAGAACGTGTAAAACCAAGGTGGAAAAGTGGTACCTCGCTAAGGAGCTAGTGACGAGCGTCACCATATTGGTGACGAGCGTCACTACTCTGAAACTTCAGAAATCGTCATGTTGGATGTTTAAATGCTATGCCATCATGTGTAGTCCGTAGTCAAACTGTAAGAGCACTCAAAACACACATCAAAACATCCAAACAAAGCATAATCCATGGTCCAACAAGTTCACAAGACATCATCCAAGCAAACTGAACAAAGTGACTCTTTTTTTTTTTTTTTTCTCATGTTTTTAAGTTTTTTTTTTTTAGCTATGTAATAGAAAACTAAACTAATATATGAAATATAAAACTTACCAGTGGGTTGCCTCCCACTAAGCGCTTGTTTAAAGTCATTAGCTCGACTTTGAATGCTGCTCAGACAGCTGGTGGAGCAGAAGGTGGCATTGAATGCCTTGGAGAAGAATGTCTCCTCATCCATGGTGGTTTGTAAGCAGTAGATGTATGAACACTTCCAAGGAAGTGAGTAACATCAGCAGAGTGGGCCGTGACTGTGGGTGGGATACTTCTTTTTCCTGCAGAATCATCAAAAGAAACACCAAGCATTCTACGAGAATCTCGTTGCTTGCATAAGTATGAAGCAGCTTTTTCACCTTTTAAATTCTTATTGATGAGATTAGGAGGTTTGGAACTGGTTCCAGGAAGTGCATACCTTTGCTTAGTTGCAGGTTTCTGGGTTGTGGAATGGTGAATTTTCGAATTGGCAACATATGATGGACTTGTAGCTGTAAAATCACGTTGCTGCTTTGTGTTCAGGTTGGTGACGAGCGTCACCAGGTCAGTGACGCTCGTCACTGACTCTACAGTTCGAGTTTCTGCAGTTTTCCTGCAATTCAGCTCTGCAAGTGTTGCTTCCATCACATACACGTCTTCCTCCAGCAACTTGGCATTCATTAGAACCTCTTTTTCAAGCCTAGTCATGAAGATATGATCCTCACTGCAATCCTCAAACCCAACAGCTTCTGCAGAAGTTTCAGATATTGGCTCTTCAACAGCCATCTTGCTCACTTGCCTACTAATATCTGATTCATTGACACACTCAGCAATAGTGTCTTCTGAATGCTCCATGACAGTCTCTTCATCTCTGGAAGTTCTTACAGAAAAGGTTTGACCATCAATGGTAGAACTCCCTCTTAACTTATCCATGTCAAAGTTCATGACAACATCACCAAGATCAAGCTCAATGATCCCCTTTCTAACATCAATGATAGCTCCAGCAGTAGCCAAGAATGGTCTTCCCAGAATAAGAGGATCTTTAGGTTCTTCAGCATATTTCAGAACCACAAAATCTGTAGGAATTATGCAGCCTTCAATGTTAACATGAACATTCTCTAACATGCCTTCTGGGGTCCTTATGGATCGATCTGCTAGGATGAGAGAGATCCCAGCTGGCTTGAAATCAGTCATTCCAAGTCTAGCAGCAACAGAGAAAGGCATCAAGTTAATACTTGACCCTAGATCACATAAAGAGTGGGGAAAACGTCCTGCAGATATTGAGCAATCAAGCACAAAGGTCCCTGGATCAGATAGCTTCTCTGGAACTCTGCTTTGAGTGATGGTATCGACTTGTTCAGAAACAGTCACCTTCTTCTTCTTCTTTGGAACTGTGCCTAAAAGAATTGCACTGATGTCTCTGGTAAGCAATGCTCCTTCCTCAGGACTTACACCATTCACAACCATTCTCTTAACATACCTTCTTAGAGCTGGTGAAAGCTTGACTGCATCAACAAGAGGGATCTCAAGCATCAGCTTGTCTATCATAGCTTTGCATCTGGCTTCTTCTATCTCATGTTTAGACTTCCTAGGATGCTTGGGGAATGGTGTTTTGGGTTTATAGACACGTTCCTGGTCATAATTTGCAGTTACAGGTGAAGCAGCTTCGTTCTGGGGTGGGTGACGACCGTCACCAGGGGGGTGACGCTCGTCACTCACCTGTGACAACCCCCGATTCTCTTCTATGTTGGTGACGAGCGTCACTCCTCCTTGGTGACGCTTGTCACTCAACTCTGAGACAGAAAAAATTTCATCTTCAGACTCCATGAGTTGCACGATCTGTTCTGCACTCAACCTTTTTTTCTGCACTGTTTTAAGCTCCTTTTCATTCCTGACTGTGATGGCATTAACCTGATGCTTGGGATTGATATCAGTCCTTCCAGGAAGGAATCCCTCTTGCCTTTGAACAGCTCCTGCAGTTTGAGCAACCTGCACATCAAGCTTCTTCATGTGAGAGTTCAGACTCTCAATTTTTCCATTCAGGTCCTGATACAGCGAATCTAGCTTGCCATTGAAGTTCACTGTCATCTTCTGCTGTCCTTCAAGTATCTGCTCCAGCATAGCTTCCATTTTATTGTCTTGTGGAGGTGCGGTTTGGTAGGAAGAAGAACCATAATTCCTGCTGTTTTGGTAAGGTTTCTCAACTTCAGTCTTCTGGAACAAGGTCTTAGGAGTGTAACCAGGCTTGCTCTGTCCTCCTGTAAAGGTACTCTGCTGATTATTGCTGTTGTAGCCTCTAATCCATTGCTGATTTCCAAACCTTTGGCTCTGAAAACCCCCTCCATTGATGAAATTAACATCTTTCTGCTCAAATTCTTCAGGATTTTCGAAACTCTCCACTTCTGCAGCAAACTGAACTGACTTCTTTCCCACCAGAAGGCTGTGCATGCTGTCTAACTTAGCCTTAACTTCAGCTATTTGGTTTTCATCATTCAAACCAGCCTGCTGCTTTCTCTGAAAATCTGCATTTTTAGTGCTGTTACTGCAGGCCAAGTTTTCAATCAATCTTACAGCTTCTTCTGGTCTGTTGGTGTTGAAGTTTCCTGCACTTGCTGCATCCAGCGCCATCTGGTACTTCCAGTCAATGCCTCTGAAGAAGATCCCAAGTAATTGCACCTGATTGAAACCATGATGAGGACAGTCCCTTTGATAAGACTTGAACCTGATCCAAGAAGCCTTAAAAGCTTCAGTAGGGCCTTGTGTAAAGGAAGCAATTTTCGTCCTCATGTCCTCTGATCTTGCATCATCATAGAAGTTATTCAGAAAGGCGTTCTTAGTGTCTTCCCAAGTGGTCAATGAAGCAGGTTCCAGTTGCTTCAGCCAATATGCAGCTTCTCCTCCAAGAGAGTAAGGAAAAAGCTTGCAGAACAGGAAATCATTGCTGACTCCATTAGCTTTGACACTGGAAGCTAAATCCTCAAACCTCTCTATGTGATCCATAGGATGCTCATGAGGTAAACCATGGAAGGGATGCTGACCAACCAGCTGATAGTAGACTGGTTTAACCTCAAAATCGTTCCTCTGGAAGGCAGGAGGTCGGATTGCAGCTCTGTTGGCATAGAACTGATCAGGTCTGTTGTAATCACCTAGAGTCCTCTGAACAAAACGCCCAGCAGCGTTATTGACAGCAGCAGGGACCCCCACATTCTCAGCCACTTGCTGAACCTGCTGTTCAACAATGACATTCCCCTCTTGATCAATTCTCTGCCCCTCTTCGTTCCTCCTGTTTCCTTCCCTGTCAACCAAGTGACCTTCTGCATCTTCAACAAAGATAAGTGGAGCGACCATTGTAGATTGCTTCTTAGCTTTCCTGTTAGTTCTCTCCAACCTAGCAAGCTCGTCGATGCTCAAAGTCACAAGCTCCTTCTCTTTGTTGCTTCTGGTTCTGCGATTAGGCATACACCTGAAACAAGAACAAAGAAAAGTAGCTGAAAATCAGTAAACAAATAAAAACTTAGACAAAATCCTAATACTAAAAATCGATAAGCAGCTATTACTCCCCGGCAACGGCGCCAAAAACTTGATAGGGTTCAGGTTTTACCCAAATAAAACTACTGCAAGTGCACAGCAAAAGCAGTTGTAGTACAAGGGGTTATCGAATCCCAAGGGAGTAAGTAAACTACACTAAAGAGTTCAGGTTCGGATTAAGCTAAGCGATAAATAATGAATGTAATGCAAAACAGTAAAATAAATGCAGGAGGGCGTTTTTATGCTTGTTCTTAAAGTTCAGAAGGCTAAAGGCGCTAGGTCAGGACAGTTCGCAGGTTGAATCTGAGAGTGTAGAATGCATGCAATCAGGAATGAATTAAAACCGTCTTGAACATGAATCGCAAAGATATAACTAATCAATTCTCATTGCAGAAGTTATCTATGTCTAAATCACAGAGTTTCAAATCTCTTTGCAAACCCTAACAACCTAAACATGCAGTAATGATCAGGTTCAATTGTTCACAAAACTCCTAAGCCAAATCTCTTTGTACTAGGGCGTTTTGCTCATCTAATACTAGTTCAGGTGATTAATAATGCTCTCACATCTATCAAAAACCTAGGGTTTCGAAATCCAGATGATGTGTCTAAGAAATCGATATGAATGCAAGCACAGATGAAGAACCAATGAATTTCCTAGAAGTTTTTAGCAATTCTACAAACTCTTCTTCAACCTTTGAAAAGCCCTAACTTAACTAACAAACTACTCAGACATGGTGATTTGAGAAAACATCATGAAAAGAATAGATTGCATAAAAGAAATAAGAAGTAGAAATAAAGGAGTTCAAAATCTGCTCTGAAGGAGTCTGATTTGTCTCTCCAAAAGCTCTTCTACAAATCTCTCTCTAAAGCTCTCCAAAATAATAAGATACAAGATATATGCCAAAAGAATGGCTGAAAAACCTAATATACAAGCTAAAACACGATCTGGGGTCTTTTTGCAAATACTGGAACTTTTGGGCCAAAACTGTAATTTCTTCCCAATCTTTTAAAAACAAGCCACGACCTCCTTCCTTGGTAGGTGACGAGCGTCACCATATGGCATACTTTCTTCTTCGAGCTAGGTACTTCGTGGCTTCAACTCAGAATGCTTCAAAAGGTTCCAAAATCTCCAATTATGCTCCAGACATGCTATAACCTGCAAAGACTCTTCTAGGACTCTAAAAAGACCAAAAAGACTAAATAAAAAGGAATTATATCATGGTTAAAAACCATAAAAACCATGATATATCACTATACAAGGAGATGACAAAGGCAATATCATGATAAGAAGATCATCTCCAGACATTTCGAGCCCAATGACCAGGTACTACTTTAGAACTCTTGTTTACAGCTTTTTCCTGGTAAACTGCGTTCTCGATGGTCAGGTCACTTTGCTGTCAAAGAAGCTCGACCACATGGTTCCAGTGTCTTGATCAACTCCAAAGGAGAGGAGTTCACTGTCAATGGACAAAGGGTGAAGCATTATTGGGCGCAAACCGAGATTCCAGCAGGACACATAATGTCTCTAGAGGATGCACCAGCTGTCTAAACAGCCAACCAAAGTCGAGCTAATGACTTTAAACAAGCGCTTAGTGGGAGGCAACCCACTGGTAAGTTGTATATTTCATACTTAGTTTTATTTTTCGTGCTGTAGATTAATTATTTCAGTTAAAAAAAAAAAAAAAAAAAACACGACCAAACAAAAAAAAAACCGGGTGACGCTCGTCACCCTTAAGGTGACATTCGTCACCTGTCTGCGGTTCAGGTACGACTTAAACTCTCTTCTTCTTCTTCTTCGCTGCACAACTGTTATTTTCGAACACTTAGAACAAAACCAACAAAATTTGTAACATTTGATTTTGTTAACCAAATTGAGTGATTCAAAAGCCTAATCCGTGCGGATTTTGGCCCTCTTTCACAATATCAATTCAGTTTTCAGGATCTGCAAGGTATGTGTTCGGAATCTCTAATTTTCAGTCCACCATAGGTTTGGTAAAATTCGATTTTTGACTTGATTAGCTTGATTTAACTGTTGAATCATGGTTAGTTAGGTTGTATTAGATGAATGATACCATCCATGTGTGATTTAATCGGTTGATTTGGAAGTTTTTTAAATTTCGAGTTCATGATGACATTTGCAAAAATCAGGAAATTTTGGGTGATTTGGGTTGAACTGATGATTGAATGGTGTTCCTGATAGTGTTGTTGTTGATCGCCATCAGTTACTTCATCTTGATTCATTGATTTTTCGAATTTTCGAAAATTTGCTGATTTTGGTGATGTTTTGGTTGATTTTTGACATGATTTTTCAGATGCCTCGACAGCAGAAACGACAGCGATAAGGCTCGTCTTCGAGCTCTGCATCAGGCTCAACACAATCGTTCAGAAACTATCCCGTTTGCAGGCCTCCGTGGCCAAAGCGAGAGAACCTGAAGATACCATCTGATAACTCATTTCTTAGGTCTATATGGGTAATGCAATGCAGGAGGTTATCAAAACTCAAGCAGCACACAGTCGTAGTATAATGCAAGAGGAATCAATCCAACTTAGAGCTAGAAAGTGCAATGAGAATGCAAAGCTAAGCAAATGATGAACGGTTTTGTAAAAATCCTAAAAACTAGATGCAACAGTCAAATGCAAAGCAAAACTATTTTAAAAATACTAGAAACGAGCTAACTACCATGAGGAAGAGACAGAATGATAAAAATGCAAAGCTATGAATTAATAAAAATCGACTAGTGAATCGACCACGGGATCGACCACTAGATCGAGCAACAACGATCGATCTACTAAACAGCCTAAACAGAAATGAATCTAATTGACCAAGATGTGAACAAATAGCAAGAGAATGATTAACATAGATGATAGAATACTAGGAAAGAGGGTCCAGGGTTGAGATTCATGGTCAAGGGTCTCAAAGGTTCAAGCTTGGCTTGAAAACTTTAGATCTACTCACTTTGTGAGGTTCTCTAGGCCTTGAAAATAAAACAAGATCCATCTATGGCGTGTGGTATGGATCACTCCTTTATTCTCTCCTCCAGACCCATGGCGTTTGGCGGAAGAAGAGATTGAAGGGCGTAAAACTTAGATTTCAAATACACGGCCTAACTAGTCCCCTTAACTACCATGGCGTTTGGGAAAGGTAGACTAGCCTCTAGGATTCGATTTTCAAGGACCTCTGAATCCTGTCAAGGTAAGAGGCCCTTTGGATCATAAAGATCTTGGCGTGATAGTCTCTAAGCCTTAAGAGCTCGATATCCTAGAAGAGAAAGCCATGAAGAACAAGAAAACACCAAACTTTGAAAACCTTTCGACCCCTTTGAATCCCCTCAACCCGATGAAACTACTCGCTACACATAAAGTAAACCGAACAAAGCATAGAAGATGATCTAGTAAACATGAAAAACAATTGCTTTAACTTAAACGATTCAATACTCAAGAACAAAAAAAAGCAAGAAAAGCTTTGAAGTCTAACAATGGTGAAATCGCCTAAAACGAGAGAGATGTTAGAAAAGTAGTCGATAGGGTGGAATAATGAACAGGATCATTTCTTTTTGCCTAAAATGGCCAAACCGCAACTGGTCCCCCCCTTCGCTACGGTCCAAAAACATGCTGGACGAATAAGGTTGGTCTGGGATCGATCAAGATGCTCGATCTGGCACTCGATCTTGTCTTGGATCGGATGTCTCTAGGTCGATCTCTGAGTCGATCTTGTGCTGATAGGTTTGGAAGATCGATCTGGTTCTCGATCTGCATGGCGCTGTTTACGTCCGTACTTCAAATCGATCTCCACACTCGATCTTCTGGTCGATCTCGTCTAGATCGATCTGCCTTGCTCGATTTGCTACTCGATCTCAGGTCCTTAGCGTGCAATCCTGATTTCTCCAAGTGTCCACGGACTTCCTCACGAGCCTTAGCACGTCCACAAATCTTCCATAGCTCCAAAGTAACCGAAAACAACCTGATAGTGATGCAAAATGCACAAAACATGCAAATGCTGGTGCCAAAGTACTCTAGGACCTAAAGTGATGCAAACTAGCCTAATATGCAAGGTAAATGCATGAGAAACTAACTTATATGTATGCAAAATACACTAAATATGCAGCAATATCAACTCCCCCAAACTTATCCTTTGCTTGCCCTCAAGCAAACAAAATTTAAGAAGGGAGAGAGGTTTTAAAACAAACGGGGGTTTAAGCTTTTTGCAATGGTGTCTTTCAAATGAATCAATCTCAACGTCCTAGTTACTAGTTCTAAAATGCAATGCACACGCTCTTACTCCAAAGAACTTAGCCATACTCATCACACAATTAATCTCAAATCATGACTCTCCTATTCCAAACAATCAAAGAAACTCATCCTTTAACATTCATTAACAACCGAACCGCGAATCAAACTTATGCACTCTAAAGCAAAACACATTTGGCTAAGGGTGCAGGCTATGAGCATAAAATGATCTCATTTTAAAGAGGGATTCACAATGCAATGAGTTTCTCTCACTAATGGTATGAACTTTATGCATAATGCTAAAGGTAAAGGCAATTGATGCATACATGATTAGATTCTCATCTATCCTTGTACACTAACAATGATCCTAAAACCCCTTTCATTTTTTTTTCTTTTTTTAGCTCACTCACCCTCCTAGATACTACCCTCATTAGGCTCAAACCCAAATAAAAAAAAACAGAAAACATCTTTACTCTTTAGGTTAGTGAAAAGGCTTGAAAATATTTTAGGCTCTTTATTTATTTATTTATTTATTTATTTATTTATTTATTTATTTATTTATTTATTTATTTATTTATTTATTTATTTATTTATTTATTTATTTATTTATTTATTTATTTATTTATTTATTTATTTATTTATTTATTTATTTATTTATTTATTTATTTATTTATTTATTTATTTATTTATTTATTTATTTATTTATTTATTTATTTATTTTTTTATTTTTTTTATTTTTTATTTTTTTATTTTTTTTATTTTTTATTTTTTTATTTTTTTTTTACTTGAGAGAGCTATCTTCTGAAAATTCTAGAGCTTATACGTTTTGAAAACAAAGCCTTTCACTTAAAACCTTTCGTTCACTTCAATTACCAAACCCTTTTGAAACTTTAGGCATATAAACAAGAAAGCAATCCCATCAAACCCCCAAACTTATCCTAAGCCTACAACTAGCTTCAAAATGTAAAGCTAGCAATCATATGAGAACCTAAACATGTTGCCTAAACGTAACACGTTATGCTAAGTTCAAACCGAAAAGAGGCCTCACAATGATGTCACACAAGAAAGCTTGGCTTGAAAGAAAGGTAAGAGTGATGGTGGGAGTTCTACTTAGGCTCACAAAGAGTGGTAAAAGGAGGAAGAGAGCCTAAATATTTTTAAGATTTATGTGTTCATTTTTCAAATGCATAAGAATGATATTTTAAAAATTCAGATTAGGGTTCTCACTTAGTTGGACAAGTTTCAAATCATGAATGTTCAATTCAAGTCACGAAAATCAAAACAAGTGATCCAAGCATGGTAAGGACTTACTTTCAAAGAGTGAGCAAAGCATTAGAGAACTACTAACTAGGGCATTGAAGGAATTCATGAGCTTAAAACACCTTTTTACGAAAACTTTAACCCCTTATGCAAATGTAAACAACCTAGATGCTTAGAAATTCTAGACTCAATCCTAAAATACTTAACAATATGAATGCAACTACATGAAATATTTTTTGAAAATTTTTTAAAAATTTTACCAATTTTTTTGTTCTTTTCTATGCCTTAGAATGTATGCAAGACTCAAGGAATGCAAATAGAAAATAAGAGCAAAATAAACATGTCAAACCACACACATACTCCCTCAAACTTGAAGGACACTGTCCCGGTGGCAAACAAATTCAAAGGAGCTCAAAACACAAAGCAAAAACAAAGAAAATAAGAGCGGTATATACAAGGGAAGGTTGTTGTTACCTTGGAGCTAAACTCGGCTGGAACTTGAGGATGTTCCGGCGGAGCTGCTCTAGCTAGAGGAGCGTCGGGCTATGTCCTTGCCTTTATCCTCGGTGGGGAAACCATGAACGGAATGGCGTGCTTGTTGCGTGACGCCTTGTTGCTCACGGATGACAATACCCCCGGTTGATCTCCTCCTCTTCTCGGGCTGGTTGACCTCTTCACTCATGGACCCCTTAGACTTCGCGGATGAGCCCCCTTGAAGCGCCTTGGCAAGCTTCTTGATCATCTTCCCTTGCCACTTAGTTATCTTTCACTGCACCTCCACCACTGAAGCTAGAAACTTCTCAGCCTTGGTCTGCGGCTCAAAATCCATCCGGAGAAGCTCAAAGTTGGCTGACATTGCTCCATCCGAAGGTGGTGACTCTGACTGCTCTCGCACAGACTGAATAGGCATCATTGTTGTACCAAGTCGGGCGTAGCACTCCTCGTGGGTTGGGCAAAACTGGATCGTACTGATGCTGTCCAAGTTTGTCTCCTCAACATTGGGTAAGATGCACACACTCTTCTTCCCTGTGTCATTGTAGAACTGATAGGTGAAGAATCCTGGAGCTGGCGTAGGTCCCAAGCTATCGGTATTGCGCATGTAGGTTTCATTCATGAATTACCTGTCCACGCAAGGCTCCAACCGTTGAAGGGGTACACCGGCTTGGATAAAGAGTGGCGTGAGAAACCCTCCAATGTAAGCTGAACTTGCCTTGCACCTCAGAGCATATGCCTTGTATTTCACCAAGGAGGATGCTAGGATACACCCGTAGTTAACGTCATACCCAAGGTCATCCATCAGCGGATCGTGGTTCTCCTCTTCGCTGCTGCATAATATCCTCTTGATCCCTTGGAAAAGGAAGCATAACTCGGTCTTTGTCACCGTACGAGACACGGACCGCCCGCTGAAAGTATTCGCCAGGAGCTTGAGAGTGTACCGCAGGATGGGGTTCCTCACCTTCTTGATCTTAGCCGTGTTTGGCTTGTAGTCTTCATCGCAAAGCACGTCCCATGTGATGCTAGCGTTCTTGAGAGGGGGAAACTCCACTTGTTTAGCCGCGGCGTTGAGTCCATAGGATTGGCAAAGCTCCTCAACGGATAGGTGATAGGCTCGCTTCTTGACCTTGAAAGTGAGATGTCGTTGTGAGGGAGTAGGGAGGCTCGGGTTCTCATAGGAAAACGCCATGGTAGAGAGGAAATCCATGGTTACTTGCGGATATGTTGGGCAATCCATCCCTGAAAGGCAAGCAAGCCCCATGTTTTGGAGAAGAAAGTCAAAATCTTCTAGGAGACCCATCCTTGCCAACAAGTCTCTACTCGCGAACTTGGTAGGCTCGAAGCGCAGCCTCTCTAACCTCTTCTTCGCTGCTTTTTCCTCCTGAGTCCAACGGATCCTCTCGTGAACTTGCTGAGATTCCTCCTCTTGAACTTGTTGAGTTCCCTCTTCTTGAACCACTCGCTGTTCATCCTCTCTCTGTGCAGCCTCTTCTCTGGTTCTCTTAGGTGCCATTGGTACCTGAAACAAGATTCTCAAACAAGAGAATGAGCGAAGGCGACGAAAAATCGAGAAAGAGACTAGCAAGAAGGAAAAATCTACAACTAATACCCTAGAATTTTGGGGGATTTATAAAAATTATAACGAGATAATAGAGAATCATATCTAGAGATATCGAGAAATCTATATTTTTTCCTATTATCAAGCTATTTAAAAAAATTTAAAACCGCCCTAGCATCTAAAACAATCAAAGCGAATAAAAAGGAAATTTTCTTAAAGATTTTCTTGAAGATTCGAAAATACCTTTGCAAGATTGAAAAATATTGCTGCTAGCCCTTAGAAAACAAGAATTCACACTCTCTATTGCTTAACAACTCGAGAAAACAAGAATGAGAGAGTGTGAAAGTGGTTGAAAATATTTAAAGGCTAACATAAACAAAACCATGGGTAGAAGGAGTGGTTTTCTGACAAAAGCTGTGGTCAAGGCACATCTTTCATGGTCAAAGATCGGAGGGAAAACAGAAAAAGAGTGAAAAGGAAATGTTACCTCGGCACGAGATCTAGTCCATTTGGTCGATCTAGGACTCGATCTCATGCCACGTTGGCTAGATCGAGAGATTTGATCGATCAGTGACTCGATTGATTTAGAATCGAGTCTTAGATCGATTTGATTCTCTCGTACCTCGACTTTTGGTCAACTTGGCTGTGCTCTTTGGATCGATTTCCTTGATCGATTCGAGGGTCGATTTGGCTGAGATCGAATGGCAGATCGAGTAGACTGCTCGATCTTTTCAAGGATCGAGTGACTCTGTCGATCTACACCTCGTTCGCTTTTTAGGCTAAACGCTTTGGTGAATTGTCCTCTCATGATCCACCGTCCCACTCGATTGGTCTACTCGATCTCGTCTAGATCGACTGACTCCTCTCGATTCACTAGCTCGATCTAGCAAATATCGAGCCAGGATGAGTCGATCTAGCACTCGATCTCTAGCCTATATTCACCCCTTCTTACTCCCTTTGGATCTAAGAACATGGCTTGCGATCCCGTATCCCTGTTCCTACACACTCAGAAGATAAAAACATAAAACTGAAAAAGAAATAAATCAAGAATATATACAGGATAAACATGAGAATGCCTCCCAAGTGCGCTTTCTTTTACGTCTTTAGCTAGACTTTACTTGGTTTAGGCAGATGGTGGGTCTTGGAGAAGCATTGAGGTGCTCTCCTTGTCAAATGCACTCGCCATGTATGGCTTAACTCTGTGTCTGTTCACTGTGAATGCATTCCCACTCTTGCCTACCAACGTGACAGCTCCGTAGGGCAATACCTCCTTGATTTCATACGGACCGCTCCATCTAAATTTCAGCTTTCCTGGAAGGAGCTTGAGCCTTGAATTGTAAAGCAGCACCAAACTCCCTTCCTTAAGCTCCTTGGGTACCAACTTCTTGTCATGAGAAGCCTTAGTGCGCTCCTTGTAGATCCTAGCGCTTTCGTAAGCATCCAGCCTTAGCTCATCAAGTTCGTGTAGCTGGATCAAGCGCTTCTCCTGAGCCGTCTTCAGATCAAAATTCAGCCGCTTCACTGCCCACAATGCTCTGTGTTCCAGCTCAACAGGGAGGTGGCATCCTTTGCCATAGAGAAGAGTGAAAGGAGTAGTACCAATGGGTGTTTTAAAGGCAGTCCGGTAAGCCCACAAAGCGTCGTCTAGCTTAGCTGCCCAATCCTTTCGAGTAGTACCCACCGTCTTCTCGAGTATGGCTTTGATTTGTCGGTTAGAGACCTCCACCTGCCCACTCGTTTGAGGGTGATACGGTGTAGCCACTTTGTGCTTCATGCCATACTTTCTTAGAAGGTTTTCAAACAACTTGTTGATGAAATGACTTCCTCCGTCGCTTATCACCACCTTGGGTACTCCAAACCTCGGGAATATGATGCTCTTAAAGAGCTTGATCACCACCTTAGAGTCGCTTGTAGGGGAAGCAATGACCTCAACCCATTTAGAGACGTAGTCAACAGCCACCAAAATGAACTTGTTGCCGTAGGAAGATGGGAAAGGCCCCATGAAGTCTATGCCCCATGCGTCAAACACGTCCACCTCAAAGATGGGAACTTGAGGCATCTCGTTACACTTGATTATGTTTCCCGCCCGTTGACAAGCTTCACAACTCTTCACGAACTCATGGGCATCCTTGAATATAGACAGCCACCAGAAACCGGCTTGTAAGACCTTTGTAACGGTTTTCAACGAAGCAAAGTGTCCGTCGTACGAAAAGCCATGGCAGTGAAAGAGAATGTCCTGAGCTTCTTCCTTTGTAACACATCTCCTGTATAGACTGTCCATGCCTCTCTTGTACAAGTAACGCTCGTCCCAAAAGTAGTTGCTTGTGTCTCTTGTACATGAACTTCTTCTTGTGATAGCTGTCGAGATGAATTGGCTCCTCTCCACACGCTAAGTAGTTCACAATGTCAGCGTACCAAGGGAGATCCTCCTCTTTAAAGCTCAAAACCTCTTCAAACCGCCCTTCTAGCCTTCCACAAACAGCCGTAGTGATCATCATAAGTTGTTCTTCCGGAAGCAAATCATCTAGTGGAAGAAACTCATTGATTCTCATCCTTGAGAGGTGGTCAGCGACGCCGTTCTCTATCCCTTTCTTATCCTTGATCTCCATGTCAAATTCTTGGAGCAAGAGGATCCATCTCAAAAGCCTCGGTTTAGTGTCTTTCTTGGAATAGATGCATCTAAGAGCCGCGTGATCCGTGTAGACAATGGCTTTGGACCCTACGAGGTATGACTTGAACTTCTCAAAGGCGAATACAACCGCCAGCAACCCGAGTCACTAGAGTCACAAATTATCTCGAAAGGTAGAGTCCAATCCGGTGCTTGCACTATAGGCGCGGATATTAGAGCCTCCTTGATGGTCACGAAAGCACGAAGGCAATACTCATCAAACACAAAGTCAGCTTCCTTGCACAACAGCCGTTTGAGAGGGCGTGCAATCTTGAAAAAATCCTTGATGAAGTGCCTGTAGAAGCCAGTATTGCCTAGGAAACTCCTCACCGCTTTGACATTAACCGGCGGCTCAAGACTCATCATAACATCAACCTTGGCTTTATCAACCTCTATGCCTTTCTCTGATATCTTGTGGCCAAGCACGATCCCTTCCTTCACCATGAAGTGACACTTCTCCCAGTTAAGCACAAGGTTCGTCTCTTCACAACGCCTTAGTACCTTGCAAAGATTCAACAAACACGCAGAAAAAGATGCACCATATACAGAGAAGTCATCCAAAACACTTCTACCATCTCTTCTATAAGATCAGAGAAGATCGACATCATACACCGCTGAAACGTAGCTGATGCGTTACACAACCCGAATGGCATCCTTCTATACGCGAAGGTGCCATAAAGGCAGGTAAAGGTTGTCTTCTCCTGATCGTTTGGATGGATTGGTATTTGAAAGAATCCACTATATCCATCGAGAAAGCAATAGTAAGGATGATTAGCAAGCCTCTCTAACATTTGATCAATGAAGGGTAAGGGAAAGTGATCCTTCCTAGTAGCAAGATTAAGCTTCCTATAGTCTATACACATACGGTGTCCTGTAATAGTCCTAGTAGGTATAAGCTCATCTTTGTCATTCTTAAAGACCGTGATCCCTCCCTTCTTAGGCACCACGTCTACGGGAGATACCCACGTGCTGTCACTTATGGGATAGATCACGTCAGCCTCTAAAAGCTTAAGAATCTCTTTCTTAACAACCTCTTTTAAATTCGGATTCAAACGCCTTTGGTGTTCTATAGACAAGGCATTCTCATTATCCAAGTGAATCCTATGAGTACAAAGCATTGGTGAAAGGCCCTTGATGTCACTTAGAGAGTACCCAATGGCCTTCCTATACTTTCTCAGCTCAGTTAGGAGCGAGTGCAACTCATCATCACTTAAGTTTTCATTCACAACCACAGGATAGGTTTCGTTAAGCCCTAAGAACGCATTCCTTAGCCCTTTTGGGAGCTCCTTAAGGTCCACCTTTGGGGCTAGCAGCTCGCTCCAATCGTCCTCGTGGCTGTTGTTGACGTTCCCATCCTCAGTAGCCTCCTTAGAACCCGAGACATGACCCTTAAGGCTGCTAGGGAACTCATGGAGGGATTCAGTAGATGCACCTTCAAGCCAACAAGATATCCTTGCCCCTCCACAATGAAGGAGCTGGGAATCTATGAAGACTTCATCTGCACCTTTGAACAGATGGGGCTTGCAGAGCTACTACAGCCTCTCCCATCCTATGAGCGCTTCACTCATCAATTCCTCTCCACCCTCAAGGTGGTTTATTATGACAAGAGTGAGCTCCCTGACCATGACGGATGGATCTCTTTCAAGCTTGGAAAACAGAAGTTCAAAATCACATTCTAAGAACTCTCTAGGGCGCTGGGGCTGAGGACCTACTTTCAAAGAGGGAAGAAGTTCTTAATCCATGATTCACAGTACACAAGGTTTTGAGAGGCAATTGGAGTAGGGGAATTCAAAGCTGGGGCTACAAGGAACCAACACTTGAAGCATCCTGCAGTTAGATACACACACAAGATGCTTGCAAACACATTCTTTGCAAGGAAAGAAACCTCACACCTAACTGGCAAGGAGAGAGACTTACTCTACAATGGATTGTACACAGGTCCAGGCACCAATTAGTCCACCAAGCAAGCTCCCATGCCTTGTAAGACTTTTGATGGAGCAGCTGCAATCATACCAGAATTGGGTTATCAACAAGGGAAGAAGGGAGAAGAATCCACAACTGCACATTGGAGGAGTTGTGACAGCAATTCTACTAGCTTGTGATATGAACCTTGAGGAGCATGCTGAAGATGCTCTAGCTCCTGTCTGGATAGATATGGAGTACCTGACGAGGAGTCATTTTCTTGAGAAGAGCATCCAAAGCAAGTATATTTATTAATTCCTCAACAACCACTTGGAGCATGTGAGAGTCCTTCTCCCAAACCCAAGGCTGTCCTCCTTCACCGAACATCAAACATCGATTTCAACTTGAGTGAGGAGGAGCTCTACACAGGCGGCCCTATTCCTACAGTAGAAGAAGAAGAAGACAGTGAAGAAGAAGAGGAGCACACTGAAGAGATCAGAGAAGAAGAAGGAGAAGAATAATGGAATGTTACTGCTGGCGCTGAAGGCCAAGGAAGAACCCATGAAGAAGAGGAGCTTGAAGAAGAAGAAGTGTTGAACTACAGCTTAAAGCAGTTCCACTTCCAGCTCTATGAAGCTCCCAACCAAGGAAGCTCTTTGAGAGCAGCTCATGAGCACATTAACACACTACAGAAGTGGTGCAAGTGGCAGGACAAAGCCATCAAATGGATTATGAAGATGGTGAAGGGGAAGTTCAAGAAGAACAAGGCTACATCAGCAAAAATTTCCGACCACAGCCACACCCAAGAGCTCAACTCTCAACAAGAAGAGCAACCCCACCAAGCTGAGCCAACTGAAGAGGAGGAAGCTGTATGGAACCCCCATAGAAGACACTCATTCCATGCACAACCAAGTGATCAATGGGGTACATGGGCACAACCAAGGGCCTCATCTTATGAGCCAAGAGCCCATGTTCCATCAGCTTGGGAGGCGCCAACCCCAACTCCTCTGAAGTTCAAGAAACATGGCAATGGGGCACACAAGGGACTTCGTCACAAGCTGAACAGCTATGGTCAAGCTGGGTTCAACCAACTCCAGAAGCAGAGCATTCCACTAAAGTCTATGAGAGAAGGAAGAGGAGAGCTAGAAAGTCTCCACAAACCTCAGGATCATCCCACAACTCCTACCATTGAACCAAGTACCACATCCCTTCCGTTGTTCTATACCATTGCATCTTTTTATTTTTGTAATATATTTTGTTGTTTCTCTCTTCCATTGCTTTCATTACACAAGAGACTGTGTAATTTAAGTGTGGAGGAGAGATTTGGGGTTTGACTTTGTTTTCTGTTTTCTTAGTTTTTCTTTTTCTTTTCACTTTGAGTCTCATGCATATCATGCATACATGTAAGGCATAGAAAAACACAAAAAAATCGAAATTTTTTTTTAAAAAAATTTGCATTTTTGCAAACCAAAAAGAAAGCATGTAGTTGCATCTCATTCTTCTAGGATTGAGTCTAGTGTTGACATGTAGGTTGCATTGCATTTGCATAGGGCATTATGATGAATTTTCCTTGTAAAGTGCTTAGTGTTTAGAGATGATTTCAGTTTTTAAGTGCTTAGTTGTTTGATGCATCATATGATTGCTACAAGTTAAGACTGAACCATGCTTAGATTGCTAGATTTGGTCTTTTCATCTCATTATGAGCCTAAACCTCCTTTTGAGCCTAAACACTATTGTGATAGCTGTGAGGCCTTTGCATTACATTTTCGATTTTGTCTTGGCAAAAAGTGTTAGGAATAAGGCTGGCAATGATTAGCTCCCTTGTAGATACATCTTGCATCTTGAGCTTGATTCTAGGATAGGAGTTTTGCGGTTTAAAAAGGGTAGTATAAGTGGTTTGATCTTCATGTTTTTTATGTTTTGAAAGAAAGGGAAAAGATCTGAAATGGTAGAAAAGGGGAAACAGTCTAGTATTGTGGTTAAGTAAAGGGAATAAAAGCTCTAAGTTTAAAAAGAAGGATTGGTGCCAACAACAATGCTCAAAAGGGTCCAAAAGAAGAAAAATCTGACCAAGGAGCAATCCACCAAAGGTGATGAAGGTGCCAACACAACAAAGAAGAGCAAGTCCCAACCAAAAAGAAGCAGCCACACAAGCAAAGAAGAAGTTTCCCCAGCCATGAAGATGGGTAAAGGGTAGAATCTAGGAAAGGGTAGACTTAGAGGGTTCACTCTTGGGTTTAGAAATGCTTAGGACTCATCTTTGGGAAGTAAGGGTAGAAGAGAGCTTTGAATTGCATGCATAAGTGTGCTTTTACCTTTAGCATTTTGCCTAAGATGAAGTCATTTCATTGAGAGTTCCTTTATGTTTTTGAACCCTTGTGCTTAAATCAGATCATTCTTATCTCATAACCTTACCATTTTCAACCAAATGTCTTCACTTGGTTTGCATAAGCATGATTCATGTTCTGAATTTAATTGAATGTTAAAGAGTTGATTGATTTGAGCATTTGCCTAAGTTGAGATTTGAGATCATTTTGAAACATGATGAGCATGGCTAGGATCTTTAAAGTATAGCTGATTATGTTTGCATCCTACAATTAGGCACTTAAGCACTAAAACCATCTCTTTACCTTTGCACTTTTGGAATCTGAATGTCCACTTTCAAACCTCACTCTCCCATTTAATCTTGATTGCTTGAGGATAAGCAAAAGGCAAGTGTGGGGGTGTTGATATCCCTTGTATTTTCACCATTTAGAGATGCATTTAGTACATATTTTGATCCTCTTTTGCATGTTTTCCCTTTGTTTTTGTCCCATTTTCTTCTCCTTTTAGACTTAGGTTGCATTTAGAGTATAATTTGCATTTTCTTTGCATTTTGGATGTTTTTAGGTGCTTTTGGAGCTTAAAGGAGCTTGGAGGAGTTTTGGGAATGATACAAGATGCTAGCTGGGCAAAAGGGAGCAAGAAGGATCACAGCAGAAGATCTCTGCAGAAGTTTTCGGTCAGAGCCCGAAGAATTTCGGTCAAGGGTGACCGATACAGAGCATATCGGTCACCAGTATCGGTCAAGTGTGATCGACACAAACACATCGGATTAATTTCGGTCATGTGTGTCGATCACTGAAGACGGATAGAGACCCATTTCGGTCACTGGAGATCAACACGACTGACCGATACTGACCCAGCCCGAACCTGTTTTTAATTACAACTATGCCATTACTCTAGGGTTTTCCTTTCAAGGCTATAAATAGCCTCTTTTTCCAGATTTTCGACAAGTCATGTCTTTTTACTGTTCTTGAGCACTTTCTTTAAGTTTGTAAGACAATTTATTTGGTTTTTTTTAATATAATCAAGTATTTTTTTTAATTTTTCTTTTAATCATATTTAGCATCCTTTCCCTTTGTGATTTGGTGTTAAACATGATTATGAGTGAGTAGTCATCTTAGAGTTTCTAGATGTGGTAGATTAGGGGGATTTAAGGCTTGATTAAGGTTTGTTAAGTGCTTCAGTTTATGGGTTCCTCTCTATTAATCTGTTATTCATGCTAGATTAGTCTTGGTCAAACTTGTCTAAGTTGTTAGCTTTCTCTTATGCCCACCAAGTGTTTGATGAAATGCTGATCATGTTTAATAGAGGATTTGCTGGCCTTGGCTCAAGAAATTGACTGTTTGAGGAGCATTTTGACTTGAATAGAGTTGTTTAATCATGCTTGCTTGATGTTTTAGCACTAATGAGAGTTAGTTCTTGTTCGAATGTTTAGCAAAGGGTTATTTGCCAAGAGATTGGATCTAACTAGCTTAAGTGTGAACTCTATGTCTAGGAATCACCATTGCTTGCCTGTTTGCTTGATCAATGTAGTTTGAAACAGCCTTAGTTGATGTCTAAAATCCCCCAAAGTCAATAACCACATCTAGAGACTTGCCTTTCTCTTATTTGAATTTCGGATTTGCTCTGTTTTTCTCTGTTTTACTCTATTTTTCTTGTTTAGAACTGCTTAATTTGCTTCTGCTTTCACTTTTTTTGCTGTTTGTTTCACCTGAGTTGCTAGAACTGTTGCTTAGGCAACAAAACCAATTCTCTGCCTGCTTGACTTAGAGACTTTACTCTCAACTCTTCTGTTTTCAACTCTTCCCATTGGATTGACATAAAACCCTTACTACAACTGACTAGTACAAGGGTGATGGAAACAAAGTCACAAAAAGACTTGTATCAATTTGGCGTCGTTGCCATTTGGGAATCAGTTTGAATCATTAGAGTTTGTAGAATCTTTAAGATCAAGTTTTTACTTTTATTTAATTACTAACTCTGTTTTCAAGTGTTTTCATTTCAGGTGAGTTACAACAACACATCAAGATGGTGTACTTCGAAGACACTAACTACAGCAACTTCTGCCAAGAGCCTTTACCTCTGCACTACTTTGAAGAGAGCTACACTCCTTCACACACTCAAGACCAACCCTACATTCCTACATCTGGATCAGATGACATTAGGAACATGATCATGGTCAACATCAACCTCCAAACCATTGGAAACATGGAGATGAACAAGAGATTTGCTGAGCTGAACAACAAGATTGCTTATGTTCATGATGACCTTTATACTAAATTTGAGGATCTAGACTCATGGATACATCTCTTAGAGAACAGCCAAGATGAGGGACACACACCAAGACTTCAGTACACTCTTCCTCAACAAGCTGCACACATACCTCAGGAATAGTGCCACTTACTTACTGAAGAGGCAGAGGAAGCAGAAGAGGAATTCACTGATGAAGATGCTTCATTGGAAGAGCTGGGTATCATGATCGAAGAAATGCTGATGCACATAGACAGGATGAGGGTTGAGTACGGAGGAGAATCCAGAAGAAGAAACATCAGTGATGAAGAAGCTCAGGAAGTTGTAGGGACGATCCACCGTGGCTTTGATGAACACTTGAACAGAGAAGAAGTACAGGAACGAGCAGCACTGGAAGCTGCTCAGAAAGAGGGGGCTGAGGAAACCCCAGCTGCTACAGAAGAGACCCCCACACCAAAGCACACAGATGCTGAGGAAGAGACACTAGAAAAACACCATGCTTTGATGGTTCTGTCTCACAATACTCCTCAGGACTCTAAGAAGCTCTACCACAATCAAGTGGGTGCCTCTTCAAGCACTACTGGAAAGGGTAAAGAACTTTCAACTCAGGACTGCAAACCACCAGTCTCCTACCCCTCAATGCATTTCACAAAAGCTAGAATGGAGATGTACAAAAAGTTCAAGCAGGACATACAAGATGCTGGAATACAACTCCCACATGGCACCACTTTGCTGTATGTGAAGCATCAAATTAGGTTCCTGAAAGAAGTCTTTGACAAGCTGGAAGTGGTGGAACCAATCCTTGAGAATGTGGGGGCTCACATGAAGAAGAGCAAGATAATAAAGTCATTGCCAAAAATCACAAACCCAGGAAAGTTTCTCATCACTTGTGAGCTGGAGATGCTTGACAATGTCAAACCCCTATGTGATTCAGGATCCACTGTCAATGTCATGTCCCTCCATCTGAGCCAAACTTTGGGGATCAAGAAACTGCTGCCATCCAGACTTCTATCACTATTGTGGATAACACTTCCATAAAACCTCTGGGCATGGTGAAGGACTACCCTTTAATGATTGGAGATTGCCTAGTTCCAACAGACATTTTGGTCATGGAGAAAACATACTCCAGAAAGGTACCACTACTTCTAGGCACTCCATTCTTGGTAACAACAGGAGCTTAGTTGGATTTCAAGAGAGGCTTAGTCATTCTAAAGAATGTTGATGAATTCAAGGTCTACAAATTTGACCCTCCTCTCATTATTTTCTGTGGAGTACTTGAGCAAGAGTGTGAACAACGGAATCTCCCAGATAATCTAGATGATGTGTTGAACTTCACTGTGAAGATGTTTATGGATGGTGCTTCCCCTGCTGAGCCAGGACAGCACTGAATGCTGGATTGAAGCTTGAAGGAAGTTTGTAGAGCAATGAGAACTTAACCACCAAGGGTGTGAAGCCTCCAATCAAGCCAAGTGTCAAAGAGAAGAGGCATGAGATATCATCAAGGGACAAACAACACCACCCATCATCAGGAACATGGGTCTGGAAGAAGAAAGAGGTAGGAGCACCAGCTCCATCCACCTCTGCTCACCCCAACTAAGGAGGTAATCAAAGTCAAGCTTAGTGACTTTAAACAAGCACACTTGGGAGGTAGTCCCATGGTATCCTTTTGTATATATTATGCTTTCTAGTTTATCTTTTATGCTTTGTTTTAGTGTATAGAAACAGGATTTCGAACTGGAGTTTGAGAAAGTCTGATGGGGACAAAGAACAGGTGTATTCTGGCTGATATCGGTCATTTGTATCGGTCATGTCAGACCGATACACAGATTTTCGGTCATTAGTATCGATCATGATTGACCGATATCGGTGGAGCCAGTTTATACCAGTCAACATATCAGTCACTTGTGACCGATATGGAAAGAAGTTTTGAAAGAGGTTGATTTTCGGTCACCCATATCGACCACACTTGATCAACATAAACACACCGTATGATTTTCGGTTCAGAGTATCGATCACTGGAGACCGATAAGATTCTTGAAATCGTATCGATCACTAGTATCGATCACACAAGATCGACACAATCATACCGGATGTATTTCGGTCAAGTGTGTCGATCACTGATGACCGATACTAATCCTAGGAAGCACGTCGGTCTCTAGTGTCGATCACTCATGACCGAAAATGCAATTTCGATCAGTAATATCGGTCATGAGTGACCGAAACTCCATCTGAGGTAAGTGTCTCAACTTTCAAAATTTTTTTACCTACTTTGGTTTGGAGCCAAAGTAGTTTGAATTTTTAAATGGGATTCCTTCTGACCTCTTTCCTAGCATCTGAACACTTTTGTTTTTGTCCCCCACACTTTTGATTCCTTATGTTCCCTCACCAACCTTTGATTCCTTTGGTTTCCTCTCCTTTCTCTCTATTTAAGCAACAACTCTCTTCACTTCTCTTCACACTTAAACTCACTCTTCTTCTCACCTAAAGCTCGAAATAACTAGTTATTTTTCTCTTTTATTGCTTTCTCTAAGTGTTCAGAAGTCCACTAAAGGTTTGCTTCCTAAACTATATCTCTTTGCTCTTACTCTTAACTTATGATAAAAATCGCTTATATGAAGTTTTTAAGAGCAAGCAGTATTTAGTTTTGATTGTTGTGCTATGGTTTTGCAATATGGATTTTTTTGAGATATCAAGCTAGATGTTGAAGTTTTGATTTATATCTATTTATCTCATTGCTTGCTCATCTTCATCCTTTTGCAAAATCATCATCTCTTTTGCCTAAGAACCATTTTGCTAGAATGTCATGCATAACTGTTTATCTTTTGTGCATTCTAGCTTATTTAGTTGCTAGCTTTTGATCTCTTCTTGCTTTGAATAAGTTTCAGCTTGTTGTTAGGACTTGTTAGACTTTTCATTAGCATTAAAGAGTTTCTCATTTAAAAGCTTTCAGCAATTTGGTTCTTCAGTTTTTATTCTTTCACTTACCTTGTTTTCAAGCTTTGCTTTTGAAGGTACCATGGCAAGAACAAAAATAGCTGCAGGGAAAAAGGGAGAAGCACCTCAGGAAGCACCAACATCTCCAACAGTAAGGCAAGAAAAAGGAAAGGGCAAAGCTGCTGAGACTTCATCCAAGGCTACTGGAAAGAGGCCATCTAAGGATAAAAGCGCCAAGCAGAGAGGCAAGGGAAAAGCTGTTGAGGAAGAAGCTCCACCCATGAAATATAGTGCTAGGGAACTCATAGAGGGATTCAGTAGATGCACCTTCAAGCCAACAAGATATCCTTGCCCCTCCACAATGAAGGAGCTGGGAATCTATGAAGACTGCATCTGCACCTTTGAACAGATGGGGCTTACAGAGCTACTACAGCCTCTCCCATCCTATGAGCGCTTCACTCATCAATTCCTCTCCACCCTCAAGGTGGTTTATTATGAGAAGAGTGAGCTCCCTGACCATGATGGATGGATCTCTTTCAAGCTTGGAAAACAGAAGTTCAAAATCACATTCCAAGAACTCTCTAGGGCGCTGGGGCTTAGCACCTACTTTCAAAGAGGGAAGAATTTTTAATCCATGAATCACAGTACACAAGGTTTTGGGAGGCAATTGGAGTAGGGGAATTCAAAGCTGAGGCTACAAGGAACCATCACTTGAAGCATCCTGCAGTTAGATACACACACAAGGTGCTTGCAAACACATTATTTGCAAGGAAAGAAACCTCACACCTAACTTGCAAAGAGAGAGACTTCCTCTACAGTGGATTGTACACAGGTCTAGGCACAAGTTAGTCCACCAAGCAAGCTCCCATGCCTTGTAAGACTTTTGATGGAGCAGCTGCAATCATACCAGAATTGGGTTATCAACAAGGGAAGAAGGGAGAAGAATCCACAACTGCACATTGGAGGAATTGTGACAGCAATTCTACTAGCTTGTGATGTGAACCTTGAGGAGCATGCTGAAGATGCTCTAGGTCCTGTCTGGATAGATATGGAGTACCTGACGAGGAGTCATGTTCTTGAGAAGAGCATCCAAGGCAAGTATGTTTATCAATTCCCCAACAACCACTTGGAGCATTAAGAGTCCTTCTCCCAAACCCAAGGCTGACCTCCATCACCCCAACATCAAACATCGATTTTAACTTGAGTGAGGAGGAGCTCTACACAGGCGGCCCTATTCCTACAGTAGAAGAAGAAGAGGACAGCGAAGAACAAGAGGAGCACACTGAAAAGATCAGAGAAGAAGAAGGAGAAGAACAATGGAATGTTACTGCTGGCGCTGAAGGCCAAGGAAGAACCCATGAAGAAGAGGAGCTTGAAGAAGAAGAAGTGTTGAACTACAGCTCAAAGCAGTTCCCCTTCCAGCCCTATGAAGCTCCCAGCCAAGGAAGCTCTTTGAGAGCAGCTCATGAGCACATTAACACACTACAGAAGTGGTGCAAGTGGCAGGACAAAGCCATCAAAGGGATTATGAAGATGGTGAAGGGGAAGTTCAGGAAGAACAAGGCTACATCAGCAAAAACTTCCCACCACAGCCACACCCAAGAGCTCAACTCTCAACAAGCAGAGCAACCCCACCAAGCTGAGCCAACTGAAGAGGAGGAAGCTGTATGGAACCCCCATGGAAGACACTCATTCCATGCACAACCAAGTGATCAATGGGGAACAAGGGCACAACCAAGGGCCTCATCTTATGAGCCAAGAGCCCATGTTCCATCAGCTTGGGAGGTGGCAACCCCAACTCCTCTGAAGTTCAAGAAACATTGCAATGGGGCACACAAGGGACTTCTTCACAAGCTGAACAGCTATGGTCAAGCTGGGTTCAACCAACTCCAGAAGCAGAGCATTCCACTAAAGTCTATGAGAGAAGGAAGAGGAGGGCTAGCAAGTCTCCACAAACCTCAGGATCATCCCACAACTCCTACCATTGAACCAAGTACCACATCCCTTCCATTGTTTTATACCATTGCATCTTTTTATTTTTGTAATATATTTTGTTGCTTCTCTCTTCCATTGCTTTCATTACACAAGGGGCTGTGTAATTTAAGTGTGGAGGAGAGATTTGGGGTTTGACTTTGTTTTCTGTTTTCTTAGTTTTTCTTTTTCTTTTCACTTTGAGTCTCACATATCATGCATACATGTAAGGCATAGAAAAACACAAAAAATCGAAAAAGATTTTAAAAAAATTTGCATTTTTGCAAACCAAAAAGAAAGCATGTAGTCGCATCTCATTCTTCTAGGATTGAGTCTAGTGTTGACATGTAGGTTGCATTGCATTTGCATAGGGCATTATGATGAATTTTCCTTGTAAGGTGCTTAGCGTTTAGAGATGATTTCAGTTTTTAAGTGCTTAGTTGTTTGATGCATCATATGATTGTTACAAGTTAAGACTGAACCATGCTTAGATTGCTAGATTCGGTCTTCTCATCTCATTCTGAAAGCATTTGTTCTCTGAAAATCAACTCTATCAACTTGAACTTTAATTTGGACTTTTAATTATCATGTCTTCTGCATTGAAAAGTGAATTCATGGCTACCATATACATATTTGGATCATCTTTCTCCTTTCTACCACTCTTGTTGATCCAAATAGCTGATCCTCACAATTATGGGACAGTTACATCCTCACCCTTAACCAAAACCTCCTTTTGAGCCTAAACACTATTGTGAGAGCTGTGAGGCCTTTGCATTGCATTTTCGATTTTGTCTTGGCAAAAAGTGTTAGGAATAAGGCTGGCAATGATTAGCTCCTTTGTAGGTATCAGCTTGCATCTTGAGCTTGATTCTAGGATAGGAGTTTTGGGGTTTAAAAAGGGTAGTATAAGTGGTTTAATCTTCATGTTTTTTATGTTTTGAAAGAAAGGGAAAAGATCTGAAATGGTAGAAAAGGGGAAACAGTCTAGTATTGTGGTTAAGTATAGGGAATAAAAGCTCTAAGTTTAAAAAGAAGGATTGGCGCCAATAACAATGCTCAAAAGGGTCCAAAAGAAGAAAAATCTGACCAAGGAGCAATCCACCAAAGGTGATGAAGGTGCCAACACAACAAAGAAGAGCAAGACCCAACCAAAAAGAAGCAGCCACACAAGCAAAAGAAGAAGTTTCCACAGCCATGAAGATGGGTAAAGGGTAGAATCTAGGAAAGGGTAGACTTAGAGGGTTCACTCTTGGGTTTAGAAATACTTAGGACTCATCTTTGGAAAGTAAGGGTAGAAGAGAACTTTGAATTGCATGCATAAGTGTGCTTTTACCTTTAGCATTTTGCCAAAAATGAAGTCATGTCATTTTACTGTTCTTGAGCACTTTCTTTAAGTTTGTAAGACAATTTCTTTGCTTTGTTTAATATAATCAAGTATTTGCTTTAGTCTTTCTTTAATCTTTCTTTTAATCAGGATTAGCATCCTTTCCCTTTGTGATTTGGTGTTAAACATGATTATGAGTGAGTAGTCATCTTAGAGTTTCTAGATGTGGTAGATTAGGGGGATTTAAAGCTTGATTAAAGTTTGTTAAGTGCTTCAGTTTATGGGTTCCTCTCTATTAATCTGTTTTTCATGCTAGATTAGTCTTGATCAAACTTGTCTAAGTTGTTAGCTTTCTCTTATGCCCACCAAGTGTTTGATGAAATGTTGATCATGTTTAATAGAGGATTTGCTGGCCTTGGCTCAGGAGATTGACTGTTTGAGGAGCATTTTGACTTGAATAGAGTTGTTTAATCATGCTTGCTTGATGTTTTAGCACTAATGAGAGTTAGTTCTTGTTATAATGTTTAGCAAAGGGTTATTTGCCAAGAGATTGGATCTAACTAGCTTAAATGTGAACTCTATGTCTAGGAATCACCATTGCTTGCCTGTTTGCTTGAACAATGTAGTTTGAAACAGCCTTAGTTGATGTCTAAAATCCCCCAAAGTCAATAACCACATCTAGAGACTTGCCTTTCTCTTATTTGAATTTCGGATTTGCTCTGTTTTGCTCTGTTTTACTCTGTTTTTCTTGTTTAGAACTGCTTATTTTGCTTCTGCTTTCACTTTGTTTGCTGCTTGTTTCACCTGAGTTGCTAGAACTGTTGCTGAGGCAACAAAACCAATTCTCTGCCTGCTTGACTTAGAGACTTTACTCTCAACTCTTCTGTTTTCAACTCTTCCCATTGGATTGACATAAAACCCTTACTACAACTGACTAGTACTAGAGTGATTGAAACAAAGTCACAAAAAGACTTGTATCAATTTGGCGTCGTTGCCATTTGGGAATCAGTTTGAACCATTAGAGTTTTTAGAATCTTTAAGATCAAGCTTTTACTTTTCTTTAGTTACTAATTCTGTTTTCAAGTGTTTTCATTTCAGGTGAGTTGCAACAACACATCATGTTGGTGTACTTCGAAGACACTAACTACAGCAACTTCTGCCAAGAGCCTTTACCTCTGCACTACTTTGAAGAGAGCTACACTCCTTCACACACTCAAGACCAACCCTACTTTCCTACATCTGGATCAGATGACATTAGGAACATGATCATGGTCAACATCAACCTCCAAACCATTGGAAACATGGAGATGAACAAGAGATTTGCTGAACTGAACAACAAGATTGCTTATGTTCATGATGACCTTCATACTAAATTTGAGGATCTAGACTCAAGGATACATCTCTTGGAGAACAGCCAAGATGAGGGACACACACCAAGACTTCAGTACACTCTTCCCCAACAAGCTGCACACATACCTCAGGAATAGTGCCACTTACTTACTGAAGAGGCAGAGGAAGCAGAAGAGGAATTCACTGATGAAGATGCTTCATTGGAAGAGCTGGGTATCATGATCGAAGAAATGCTGATGCACATATACAGGATGAGGGTTGAGTACGGAGGAGAATCCAGAAGAAGAAACATCAGTGATGAAGAAGCTCAGGAAGTTGTAGGGACAATCCACCATGGCTTTGATGAACACTTGAACAGAGAAGAAGAACATGAACGAGCAGCACTGGAAGCTGCTCAGAAAGAGGGGGCTGAGGAAACTCCATCTGCTACAGAAGAGACCCCCACACCAAAGCACACAGATGCTGAGGAAGAGACACTAGAAAAACACCATGCTTTGATGGTTCTGTCTCACAATACTCCTCAGGACTCTAAGAAGCTCTACCACAATCAAGTGGGTGCCTCTTCAAGCACTACTGGAAAGGGTAAAGAACTTTCAACTCAGGACTGCAAACCACCAGTCTCCTACCCCTCAATTCATTTCACAAAAGCTAGAATGGAGATGTACAAAAAGTTCAAGCAGGACATACAAGATGCTGGAATACAACTCCCACATGGCACCACTTTGCTGTATGTGTAGCATCAAATTAGGTTCCTGAAAGAAGTCTTTGACAAGCTGGAAGTGGTGGAACCAATCCTTGAGAATGTGGGGGCTCACATGAAGAAGAGCAAGATAATGAAGTCATTGCCAAAAATCACAAACCCAGGAAAGTTTCTCATCATTTGTGAGCTGGAGATGCTTGACAATGTCAAAGCCCTATGTGATTCAGGATCCACTATCAATGTCAAGTCCCTACATCTGAGCCAAACTTTGGGGATCAAGAAACTGTTGCCATCCAGGACTTCTATCACTTTTGTGGATAACACTTCCACAAAACCTCTGGGCATGGTGAAGGACTACCCTTTAATGATTGGAGATTGCCTAGTTCCAACAGACGTTTTGGTCATGGAGAAAACATACTCCAGAGAGGTACCACTACTTCTAGGCACTCCATTCTTGGCAACAGCAGGAGCTCAGTTGGATTTCAAGAGAGGCTTAGTCATTTTAAAGATGATGAATTCAAGGTCTACAAAATTGACCCTCCTCCCATTATTTTCTGTGGAGTACTTGAGCAAGAGTGTGAACAATGGAATCTCCCAGATAATCCAGATGATGTGTTGAACTTCACTGTGAAGATGTTTATGGATGATGCTTCCCCTGCTGAGCCAGGACAGACACTGGATGCTGGATTGAAGCTTGAAGGAGGTTTGAAGAGCAATGAGAACTTAACCACCAAGGGTGTGAAGCCTCCAATCAAACCAAGTGTCAAAGAGAAGAGGCATGAGATATCATCAAGGGACAAACAACACCACCCATCATCAGGAACATGGGTCTGGAGGAAGAAAGAGGTAGGAGCACAAGCTCCATCCACCTCTACTCACCTCAACTAAGAAGGTAATCAAAGTCAAGCTTAGTGACTTTAAACAAGCACACTTGGGAGGTAGTCCCAAGGTATCCTTTTGTATATATTATGCTTTCTAGTTTATCTTTTATGCTTTGTTTTAGTGAATAGAAACAGGATTTCAAACTGGAATTTGAGAATGTCTAGTGGGGGCAAAGAACAGGTGTATTCTGGCTGATATCGGTCATTTGTATCGGTCATGACAGACCGATACACAGATTTTTGGTCATCAGTATCGATCATGATTGACCAATATCGGTGGAGCCAGTTTATACCAGTCAACATATCGGTCACCTGTGACCGATATGGAAAGAAGTTTTGAAAGAGGTTGATTTACGGTCACCCATATCGACAACACTTGATCGACATAAACACACCGTATGATTTTCGGTCCAGAGTATCGATCACTGGAGACCGATAAGATTCTTGAAATCGTATCGATCACCAGTATCGATCACACAAGATCAACACAATCATACCGGATGTATTTCGGTCAAGTGTGTCTATCACTCATGACCGAAAATGCAATTGCGGTCAGTAATATCGGTCATGTGTGACCGAAACTCGATCCGAGGTAAGTGTCTCAACTTTCAAAAAATTTTACCTACTTTGGTTTGAAGCCAAAGTAGTTTGAATTTTTAAATGGATTCCTTCTGACCTCTTCCTAGCTTCTGAACACTTTTGTTTTTGTCCCCCACACTTTTGATTCCTTATGTTCCCTCACCAGCCTTTGATTCCTTTGGTTTTCTCTCCTTTGTTATTTAAGCAACAACTCTCTTCACTTCTCTTCACACTTAAACTCACTCTTCTTCTCACATAAACCTCGAAATAACTAGTTCTTTTTCGATTTTATTGCTTTCTCTAAGTGTTCAGAAGTCCACTAAAGGTTTGCTTCCTAAACTATCTCTCTTTTCTCTAAGCTTATGATAAAAATCGCTTATATGAAGTTTTTAAGAGCAAGCAGTATTTAGTTTTGATTGTTGTGCTATGGTTTTGCAATATGGATTTGTTTTGAGATATCAAGCTAGATGTTGAAGTTCTGATTTATATTTATTTATCTCATTGCTTGCTCATCTTCATCCTTTTGCAAAATCATCATCTCATTTGCCTAAGAACCATTTTGCTAGAATGTCATGCATAGCTGTTTATCTTTTGTGCATTCTAGCTTATTTAGTTGCTAGATTTTGATCTCTTCTTGCTTTGAACAAGTTTCAGCTTGTTGTTAGGACTTGTTAGTCTTTTTTTTAGCATTAAAGAGTTTCTCATTTAAAAGCTTTCAGCAATTCGGTTCATCAGCTTTTATTCTTTCACTTACCTTGTTTTCAAGCTTTGCTTTTGAAGGTACCATGGCAAGAACAAAAATAGCTGCAGGGAAAAAGGGAGAAGCACCTCAGGAAGCACCAACATCTCCAACAGTAAGGCAAGAAAAAGGAAAGGGCAAAGCTGCTGAGACTTCATCCAAGGCTGCTGGAAAGAGACCAGCTAAAGATAAAAGCGCCAAGCAGAGAGGCAAGGGAAAAGCTGTTGAGGAAGAAGCTCCACCCATGAAATACAGCGCTAGGGTATTCATGGAGGGATTCAGTATATGCACCTTCAAGCCAACAAGATATCCTTGCCCCTCCATAATGAAGGAGCTGGGAATCTATGAAGACTGCATCTGCACCTTTGAACAGATGGGGCTTACAGAGTTACTACAGCCTCTCCCATCCTATGAGCGCTTCACTCATCAATTCCTCTCCACCCTCAAGGTGGTTTATTATGAGAAGATTGAGCTCCCTGACCATGATGGATGGATCTCTTTCAAGCTTCGAAAACAGAAGTTCAAAATCACATTCCAAGAACTCTCTCGGGCGCTGGGGCTGAGCACCTACTTTCCAAGAGGGAAGAAGTTCTTAATCTATGAATCACAGTACACAAGGTTTTGGGAGGCAATTGGAGTAGGGGAATTCAAAGCTGGGGCTACAAGGAACCAACACTCTAAGCATCCTGCAGTTAGATACACACACAAGGTGCTTGCAAACACATTCTTTTCAAGGAAAGAAACCTCACACCTAACTGGCAAGGAGAGAGACTTCCTCTACAAGGGATTGTACACAGGTCCAGGCACCAGTTAGTCCACCAAGCAAGCTCCCATGCCTTGTGAGATTTTTGATGGAGCAGCTGCAATCATACCAGAATTGGGTTATCAACAAGGGAAGAAGGGAGAAGAATCCACAACTGCACATTGGAGGAGTTGTGACAGCAATTCTAGTAGCTTGTGATGTGAACCTTGAGGAGCATGCTGAAGATGCTCTAGCTCCTGTCTGGATAGATATGGAGTACCTGACGAGGAGTCATTTTCTTGAAAAGAGCAACCAAGGCAAGTATGTTTATCATATCCTCAACAACCACTTGGAGCATGTGAGAGTCCTTCTCCCAAACCCAAGGCTGACCTCCTTCACCCCAACATCAAACATCGATTTCAACTTGAGTGAGGAGGAGCTCTACACAGGCGGTACTATTCCTACAGTAGAAGAAGAAGAAGACAGTGAAGAAGAAGAGGAGCACACTGAAGAGATCAGAGAAGAAGAAGGAGAAGAACAATGGAATGCTACTGTTGGCGCTGAAGGCCAAGGAAGAACCCATGAAGAAGAGGAGCTTGAAGAAGAAGAAGTATTGAACTACAGCTAAAAGCAGTTCAACTTCCAGCCCTATGAAGCTCCCAACCAAGGAAGCTCTCTGAGAGCAGCTCATGAGCACATTAACACACTGCATAAGTGGTGCAAGTGGCAGGACAAAGCCATCAAAGGGCTTATGAAGATGGTGAAAGGGATGTTCAGGAAGAACAAGGCTACATCAGCAAAAACTTCCCACCACAGCCACACCTAAGAGCTCAACTCTCAACGAGAAGAGCAACTCCACCAAGCTGAGCCAACTGAAGAGGAGGAAGCTGTATGGAACCCCCATGGAAGACACTCATTCCATGCACAACCAAGTGATCAATGGGGTACATGGGCACAACCAAGGGCCTCATCTTATGAGCCAAGAGCTCATGTTCCATCAGCTTGGGAGGCACCAACCACCAACTCCTTTGAAGTTCAAGAAACATGGCAATGGGGCACACAAGGGACTTCTTCACAAGCTGAACAGCTATGGTCAAGCTGGGTTCAACCAACTCCAGAAGCAGAGCATTCCACTAAAGTCTATGAGAGAAGGAAGAGGAGAGCTAGCAAGTCTTCACAAACCTCAGGATCATCCCACAACTCCTACCATTGAACCAAGTACTACATCCCTTCCATTGTTCTATACCATTGCATCTTTTTATTTTTGTAACATATTTTGTTGCTTCTCTCTTCCATTGCTTTCATTACACAAGGGACTGTGTAATTTAAGTGTGGGGGAGAGATTTGGGGTTTGACTTTGTTTTCTGTTTTCTTAGTTTTTCTTTTTCTTTTCACTTTGAGTCTCATGCATACATGTAAGGCATAGAAAAACACAAAAAATCGAAAAATTGTTTTAAAAAAATTTACATTTTTGCAAACCAAAACAAAACGAATACATTTTTGCATCTCATTCTTCTAGGATTGAGTCTAGTGTTGACATGTAGGTTGCATTGCATTTGCAGAGGGCATTATGATGAATTTTCCTTGTAAATTGCTTAGTGTTTAGAGATGATTTCAATTTTTAAGTGCTTAGTTGTTTCATGCATCATATGATTGCTACAAGTTAAGACTGAACCATGCTTAGATTGCTAGATTTGGTCTTCGCATCTCATTCTGAAAGCATTTGTTCTCTGAAAATCAACTCTATCAACTTGAACTTTAATTTAGACTTTTAATTATCATGTCTTATGCATTGAAAAGTGAATTCATGGCTACCATATACATATTTGGATCATCTTTCTCCTTTCTACCACTTTTGTTGATCCAAATAGCTGATCCTCATAATTATGGGACAGTTACATCCTCACCCTTAACCAAAACCTCCTTTTGAGCATAAACACTATTGTGAGAGCTGTGAGGCCTTTGCATTGCATTTTTGATTTTGTCTTGGCAAAAAGTGTTAGAAATAAGGCTGGCAATGATTAGCACCCTTGTAGATATCAGCTTGCATCTTGAACTTGATTCTAGGATAGGAGTTTTGGGGTTTAAAAAGGGTAGTATAAGTGGTTTGATCTTCATGTTTTTTATGTTTTGAAAGAAACAGTCTAGTATTGTGGTTAAATAAAGGGAATAAAAGCTCTAAGTTTAAAAAGAAGGATTGGCGCCAACAACAATGCTCAAAAGGGTCCAAAAGACGAAAAATTTGACCAAGGAGCAATCCACCAAAGGTGATGAAGGTGCCAACACAACAAAGAAGAGCAAGTCCCAACCAAAAAGAAGCAGCCACACAAGCAAAAGAAGAAGTTTCCCCAGCCATGAAGATGGGTAAAGGGTAGAATCTAGGAAAGGATAGACTTAGAGGGTTCACTCTTGGGTTTAGAAATGCTTAGGACTCATCTTTGGGAAGTAAGGGTAGAAGAGAGCTTTGAATTGCATGCATAAGTGTGCTTTTACCTTTAGCATTTTGCCTAAGATGAAGTCATTTCATTGAGAGTTCCTTTATGTTTTTGAACCCTTGTGCTTAAATGAGATCATTCTTATCTCATAACCTTATCCTTTTCAACCAAATGTCTTCACTTGATTTGCATAAGCATGATTCATGTTCTGAATTTAATTGAATGTTAAAGAGTTGATTGATTTGAGCATTTGCCTAAGTTGAGATTTGAGATCGTTTTGAAACATGATGAGCATGGCTAGGATCTTTAAAGTATAGCTGATTATGTTTGCATCCTACAACTAGGCACTTAAGCACTAAAACCATCTCTTTACCTTTGCACTTTTGGAATCTGAATGCCCACTTTCAAACCTCACTCTCCCATTTGTTCTTGATTGCTTGAGGACAAGCAAAAGGCAAGTGTGGGGGTGTTGATATCCCTTGTATTTACACCATTTAGGGCTGCATTTAGTATATATTTTGATCCTCTTTTGCATGTTTTCCCTTTGTTTTTGTCCCATTTTCTTCTCCTTTTAGACTTAGGTTGCATTTAGAGTATAGTTTGCATTTTCTTTGCATTTTGGATGTTTTTAGGTGCTTTTGGAGCTTAAAGGAGCTTGGAGGAGTTTTGGGAATGATACAAGATGCTAGCTGGGCAAAAGGGAGCAAGAAGGATCACAGCAGAAGATCTTTGCAGAAGTTTTCGATCAAAGCACGGAGAGATTCGGTCAAGGGTGACCGATATAGAGCATATCGGTCACCAGTATATGTCAAGTGTGATCGACACAAACATATCGGATTAATTTCGGTCATGTGTGTCGATCACTGAAGACCGATAGGGACCCATTTCGGTCGCTGGAGATCGACACGACTGACCGATACTGACCCAGCCTGAACCTGTTTTTAATTACAATTATGTCATTACTCTAGGGTTTTCCTTTCTAGGCTATAAATAGCCTCTTTTCCAGATTTTTGACATGTCATATCATTTTACTGTTCTTGAGCACTTTCTTTAAGTTTGTAAGACAATTTCTTTGCTTTGTTTAATATAATCAAGTATTTTCTTTAATCTTTCTTTAATCTTTCTTTTAATCATGATTAGCATACTTTCCCTTTGTGATTTAGTGTTAAACATGATTATAAGTGAGTTGTCATCTTAGGGTTTCTAGATGTGGTAGATTAGGGGGATTTAAGGCTTGATTAAGGTTTGTTAAGTGCTTCAGTTTATGGGTTCCTCTCTATTAATCTGTTATTCATGCTAGATTAGTCTTGATCAAACTTGTCTAAGTTGTTAGCTTTCTCTTATGCCCACCAAGTGTTTGATGAAATGCTGATCATGTTTAATAGAGGATTTGCTGGCCTTGGCTCAAAAGATTAACTGTTTGAGTAGCATTTTGACTTGAATAGAGTTGTTTAATCATGCTTGCTTGATGTTTTAGCACTAATGAGAGTTAGTTCTTGTTAGAATGTTTAGCAAAGGGTTATTTGCCAAGAGACTGGATCTAACTAGCTTAAGTGTGAACTCTATGTCTAGGAATCACCATTGCTTGCCAGTTTGCTTGATCAATGTAGTTTGAAACAGCCTTAGTTGATGTCTCAAATCCCCCAAAGTCAATAACCACATCTAGAGACTTGCCTTTCTCTTATTTGAATTTCGGATTTGCTCTGTTTTACTCTGTTTTTCTTGTTTAGAACTGCTTAATTTGCTTCTGCTTTCACTTTGTTTTCTGCTTGTTTCACCTGAGTTGCTAGAACTGTTGCTTAGGCAACAAAACCAATTCTCTGCCTGCTTGATTTAGAGACTTTACTCTCAACTCTTCTGTTTTCAACTCTTCCCATTGGATTGACATAAAACCCTTACTACAACTGACTAGTACAAGGGTGATTGAAACAAAGTCACAAAAAGACTTCTATCGTAGGCTTCTTCAAAACCTCATTAATGTCAAAGTCCAGCCTTATATCTTTACCCAAGTGCAGAGCTATCTTCCCATTCTTGACGTCGATGATGGCTCCAGTGGTGGCTAAGAACGGTCTACCAAGAATGAGCGGATCCTTCACAACGAAGTCCGTAGGCACGTTTACACCGTTGATTCTCACTGGCAAGTCCTCAAGCAAACCCACGAGTAACCTCACACTTCTGTCAGCTAGCACCAAGGAGATTCTACAATCTTTGAATCTCGTGAATCCCAACTTCTTTGCTATAGAATGAGGCATATAAATTTATACTAGCTCCCAAATCGCAAAGACAACTCTTGAACTCCAATGGACCTAAGGCGCAAGGTATAGTGGAGCTTCCAGGATCTCCCAACTTCTTGGGAACTATCTCCTTGTGTATTACGGCGCTACATTCTTCACTAAGTACTAGCACTTCCTTGCTTTCCTTATTCTTCTTTGCAAGCGTGTCTTTGAAAAATTTTGCACATTTAGGCATCATGGCAAGGCAGTCTACGAGAGGTAGCTTGATCTCTACGTCCTTAAGATGCTTCTCAAACAAGTTTATGTGCTTCTCTATAAGTTGCTTCTTGAAGCGGCCAGGAAAAGGTAGCTTGGGTACATACGGTGGAGGCACATAAGCATCCTTCTCCTTGGCAGCTTTCTCCATTTTCTTCTCTACAGCCGCTTTCTCACCTCTCATTGGCCCTTGAATCTAAACATTGTCAAAGTTGATCTCATCATCAGCTGAAAGCTTACCCTCCCCCTTTTGAATTACAACGTCCTTGTTGTTCTTGGGAGTAACCGTCGGTGCAAGCTCTTTCCCACTCCTTAGTGTAATGGCGTTGGCGTACTCTTTGGGGTTCTGCTCACCCTTGCCCGGTAAGCTATTCTGACCACTTGTACTCGCCTTTCCTATCTCTAGCTGCTTGATCTTATTATTCAAGTTTGTAATCTGAGTAGAGAAATCAGTGAGAGAGAAGTCCAAGCGAGTGTTCATCTCGGCAAACTTCTGATTTGTAGATGCTTGCCCTTGAATCAATTGTTGAAACATGGCTTGCACCGGGTCAACTTGTTGCGGTTGCATCTGTTGTTGGTGCAGAACAAAGCCCGGAGGTTACGTTGGTGTATAACCTTTGTTTCCTTGTTGTTTTCCTTGGAAGTTGCCTTGCCCTTGCCCCTGGAAACCACCACTCGGCTGAAAACCTTTGTTGTATGGGATGAAAGGCTTTGCTTGCTGAGCAGGGTACACTTGATCTTTAGGGTTCGCGACATTGGTGCTTCTATAGGAGAGATTGTTGTTCTGGTTGTAGCCGTGTGAGTACCCTTAAGGTTTTTAGTTGTTCTGACCCACCACCCAATTGGCTTCTTCTTGACTCAACTCAAGCTCCTCTAAGGTCTCATCCGCTTCACCAACGAAGTGAACATGCTTCTGGTTAGCCAACACTAGCTTGTCAATCTTCTCTTGCAATGACTTAAGCTCTTTCTTGTGAGACTCTAGCTCAGAACCTCTCAGTGCACGGTCGTAGTCCTCGGCATAGTTGCCGTCGCTCAACGCCAAGTTTTCAATCAGCTCCATGCCCTCTTCTACCTCTTGACCAAGGAAGTTTCCCTTACTCGCCGTGTCAAGTAGCAAGCGTATCTTTGGTGAAGCTCTGCGGTAGATAGTGCTTATTAAGGTCTCTTCACTGAAGCCGTGGTGAGGACACTGGATGGTGTAGTCCTTGAACCGCTCCATGGCTTCATTGAACGTCTCATTGTTCCTTTGAGTGAAGCCGCTGATCTCACTTCTCAGCCTTGCTGTTCTGGTGCTAGAAAAGAATTTGGAGAGGAACGCCTTCTTACACTCAGCCCAAGAGGTAATGGTACCTTGTGGAAGGGTCTTCTCCCAATGTCTAGCCTTGTCTCCAGGAGAAAATGGAAAGAGACGCAGCTTGAAAGCATCTTCGGATATGCCGTTTATCTTGATCATCCCACACACTTGCTCGAAGTTGTCGAGGTGCTCCAAGGGGTCTTCCATTGCTAACCCATGGAATTTATTATTTTGCACCATTGAGATGAATCCCGGCTTAATCTCAAAATTGTTGTTCTGTACAGGAGGAGGAGTGATCCCAAACCTATTATGATGGGTGTTGGGAGTGTCTCCCGTTCCTATTATCCGTGGGGGTCTAGCCGCGTGGTGGGGGTTTCCATTACCCCTTCCCACTGCCCCGTGTGCTGGAGGAGGTCCCTCTGGGTGCTCGTGCTCAGCCATCGCTTCAAAATCCACTAAACCTTGCTGAACAATCTCCTCAAAGGCTCTAGCTTGTTCTCGAACTCTTCTTGATCTTGCGTTGCCAAGCTGATGAATATTGTCCAAGAGCGTGAGTAGGTTGTTGTCACCCTTGGAACGCAGATTCATGTACCTGAAAGACACAAGTTTGAGAGTAGAGAAATCAGTAACTAACTCAAAGTAAAGGCTTAGTCTTTACCAAACTCCAAATGTCAATGCTTTCTATCCCCTAAGATGGCAACGGCGCCATTTGATAACTCATTTCTTAGGTCTATAAGGGTAATGCAATGCAGGAGGTTATCAAAACTCAAGCAGCACACAGTCGTAGTATAATGCAAAAGGAATTAATCCAACTTAGAGCTAGAAAGTGCAATGAGAATGCAAGGATCATGCAAAGCTCAGCAAATGATGAACGGTTCTGTGAAAATCCTAAAAACTAGATGCAACAGTCAAATGCAAATCAAAACTATTTTAAAAATACTAGAAACGAGCTAACTACCACGAGGAACAGACATAATGATTAAAATGCAAAGCTATGAATTAATAAAAATCGACAAATGAATCGACCACGGGATCGACCACTAGATCGAGCAACAACGATCGATCTACTAAACAGCCTAAACAGAAATGAATCTAATCGACCAAGATGCGAACAAATAGCAAGCAAATGATTAATAGAGATGATATAATACTAGGAAAGAGGGTCCAGGGTTGAGATTCATGTTCAAGGGTCTCAAAGGTTCAAGCTTGGTTTGAAAACTTTAGATCTACTCACTTTGTGAGGTTCTCTAGGCCTTGAAAACAAAACAAGATCCATCCATGGCTTGTGGTATGGATCACTCCTTCATTCTCTCCTCCAGACCCATGGCGTTTGGCGGAAGAAGAGATTGAAGGGCATAAAACATAGATTTCAAATACACGGCCTAACTAGTCCCCTTAACTACCATGGCGTTTGGGAAAGGTAGACTAGCCTCTAGGATTCGATTTTCAAGGACCTCTGGATCCTGTCAAGGTAAGAGGCCCTTTGGATCATAAAGATCTTGGCGTGAGAGTCTCTAAGCCTTAAGAACTCGATATCCTAGAAGAGAAAGCCATGAAGAACAGGAAAACACCAAACTTTGAAAACCTTTTCGACCCATTTGAATCCTCTCAACCACAAAACCCGATGAAACTACTCGCTACACATAAAGTAAACCGAACAAAGCATAGAAGATGATCTAGTAAACATGAAAAATGATTGCTTTAACTTAAACGATTCAATATTCAAGAACAAAAAAAGCAAGAAAAGCTTCAAAGTCTAACAATGGCAAAATCGCCTAAAACGAGAGAGATGATAGAAAAGTAGTCGACAGGGTGGAATAATGAAAGGGATCGTTGATTTTGCCTAAAATGGCCAAACCGCAACTGGTCCCCCCCTTCGCTACGGTCCAAAAACAGGCTGGACGGATAAGGTTGGTCTGGGATCGATCACGAAGCTCGATCTGGCACTCGATCTTGTCTTGGATCGGATGGCTCTTGGTCGATCTCTGAGTCGATCTTGTGCTGATCGGGTTGGAAGCTCAATCCGGTTCTCGATCTGCATGGCGCCGTTTACGTCCGTACTTCAAATCGATCTCCACACTCGATTTTCTGGTCGATCTCATCTAGATTGACCTGCCTTGCTCGATCTGCTACTCGATCTCAGGTCCTTATCATGCAATCCTGATTTCTCCAAGTGTCCACGGACTTCCTCACGAGCCTTAGCACGTCCACAAATCTTCCATAGCTCCAAAGTAACCGAAAACAACCTGATTGTGATGCAAAATGCACGAAACATGCAAATGCTGGTGCAAAAGTACTCTAGGACCTAAAGTAATGCAAACTAGCCTAATATGCAAGGTAAATGCATGAGAAACTAACTTATATGTATGCAAAATACACTAAATATGCAGCAATATCACCATCTCGAGTGGCTTGGGCAGGGACTCCGAAGCAGGAGATAGCACGGGATACCTGCATACTCTGCAACATTCAGGAGGAGTGGGATGAGCATGACACGCTATTCTACAATGCGTGGCAGGAAGTGACGATTGTGCCCACCAGGTTCATGGATGCCACTATCTTGCAGAAGATGGACATTTTCGAGGAGGTTGTGGAGACTTTAGAGAGGATGGGGATGGGCACTATGCCATTCCAGCAGTACGATTTGCACCCAGATTTGGTCCACCAGTTTCTCTCTACTGCTCGCGTCTACTACGCGAATGAGCTGGCCAAGCATGCGCAGGAAGGCACGTTGACATTTCTGATCCGCGGGGTTCGTTACAGGGTCAGTCTGATGGAGCTTTGTGGGATTTATGGTTTCTCTGACCACTTCACAGGCGTTCTCCTTCCCTCACAGTAGACCCACATGCAGACATTCTGGTCCAAGTTCGGGAATGAAGTCTATGACAGCAAGACCAGCACGCAGACAGAGGTTCGACATCCTGTCTTGAGGTACATTCTGCGCCTTCTTGGCAACACCATATTGTGCAAGTCTGCGCCGAGCAAGACACGGGTTAGTGAGCTGCTTCTCCTTTACTATGGCTTTGCTGAGATGCTCGATGAGGTGTTACCTATAGATAGCATGGTCCGCGCCAACTTAGGCACTATTTTTGCTGAGCATTTGGTCTCCTTGAAGACCAAGCCATTCACTAGTCCAGGGGAGAAGACTGAGAGTGTAGGTAGTCTTCTGACACCGATCTTCCAGCACTTTCAGATCGATGTCACACCTTGCAGCCTTCGCAGTGACAGATCTCTCATGGATGACCAACATCTGCGCCATGTTACATGGCTCAAGCCTGGAGTTGCCTGGACATTGACTACTACTGCTGGAGAGTATGTTGGCATTAAGTTGCCACATAGAGCGCTCACGACGATCCAGGGTGTCACACGCCAGCTGATATTTCTGCCAGATGCGAGTCTGCTGCGCCCTTTACCTCTGTGTCCTACTAGAGCTGCCACTGCTGGCGCTTCCACTGCTGCTGATGCTGGACCATCTTGACGCCAGACCACTACATCCACTGCTTTCAGGCGTCCTCCACGACCACAGACACCCATGGACATGGCTGCTTTTCAGGAGTATGTCATTGACAGCTTTGAGGGACTCTGGGATGCTGTTGCTACACTTAGCAATTGTGGTTGTGTCTGCCCACATTACACCACCGAACCCTGCGAGGATGAGGACTGAGCCTCTACTATTTGGTTACTTGTTTCTGTTTCTCTTTTATTTTTATTTCTCTTGAGTCATTTTTATGTTTTCTTTGAGTCAGTTGTCAGTTATTTTGATGATGTTTTGTGAGATTGTTGAACCAGGTTCTTATTGCTATGTTTGGATGTTATTAAATGTGTATTTGAGTGTTCTAACAGTCTAACTTTAGAGTACACATGACAACATTACGTTAATAACTATCTAACTTGACGATTCTGAAATACAGGTCGCGGTGACGCTCGTCACCAATCTGGTGAAGCTCGTCACCCGGCCCTCGCGAGGTAATACTTTTTCAACTTGATTTTTCGAGTTCTCATTCATCTTTTTGACCAACTCTTGGCTTGATAACATTGGGGACAGTGTTGTTTGTCTGTGGCAGGTGGTTACTGACATTGTGTGCTTTGTGTCATGTTTATAGAGTCTTAAAATTGAGTCAAAAACCTGTTTTTATAGAGTCAAAATTTTGAAATTACCAGTTTTTGTTGGAACTAACCATATGACGTTTTTGCTTATAAGAACCATTGCCACAATAGTTGATTACAAGTCTTACTATGTTGAAAGCCATAGGTAGATCAGTCTAGCAATGAAGGTTTAGGTTCTTAGAGGATCTGGAAAATTTGCTGTTAGCTCCACCTTAATGAACTTTAAACTTCTTGTCTTGGGGCTTGATTCTTATTGATCTTGATTCTCTCTTCCAGCACTGACAATAAGGTGTCTCCACACAAGGAACAACAGTAATGAACACACTCAAGAACTTGTCTCCTCACAAGGAACACAAGTATTGAGTAGTACCATATCTTAGACTGTAAAAAAATGAAAAAAAAAGAAGTGAAAAATCGAATAATCAGAAAGGAAAAGATTCAGGGAAGAGCAAATAGGAGAGCTGTGTTGAGAATGATTTGTTCAATTGTTTAGGAAGGGAAATGAATCTATAAGTGATTGAGATGATAAAACCTTGATGAGATATCACACTTAGATAAATAACTAGAGTTAGCAGTAGAAATTTCGGATTTCTTGAAGGGATTTAGACTGGATTTGAAAGATTTGCTAAGCTTGTGATGATAAGACTGAAATTTGATCTTGTGTTGACTCTTTGATATGTGGATTCGAAAGTGTTAACTAATGTGGTGGTCCTGATGTTTAGCTGACTGTTTCTTGTTTTCAAACCTCGACCCTGTTCTTTGTTTGATGTTTGCTTGAGGGCAAGCAAAAGCTAAGCCAGGGGGAGTTGATATATCATGGTTTTTTATGGTTTTTAACCATGATATAAGTCCTTTTTATTGAGTCTTTTTGGTCTTTTTAGAGTCCTAGTAGAGTCTTTGCAGGTTATAGCATGTCTGGAACATAAATGGAGATATTGAAGCTTTTTGGAGCATTTCAAGTTGAAGCCACGAAGTGAAGAGCTCGAGAAGAAAAGTATGCATTTAGGTGACGCTCGTCACCACCTATGGTGACCCTCGTCACCATGAAGGAAGGAGCGTGGATGGTTTATTAAAAGTACGAAGATTATTTACAGAATTGGCCCAGAAGTTCCAATATTTACAAGAAAGCCCCAGATCATGTTTAGCCTCTATTTATTAGGTTTTTCAGCCATTGTTGGCTTGGATCTTATTTTTGAGAATTCAGAGAGCTTTTAGAGAGGATATTGTTGAGAACTTTTAGGGAGACAGATCCTGTACTCTTTTTGGAGAAGATTTCGAACCCCCTTTGTTTTTATTCTATTCTTTTAATGCAAATTCATTCAGTTATGTTTTGTGATTTGATGATCATGTCTGAGTAATTTGTTAGTTAAGTTAGGGCTTTTTCAAAGGTTGATGAAGAGTTTGTAGAATTGCTTCCTGTTAGGAATATCTTTTGGTTTTCATCTTTACTTGCTTTAAAATCGAATTTCTTAGAAACATCATCTAGAAATCCGAAAATCATAGGTTGTTAAATATATGTGAGAGCATTATTGATAACCTGAACTAGTATTTGATGAGCAAAACAACTTAGTGCAAAGAGATTTGGCTTAGAAGTTTTGTGAACAATTGAATTTGATCATATTGCATGTTTAGGTTGTTAGGGTTTGCAAAGAGATTTGAAACTCTGTGATCTAGACATAGTTAACTTCTGCAATGATAATTGATTAGTTATATATTTGCTATTCATGTTCAAAACGGTTCTTAATCATTCCTGATTTCATGCATTCTACATTCTCGGATTCAACCTGCGAACTGTCCTGACTTAGCGCTTTTAGTCTTATGGAACTTAGATCAACAACTAAAATTTGCTTGCTTACTTTTATTTTATCATTCGCATTACATGCATCATATACTGCTTAGCTTAATCCGAACCAATATTCGATAGTGTAGTTTGCATTACTCCTTTGGGATTCGATACCCTGGGTACTACAACTGCTTTGCTGTGCACTTGCAGTAGTTTTATTTGGGTAAAACATGAGCCCTATCATTCTCCTTTTAGGATGACCTTTGTAAGCTTTGCTGTTGTTGGCCTGTTCTCTGATTTATCACTTAGAGCTTTCTTCCTTTTTACATAACCACATAATCTAATTATCTTCCCCACACTTCTTCTTTCAAAAGATGCAAACAATTAAAGATCAAACCACTTAGCACTACCCTTTCCCAATCTCCTATCCTAGTACCAAGCTTAAAATGCAAGCTGGTGTTAACAAGCGAGCTTCTCCTTGCCAGCCTTATTCCTAACACTTTTTGCCAAGATATAATCAAAAATGATGCAATGCAAGGCCTCACAACTCTCAAAATTTTGTTCAGGTTTAGAATGAAGGATTGGTTAAGGGTGTGGATAACTGTCCCATAATGATAAGGATCAGCTACTTGGATCAACAAGAGTGGTAAAAAGGGAAGAAGATGATCGAAGTATGTATATGGGTAGCCATGTTGACACTATCAATGCACAAACAAGATAATTCAATTTCAGATTAATGTTCTAATAAGATAGAGTTGGAATCACATCACAGCAAGCTTCAGCATAAGTCAAGAATGTCAATGCAAGAATTCAAAGCATGGTGCAGCCTTAACTTCAAACTCACTACTATGCATTCAAACAACAAGTAACAAAGGCATTGAAAACAATTCAAACATGGGCATCTTAACAAGTGTTTATCATCTACTCCCTATGCAAATGTGTGCAGAGCTACATGAAATGAATCTAGACTCAATCTTAGATATGCAAATGCACCTAAATGGTTCTTTTTGTTCTAAAAATTTGAAAATTTTATGGATTTTCAATGCACATAGATGAATGCATGAGACTCAAGTATGCAAAAGGGGAAAATAAGAAAACAAAACACAATGTCAAATGCAATACCCTCCCCCCACACTTAAATTACAAAGTCCACTGTGTAATAGAAGGCATAGAGAAGGGTCAAACAACTATAAATAATGTAAGGAAGAAAGGCAGTGCAAAAGACGTGAAAGAGGAGGAGTTAGGAAGACTTACTGGTGTTTTCATGGCCGATATTGGGATGCATGACCGATACACTGGTTGATATCCCCGGTGGTGCGTGCATATCGGCTGGCTAATCCGATACCATGCTCGATACGGCCTGTTGCTTCCTGTACCGACTTGTTCAGCTCGAGACATACACGATATGCCTTAACATATCTCTGTATCAGTGTCTATGCACCTCGGTATTGTACTGAGCTGTCTGATATCGACCGAGGGTGGTCGATACGTAGCTTGATACGAGTGCTATTAAGGCTACCGGCCACTTCATACCCGATGCACACCTCTGTACGTCGCCAATTAAGGCATATCAGGTTGGCTATATCTCGGTACTCAGGTTGATACAAGCTCCTCTCATCTGTATCTACCTTCATCACCTCGGTAATCAGTACAAGCATCCATACGCGCGATATCGGGTAAGATATCCCGATACATAGCTCAATGTTGGCTGTATCAGTCTGGATAAGCCGATATACTGCTCGATATTCACCTTCCCCGTTTTCTTCCTTCTTTGTAACTCGGCATCCCTTCCCTAAGCTCGAACCTGGTTCTTAAGAACCTTCCAAAATACTAAAATAGACATGGAAAACATTAGAAAAAAATAATATATACAAGGATAACATGGGAATATCTCCCAAGAGTGCTTGTTTAGAGTCACTAAGCTTGATATTTCCTACTCCTTACTTAGGTTGAGAGGGAGTTAGAGAATTCCTTGGTGGATCCTTTCCTTAATGGCCTGTGAATGTGGTGGTTGTTGGTGAGTCTAGAACCTGGCATGTTGTTGATGAAATCTTCTCAACACTACTCATGCTTCCTCCTTTGACCTTCTTTGTGATTCCATTGATCTTTAGCAAAGCAAAAGGCTTGGACTTGCCCTTACTCTTCAGTTTCTATGGAGTTTCACCATTCTCAGACACATATGGTTTCAAGATAAAACCACACTCCAATGGACCAAGCAATATGTCCGTGTTGCTCTTCAACGTACTCACCATATGGACCTCCTCTTTGATTGTTGTTTCAGGACTCAAATAGCGTGAGTAGGCTGCATCCATCAAAGCTTTCACCATCATACTCATTGTGATCATCAGCCAAACTTAACTCTTCATCTTCCATAGAGAGAGCTGATACAGAGGTTCTTAGGACTTGATTCTATCACCCAAGCTTGTACGAATCAGTTGTAGTACAGCATAGGGTTTTATCAATCCAAAATGGGAGAATGAAACAGTAAGAATGCAATGGAGCTCTTAATTCAAGCAAACAAAGATGGTTTTGAAGTCTAACAACCTAAAAGATCAAACAGAAATGAAGAGAACATTAAACAAAGAGTGAAAAGCAAGCAAAACAACTAAAACAAAGGCAAAACAGGGCAAATCCGAATTCAATCTAAAAACAGAGAAAAGATGGGATCTGAGATCAGATAATTGGTGTTAGGGAACGTTTGACTCAACCCAAGATGCTTACAAACTCACACAATGATATTCCTTATGCATAGGATTCATTTATATTACTAATCCAATCTCTTGGTACTAATCTCTTTGCTAATTACCAAGTTAAGAACTAATTCTCATTAGTGAAATGATAAACATCAAGCATTAAGACAATTCTATTGATATTAACATATATTTTTCATATTTAGCATGTATTTAGAGTTAGCTTTCATGCATTCATCTTGCATTATAGGCTATTTTCTACCATTTGTTGCATTTTAGGTCCTAGATCACTTTGCATTCGCATTTTGCATATTTCTTGCATCTTTTGCATCATTATTAGGTTGTCTGGGACACTCTGGAGTTGTGGAGGTTGCGTGGACGTGCATAGAATCAAGAGGAGGCTCTTGGACACTTGGAGAACTCAGCCATGCATGCAAAGGACCCGAGATCGAGTAGCGGATCGAGCGAGGCAGGTCGATCCAAACGAGATCGACCAGAAGATCGAGTGAACAAGTCGTTTCAATGGGAAGGATCAAGACCAAGATCGAGTGAGGAGATCGATCGTGAGTACGGACGTGAATGACGCCATGCAGAACGAGAGCCAGATCAAGACTACGACTCGATCATCCAAGGATCGAGTAGAAGATCGAAGGAAGTGCTCGATCCATCCAACCAAATCGACTTGAAGATCGAGCAATAGAAGGCGATCCATGAAGAAGATCGAGTGAGCTGCTCGATCTTGAGATCGATCCCTGGAGGCTTATCCGGCCAGCTCATTTTTGGAGCGTAGTGAGGGGACCATTAGAGATGTTTGGCCATTTTAGGCAAAGGGTGGCTATCACTTTCACAATTGACACTTTGTCTTATCTTTTTTTCAGCTTTCCTTTAGGCGATTCGCCATTGTTCTGTTCTTGAAGCTTTTCTTGTTTTTAAACTTTGAATCTCGTTAGTCATTAAGTTTTTTTCCATAATAGCTTGCTTAATCATGCTTAGTTTACCTTTCTTTGCATTTGAATCGGTTTCAAACATGAGTAGTGAGTAGATCTCTTTGGGTTAAAGGTTGGGGAGATTCAAGGGTTTAAGGGTTTAAGCTTTTGGAGTTTTTCTTGTTCTTAATTTATTCTCTTTTAGGATTTGGGGTCTTACGGCTTAGAGAATCTTGGAAAAGATCTCTATGATTCCAGGGTTTCTCTTACCTTGACCGGATTCAGAGATCCTTGAAAACCAAATCCTAGAGACTGATCTATCCTCTCCCAAACGTCATGGATGTAGAGGGGGTTAGTTAAGCCACTATTTAGGATCTTTGCTTAATGTTCTTTGACCCATCTTTCCACTACACGCCATAGGTTTAGAGGAAGGGTCAGAGAAAGGGGTCTTACCACACGCCATGGAAGATCCTAGTTTAAGTTTCCTAAGGCTTAGATAAAGCTCTTCAAATGAGTAGATCTAGGTGTTTTCAAACCAAATCTTGAACCTTTGAATCTCTTGAACATGACCCTCGACCTTGAACCCTCTTTTTAGCATTTTAAAACCTATGTTTATCATTCTCTTGTCATAAATTTGCATTCTTGATCATTAGAAGTCGTTCATCTTAAGTTGTTAGAATCGACCTGTTTTACCCGTTTTAGCTCTCGATTTTTAGTAATTAGTAGATTTGCATTTTAGAGTCTTTGTTTTCTCCTAGTAGTCGTTAACCCTCTTCCAGGGATTTTAAAATAGTTTTTCTGTTCATTTGGTCATTGCATTTAGTTTTCGTTGATTTTACCACCTCCTGTTCATTTGGTCATTGCATACTGTATTACAACTATAGGTTGCTTGAGCTTTGATATTTTTGCTTGCAAAAACCATGTTTATAAAATGGCGCCGTTGCCAACTTGGGTTTGTTAGAAAGCATTAAGATTTGTTGCTTGGCAAAGACTAAGCCTTTTACTTTTATTCTGATTACTCATTGCTCTACCTTAATGATTGTGATTTCAGGTACATGAATTTTCGCTCCAGGGATGACAACAATCTGCTTAAACCCCTGGACAATATTCACCAACTCGGACACGCACGATCAAGAGGAGCAAGAGAGCAAGCTCAAGCCTTTGAAGAGATTGTGCAAGCCGGTACAGTAGACTTTGCAAGAATGGCTGAGCAAGAACATCCTGAGGGACCTCCACCAGCTCACGGTGCTGTAGGAAGGGGTAATGGAAACCCCAACCACGCAGCTAGACCACCACGGATCATTGGTGCTGGTGATGCTCCAAATACACATCACAACCGCTTTGGGATCACTCCTCCACCAGTCCAAAACAACAACTTCGAGATCAAGTCAGGCTTTGTCTCTATGGTTCAGAACAACAAGTTCCACGGGCTGGCTATGGAAGACCCTTTGGAGCACCTTGACAACTTTTAGATTTTCTCTCGGAGATAAGGCTAGGCACTGGGAGAAGACCCTTCCACAAGGCACCATTACTTCTTGAGCTGAATGTAAGAAGGCGTTCCTCTCAATGTTTTTCTCGAGCACAAGAACAGCTAGGCTGCAAAGTGAGATTAGCGGATTCACTCAAAGGCAGAACGAGACATTCAGTGAAACTATAGAGAGATTCAAAGACTATACCATTCAGTGTCCTCACCCCGGCTTCAGTGAAGAGACTCTCTTGAGCACAATATACCGAGGAGCATTACCCAAGATCAGAATGTTGCTTGATACGGCAAGCAAGGATAACTTTCTTGGTCAAGAAGTGGAAGAGGGGATTGAGCTCATAGAAAACTTGGCTTTGAGTGACGGGAATTACACCAAAGATTATGACCGAGCACCTAGAGGATCTGAGCTGCAGTCACACAAAAAAGAGCTCAAATCGCTGCATGAGAAGATAGACAAGCTAGTGCTTGCAAATCAGAAGCAAGTACATTTCGTGGGAGAAGCCGAAGATGTCTTAGAGGAGTTACAGCTGAGCCAAGAAGAAGCTAATTTGGTTGCTGGTCAGAACTACAACAAGCCTCAGGGCTATTCTCAAAGCTACCAGGGAAACAACAACCTCTCATACCATAGCACCAACGTTGAGAATCCAAAGGATCAGGTGTACCCCCCTCAACAAGCAAAACCTTTTGTACCTTACAAGAAAAGTTCTCAACAAAACAGTGGGTACCAAGGTCAGCGGCAAGGGAACTTCCAAGGCCAGCAGCAACAACAAGGCAACAAAGGCTACACTCTTATGTTTCCTCATGGTTTCGTTCCACAGGAGCAACAAATGCAACCCCCACCTCAGGATCCGGTTCAAGCAATGTTTCAACAGTTGCTTCAAGGTCAAGCTTCTACAAATCAGAAGTTTGTTGAGGTGAACAACCGGCTCGATTCTTCTCATACTGACGTCTCTACACAGATCACCAATCTTAACAACAAGATCAAGCAGTTAGAGAAAGGCAAAGCTAGTACAAGCGGTCGAGGTAGCTTACCGGGCAAGTGTGAGGAAAATCCCGAGTATGCAAACGCTATTACTTTGAGAAGTGAGAAAGAGCTTCCGCCGAGAGTTCCACCTAAAGACAATGAGGACATTGTGATTCAAGAGGGGGAGGGTAAGCTTTCAAATGATGAGGAGATTACCTTTGACAATGTGTGGATTGAAAGGCCGAGGAAAGGCAAGGAAGCCATCGTAGAGAAGGAAGTAGAGGAGGTGAGCAAAGAGAAAGATGCATTCGTTCCTCCACCATACAAACCGAAGCTTCCTTTTCCTGGGAAGTTTAGGAAGCAGCTGCTTGAGAAGCATATAGCAGTCTTTGAGATGCATTTGAAAGATATTGAGATCAAGCTGCCCTTAGTAGATTGTTTAGCCATGATGCCTAAATGTGCTAAGTTCTTCAAGGGTACTCTAACTAAGAAGAGCAAGGAGAGTGAAGAGGTTTTGGTGCTTAGTGAAGAGTGCAGTGCAATCATTCACAAGGAGATAGTACCAAAGAAGTTAGGAGATCCAGGATCATTCACCATTCCTTGTGCTCTCGGTCCTTTGACGTTTGGAAGCTGCCTATGTGACCTTGGTGCAAGCATTAATCTTATGCCCCATTCCATTGCAAAGAAGCTCGGTTTCACCAAGTTTAAAGAGTGTAGAATCTCTCCCGTGCTCGCTGATAGAAGTATAAGGCTTCATGTGGGTATGCTTGAAGATTTGCCCGTGAGGATCAGTGGAGTTAACGTGCCAACCGACTTTGTTGTTTTAGAAATGGATGAAGAGCCAAAGGATCCTCTTATCCTTGGAAGACCGTTTCTAACAACCGCTGGAGCCATCATAGATGTGAAGAATGGCAAGATCTCTCTACACTTGGGCAAGGACATCAAGCTAGACTTTGATATCAATGAAGTCTTGAAGAAGCCAACCATTGGAGGACTCGCTTTCTATATTGAGACTTTGGATGCTTTAGCCGATGAGTTGCTTTAGGAGTTGGCACAAGAAGATCACTTGCAGCTAGCTTTGACTAAGGAGTGTGGAGAGTATGGTTTCCTGAAAGAGCAGACCCAGGAGTTTGTTCACATCCTTGATTCTCGCAAGGTTGTTAAAGAAGATGAAGGCAGGTGCCTAGAGATCGATCAGGAAATCGACGAGTTCACTCGATCCAGGACTACGATCGACAAGAAGATCGAGAGGACTGCTTGATACGGGAAAGAAATCGATGAGAAGATCGAGAGAGCCAACTCGATCAGTTCAGAGAACGACTCAGCAACTCGATCTACTACTCGACCCATATCAAATCGAGCAAGTGATCGAGGTGAGTGCAATCGATCCGGACCAGAACGAGTGGAAGATCGACTGGATGACTTGATCTCAGTGATGATGAGTTAAACTCGCTTCTTAAGGAGCTGAGAAAGTATAGGAAGGCCATTGGGTATTCTCTAAGTGACATCAAGGTCCTTTCACCAATGCTTTGTACTCATAGGATTCACTTAGAGAATGAAAACTCTTCTTCTATTGAACATCAAAGACGTTTGAACTCGAACTTGAAAGAAGTAGTTAAGAAAGAGATCTTGAAATTGTTAGAGGCTGATGTGATATACCCTATCAGTGACAGCACGTGGGTTTCTCCTGTCCACGTGGTGCCTAAGAAAGGGGGAATCACAGTCATTAAGAATGAAAAAGATGAATTGATTCCTACTAGAACCATAACTGGTCATCGAATGTGTATAGATTATAGGAAGCTCAATTCAGCTACTAGAAAGGATCATTTTCCTCTTCCTTTTATTGACCAAATGTTAGAGAGACTTGCTAATCATCCATACAATGGTTTCTTAGATGGATACAGCGGTTTCTTTCAAATCCCTATTCATCCAAATGACCAAGAAAAGACAACTTTCACATGCCCTTATGGTACCTTCGCATATTGAAGGATGCCTTTCGGGTTATGTAATGCACCAGCAACCTTTCAAAGGGGCATGATGTCAATTTTCTCTGATCTTATAGAGGAGATGGTAGAGGTCTTTATGGATGAATTTTCTGTATATGGTGCTTCTTATGGTGCTTGTTTGTCTAATCATTGCAGGGTACTTAAGAGGTGTGAGGAGACAAACTTGGTGCTGAACTGGGAGAAGTGTCACTTCATGGTGGAGGAAGGGATTGTACTCGGTCACAAGATTTCTGAGCAAGGGATAGAGGTTGATAAAGCAAAGGTTGAGGTCATGATGAGTCTTGAGCCACCGGTTAATGTCAAGGGGATAAGGAGTTTCTTGGGTCACGCTGGCTTTTACAGACGGTTTATCAAGGATTTCTCCAAGATAGCTCGCCCTCTTACACGGCTGTTATGCAAAGAAGCTGAGTTTTTTTTTTGATGATGAGTGTCTTCACGCTTTCAAGACCATCAAGGAAGCTCTTGTCACGGTACCTATAGTACAAGCACCATACTGGAGCTTACCCTTCGAGATCATGTGCGACGAGAGTGAATACGCCGTGGGAGCTGTTCTAGGGCAGAGGAAAGACAAGAGGTTGCATGTTATCTACTACGCCAGTCGTACCTTGGATAACACGCAAGTGAGATATGCTACAACCGAGAAGGAGCTACTGGCCGTTGTTTTTGCTTTTGAGAAGTTCAGATCATACTTAGTGGGCTCTAAGGTTGTTGTATCACTGATCACGCGGCGTTGAGGTATTTCTACTCAAAGAAAGACACCAAGCCGAGGCTCTTAAGGTGGATTCTTCTTCTACAAGAGTTCGATATGGAGATAAAGGATAAGAAGGGGATAGAGAATGGCGTAGCAGATCACCTTTCTAGGATGAGAGTGAATGAAGGTTTACCCTTAGATGATTCACTCCCTGAAGAGCAGCTCATGATGATCAACACAGTGGTGTGCACACGGCTAGAAGGTCAGTTTGAAGAAGTTCTGAGTTTGAGAGAAGAGAACCTGCCTTGGTATGCTGATATAGTGAACTTCTTAGCTTGTGGAGAGGAACCTACTCATCTTGACCACTACCACAAGAAGAAGTTCATGAGGGACATCTCCTACTAGTTTTGGGACGAGCCTTACTTGTACAAGAGGGGAGTAGATAGCTTGTACAGAAGATGTGTTTTAAGAGAGGAAGCACAGGACTTCCTTCTTCACTGCCACAGTTCATCCTATGGAGGACATTTCGCTTCTTTCAAGGCGGCAACAAAGGTCTTACAAGCCGGGTTTTGGTGGCCATCGCTATTCAAGGATGCTCATGAGTTTGTTAAGTCTTGTGAAACATGTCAAAGGGCAGTGATATTACCATATATTTTGCATATTTTTCATGCATTTAGGATAGTTTTTCATGCATTCACCTTGCATTATAGGCTAGTTTGTTCTATTTGTTGCATTTTAGGTCATAAGACTAAACTTCAAACTCACTAGATGCAATCAAACAACAAACAACCAAGGCATTGAAAACAATTCAAACATTGACAACTTAACAAGTGTTTATCATTTACTCCCTATGCAAATGCAGCAACCTAAATGATTTAAAAAATCAAATCAAAGTGAGTTTCAACATAAGACTAGAGTATCAAATGCAAGTAATCAAAGTATGGTGCAGCCTTAACTTCAAACTCACTAGATGCAATCAAACAACAAACAACCAAGGCATTGAAAACAATTCAAACATTGACAACTTAACAAGTGTTTATCATTTACTCCCTATGCAAATGCAGCAACCTAAATGATTTAAAAAAATTCTAGACTCAATCCTACAATATCTAACAATGCAAGTGCAACTACATGAATTTTTGTTTTTTTGAAAAGTTTTTAAAAATTTTATCATTTTTTGGTGTTTTCTATGCCTTATGATGCAATGCAAGACTCAAGGGATGATAACAGAAGCGGTTATTAGAAAAGAAAGAGTGGTAAGAAAGGAAGAAGATAATCCAAGTACGTATATGGGTAAGCCATGCAATCGCTCTTAATGCACAAACAAGATAATTTAGGTTAGGAGTTTTGGGAATGGGATATTTGAGTGGTTTAAGAGTTTCTTGTTTATATATTTTCAAAAGAAGAAGAAGTATAGGATTAGTAGCAAAGGGGGAACAAGTGAATTGTGGTTAAGTAAAGTAGATAAAAATGCTCTAAGTGTCAAAGAAGAGAAAGGCGCCAACAATAACGAGGCTTACAAGGGATCATTCAAAAAGAAGAAACTCAGACTGAGCCATCCACCAAAGGTGATGAAAAAGGTGCCAAGCATACAACAAAGGATAGCAAGTTCAAATAAAAAGAAATCAACCATACGGCAAAGCAAAAAGGAGTTTCCCCCATTGTGAAGAATGAAGATGATCAAACGCATTGGGAAAGGGTAGATTTCGGGGTTAACTTTGGGTTTAGAAGTTTTTAGGATCATCTTGGGTAAAATGGATAGAAGGGAGCTTTAACTTGCATGCATAAGTGTGCCTTTACCTTTAGCATTTTGCCAAAGATAGGATTCTTCTTTGAGTGACCCCCTGAATTTTTAAACCCCTCATTTTCATCTCATGACCTTATCCCTTTGACCAAATGCTTTCGCTTGATGTGCACAAACTTGATCCATTGGTTATCGCTTAATGAATGTAAAGGAGTTGTTTGATTTGAATGCTTATGTAGGGTAAACCAGAGTTCATTGCTTGCTTTGATGGGTATGGCTAAGGCTTTTAAAGTACAACAACCTCTTTGCATCTTAGAAATTATAACTTGGGCGTTGAATCGGTTTTTCCATTGACATCTTTCGTTTTGAGCTTCCACTTTCAAACCTCTCTTCCTTTCTTGAATTTTGTTTGCTTGAGGGCAAGCAAAAGGCAAGTTTGGGGGAGTTGATATTACCATATATTTTGCATATTTTGCATGCATTTAGGATAGTTTTCCATGCATTCATCTTGCATTATAGGCTACTTTGTTCCATTTGTTGCATTTTAGGTCCTAGGTCCCTTTGCATTCGCATTTTGCATATCTCTTGCACTTTTGCATCATTATCAGGTTGTTTGGAGCACTCTGGAGTTGTGGAGGTTATGTGGACGTGAGGAGGATCAGCTACAAGCTTGTGGACACTTGGAGAACTCAGCCATGCATGTGAAGGACCAGAGATCGAGTAGCGGCTCAAGCAAGGCAGGTCGATCTAGATGGATCGACCAGAAGATCGAGTGACCCAAGTCGATTCAAGAGGAAAGATCGAGACCAAGATCGAGAGAGGAGATCGATCTGGAGTACAGACGTAAATGACACCATGCAGAACGAGAGCCGGATCGAGACCACGACTCGATCATCCAAAGATCGAGTAGAAGATCGGACGAGGTACTTGATCCATCCAACCAGATCGACTTGGAGATCGAGCAGCAGAAGGCGATTCCTGAAGACGATCGAGTGCACTGATCGATCTCGGGTAGCCGCTTTTGGAGCGTAGTGGGGGGGGGGACCATTCCAGCTGTTTGGCCATTTTAGGCAAGAGGCGGCTATCACTTTCATTATCTATATTTTGCCTTTGCTTTTTCTGTTCTTCGTTCTTGGGGCGATAAGCCATTGTTGAACTTTAAGCTTTTCTTGTTTTGGAGCACTTTTGAATCCTTTGAATATTAAGTCTTTTCCTTTAATCAATCGCTTAATCATGCTTAGTTTATCTTTCATTGCATTTTATTCGGTTTCAATCATTAGTAGCGAGTAGTTTCTCTTTGGGTAAAGGGTTGCGGCGATTCAAGGGTTTAAGAGGTTTAAGTTTTGTGTTTTTCTTGTTCTTCATTCCATCTCTTCTAGGATCTTGGGGTCTTAAGGCTTAGAGAGTCTTGGAAAAGATCTATATGATTCCAAGGCTATCTTACCCTGACCGGATTCAGATGTCCTAGAAAACCAGATCCTAGAGACTAATCTTTCCTCTCCCAAATGCCATAGTTGTAGAGGAGGTTAGTTAGGCCATAGATTGAAATCTATTTTTCTTGCTCTTTGATCTCTTTTTCCACCAAACGCCATGGGTTTAGAGAAGAGATTGAGGAATTGAATCATACGAAACGCCATGGATGGTTCTTGTTTTGTTTTCAAGGCTTAGGGAAAGCTCATCAATGAGTAGATATATGTGTTTTCAAACCAAAGCTTGACCCTTGAATATGACCCTCGATCCTGAAACCTCTTTTAGAATTTTTAAACCTCAAGTAATCACCTTTTAGTTTCAAAGCTTGCATCTTGTTCATCAGAAGTCGTTTGCCTTTAAGTTGTTAGATCAATCTGTTTTACCCGATTCAGTGCTCGATTTTTAGTTCTTACTAGATTTGCATTTTTAATCTTCTGCTTTTTCCTAGTGGTAGTTAACCCTCTTCCAGGGATTTTAAAATAGTTTTGCATCTCATTTGGTCGTTGCATTTAGTTTTCTTCGATTTTACCAATCATTTTCCCGATTTGCTTAGATTTGCTTTACATTTGCATTCTTAGTGTTCTTCCTGCTTCCTAGGTTGGATTGATTCCTCTTGCATACTATACTACAACTATAGGTTGCTTGAGGTTTGATATTCCTTGCTTGTTGCAAAAATCCTAGTATCAGGCACGGAACATCACAAAGAGGAACGAGATGCCTCAGGTGCCAATCTTTGAAATTGATGTTTTTTTATGCTTAGGGGATAGACTTCATGGGACCGTTCCTATCTTCTTACGGCGACAAATTCATCTTGGTGGCTGTTGATTACGTGTCTAAGTGGGTTGAGGCTATAGATTCCCCAACTAACGACTCAAAGGTAGTGGTTAAACTCTTTAATACCATCATCTTCCCACGGTTTGGAGTTCCAAAAGTAGTGATCAGCGATGGGGGCAGCCACTTCGTCAACAAAGTGTTTGAAGTCTCTTGAAGAAGTATGGATTGAAGCACAAGGTAGCAACAACTTATCACCCACAAACTAGTGGGCAAGTAGAGGTTTCGAATAGACAGATCAAGGCTATCTTAGAGAGGATAGTAGGAGCAACTCGGAAGGATTGGGCAAGTAAGCTAGACGATGCTTTATGGGCGTATAGAACCGCCTTCAAAACTCCTATTGGTACCACTCCCTTCACTCTTCTTTACGGCAAGGCATGTCACCTCCCTGTGGAGCTAGAGCATAGAGCATTGTGGGCCGTGAAGCAGCTGAACTACAACCTCAAGACGACACAGGAGAAGCGGTTGATTCAACTCCATGAGCTTGATGAGTTAAGGCTAGACGCTTATGAGAGCGCCAAAATCTACAAGGAAAGGACCAAGGCGGTTCATGACAAGAAGTTGGTGCATAAGGAGCTTAAGGAGGGCAGTCTGGTCTTGCTTTACAACTCACGCTTGAAGCTATTCCCAGGGAAGTTAAAGTCAAGGTAGTGTGTGATGTTACTGCATATTGCATACATTTTGCATACACATTAGTTAGCTTTTCATGCATTTACATCACATTTTAGACTAGATTGCATCACTTAGGGTCCTAGAGCATTCTTGCACCAGCATATGCATGTTCCTTGCATTTTGCATCACATTCAGATTGTTTCTAGCTACTTTGGAGTAGTGGAGGTTTGTGGACGTGCTGAAGCTGTTGTGGCGGTTCGTGGAAGGTCGGATGTTTGCTAAGGACCAGAGATCGGGGAACAGATCGAGCATGGCAGGTCGATCTAGATCGACCAGAAGATCGAGAAGACCGGGCGATCCAAGGAAAATGATCGAGACGAAGATCGAGTGAAGCAATCGATCAAACGGTACAGACGTAAATGATGCCATGCAGAGCGAGAGCAGGATCGAGTCCACTACTCGATCCAACCAAAGATCGATATCAAGATCGGATGCAACACTCGATCCACCAAAGATGATCGAGACCCAGATCGAGTTGAAGACACGATGTCCGAAGATGATCGAGAGAGCCGCTCGATCCCGAGGTCGATCTCTGTCCTTTCAACCGCTTTTGGCCGCTAGCGAGGGGGGACCATCGGGTTGTTTTCGCCATTTTGGGAAGGCGGCGACGTCCTTTTTCGACACAACTTTTCAGTCTTATCTTTTTATGCTTTCCTCTCTGGTTTTGGAGATTATCCACCATTGTCGAACTCGAACTTTTTCTTGCTTTGTATTCGAATCGTTGAATTTAATCTAGTTTCTTTTCATGTTCATCCTCTCTTTCTTCATGCTTTGCTTGATTTATCTTATGTGTAGTGAGTAGTTCATTTGGGTTCGGGGTTGAGAGGATTCACGGGGTCAAAAGGGTTTTCGATCTTGGGATTTTCTAGCGTTTAATGGCTATCTCTTCTAGGGTGTCGAGTTCCTAAAGCTTAAAGACTCTCACGCCAAGAGCTTTATGATCCGAGAGGTCTCTTACCTTGACAGGATTCAGGGACCTCTGAAGATCACACCCTAGAGACTAGTTACCCCTTCCCGAAAGCCATGGAAGTTTGAGGGACTAATTAAGCCATTCGTTTGAAATCCGTTTTTACTGCCCATCAACCTCTCTTTCCACCAAAAGCCATGGGTTTGGAGGAGAGGATGAAGGAGTGATCTATACCGAAAGCCACGGATAGATCTTATTTCGTTTTCAAGGCTTAGAGATTCTCACAAAGTGAGTCGATTTAATGTTTTCAACCCAAGTTCGGACCTTTGAAACCCCTGACCATGAATCTCAACTCTAGACCCTCTCTCTTAGCATCTTTAAATCTTCTCTCATCATTCGCTTGATCTTTGATAGCATCCTGGTCGTTAGTTTTACTGTTCTTACATCTTTAGACGAGATCGATCGTTATTGTTCGATCTAGTGGTCGATCCACTAGTCGAATTTTAGTAATTCGTAGCTTTGTTCTTTAATTATTCTGTTTGTTCCTCATGGTAGTTTGATCATTCCTGGTAATATTAAAATAGTTTTGTATTCCATTTAGTTGCTGCATCTAGTTTTTAGAGATTTTCTCAAAAACCGATCTTGTTTCGCTTAGATTTGCAAAGCTCGTGCATTCTCTTTGCTTTTTCTATCATCCTAGGTGTGGATTGACTCTCTCTTGCATACTGTGCTACAACCTGTCTTGCATTTGAGTTTGATAGTCTCATTGCATACTCACCCTTGCAAAGATAATAGTTATCAAATGGTGTCGTTGCCATCCTAGGATTGTTTAGAAACATAGAGATTTGGGACTTATTAAAGACTAAGCCTTTACCTTGTTTTAATTACTAATCATTCTACTCTCAAACGTGTGTCTCTCAGGTACATGAATCTTCGTTCAAGGGGAGAGAACAATCTACTACAACCCTTGGACAACATTCATCAGCTTGGTCATTCACGCCAAAGAAGAATACAAGAACAAGCCAGAGCTTTTGAGGAGATTGTTCAGCACGGTTTGGTTGACTTTGAAGCTATGGCTGAACATGAGCAACCAGAGGGACCTCCTCCAGCTCACGGGGCAGTGGGAAGGGGCAATGGAAACCCCCAACACGCGGCTAGACCCCCAAGGAACATAGGAGCCGGAGATGCTCCCAATACTCATCACAATAGGTTTGGGATCACTCATCCTCATGTACAAAGCAAAAACTTCGAGATTTAGCTAGGTTTCATCTCCATGGTGCAAAAAAACAAGTTCCACGGCTTAGCAATGGAAGATCCCTTGGAGCACGTTGACAACTTCGAGCAAGTATGTGGGATGATCAAGATAAACGGTATATCCGAAGATGCTTTCAAGCTGCGTCTCTTTCCCTTCTGACTCGGAGACAAGGCTAGGCATTGGGAGAAGACCCTCCCACAAGGCACCATCACCTCATGGGCCGAGTGTAAGAAGGCCTTTCTCTCAAAATTCTTCTCTAGCACCAGGACAGCACGGTTGAGAAGCAAAATCAGCGGCTTCACTCAACGAAACAACGAGACATTCAACGAGGCAATGGAACGTTTCAAAGACTACAAGATCCAATGTCCTCATCACGGTTTCAGCGAGGAGACCCTACTCATACTCAGCACCATCTACCGCGGAGCCTCACCAAAGATCAGGTTGTTGCTTGACACAACTAGCAAAGGGAACTTCCTTGGTCAGTAGGTAGAAGAGGGCATGGAGCTGATAGAAAACTTGGCATTGAGTGATGGCAACTATGCTGAGGATTATGACCGTGCACCGAGAGGATCCGAGCTAGAGTCTCACAAAAAGGAGCTGAAATCTTTGCATGAGAAGATAGATAAGCTGGTGTTAGCCAATCAGAAGCATGTTCACTTTGTTGGTGAAGCAGATGAGAATCAAGAGGAGCTTGAGTTGAGCCAGGAAGAAGCCAATTGGGTGGCGGGACAGAAAAATTACAAACCTCAAGGCTACAACCAAGGCTACAACCAGAACAACAATCTCTCCTACCGAAGCACCAACGTTGCCAACCCTAAGGACCAAGTGTACCCTGCTCAGCAAGCAAAACCTTTCATCCCTTACGACAAAGGTTTTCAGCCGAGTGGTGGTTTCCAAGGTCAAGGGCAGAACAACTTCCAAGGGCAACATCAAGGTAACAAGGGTTATACGCCAAACTATCCTCCGGTCTTTGCACCTCAGCAGCAACAGCCGATGCAACAACAGGTTGATCCGGTTCAGGCCATGTTTCAGCAGCTGATACAAGGGCAAGCCTCTACAAACCAGAAGTTCGCCGAGATGAACACTCGTCTAGACTCGTCTCTCACTGACTTCTCCACTCAGATCACCAACTTAAACAACAAGATCAAGCAGCTAGAGAAGGGGAAAGTGAGTACAAGTGGTCAGAATAGCCTACCGGGCAAGTGTGAGCAGAATCCTAAGGAATATGCCAACGCCATCACGTTAAGAAGCGGCAAAGAGCTAGAACCTCCGGTTACTCCTAAGAACAACGAGGACGTTGTAATTCAAGAGGGGGAGGGTAAGCCTTCAGCTGATGATGAGATTAACTTTGACAATGTCTGGATCCAAGGGCCAAGAAGAGGAGACAAAGCAGTTGCTGAGAAGAAAGCGGAGCAAACTACTAAGGAGAAGAATGCTTATGTACCTCCACCGTATGTACCCAAGCTGCCTTTTCCTGGCCGTTTCAAGAAGCAACTCATAGAGAAGCATAGAATCCTCTTTGAGAAGCATCTTAAGGACGTGGAGATCAAGCTACCTCTCGTTGACTGCCTTGCAATGATGCCTAAATGCGCCAAAGTCTTCAAAGACACTCTCGTGAAGAAGAATAAAGAAAGCAAGGAGGTTCTTGTTCTAAGTGAAGAGTGTAGTGCGGTGATACATAAGGAGATAGTCCCTAAGAAGTTGGGAGACCCTGGAAGCTTCACTATACCCTGCGCTTTAGGTCCTCTGGAATTCAAAAGTTGCCTTTGTGAACTCGGAGCTAGCATAAATCTGATGCCTCATTCCGTGGCGAAGAAGCTTGGCTTTACTCGTTTCAAAGACTGTAGGATCTCGTTGGTATTGGCTGATAGGAGTGTGAGGCTACCAGTGGGGCTGCTTGAAGATCTACCGGTGCAAATCAGCGGTGTGAACGTGCCTACGGACTTCGTCGTGTTGGAAATGGATGAAGAGCCTAAGGATGCACTCATCCTAGGAAGGCCATTCCTTGCAACCGCCGGGGCTATCATCGATGTCAAGAACGAGAAGAATGTCTTGCACTTGGGAAAGGATATAAGGCTGGACTTTGATATCAATGAGGTTCTGAAGAAGCCGACCATAGAAGGGCAAGCTTTCTACATTGAAACGATGGATGCCTTAGCGGATGAGTTGCTGGAAGAGCTGGCTCAGGACGATTATTTGAAGCTGGCACTGACAAAGGAGCCAGGGGAGTTTGGCTATGTGGATCAGAGGACCCAGGAGTACGTCAACTTGCTGGATTCTAGGAAGATTGTTAAGAAGGATGAAAGCTGCTGCCTAGAGATCGACCCCGAGATCGACGCTATCACTCAATCCAGGAGTCGGATCGACAAGGCAATCGAGAACACAACTCGATCCGGTGCAGCAATCGACAGACAGATCGAGAGGAATGATCGATCCGAAAAAACAATCGAGTCGACGATCGAGAGAGACCTTCTGATCATTTTGGGGTCTAATCAGGAGATCGACTCAGCGTCTCGATCCCTTACTCGACCCACATCAAATCGAGTAAGTGAATCGAGCGAAACTGCTTGATCTAGATGACATCGAGAGCAAGATCGACTGGAGGACTCGATTTCAGAAGGGATAGCGGTTGAGGAGAGCAGTCTTAAGGGCCATGCCTCGGGTTCTAAGGAGGGTTCCAAGGAGGCAGTGATAAGCTGTTTTCTTATGCTCTAATGCAGCAGAGAGGCTATCAAAACTCTAGTGCACGCAATGTTGTAGTAAAGCAAGCAGGAGAGTGTCAATCCACTTCTAGATGATAGAGAATCCACAGAGAATGCAAGGTCTAAGACAAATCTAAGCAAATAAGACAATTTATGGGAAATATTCTAAAAATTAAATGCAGCAACTTAAACAGAGTGAAACCTATTTTAAAAATACTAGAAAGGAGGCAGTTACCACGAGAAACAAACAGATAAATTAAAGGGAAGAGTTTCGAATTGTTAAAATTCGACTAGTGGATCGACCACTAGATCGAGCAGAAATGATCGATCTCGTCTAAAACCGTAAGAACAATGAATCTAAAGACCAGGATGCTGTCAGGTAACTAGCAAAAGATGAAATGAGACGTAAATATGCTAAGAGAAAGGGCTTTAGGGTTGAGATTCATATAAAGGGTTTCAAGGATCGATCTTGGGTTTGAAACTTTAGATCGACTCACTTGGTGAGGATCTCTAAGCCTCGAAAACAAAACAAGATCTATCCGTGGCTTTCGGTATAGATCACTCTTTCATCCTCTCCTCCAAACCCATGGTTTTTGGTGGAAAAAGAGGTTGAAAGGCAAGGAAAACAGATTTCGAGTAATGGCTTAACTAGTCCCCCAAACTTCCATGGCTTTTGGGAAGGGGTAACTAGTCTCTAAGGTGTGATCTTCCGAGGCCCCTGGATCCTGTCAAGGTAAGGGACCTCTCGGATCATGAAGCTCTTGGCGTGAGAGTCTTCAAGCATTAAGCCTTCAACACCTTAGAAAAGATAGCCTTAAAAACGTTTAGAAAACAAACCAAGATCGAACCTTTTCTACCCTTCAATCCTCTTAACCCCGAACCCAAAGTAAACTACTCACTACTCATAAAGTAAATCAAGCAAAGCAGAAGAAATGAAACGATAAACATGAAAGAAAGACTAGATCAAACGATAAGGATTCGAATACAAAAGCTTCAAAAGAAAACTGGTTCAACAATGGTGTTCTTGCGAAAACAAGAGAGAAAACATGAAAGAAAAGATAAGAAATCTAAAAGTTGTTCCAAAAGCATCTCGCCGCCTTGCCTAAAATGTCCAAACAATCCAATGGTCCCCCCTTCGCTAACAGCCAAAAACGGTTGAAAGGACAGAGATCGACCATTGGATCGAGTTGTTCTCTCGATCATATCCGGACATCGTGTATTCGGCTCGATCTGGGTCTCGATCTTCATCGGTGAATCGAGTGTTGCATCCGATCTCGGTATCGATCTTCGGGTGGATCGAGTGGTGTACTCGATCTGGCTATCGCTCTGCATGGCGTCATTTACGTCCGTACCGATTGATCGATTGCTTCACTCGATCTCCGTCTCGATCATTATCCTTGGATCGCCTAGTTGGCTCGATCTTCTGGTCGATCAACTCCTAGATCGACCGGCCATGCTCGATCTACTCCTCGATCACTGGTCCTTAGCACGTTCCCGAGCTCCAATGAACTGCTACATCGGCCTCCACACCTCCACGAACCTCCATGACTCCAAAGCAACCAGAAAAAACCTGGAATGGATGCAAAATGCCGAGAATATGCACATGCTGATGCAAGAATGCTCTAGGACCCTAAGTGATGCAATCTAACCTAATACATGATACAAATGCATGAAAAACTATCTAATGAGTATGCAAAATGTATGCAAAATACAATGACATCAACTCCCCCAAACTTACTTCTTGCTTGCCCTCAAGCAACAAAAAATAAGTAAGGAAGAGAGGTTTTCAGAAAAATCAAAGGGGTTTTAAACTTTTTGCCAAGGTGCCTTTCGAATAGATCATCTCAATGTCGTAGTTAACAGTTCTAAAATGCTAAGCTTACACTTATACTCCAAAGGACTTAGCCATACTCATCACACAAAGAAATTCAAATCATGACTCTCTTATTCCTAACAATCAAAGAAATTCATCCTTTAACATTCATTAACATTCGAACCATGAATCAAACTTATGCACTTTAAAGCAAAACGCATTTGGCTAAGGGTTAAGGTTATGAGCATAGAATGATCTCATTTGAAAAGGCTTTATAATTAGACAAGGGTTTCTCTCAAAAATGGTTTGAACTAATGCATAATGCTAAAGGTAAAGACAATTTATGCATACATGATTAGATTCTCATCTACCCATGTAAACTATCAAACAGTCCTATACCCCTCTCATTTAAGAAATTTAATCCTCACTCACCACTTAAGAGTCTACTCTTTCTTCTCAACTTAGCAATCCCCAATTCAAAACAAAGACATTTTAAACTTTTTAGGCTAGTGAAAAGGTTTTTGAAAAATATTTTTGCTCTTAAAGATTTCTTACTAGTAGCTCTCTTATTATTATTATTTTTCTCTTCATTTTTTTTTCTTTAGTTGGCACTTAGGCTCTTTTTTTATTTTTTTTTCTTCTTTTCTTTTTCTCTCTTTTTTTTTATTTTCTTATTTATTTAGAGAGAGCTACCTTCTGAAATAGAGCATACTTAGTTTTAAAAACAAACCTTTCACTTAAAACCTCATTTCTTTCCTTAAAACACAAACTCTTTTGAACCGAAAACAAATACACAAGAAACAACCCCAATGATCCCCCAAACGTATCCTAAGCATATACCTAGCTTCAAAATGCAAAGCTAGCAATCAATTATGAAAACCAAATCATGTCGCCTAAACCTAACACTTTATGCCAAGTTCAAACCGAAAATAAGGCCTCACAAAGATGTCACACAAGAACATTTGGCTTCGAAGGAGGGTAAGGTTCAAGGAGGAAGTTCTACTTAGGCTCACAAAGAGTGGAAAAAAGGAAGAAGAGAGCCTAAATATTTTAAAACCATGTGTTCATTTTCAAATGCATAAGAATGATAATTAGATTTTGAAATTAAGGTTTTCACTTAGTAGGATGAGTTTCAAATCATGAGAGTTCAATTCAAGCCACGAAAATCCTAACTAGTGATCCAAGCATGGTTAGAACTTTCTTTCAAAGCATAAACAAAGCATTAGAGAACTACTAACTAGGGCATTGAAATGATTCATAAGTAAAACACCTTTTTTAAGAAATTCTAACCCCTTATGCAAAATGCAAACAACCTAGGTGATATGGGAAATTCTAGACTCAATCCTAACATGTTTTTAAAGAGATGAATGCAACTACATGATTCTTTCAAAAAAATTTTAAAAATTTTACCAATTTTTCATGAACTAAGACTCAAGGATGCAAAAAGGAAAATAAGATCAAAGAACACAAGATTAAATCACACAAGTACTCCCCCAAACTTGCTTGACACCGTCCCGGTGGCAAACTCATCCGAAGGAGCAAACAAACACAATGCAAGAAACAAACATGAGTGGTTATATACAGTGGAAGAAGGTTGTTACCTCTTGTCTAGGCTCGGCTGGAACTTGAGGATGTTCCAGAGGAGCTAGAGATTGTTGCTTTTCCTTTGTTTCCTGGTTCTTGGAGGGAGTGACGCGCTTGCTGAATGTTGTCTCCTTGGGTCTCGCGGATAACAACTCCTCCGGTTGAGAGTCTCCTCTTCTCGGGTTGTTGTATCTCTTGGCTTGTAGCTGGCTTAGGCTGGCCTCCTTGGAGTTGTTTGACCTTCTTCCCCAGCTTCTTAAGCATCTTCCCTTGCCACTTGTTGATCTTCCGCTGCATCTCCACCACCGAGGCTAAGAACTTCTCGGTTTTGGTCCTCGGCTCAAAGTCCAGTTTGGGAAGTGTGTAAACTTCGAGCATCTCGTCTTCTGTACCCGGAGACTCTGACCTTTGGCGCGGGGCAATGGCTGAAGCAGGCGGTCCTCCTAAAAGGGCAAAGCATTCTTCCTTTGTGGGCAAGAACTCGATGTTCCCAACACCAAGCAGCTCGGTCTCATCTTTATTGGGGAGGATGCACACTCTCTTCTTGTCTTTATCATCTATGAAGAGGTAAGCATAAAACCCTTCTGCTGGCGTGCGTCCCAAGCTATCAGTGTTTCTCATGTATGCTTCATCCATGAAAGCTCTGTTTGGGACGTGAGCAAAGTCATGGATGGGCACACCGGCTTGCACGAACAAAGGAGTAAGGAAACCGCCAATGTAGGAAGAGGTTGCCTTGCACCGTAAGGCATAAGCCTTGTACTTCACCAGAGAAGCCGCGAGCACACAGCTGTAATTCACTTCATCGCCGAGTTCATCTTCTATGGGCTCATCATTCGCATCCGGATCAGACACCAAGTGCTTCACGCCTTGGAAAAGGAAGCACAGCTCCGTCTTCGTGACGGTAGGAGCAACAGACCTTCCACTGAATGTATTGGCAATCAGCTTCAGAGTATACCTCAGCACCGGACTCCTAACCCTCTTGATATTGGCGGTGTTGGCTTTGTAGTCTTCATTGCTGATCAGGTCCCAAAACTCGTCGGCTTTCTTGAAGGCTGGGAACTCGACCTTGTATGGCAAAGCTCGGGGATGGATAGTGTGTAAGCTTGACGGCCAACCTTGAAGTAGAGACGGCCTTGGGAAGGGACAGGTGCACTCGGATTCTCATACCGGAACTCCAAGGTGGCAAGGAAATCTATCGTCACCTCGGGAATGGTAGGGCAGTCCATCCGCGACAAGCATCTCAAACGAATGTTCTTGAGGAGTTGGTCGAAGTCCCCAAGGATCCCGAGCCTGGACAAAAGCTCTCCATCAGCAAACTTTGTAGGTTCAAACCGGAGCCTCTCAAGCCTCTTCTTATCCCTCTTTTCATCTTTGCTCCACCGGACCCTCTCTTGAGCCACCACTTCTCGTCCTTCTCCTTCTTGTGCTTGCTCCTCTCATGTTCTCTTTGGTGCCATTGTTCCTGCAACAAAATTCTAAAGAGAATGATTAGCAAGTGGCAATTTGATGAGAATGAGAGAGGAGAAGGAGAGAATATATAAAAACTACCCTAGAATTTTGGGGATTAAATAAAAATCATAGCTACATAAAAGGGAATCAAATATTTTAGATATTGAAAATCCAGAATTTTTCCTTTTACTTAGCTAATTTTAAAAAATCAAAACTGATCCTATATCCTAAAACAAGATCTTGCGATATTTAAGGAGATTTTCTTAAAATTAAATCACTAAATCTTTGAAAATATCTTTGCAAGAGGTTTAGGATATCTTTGCTAGCTCTTTGAAATCTTAAAATTCTCACTCTCTTTGTTAAAAATCTCGAGCAAACAGGAATGAGAGGGTGAGAGATAGTTTGAAATATTTAAAGACTTTAGCAAACCAAAACAATGGGTGGTCAAAGGTGGTTTCTGACAAAAGTCTTGGTCAAGGCACATCTTTCATGGTCAAAGATGCTTGCCTTGACCAAGTTTTGAATTTAAAAATTGGAGGGAAAGGAGTAAAGGAGGGAAAGAAAATTGTTACCTCGGCATGAGATCGAGTCCTTTTGGTCGATCTAGGACTCGATCTCATGCCCAAAATGGCTTAGATCTAGAGGGTTACTCGATTTGAGACTCGATTCAAGGTGAATCGAGTCCTGGATCGATTGGCTCTCTCGATCATTGAGATGTTGGCTCCTCGGCTAAGTCCCTCTGATCGATCTATGTCCTCGATTTAGGGGTCGATTTGGCATAGATCGAGTGGTCGATCGAGTCGAGTGATCGATCAATTTTCAACAGATTTTCCCGAGAGAAATTAGATCGGTCGATCCGATTTGAATCGATCGATCCTTTTTTGTCAAGGTCTATCTTGTCACTCGTTCTTGTCTAGATCGACTGACTCCTCTCGATTCACTGACTCGATCTAGCAAAGATCGAACCAGGATCAGTCGATCTAGCACTCGATCTCTAGCCTTATCTTAACCCCTATTGCCCCTTTTGGACCTTAAAGTCAAGGTTTAGACTCCTTATACCTGTTCCTACACACTTGCAACATAAAAACATAAAACTGAAAGAGAAATGAAAGCAGAAGTATGTACAAGATAAACATGGGAATGCCTCCCAAGTGCGCTTTCTTTAACGTCTTTAGCTAGACCTTACTTGGTCTAGGCGGATGGTGGGTCTTGGAGAAGCACTGAGGTGCTCTCCTTGTCAAAGCTGTCAGCCAAGTAGGGCATAACTCTGTGTCCGTTGACGGTGAATGCACTACCACTTCTTCCCATCAGAGTAACAGCTCCATACGGCAAGACCTCTTGAATCACGAACAGTCCGCTCCACCTTGATTTCAGCTTGCCCGGGAAGAGTTTGAGCCTCGAGTTGTACAGCAACACCAGTCCTCCTTCCTTAAGCTCCTTGGCAACCAACTTCTTGTCATGAGCCTCTTTAGTCCGCTCCTTGTAGATCTTAGAGCTCTCGTAAGCATTCAACCTCAACTCGTCCAGTTCGTGTAGCTGAATAAGGCACCTCTCCTGAGCCGTCTTGAGATCAAAGTTCAGCCTCTTCACAGCCCACAACGCGCGGTGCTCCAGCTCAACCGGGAGGTGACAGCCCTTGCCATAGAGTAGAGTGAAAGGAGTTGTACCAATCGGCATCTTGAAAGCAGTACGGTAAGCCCAAAGAGCATCGTCTAGCTTCATTGACCAGTCCTTCCTTGTTGCTCCAACGGTCTTCTCCAAAATAGCTTTTATTTGCCTGTTGGATACTTCCACCTGACCGCTTGTTTGAGGATGATACGGTGTAGCCACCTTATGCTTAACCCCATACTTTCTCAAGAGGCTCTCGAAGACCTTGTTTATAAAGTGGCTTCCTCCATCACTTATAACAACCTTGGATACCCCAAACCTTGGGAAGATGACACTCTTGAACAGCTTGATCACAACCTTAGAGTCATTTGTAGGGGAAGCAACAGCCTCAGCCCATTTGGAGACATAATCCACAGCTACTAAGATGTACTTGTTGCCGTATGAAGAAGGGAAAGGCCCCATGAAGTCAATACCCCACGCATCGAACACGTCAACCTCGAAGATGGGAACTTGAGGCATTTCATTCCTCTTAGTTATGTTCCCTGCTCGCTGACATGCCTCACAGCTCTTCACAAACTCGTGTGCATCTTTAAAAATGGAGGGCCACCAGAAACCGGCTTGCAACACTTTCGTGGCAGTCTTGAATGAAGCGAAGTGTCCTCCATAGGAAGAACTATGGCAATGATAGAGGATGTCCCTGGCTTCTTCCTTTGTAACACATCTCCGGTACAAGCTGTCTACTCCTCTTTTGTATAGGTGAGGCTCATCCCAAAAGTAGTCACTAGCCTCCCTCAAAAACCTCTTCTTGTGATAGCTGTTGAGATGTGTTGGCTCCTCACCACACGCTAGGTAGTTCACCACATCAGCATACCATGGTAGATCCTCCTCTTTAAAACTCAACACTTCCTCAAACCTTCCTTCTAGCTTCCCACAAACAGCAGTAGTAATCGCCATAAGCTGCTCTTCTGGAAGAGAGTCATCTAAGGGGAGAGACTCGTTGATCCTTAGCCTTGAGAGGTGGTCAGCGACTCCATTTTCTATCCCCTTCTTGTCTTTAATTTCCATGTCAAACTCCTGGAGTAACAGAATCCATCTTAAGAGCCGAGGCTTAGTGTCTATCTTCGAGTATATGTATCGTAGAGCAGCATGATCCGTGTATACAATAGCCTTGGAGCCAACGAGATATGATCTGAACTTCTCAAAGGCGAAGACTACTGTAAGCAGCTCCTTCTCCGTAGTGGTGTATCGTGATTGCGTGTCATCCATGGTCCTTGAAGCATAATAGATCACATGTAGCTTCTTGTCTTTCTTCTGACCAAGGACGGCTCCTACGGCGTTGTCACTAGCATCACACATGATCTCAAAAGGGAGAGACCAGTCTGGTGCTTGGACTATAGGGGCTGATGTGAGGGCTTCCTTGATGGTCACGAAAGCCTTCAAATACTCCTCATCGAATACAAACTCAGCTTCCTTGCACAACAACCGTGTAAGAGGGCGTGCAATCTTGGAGAAATCTTTGATGAAGCGCCTATAGAACCCTGTGTGTCCCAAGAAGCTTCTGGTCCCTTTTAACATTAACCGGCGGCTCTAGACCCATCATAACCTCAACCTTAGCCTGATCAACTTCAATACCCTTCTCCGAAATCTTGTGACCGAGCACTATCCCTTCCTTGACCATGAAGTGGCATTTCTCCCAATTCAGCACCAGGTTTGTCTCTTCACAACGTTTAAGTACCCTGCAAAGATTCAACAAACATGCAGGAAAGGACGCACCATACACAGAGAAGTCATCCATAAACACCTCTACCATCTCCTCCATAAGATCGGAGAAGATCGACATCATACACCGCTGAAAGGTAGCCGGTGCATTACACAATCCAAACGGCATCCTTCGATATGCAAAGGTACCGTAGGGACATGTAAAAGTCGTTTTCTCCTGATCGTTTGGGTGAATAGGTATTTGAAAGAAACCGCTATACCCATCGAGAAAACAGTAGTAAGGGTGATTTGAAAGTCTCTCAAGCATTTGATCAATAAAAGGCAAAGGGAAATGGTCTTTTCTAGTCGCAATGTTAAGCTTTCTATAGTCAATACACATTCTATGACCAGTAATGGTCCTAGTAGGGATAAGTTCATCCTTTTCATTCCTTATGACCGTGATCCCACCCTTCTTAGGCACCACGTGTACAGGGGAGACCCACGTGCTGTCACTTATGGGATAGATCACGTCAGCCTCTAAAAGCTTAAGGATTTCCTTCTTCACAACCTCTTTCAAGTTAGGATTCAAACGCCTTTGATGTTCTACAGAAGTGGCATTCTCATTATCCAAGTGAATCCTATGAGTGCAAAGCATTGGTGAAAGGCCTTTGATGTTGCTTAAAGAGTACCCAATGGCCTTCCTATACTTTCTCAGCTCAGTTAAGAGTGAGTGCAACTCATCATCACTAAGGTTTTCATTTACTATCACGGGATAGGTGTCATTAGGTCCTAAGAAAGCATACCTTAGCCCTTTTGGGAGCTCCTTAAGGTCCACCTTTGGGGCTAACAGCTCACTCCAGTCATCCTCGTGGCTGTTGTTGTTGTTCTCCTCCTTGGAACTCTCCCTTGAACTCGAGGCATGGCCCTTCAGACTGCTTTCCTCTATCGCTATCCCTTCTGTGATCGAGTCCCCCGGTCGATTCTCCTCTCGATGTCGTCTAGATCAAGCCATTTCACTCGATTCACTTACTCGATTTGATATGGATCGAGTAAGGGATCGAGACGCTGAGTCGATCTCTTGATTGCACTCCAAAATGATCGGGAGGTCTTTCTCGATCGTCGACTCGATTGTTTCTCCTAATCGAGCATCATTCTCGATCTGTTGGTTGATTTTTGCACCGGATCGAGTTGAGTTCTCGATTGACTTGTCGATCTGACTCCTGGATCGAGTGATAGCGTCGATCTCGGAGTCGATCTCTAGGCAGCAACCTTCTTCATTCTTGATGATCCTCCTCGAATCCAGCAGGTTCACGTACTCTTGGGTTCTCTGGTCCACATAGCCAAACTCCCCTGGCTCCTTAGTGAGTGCTAGCTTCAAATGGTCTTCTAGAGCTAGCTCTTCCAATAACTCATCCGCTAGAGCATCCATCGTTTCAATATAGAAAGCTTGTCCTTCAATGGTTGGCTTCTTTAGAACCTTGTTGATGTCAAAGTCTAGCCTGATCTCTTTCCCCAAATGCAAGGCAATCTTCCCATTCTTCACATCTATTATAGCTCCGGCGGTTGCAAGGAATGGTCTCCCTAAGATGAGTGGGTCTTTCGGCTCCTCGTCCATCTCTAACACTACAAAGTCTGTAGGTACGTTCACACCACTGATTCGCACCGGTAAGTCTTCAAGCAACCCAACTGGTAATCTCACGCTCCTATCAGCCAGCACCAATGAGATCCGACATTCTTTAAACCGAGTAAAACCAAGCTTCTTAGCCACGGAGTGAGGCATCAAGTTTATGCTAGCTCCGAGATCACACAAGCAACTCTTGAACTCTAGAGGACCCAAAGCACAAGGTATAGTGAAGCTTCCAGGATCTCCCAGCTTCTTAGGCACTATTTCCTTATGAATAACCGCACTACACTCTTCGCTTAGCACAAGTACCTCTTTGCTTTCTTTGTTCTTCTTCACAAGGGTGTCCTTGAAAAACTTGGCGCACTTGGGCATCATAGCGAGACAGTCTACAAGAGGCAGCTTTATCTCCACGTCTCTCAAGTGCTTCTCAAACAGAATTCGGTGCTTCTCTATTAGCTGCTTTTTGAAACGACCCGGAAATGGCAACTTTGGTACGTAAGGTGGGGGCACGTAGTCATTCTTCTCCTTGGTGGTTTTCTCAGCTTTCTTCTCAACGAATGCCTTGTCACCTCTTCTCGGTCCTTGAATCCACACGTTGTCAAAGTTGATCTCCTCATTATCAGCCGAAAGTTTACCCTCCCCCTCTTGAATTACAACGTCCTCGTTGTTCTTTGTAGAGACCGGAGGTTCAAGCTCTTTGCCACTTCTCAATGTAATAGCATTGGCATACTCCTTGGGGTTTTGCTCACACTTTCCGAAAGGCTGTTCTGACCACTCGTGCTTGCTTTACCCTTCTCCAGCTGCTTTATCTTGTTGTTGAGGTTTGTGATTTGAGTGGAGAAGTCGGTTAAGGATGAATCGAGCCTAGTGTTCATTTCAGCGAACTTCTGTTTGGTAGAAGCTTGCCCTTGTATTAGCTGTTGGAACATTGCTTGAACCGGATCAACTTGTTGTTGCATCGGTTGTTGTTGCTGAGGTGCAAAGCCCGGAGGGTAGTTAGGAGTATAACCCTTGTTTTGTTGTTGTTGCCCTTGGAAGTTGCCTTGCCCTTGACCTTGGAATCCACTACTCGGTTGAAAACCTTTGTTTTAGGGGATGAAAGGTTTAGCTTGTTAAGCAGGGTACACCTGATCTTTAGGGTTGGCTACGTTGGTGCTCCGGTAAGAGAGGTTGTTGTTCTGGTAGCCTTGGTTGTAGCCTTGAGACTTGTAGTTGTTCTGTCCAGCCACCCAATTTGCTTCTTCTTGGCTTAGCTCTAACTCCTCTTGGTTCTCATCAGCTTCACCAACGAAGTGAACATGCTTCTAATTAGCTAAGACCAACTTGTCAATCTTCTCATGCAATGATTTGAGCTCCTTCTTGTGAGACTCTAATTCTGATCCTCTTGGTGCTCGGTCATAATCCTCGGCATAGTTTCCATCACTCAACGCCAGGTTTTCTATCAGCTCCATACCCTCTTCAACCTCTTGACCGAGGAAGTTCCCTTTGCTAGCTGTATCGAGCAACAACCAGATGTTTGGTGAAGCTCCACGGTATATGGTACTGAGTAGAGTCTCCTCACTGAACTCGTGATGAGGACATTGGATCGTGTAATCTTTGAAACGCTCCATAGCCTCATTGAATGTCTCGTTGTTCCTTTGAGTGAAACCGCTGATTTCGCTTCTCAACCGAGCAGTCCTGGTGCTTGAGAAGAACTTTGAGAGGAAAGCCTTCTTACACTCAGCCCATGATGTGATGGTGCCTTGTGGTAGGGTCTTCTCCCAATGTCTAGCTTTGTCTCCGAGTGAAAAGGGGAAGAGACGTAGCTTGAAAGCATCTTCTGATATACCGTTGATCTTTATCATTCCACATACTTGCTCGAAATTGTCCAAGTGCTCCAAGGGGTCTTCCATTGTTAAGCCATGGAACTTGTTGTTTAGCACCATGGAGATGAAACCCGGCTTGATCTCGAAGTTATTGTTTTGTACTGGAGGAGGAGTGATCCCAAACCTATTGTGGTGGGTATTGGGAGCATCTCCGGCTCCTATGATCCTCGGAGGTCTAGCCGCGTGTTGGGGGTTTCCATTGCCCCGTCCTGCTGGAGGAGGTCCTTATGGATGCTCGTGTTCAGCCATGTCTTCAAAGTTAACCAGACCGTGTTGAACAATCTCCTCAAAGGCTCTTGTTTGATCTCTGACTCTCCTTTGCCGTGAGTGACCAAGCTGATGAATGTTGTCTAAGGGCTGTAGTAGATTGTTGTCTCCCCTTGAACGAAGATTCATGTACCTGAAAACACACGGTTTAGAGTAGTATGATTAGTAACTTGAAAAAGGTAAAGACTTAGTCTTTGCTAAGACCCAAATCTCTATGTTCTCTAAGCAACCTAGAATGGCAACGGCGCCATTTGATAAGCTGTTTTCTTATGCTCTAATGCAGCAGAGAGGCTATCAAAACTCTAGTGCACGCAATGTTGTAGTAAAGCAAGCAGAAGAGTGTCAATCCACTTCTAGATGATAGAGAATCCACAGAGAATGCAAGGTCTAAGACAAATCTAAGCAAATAAGACAATTTATGGGAAATATTCTAAAATTTAAATGCAGCAACTTAAACAGAGTGAAAGCTATTTTAAAAATACTAGAAAGGAGGCAGTTACCACGAGAAACAAACAGATAAATTAAAGGGAAGAGTTTCGAATTGTTAAAATTCGACTAGTGGATCGACCACTAGATCGAGCAGAAATGATCGATCTCGTCTAAAACCGTAAGAACAATGAATCTAAAGACCAGGATGCTGTCAGGTAACTAGCAAAAGATGAAATGAGACGTAAATATGCTAAGAGAAAGGGCTTTAGGGTTGAGATTCATATAAAGGGTTTCAAGGATCGATCTTGGGTTTGAAACTTTAGATCGACTCACTTGGTGAGGATCTCTAAGCCTCGAAAACAAAACAAGATCTATCCGTGGCTTTCGGTATAGATCACTCTTTCATCCTCTCCTCCAAACCCATGGTTTTTGGTGGAAAAAGAGGTTGAAAGGCAAGGAAAACAGATTTCGAGTAATGGCTTAACTAGTCCCCCAAACTTCCATGGCTTTTGGGAAGGGGTAACTAGTCTCTAAGGTGTGATCTTCCGAGGCCCCTGGATCCTGTCAAGGTAAGGGACCTCTCGGATCATGAAGCTCTTGGCGTGAGAGTCTTCAAGCATTAAGCCTTCAACACTTAGAAGAGATAGCCTTAAAAACGTTTAGAAAACAAACCAAGATCGAACCTTTTCTACCCTTCAATCCTCTTAACCCCGAATCCAAAGTAAACTACTCACTACTCATAAAGTAAATCAAGCAAAGCAGAAGAAATGAAACGATAAACATGAAAGAAAGACTAGATCAAACGATAAGGATTCGAATACAAAAGCTTCAAAAGAAAACTGGTTCAACAATGGTGTTCTTGCGAAAACAAGAGAGAAAACATGAAAGAAAAGATAAGAAATCTAAAAGTTGTTCCAAAAGCATCTCGCCGCCTTGCCTAAAATGTCCAAACAATCCAATGGTCCCCCCTTCGCTAACAGCCAAAAACGGTTGAAAGGACAGAGATCGACCATTGGATCGAGTTGTTCTCTCGATCATATCCGGACATCGTGTATTCGGCTCGATCTGGGTCTCGATCTTCATCGGTGAATCGAGTGTTGCATCCGATCTCGGTATCGATCTTCGGGTGGATCGAGTGGTGTACTCGATCTGGCTATCGCTCTGCATGGCGTCATTTACGTCCGTACCGATTGATCGATTGCTTCACTCGATCTCCGTCTCGATCATTATCCTTGGATCGCCAAGTTGGCTCGATCTTCTGGTCGATCAACTCCTAGATCGACCGGCCATGCTCGATCTACTCCTCGATCACTGGTCCTTAGCACGTTCTCGAGCTCCAATGAACTGCTACATCGGCCTCCACACCTCCACGAACCTCCATGACTCCAAAGCAACCAGAAAAAACCTGGAATGGATGCAAAATGCCGAGAATATGCACATGCTGATGCAAGAATGCTCTAGGACCCTAAGTGATGCAATCTAACCTAATACATGATACAAATGCATGAAAAACTATCTAATGAGTATGCAAAATGTATGCAAAATACAATGACATCAGGAAGTCAACAACAACAGCCATGAGGATGACTGGAGCGAGCTGTTAGCCCCAAAGGTGGACCTTAAGGAGCTCCCAAAAGGGCTAAGGTATGCTTTCTTAGGGCCTAATAACACCTATCCCGTTATTGTGAATGAAAACTTAAGTGATGATGAGTTGCACTCGCTCCTGACTGAGCTGAGAAAGTATAGGAAGGCCATTGGGTACTCTTTAAGTGACATCAAGGGCCTTTCACCAATGCTTTGCACTCACACGATTCACTTAGATAATGAGAACGCCTCTTCTATAGAACATCAAAGGCGTTTGAATCCTAATTTGAAAGAGGTTGTTAAGAAAGAGATCCTTAAGCTTTTAGAGGCTGACGTGATCTATCCCATAAGTGACAGCATGTGGGTTTCTCCTGTACACGTGGTGTCTAAGAAGGGAGGGATCACGGTCATAAGGAATGAAAAAGATGAGCTTATTCCTACTAGAACCATTACTGGTCATAGGAAGTGTATTGATAATAGGAAACTTAACCTTGCAACTAGGAAAGATCATTTCCCTTTGCCTTTTATTTATCAAATGCTTGAGAGACTTGCTAATCAACCTTACTACTGTTTCCTCGATGGGTATAGCGGTTTCTTTCAGATACCAATTCACCCAAATGATCAGGAGAAGACGACCTTCACGTGTCCCTACGGTACCTTCGCGTATCGAAGGATGCCGTTTGGATTGTGTAATGCACCGGCTACATTTCAGCGGTGTATGATGTCGATCTTCTCCGATCTAATAGAAGAGATGGTAGAGGTGTTTATGGATGACTTCTCTATCTATGGTGCGTCCTTTTCTACGTGTTTGTTGAATCTTTGCAGGGTACTAAAGCGTTGTGAAGAGACAAACTTGGTGCTAAACTGGGAGAAATGCCACTTTATGGTTAAGGAAGGGATCGTGCTTGGTCATAAGATATCAGAGAAGGGCATTGAGGTTGATCAGGCTAAAGTGGAAGTCATGATGGGTCTTGAGCCGCCGGTTAACGTTAAGGGAGTCAGAAGTTTCTTGGTATACGTCGGGTTCTATAGGCGCTTCATCAAGGACTTTTCCAAGATTGCACGTCCTCTTACACGGTTGTTGTGCAAAGAAGCTGGGTTTGTGTTTGATGAGGAGTGTTTGCGAGCTTTCGTGACCATCAAGGAAGCCCTTACATCAGCCCTTATAGTTCAAGCACCAGACTGGACTCTACCCTTTGAGATCATGTGCGATGCTAGTGACTACGCCGTAAGAGCCGTCCTTGGTCAGAGGAAAGACAAGAAGCTGCACGTGATCTACTATGCTTCAAGAACCTTGGATGACACGCAAACAAGGTACACTACTACAGAGAAGGAGTTGCTTGCAGTAGTGTTCGCCTTTGAGATATTATGGTCATATCTTGTTGGTTCCAAAGCTATTGTCTACACGGATCACGCGGCTTTGCGATACATCTATTCGAAGAAGGACACTAAGCCTCGCCTCTTAAGGTGGATTCTCTTGCTCCAAGAGTTTGACATGGAGATTAAAGACAAGAAGGGAATAGAAAACGGAGTCGCTGACCATCTCTCACGGCTAAGGATCAACGAGTCTCTCCCCTTAGATGACTCTCTTCGAGAAGAGCAACTCATGGCGATCACCACGACTGTTTGTGGAAAGCTAGAAGGGCGGTTTGAAGAGGTGTTGAGTTTCAAAGAGGAGGATCTACCGTGGTATGCTGATGTCGTGAACTATTTAGCGTGTGGTGAGGAGCCAACACATCTCAACAGCTATCACAAGAAGCGGTTCATTAGAGAGGCTAGTGACTACTTTTGGGACGAGCCCTACTTATACAAGAGAGGAGTGGACAGTTTGTACCGGAGGTGTGTTACGAAGGAAGAAACTAGAGACATCCTCTATCACTGCCATGGCTCTTCCTACGGAGGACACTTCGCTTCATTCAAGATTGCCACGAAAGTGTTGCAAGCCGGTTTCTGGTGGCCGTCCTTCTTCAAAGACGCACACGAGTTTGTGAAGAGCTGTGAGGCATGTCAACCAGCAGGGAATATCACTAAGAGGAACAAAATGCCTCAGGTTCGCATCTTCGAGGTTGACGTGTTCGATGCGTGGGGCATAGACTTCATGGGGCCATTTCCTTCTTCATATGGCAACAAGTACATCTTAGTAGCAGTGGATTATGTCTCTAAATGGGTTGAGGCTATTACTTCCCCTACAAACGATTCTAAGGTGGTGATCAAGCTGTTCAAGAGTATCATTTTCCCGAGGTTTGGGGTACCTAAGGTGGTTATAAGCGATGGAGGAAGCCACTTCATCAACAAAGTCTTTGAGAACCTCTTGAGGAAGTATGGAGTTAAGCATAAGGTGGCTACACCGTATCATCCTCAAACAAGCGCTCAAGTGGAAGTCTCCAACCAGCAAATCAAGGCTATACTGGAGAAGACTGTCGGAGAAACAAGGAAAGACTGGGCAGTGAAGCTGGACGACGCTCTTTGGGCCTACCGTACCGCTTTCAAAACACCGATTGGTACAACCCCTTTCACTCTACTCTATGGCAAGGGCTGTCTTCTCCCGGTTAAGCTGGAACAACGTGCGTTGTGGGCTGTGAAGAGGCTGAACTTTGACCTCAAGACTGCTCAAGAGAAGCGCCTCATTCAGCTACATGAACTGGACGAGTTAAGACTGAACGCTTATGAGAGCTCTCGGATATACAAGGAGCGGACCAAGGAAGCTCACGACAAAAAATTGGTTGCCAAGGAACTTAAGGAAGGAGGTTTAGTGTTGCTGTACAATTCAAGACTCAAACTCTTCCCGGGAAAGCTGAAGTCAAGGTGGATCGGGCTGTTTGTAATCCAAGAAGTGCTGCCTTATGGAGCTGTTACATTGATGGGAAAGAGTGGCAGTGCATTCACCGTCAACGGACACAGGGTCAAGCCTTACTTGGCAGACAGCTATGACAAGGAGAGTACCTCGGTGCTTCTCCAAGACCCATCATCTGCCTAAACCAAGTAAAGTCTAGCTAAAGACGTTAAAGAAAGCGCACTTGGGAGGCATTCCCATGCCTATCCTGTACATATTTCTGCTTTATTTCTCTTTCAGTTTTATGTTTTTATTTTGCAAGTGTGTAGGAGCAGGTATGAGGAGTCTAGACCTCGATCTTGAAGTCCAGAAGAGGCGATAGGGGTTAAGAAAAGGCTAGAGATCGAGTGCTAGATCGACTGATCCTGACTCGATCTTTGCTAGATCGAGTCAGTGAATCAAGAGGAGCCAGTCGATCTAGACGAGAACGAGTGATAAGATCGATCTAGACGAAAATGGATCGATCGATCCAAAATGGATCGACCGATCTAATTTCTCTTGGGAAAATCCGTTGAAAACAGATCGATCACTCGACTCGATCCATCACTCGATCTATGCCAAATCGACCCCCAAATCGAGGACGTAGCTCGATCATGAGGACTTAGCCGTAGAGCCAACATCTCAACGATCGACAGAGCCAATCGATCCAAGACTCGATTCATCATGAATCGAGTCACAAATCGAGTAACCCTCTCTATCTAAGCAATTATAGGCATGAGATCGAGTCCTAGATCGACCAAACGGACTCGATCTCATGCCGATGTAATATTTTCTTTCCCTCCTTTATTCTTTTCCCTCCAATTTTTAAATTCAAAACTTGGTCAAGGCAAGCATCTTTGACCATGAAAGATGTGCTTTGACCAAGACTTTGTCAGAAAACCACCTTTACTACCCATGATTTTGTTTCTTGCTTAGCCATTAAATATTTCAACAACTTCTCACCCTCTCATTCTTGTTTTCTCGGAAATTTTAAACAAAGAGAGTGAGAGTTTTTTGTTTTCAAAGGCTAACAAGGCTCTTTAACATTCTTGCAAAAGGTATTTTTGGAGTTTAATTAAATAGTTTTTGGAAAATTCCCTTTTAATTCGCAAGATATTGTTTTAGATGATAGGGCCGTTTTTGAATTTTAAAATTTAGCTAAGTAAAAGGAATAATTCTAGATTTTCTAGTACCTAAAGATTTGGATTCTCCTTTATTTTGCTATAATTTTTATTAATTCCCCAAAATTCTAGGGTAGTAGTTATAAGCTTTCTTCTTCTCCTCTCTTATTCTCTCATCGAATCGCCGTTTTGCTTATCAAACTTCTTGAGAAATTTGTTTCAGGTACAATGGCCCCCAAAAGAACGAGAGAAGAGACAGCACAAGACGGAGAAGGACAAGAGGTGGCTGTTCAAGAGAGGATCAGATGGAGTAAAGGATGAGAAGAGGGACAAGAAACGGCTTGAAAGGCTTCGGTTTGAGCCTACTAAGTTTGCGGACAGGGAGCTGCTGTTCAAGCTAGGGATCCTTGGAGATTTCGACCAACTCCTCAAGAACATTGGCTTAAGATGTCTGTCACGGATGGATTGCCCAACCATTCCAGAAGTGACAATAGACTTCCTTGCCACGTTGGAGTTTCATTACGAGAACCCTAGCGCACCCGTCCCTTCACAAGGTCGCCTCTCCTTCAAGGTTGGACGTCAAGCCTTCAGCCTCTCCATCCCCAAGCTATGTCAAGCGTATGGTCTCAACGCAGCTGCCACCAAGGTCGAGTTCCCCTCCTTCAAGCGAGCAAATGATTTTTGGGATCTGATTAGCAACGAAGACTACAAAGCCAACACCGCCAAGATCAAGAGGGTGAGAAGCCCGGTGCTGAGGTACACTTTGAAGCTGATCGCCAACACATTTATTGGAAGGTCAGTTGCTCCCACGGTCACGAAGACCAAGCTTTGCTTCCTGTTCCAAGGCGTGAAGCATTTGTTGTGTGACCCGGATGAGAATGACGAGCCTATGGAGGATGAGCTCGGCGACGAGGTGAACTATGGATGTGTGCTTGCTGCCTCCTTGGTGAAATACAAGGCTTATGCCTTGCGGTGCAAGGCAACCTCTTCTTTCATTGGCGGCTTCCTCACCCCCCTATTCTTACAAGCTGGTGTACCTGTACACGTCTTCGCACACGTACCAGCTAGAGCTTTCATGGATGAGGTCTACATGAGGTATACCGACAGCTTGGGACGCACGCCAGCAGAAGGGTTCTACGCTTACCTCTTCATAGACGACGAAAACGAGAAGAGAGTATGCATCCTGCCAAACAAAGACGAGACCGAGCTGCTTGGTGTTGGGAACATCGAGGTCTTGCCAACGGAAGAGGAGTGCTTTGCTCCTCTAGGAGGACCGCCTGCCCCAGCGATTGCTCCTCGTCAAAGGTCCGAATCTCCAGCAACGGAAGATGAGATGCCCGAAGCCTACACCCTTCCCAAGATAGACTTTGAGCCGAGAACCAAAACGGAGAAGTTCCTAGCGTCTGTTGTGGAGATGCAAAGGAAAATCAACAAATGGCAAGGCAAAATGCTCAAGAAACTTGCCAAGAAGGTCAAAGCACTTCAAGGAGGCTCGCCTAAGAAAGATGCAAGTGAGGAGGTTCACCAACCCGAGAAGAGGAGGCTCTCAACTGGTGGAGTTGTCATCCGTGAGACTCAAGGGAGCAACATTCAGCCGGCGCGTCTTTCTCTCCAAGAACCAACCGACAAGGGCAAAACCATAGTCTCTAGCTCCTCTGGAACATCCTCAAGTTCCAGCCGAGACTAGACCAGAGGTAACAACCTTCTTCCATTGTACATAACCGCTCATATTTGCTTCTTTTTGCTTTGTGTTTTGGTGCTCCTTTGAATGTGTTTGCCACCGGGACGGTGTCAAGCAAGTTTGGGGGAGTACATGTGTGGTTTGACATGTGTTTTCTGATCTTATTTTCCTTTAGCATCCTTGAGTCTTTAGTTCATGAAAAATTGGTAAAAGTTTTTAAAAACTTTTCAAAGATTCATGTAGTTGCATTCATCTTGTCAAAACATGTTAGGATTAAGTCTAGAATTTCTCTTAGCATCTAGGTTGTTTGCATTTGCATAAGGGGTTAAAGTTTCTTAAAAAGGTATTTTATACTCATGAATTGTTTCAATGCCCTAGTTAGTAGTTCTCTAATGCTTTGCTTATGCTTTGAAAGTAAGTTCTTACCATGCTTGGATCACTTGCTATGATTTTCGTAACTTGAATTGAACTCTCATGATTTGAAACTTGTCCTAATAAGTGAAAACTTTAATCTGAAATTTTAATTATCATCCTTATGCATTTGAAAATGAACACATGGATTTTAAAATATTTAGGCTCTCTTCTTCTTTTTACCACTCTTTGTGAGCCTAAGTAGAACTCCCACCTTGACCCTTACCCTTCTTTGAAGCCAAATATTTCTTGTGTGACATCATTGTGAGACCTGCTTTTTCGGTTTTGAACTTAGCATAAAGTGTTAGGTTTAGGCGACATGATTTGGTTCTCATATGATTGCTATCTTTGCATTTTGAAGCTAGGTATAGGCTTAGGATAAGTTTGGGGGATCATTGGGGTTGTTTTCATGTGTATTTGTTCTCGGTTTCAAAAAGAGTTTGGTGTTTAAAAGAAAAAAATAGGTTTTAAGTGAAGGGTTGTGTTTAAAAATTATATATGCTCTAATAAATTTCAGGAAGTAGCTCTTTCAAATAAAAATAAAAAAAACAAAAAAAAAGAAAAAAAGAGCCTAAGTGCCAAAAATAAAAAAAATAAAAAAATAAAAGAAAATAAATAAGAGAGCTACCAATAAGAAATAGTTAAAGAGCAAAATTATTTTCAGCCTTTTCACTAGCCTAAAGAGTTAAAAATATTTTCTGTTTTGAATTGGGGAATGCTAAGCTTTGAGAAAAAAGGGGTAGATTCTAAGTGGTGAGTGAGGATGAAAGCTAATAAAAGACAGGGGTTTAAGATCATTGTTAGTTTACATGGGTAGATGAGAATCTGATCATGTATGCATCAATTGCCTTCACCTTTAGCATTATGCATAAAGTTCTTGCCATTTTTGAGAGAAACCCTTGTTTTAATTGAAACCCCTTTTCAAATGAGATCATGCTATGCTCATAACCTACACCCTTAGCCAAATGTTTTTTGCTTTAAAGTGCATAAGTTTGATTCATGGTTCGGATGTTAATGAATGTTAAAGGATGAGTTTTTTTTATTGTTAGGAATAGGAGAGTCATGATCTGAATTTCTTTGTGTGATGAGTATGGCTAAGTTCTTTGGAGTATGAGTGTGTGCATAGCATTTTAGAACTGTTAACTAGGACATTGAGATTGATTCATTTGAAAGGCACCTTTGGAAGAAGCTTAAACCCCCATTCGTTTTTAAACCTCTCTTCCCTTCTTATTTTCTGTTGCTTGAAGGCAAGCAAGAAGTAAGTTTGGGGGAGTTGATGTTACTGCATATTACATACATTTTGCATACACATTAGTTAGCTTTTCATGCATTTACATCACATTTTAGACTAGATTGCATCACTTAGGGTCCTAGAGCATTCTTGCACCAGCATACGCATGTTCCTTGCATTTTGCATAACATTCAGGTTGTTTCTGGCTACTTTGGAGTCGTGGAGGTTCATGGACGTGCTGAAGCTGTTGTGGCGGTTCGAGGAAGGTCGGATGTTTGCTAAGGACCAGAGATCGGGGAACAGATCGAGCATGGCAGGTCCATCTAGATGAGATCGACCAGAAGATCGAGAAGACCGGGCGATCTAAGGAAAATGATCGAGATGAAGATCGAGTGAAGCAATCGATCAAACGATACGGACGTAAATGACGCCATGCAGAGCGAGAGCAGGATCGAGTCCACCACTCGGTCCAACCAAAGATCGATATCAAGGTCGGATGCAACACTCGATCCACCGAAGATGATCGAGACCCAGATCGAGTTGAAGACACGATGTCCGAAGATGATCGAGAGAGCCGCTCGATCCCGAGGTCGATCTCTGTCCTTTCAACCGCTTTTGGCCGCTAGCGAGGGGGGGACCATCTGGTTGTTTTCGCCATTTTGGGAAGGCGGCGACGTCCTTTTTCGACACAACTTTTCAGTCTTATCTTTTTATGCTTTTCTCTCTGGTTTTGGAGATTATCCACCATTGTCGAACTTGAAGTTTTTGTTGCTTTGTATTCGAATCGTTGAAGTTTAATCTAGTTTCTTTTCATGTTCATCGTCTCTTTCTTCATGCTTTGCTTGATTTATCTTATGTGTAGTGAGTAGTTCATTTGGGTTTGAGGTTGAGAGGATTCAAGGGGTCAAAAGGGTTTTCGATCTTGGGATTTTCTAGTGTTTAATGGCTATATCTTCTAGGGTGTCGAGTTCCTAAAGCTTAAAGACTCTCACGCCAAGAGCTTTATGATCCGAGAGGTCTCTTACCTTGACAGGATTCAGGGACCTTTGAAGATCACACCCTAAAGACTAGTTACCCCTTCCCTAAAGCAATGGAAGTTTGGGGGACTAGTTAAGCCATTCGTTTGAAATCTCTTTCCACCAAAAGCCATGGGTTTAGAGGAGAGGATGAAGGAGTGATCTATACCAAAAACCACGGATAGATCTTATTTCGTTTTCAAGGCTTAGAGATTCTCACAAAGTGAGTCGATTTAAAGTTTTCAACCCAAGTTCGGACCTTTGAAACCCCTGACCATGAATCTCAACCCTAGACCCTCTCTCTTAGCATCTTTACATCTTCTCTCGTCATTCGCTTGATCTTTGATAGCATCCTGGTCATTAGTTTTACTGTTCTTACATCTTTAGACGAGATCGATCATTATTGCTCGATCTAGTGGTCGAATGGTCGATCCACTAGTCGAATTTTAGTAATTCGTAGCTTTGTTCTTTAATTATTATGTTTGTTCCTCATTGTAGTTTGATCATTCCTGGTAATATTAAAATAGTTTTGCATTCCATTTAGTTGCTGCATCTAGTTCTTAGGGATTTTCTTAAAAACCGATCTTGTTTCGCTTAGATTTGCAAAGCCCTTGCATTCTCTTTGCTTTTTCTATCATCCTAGGTGTGGATTGACTCTCTCTTGCATATTGTGCTACAACCTGTCTTGCATTTGAGTTTGATAGCCTCATTGCATACTCACCCTTGCAAAGATAATAGTTATCAGCGTGGACCGTTTGAGATCAAGGAAGTTCTACCCTATGAAGCGGTTACTTTGGTTGGCAAGAGTGGAAAGGCTTTCACGGTTAATGGGCACAGAGTCAAGCCCTACTTGGCGAGTGAATACAGCAAGGAGAGCACCACAATGCTCCTCCAAGACCCACCTCTGGCTTGAACCAAGTAAAGTCTAGCTAAAGACGTTAAAGAAAGCGCACTTGGGAGGCATTCCCACGTCTATCTTGTATATATTTTTGCTTTCTTTCTATTTCATTTTTATGCTTTTTATGTTTAAGTGTGTAGGTGAAAGGATAGGTGATTGGAGATCACAATCTTGGAGTCAAAAGAGTCAAGAAAGGAGAAGTATAGGCAAGAGATCAAGTGCTAGATCGACTTACCCTGGCTCGATCTTTACTAGATCGAGCTAGTGAAACGAGAGGAGTCATTCGATCTAGAGGAGATCGAGTAGAGAGGATAACCCACCAATGCGTTTAGAACGAGGTGTGAATCGACTGACCTCACTCGATCCTCGATCTGAATCGATCAGTCTAGTCGATCTGCCACTCGATCTTAGCCGAAACGACCTCAAAATCGATCATGTGGCTCGATCCAAGGAGCTTAGCTATAATGACCAAGAATCATGGACCAAGGAGGAGAAGCTAGCTAAGAAAAGGCTGGAGAGGCTCCGGTTTGACCCTACAAAGTTTGCGAGCAGGGATCTGTTGGCGAAGATGGAGATATTGGGCGATTTTTATCAGCTTCTAAAGAACAGTGGGCTCCGGTGCTTGTCAAGGATTGCCCAACCTATCCCGAGGCAACCCTAGACTTCCTAGCCACCTTGGAGTTTATCTACGAGAATCCAAGCCTCCCCACGCCATCACAAGGTCACCTCACATTCAAGATAAGGAGTCAAGCCTGTCACCTCTCCATCCCCGAGCACTGCCAAGCCTACGGTCTGAAAGCTAGTGCCAAGCTCGTTGAGTTTCCTCCTTTCACTCAAGCCAACGACTTATGGGATCTGATCAGCAACGATGACTACAAGGCAAACACAGCCAAGATCAAGAGAGTCCGCAGCCCCGTGCTAAGATACACGCTCAAGCTCATCGCCAATACCTTTAGTGGAAGGTCTGTGGCTCCCATACTCACCAAGAACGAGCTGTGTTTCCTGTTCCAAGGCGTTAACCACTTTCTATGCGGCCCTAAGGAGAATGATGAGCCGATGGAAGACGAGCTTGGAGATGATGTCAATTATGGATGCATTTTGGCTTCCTCTTTGCTCAAGTACAAAGCATGGGCAATGAGGTGCAAGGCGAGTTCAGCGTTGATAGGAGGCTTCCTTACACCGCTGTTTGTTCAAGCCGGTGTACCCCTTCCAGACTTTGTCCCTAGCGCGGAGAGAGCCTTCATGGATGAGACATACATGCACAACACAGACTCCTTGGGACGCACGCCAGCTGAAGGCTTCTTTTCCTATCTGTTCTACGATTTTGAGAATGAGAAGAGAGTGTGCATCTTGCCAAACAAAGAAGAAACGGAGCTGCTAGGTGTTGGCAACGTTGAGTTTCTGCCAAGTGTTAAGGAATGCTTTGCACCCCTAGGAGGCACAGCCGCACCCACACAAGCTGCTCGCCCACGTTCAGAGTCACCTCCCTCCGATGCTGAGATGCCCGAAAGCTTTGTCATCCCTAAGCTTGATTTCGAGCAAAGAACCAAAACCGAGAAGTTCCTTGCGTCAGTCGTTGTGATGCAGCGCAAGATCAACAAATGGCAAAGCAAGATGATCAAGAAGCTTGCCACGAAGGTCAAGGCGCTTAAAGGGAGCTCACCTAAGAAGTCTTCAAGCGAGGAGATTGAGCAGCCGGAGAAGAGGAGGAGATCAACCGGAGGTATTGAGATCCGTGAGCCTCAAGGAAATGCCCAACCTGCACGCCACTCTCTTCACGAAGAAACGAGCAAGGAGAAGGGCAAGGAGATCAGCCACGACACTCCTAAGATGACCAAGAAGTCTGGAGCAACCTCAAGCTCCAGCCTTACTTAGTTCAAAGGTACCAACAACCGAACCATTGTACATACCATGCATCGTTTGATTTTCGCTTTGTGTTTTGACTCCTCTTGAACTTTGTTTGCCACCGAGACGGTGTCATTCAAGTTTGGGGGAGTGTGTGTGTTATTTGACATGTTTTCTTTGAACTTATCTTCTGTTATCATCCCTTGAGTCATCATGTATCATGTAAGGCATAGAAAATACAAAAAATGATAAAAATTTTAAAAATTTTCAAAAAAAAAATCATGTAGTTGCATTTGAATTGTTAAACATTTTAGGATTGAGTCTAGAGTTTTTAAGCATTTAGGTTGTTTGCATTTACATAAGGGGCAAAAGTTTTTCTTAAAAAGTGTTTTAAGCTCATGAATTGTTTCAAGGCCCTAATTAGTAGTTCTTTGATGCTTTGTTCACACTTTGAAAGTAAGCTCTAACCATATTTGGATCATTAGTTTTAATTTTCGTGGCTTAAGTTGAACATTCATGAATTGAATCCTTTCCTAATAAGTGAGAACCTTAATTTGAACTTCTTGAATTATTATACTTATGCATTTGAAAAAGGATACATGGATCACTTATACATATTTAGGCTTTCTTCTTCCTTTCACCACTCTCTTGTAAGCCTAAATAGACTTCCCCACCTTTACCCTACCCTCCTTTCAAGCCAATGTTCTTGTGTGATGAATCTTTGTGAGGCCTCTTTTCGGTTGAGCTTAGCATAAAGTGTTAGGTTTAGGCGACATGATTAGGCTTTCATATTGATGCTAGCTTTGCATTTTGAAGCTAGTTTTAGGCTTAGGATAGGGCGGGTATTCATGGGAGTTGTTCTGTTTTTGTTACGGTTTAAAGCGTTTGAAGTTTGGAAGTTGAATAAAAGGGTTTAATGGTTTTAAGTGGAAGGCTTGTGTTTAAAATAAAAGCTCTAGTTTGAATAAGAAGGTAGCTCTCAAATGAAAAGAAAAAGAAAAGAAAAGAGCCAAAAGGCCAAATGTTTAAAAAGAAAAAAAAATGAGTAGAGAGCTATCAAAGTTAAAAGAAAAGAGCTAAGTGTATTTATAGCCTTACCACTAGCCAAAAAAGTTTTAAAGTGATGTGTTTATTTGGAGTTTAACTAGGCGAATTTCCTTGTTGTTAAGGGTAGTCTTTAGGTGGTTGAGTGAGATTAAAAAGAAAAGAAAAATGAGATGGGTTTAGGATCTTTGTTAGTGTATATGGGTAGATGAGAGTCTATTCATGTATGCATCAATTGTCTTTACCTTTAGCATTATGCATAAGTTCAACCATTCTTTGAGATAACCCATTGTTTGAATCGCCCTTATAAATGAGATCATTTTTATCTCATAACCCTTGCCCCTTAGCCAAATGTGTTCGGTTTTAAAGTGCATAAGTGTGATTCACAGTTTGAGTTTAATGAATATTAAAGGTTAGGATTTTTTTGTTTGGAATATGAGAGTCATGACTTGAGATTCAATATGTGATGAATATGGCTAAGTTCTTTGGAGTATGAGTGTGTGCATTGCATCTTAGGATTAAGAACTAGGACCATTGAATTGATTCATTTGAAAAACACTTTTGCAAGGAATTTTAGCCCCATTTTTAAAACCTCTCTTCCTCTCTTGAATTTTGTTTACTTGAGGGCAAGCAAAAGGCAAGTTTGGGGGAGTTGATATTACCATATATTTTGCATATTTATCATGCATTTAGAGTTAGTTTTCATGCATTCAGCTTGCATTATACGCTAATGTCTACCATTTGTTGCATTTTAGGTCCTAGATCACTTTGCATTCACATTTTGCATATTTCTTGCATCTTTTGCATCATTATCAGGTTGTTTGGGACACTCTGGAGTTATGGAGGTTGCGTGGACGTGCATAGAATCAAGAGGAGGCTTGTGGACACTTGGAGAACTCAGCCATGCATGCAAAAGACCCGAGATCGAGTACCGGATCGAGCGAGGCAGGTCGATCCAGACGAGATCGACCAGAAGATCGAGTGACTCAAGTCATTTTAAGGGGAAGGATCGAGACCAAGATCGAGTGAGGAGATCGATCGTGAGTACGGACGTGAATGACGCCATGCAGAACGAGAGCCAGATCGAGACTATGACTCGATCACCCAAGGATCGAGTAGAAGATCGAAGGAAGTGCTCGATCCATCCAACCAAATCGACTTGAAGATCGAGCAATAGAAGGCGATCCATGAAGAAGATCGAGTGAGCTGCTCGATCTCGAGATCGATCCCTGGAGCCTTATCCGGCCAGCTCATTTTTGGAGCGTAGTGAGGGGACCATTAGGGATGTTTGGCCATTTTAGGCAAAGGGCGGCTATCACTTTCACAACTGGCACTTTGTCTTATCTTTTTTCCAGCTTTTCTTTAGGCGATTAGCCATTTTTCTGTTCTTGAAGCTTTTCTTGTTTTTAAACTTTGAATCTCGTTAGTCGTTAAGTTTTTTTCTATAATCGCTTACTTAATCATGCTTAGTTTACCTTTCTTTGCATTTGAATCGGTTTCAAACATGAGTAGTGAGTAGATTTCTTTGGGTTAAAGGTTGGGGCGATTCAAGGGTTTAAGGGTTTAAGCTTTTGGATTTTTTCTTGTTCTTAACTTATTCTCTTCTAGGATTTGGGGTCTTAAGGCTTAGAGAATTTTGGAAAAGATCTCTATGATTCCATCGTTTCTCTTACCTTAACCGGATTCAGAGATCCTTGAAAACCAAATCCTAGAGACTGATCTATCCTCTCTCAAACGTCATGGATGTAGAGGGGGTTAGTTAAGCCACTATTTAGGATATTTGCTTAATGTTTTTTGACCCATCTTTCCACTACACGCCATAGGTTTGGAGGAAGGGTCAGAGAAAGGGGTCTTACCACACGCCATGGAAGATCCTAGTTTAAGTTTCCTAACGCTTAGAGAAAGCTCTTCAAATGAGTAGATCTAGGTGTTTTCAAACCAAAGCTTGAACCCTTGAATCTATTGAACATGACCCTCGACCTTGAACCCTCTTTTTAGCATTTTAAAACCTCTGTTTATCATTCTCTTGTCATAAAATTGCATTCTTGATTATTATAAGTCGTTCATCTTAAGTTGTTAGACCTGTTTTACCCGTTTTAGCTCTCGATTTTTAGTAATTCGTAGATTTGCATTTTAGAGTCTTTGTTTTTTCCTAATAGTCGTTAACTCTCTTCCAGAGATTTTAAAATAGTTTTCCTGTTCATTTGGTCATTGCATTTAGTTTTCCTTGATTTTACCATCTATTTACCTGAATCTTCTTATCTTTGCTTAGTTCATGCATTCTTAGTGTTCTTTCTTCACCCAGGTTGGATTGATACTCTCTTGCATACTGTACTACAACTATAGGTTGCTTGAGCTTTGATATTCTTGCTTGCAAAAACCATGTTTATCATCTATCAACCCTATATTGCCAAATCACTCCCTAGACAGTCAATCTCTTGAGCTAGGAAAAGCAATTCTCTTGCAAAGCAGTTCAGGCATTTCATCAAACACTTGGCGGGCATAAAATGAGCCTAAGATCTTAATCAACTTAGCTAGGGCTAATTAAGCATTAAACATAGTAATCAAGAAAGGAAATAGAAGAATTAACACTAAGACATCATGGATCAAGTCTCAAATTTCCTAAACCTAACCCATCTCAAATCCCTAAAAAGACTACTCACTAAGCACCATTAAAGACATCAATTCAAAGTGAAAAAGATGACTAATCATGATTAGAGAGATTAAACAAGAAGATAAATGCAAACTTTAATTAAAATCAAGCAAAGATTCAAGTTACAAAATCCAAAAACTAAAACAGAGAAGAAAGAACTGCTGGATAAAAGAGTGTACCCAGAAATTAGGGATTTTCGTATTTAAAGGAGTCCAAGCGAAAATGGCAAAATTATAAATAAGTGGTCTTCGGTCTGGAATCCTATCAGTCTGGAAGGTGACCGATAGGGTGACCGAAATCCGTACGGTGTACTTCTATCGGTTACTTCTCTGACCGATAGGCTTGATCAATAGGTCTTCTATCGGTCACTCCTTGACCGATATGCCTTGTATCTTGACCAATAGGCTCTGCAGAGATTGTCTGTCTTGGTTCCTTTTGCTCCTCATGGCTCAGCTAGCTTCCTGGATCATCCCCAAAGCTCCTCCATACTCCTCATAGCTCCGTAAGTACCTAAAAACATCCATGATGCAAAGCAAAATGCAAACTACATCCTAAATGCAACCTAAGTCTAAAAGGAGAAGAAGATGGGACAAAAGATAAGGAAAACATGTAAAAAGGAACCAAAACATCTACTAAATGCAAGTCTAAATGGTGTAAATACAAGAGATATCAAGAGCTTGTTCATTCTCCATCTTGACCCCTTTAGTGTGCTTTTATCTTTAGCATTTTGCCTAAGATAGCTTTATTTCATATGAGAGATCCCCTGTTTCTTTGAACGTATTATGAATGATCTTTATCTCGTAACCATGTCCCTTGAACCAAATGCTTTCACTTGATTTACACAAACTTGATCCATTGGTTACTTGCTTAATGAATGCTAAAAATATCATGTGATTTGAGAGCTTGTGTAGATTGATAACTTGAGAATCATTTTTATTTTATGATGAGTGTGGCTAAGTTTTAGAGTATAGTTCCATCATTTGTATTCTAGCATTAGAATCATAGACATCATTTTGATTCATTTTAATGATGAGTTCTCATTTTAAAACCTGATCACCATACTAAATGTTGTGTTTGCTTGAGGGCAAGCAAAGACTAAGTGTGGGGGTGTTAATAACTTGTTATATTCTAGTGATCTAGGCTGCATTTCATGCATCTTTTTCCTTGTTCTTTCATCTTTACTTAGAATTTTAGTCTCATTTGCATCTAGAAGTAGCATTGCATGCATTTAGCTTAAGATTGCATACATGTGCATATTTATGGTATATGTCAGGTGTATTTGGAGGTTTTGGAACCTGGGAAGGAGATTGGAGCAGCATACATTTGAAGAGATGCCATAAGACAGAGTCTTGCCAACTCCTTGTCCATATCGAGGGAGAGCATCGAGTAGAACACCTATGAACTGTGCCCGGTGTGGATCGTGGGAGGAGGAAGAGGAGTTTGATCGTGGACTTTGCGACTGCACTGGGATAGAGCACCGAGGAGAGAAGGCCGTACAGGCCGATATGAAGAGACATGACATATTGGGGTCCAGAATCGAGCTGAACACCCGACCACTTGCCCAATATGACCCGAGACCTACTGCAAGACGAGCAGCCATGAGGATGACAGAACCACGGCGAGAGCCATTGTACATCGGGCATGTCTCATCAAGCAGACCATCTGTCCATACAGTCGATGCGTCAACGCCGAGAGTTGACCAAACTTTTTCTACTTTTTGTCAAACCTTATCCTTTGGCTTATTTAAGCCTAATCTTATCTTTTTAGAACATTATCTTGTTCTTTAACCTATTTTTGACCTTGAGGGAAACCACAAAGAGATTATTAGGAGATTTTGATCAAGATCACCCTTTAAATAAAGTTTTGCACTTCCTTTGCTATTCACCTTCTAGTTATATTTGATCATGCTTGATTTGTTATTTCTGCTTGTTTCTGTTGATTTTGTGATGGATCGTGAGTAGTTCCTTATGGTTTGAGGTTGGAGCAGATTTGGGGATAATTAGATGATTATTTAGGGAACTTTTGCTTAATGCTTGCTTGATTCAACTTGTTTAGTTATTCTTGGGGCTTGAGTAGCATGACTAAGTTAAATAGATCATAGGTGTTTGCTGCATCAAAAGTGTTTATTTAAATGCCTGAAAGAACTATGTTAGGGATAATTGCTTAGATTATTATATTGCATCGTATCATATTGTTTGATCTTTAAGAGCCTTGTGTTATCATGCTGGTTTGCAGAAATACATCATCAAAAGTGGGTTTGACATGTGCATCACTTAGACATCTTTGCCTTGTTTGAAAATTGATTGAATATGTTGCTTGATCATGTGTCTTGTTTGATGCTAGTTTGATTTCCCTAAGTATGAAGCTAAATAGTCCACAAGTCATCATTTCTCTAGCCTTGAACCTACGCCACTTTGTTCTTTGCATTTGATCTTATTGTGTTCTGTTTTCTTCTGTTTTAGTTGCATTGCATTAGTTCACCTAAGTTGCTTTTAGTTTCACATATTGCCTTGCACTTCAAGTTGTTGCATTTAGCATTTCTCCTTGCTTTCCTTGCTCTTGTCTCATTTAGCCTTTCTATTATTTCATATTTTGCTTTAGTCTTGCTAGATTTCACCTTTGTTTGTGCATTACATCTTTGATGACTTAGGTTGTTAGATAATCGTTCTTTATCATATTGGTTAAGCTTAATTAGTACCTTACATCTCTTTTATTCTAGCTCCTAGGTGGATTGATAAACCTCATCTATACTACATCTGATTTAGAGAGGAATTGAATTGAGACTCCAAAAAGTCCTTCTTCAATACTTTAAAAACAAAAGCTATAATGGAAACAGAAGAGTTTATCTAACTTTAATTTATGATAAAAAAAACTGGTGATTAAAACATTTTTTTGTAACAAAATGTTAGAGATGGGTTTCATGCCCCTTTGAAAAGCCCTACATCAATTGAGATAGGCCACTTGGAAACTCTAAAGAATATTTAGTCGGCGAGATAAATGAAAATCTTTCATTTATCTGATCAATTCTGGAAAAGATGGAAGGTCGGCCTTATCAAGAATGAAGTTTTTCTATTTAAAAAGGAAATTTATCTAAGAGAAGCCGACCTAGCTGGGCTATAAATTAAGAAGTCATTCACTTCTCAAAGCATCCAAAAATCATCTCTCGAGACTTAGGGCAAACTAGCTATTATGTTGTTCTGAGCTCTTGATCTTGCCTTCATACTATTTTTAGGTTGGTCATCTTATTCTGACGACCTAAAACCACAGTGTACCTTTCAAGCTCCGGCTATTCTTAATAAAGATCTCTCTTTAATCGGATTTGAGTTATTGCATTTGGCGCATCTATGGGGAATAAGAGACTCAATCTTTAAAGAAGCAGAGCTTGAAGATGGTTGAAACACCCACTGATCCTATTACCACCGGTCTCGCTGGGTAATACACCGGTCTCCCCGGAGACAACACCCCAGCTCGGCCCCTCGACCCAATCACCGGGTTACCTCTAGGCAACTTGACCGATGTGGGGAGAGAATATCCTACTGCTGCACAAAACACTGCCGAGGTGAATCAGGCCAACCTGCCTCAGCCACCTCCCATCGACATGGCATGTCTAACCAGATCGGTCGCGAACCAGCTACAGCGGGGAATAGATGCTCGGTTCGAAGTGCTCCGAGCCCAACAGATTTCTTATCACGAGGACCTAGATCGGCTCCTAAACACCAGAGCTCACCCAACCCAGGAGCAAGCCAATCTAACCACTCCTTGACACCAGCCGATCTGCCAGCAGAGAAATCCAGAGACCTCAAGATTGGTCATCAATCTGTTCGGCAATACAGCCACGGAAGAGTTGCACAGGGCACAGGTGGAAGCCTCTAATGCCCGCTCCTCGAGGGACACCACTGGAACCACTCCAACGATGACCTTCGAGCTCGATCTTATTCATCAACGACTCGATGACATAAGCACCAGGGTTCATAAGGCGATTATCTTGCCCCCGAGCTGGATAAGATACTTCAGAAAACACAGCATAGTCTGTTCACATCGGTAATCACCAACGCTCCTCTGAAGGATATCGGAAAAATCAGGTTACCTCCCAGCTATACCGGAACCAGCGACCCAAAGTGACATCTGACAGCGTTCCGTACAGCTATGGGGAGAGCCCGATTTATAGATGAGGAATGAGATGCATGTCTTTGTCAGTATTTCGTTGAATCACTTTTCGGAAGTGCCCTCACTTAGTTCTCAGAGCTTCCCTTGAAATCCATCAGTACCTTTCAGGAGCTGTCGTGGTACTTCCTAAAACATTACTCGATCTCGACACGGAATCTTCAGCACTCGATATATAGGCCTGTATTCAAGGTGAAACAGAACCTCTACGAGACTACATCAATCGCTTCCGATCTGCAGTCTCCCGATGCAGAATATTCGACGAGCTCTCTCTCAATATCTTGATTAAGAATTAACAGGACGGCCAGTCGTACTGCAGGAGACTCAAACTGGAAAAACCAAAAGCATAAGGACGCTTTACACAAAGCAACTAGTTACTGGCTCGAGGAAGACAAAGCTGCCAAGGTAAAATTAGCAGACGATAAAACCAATCTGGACAAAAAAAACTCGATCTTCAAACAAGGATGGCTATCAAGAGCCTCGACAACACTACGACAGGGAAGATAAAAACTGCAAGAACGTCAACACCGCTGCTTGCCAATCACGCTGGAACACATGGAACCGCCAAAACGCAAAGGATCCTGATAACAAGAAACCGTACTGCGCTTATCATAATGTGCACGGCCATCATACAGATGATTGCCGAACTCTCACAACCCTCTTAAGAAAACAGTGGGAGGACAGTGAATGCAGCGTGCCAGAACCAAGGAACCAGGAAAGACGACTGATATATCATGGTTTTTATGGTTTCTAACCATGATATAAGTCCTTTTTATTGAGTCTTTTTGGTCTTTTTAGAGTCCTAGTAGTGTCTTTGCAGGTTATAGCATGTCTGGAGCATAATTGGAGATTTTTGAACTTTTTAGAGCATTCTGGGTTGAAGCCACGAAGTACCAAGCTCGAAGCAGAAAGTATCACATATGGTGACGCTCGAAGCAGAAAGTATCACATATGGTGACGCTCGTCACCACCTTTGGTGACGCTCGTCACCCATCAAGGAAGGAGCGTGGCTGTTTTATTAAAAGTATGAAGAAGATTTGCAGAATTGGCCCAGAAGTTCCTTTATTTACATGAAGACCCCAGATCGTGTTTAGCCTCTATTTATTAGGTTTTTCAGCCATTGTTGGCTATTATCTTAGTTTTTGAGAATTCAGAGAGCTTAGAGAGAGATTTATTCAGAGCTTTTTGGGGAGACAAATCCTGTACTCTTTTGAGAAGATTTCGAACCCCCTTTATTTCTTACTCTTTCTCTTAATGCAATTTTATTCAGTTATGTTTTGTGATCTCATAATCATGTATGAGTAATCTGTAAGTTAAGTTAGGGTTTTTCAAAGGTTGATGAAAAGATTGTAGAATCGCTATCTGTTAGGAATATCTTATGGTTTTTCATCTCTGCTTGCTTTAAAATCGAATTTCTGAGTCACATCATCTAAGAACCCAAAAATCTTAGGTTGTTAAATATATGTGAGAGCATTATTCATAACCTGAACTAGTATTTGATGAGCAAAGCAACTTAGTGCAAAGAGATTTGGCTTAGGAGTTTTGTAAACAATTGATTCTGATCATTCCTGCATGCTTAGGTTGTTAGAGTTTGCAAAGAGATTTGAAACTCTGTGATTTAGGCATAGATAACTTTTGCAATGAGAATTGATTAGTTATACATCAGTGATTCATGTTTAAAACGGTTCTTAATCATTCCTGATTTCCTGCGTCATACATTCTTGGATTCAACCTGCGAACTACCCTGACTTAGCGCTTTTAGTCTTCTGGAACTTAGATTATCTTACAAAATCGTTTGCTTACTTTCATTCATTCATTCGTATTACATACATCATATCTTGCTTAGCTTAATCCGAATCTACATTCGATAGTGTAGTCTGCATTACTCTCTTGGGATTTCGATACCCCTTGTACTACAACTGCTTTTGCTGTGCACTTGCAGTAGTTTTATTTGGGTAAAACCTGAGCCCTATCAAGTTTTTGGCGCCGTTGCCGGGGAGTACTAGCTGCCTATCGATTTTTAGTATTAGGATTTTGTCTAAGTTTTTATTTGTTTACTGACTTTCAGCTACTTTTCTTTGTTCCTGTTTCAGGTGTATGCCTAATCGCAGAACCAGAAGCAACAAAGAGAAGGAGCTTGTGACTTTGTGCATCGACGAGCTTGCTAGGTTGGAGAGAACTAACAGGAAAGCTAAGAAGCAATCTACAATGGTCGCTCCACTTATCTTGGTTGAAGATGCAGAAGGTCACTTAGTTGACAGGGAAGGAAATAGGAGGAACGAAGAGGGGCAGAGAATTGATCAAGAGGGGAATGTCATTGTTGAACAGCAGGTTCAGTAAGTGGCTGAGAACGTGGGAGTCCCTGCTGCTGTCAATAACACTGCTGGGCGTTTTGTTCAGAGGACTCTAGGTGACTATAATAGACCTGACCGGTTCTATGCCAACAGAGCTGCAATCCGACCTCCTGCCTTCCAGATGAACGATTTTGAGGTTAAACCAATCTACTATCAGCTGGTTGGCCAGCATCCATTCCATGGTTTACCTCATGAGCATCCTATGGATCACATAGAGGGATTTGAGGACTTGGCTTCCAGTGTCAAAGCTAATGGGGTTAGCAATGACTTTCTGTTCTGCAAGCTTTTTCCTTACTCTCTTGAAGGAGAAGCTGCATATTGGCTGAAGCAACTGGAACCTGCTTCATTGACCACTTGGGAAGACACCAAGAATGCCTTTTTGAACAACTTCTATGATGATGCAAGATCAGAGGACATGAGGACGAAAATTGCATCATTTACACAAGGCCCTACTGAAGCTTTCAAGGCCTTTTGGATCAGGTTCAAGTCTTATCAAAGGGACTGTCCTCATCATGGTTTCAGTCAGGTGCAATTACTTGGGATTTTCTTCAGAGGCATTGACTGGAAATATCAGATGGCGCTAGATGCAGCAAGTGCAGAAAACTTCAACACCAACAGACCAGAAGAGGCGATCAGACTGATTGAGAACTTGGTCTGCAGCAACAGCACTAAAAATGCAGACTTTCAGAGGATGAAACAAGCTGGTGTAGCTGATGGAAATCAGATTGCTGAAGTTAAGGCTAAGTTGGATGATATGCACAGCCTTTTGGTGGGGAAGAAGTCGGTTCACTTCGCTGCAGAAGTGGAAACTTTCGAAGCTCCAGAGGAAGTTGAGCAGGAGGATGTAAATTTCATCAATTCTGGTGGTTTTCAGGGACAAAGGTATGGGAATCAACAGTGGAACAGAGGATACAGCAACAATAATCAGAAAAACGCCCTTACAGGAGGACAGAGCACGCCTGGTTTCACTCCTAGACCTCCATTCTAGAAGACAGAGTATCAGAAACCGTTCCAGAACAGTGGAAATTACAGAAACTATGGTTCTTCTTCCTATCAACCAGCACCTCTACAAGGGAATAAAATGGAAGCAATGTTAGAACAGATCTTGGAAGGACAACAGAAGCTTACAGTGGACTTTAATGGCAAGGTAGATTCGCTCTATCAGGATTTGAATGGAAAAATTGAGAGTCTGAACTCTCATATGAAGAAGCTTGATGTTCAAGTTGCCTAAACTGCAGGAGCTGTTCAGAGGCAAGAAGGATTTCTTCCAGGAAGAACTGATGCTAATCCCAAACACCATGTGAATGCCATCACATTGAGGAGTGGAAAGAACCTGCAACCAGTGTTGCAGAAGGATTTAACATCAAAGAATTTCGTGGGTATGGAAGAGTATGAAGATGAAGAAATATTTGCTGAAGAACCACGGGTGACGCTCGTCACCAATAATGGGTGTCGTTCGTCACCCATCGAGCACAACCCCGACCCCGACTCTTCACAAATTGGTGACGACCGTCACCAGATGGGTGACGCTCGTCACCCATATCCAGTGATCAATCCCAACTCGTCCAAATTGGGTGACGCTCGCCACCATTCCAGTGACGCTCGCCACCATTCCAGTGACGCTCGTCACCAGACACCACATGTTGCAGTTTCGCCTAAGACTTCAGATAATGCTAAGGAGACCGTGTATAAACCCAAGATACCCTATCCTAAGCATCCTAAAAAGTCTAAGCAAGAGCTTGAAGATGCAAGATGCAAGGCTATCATGGACAAGTTGCTAATAGAGATCCCATTAATAGATGCTGTAAGGATCACTCCTGTTATAAGGAGGTATGTGAAGAGGATGGTGACCAATAACTTGAGTCTTGAGGTTGGAGCTATGATGATCAACGAGCAGGTCAGTGCAGTGATTCAGAACAGAGTTCCAGAGAAGCTTTCAGACCCATGAAGTTTTGTTTTAGACTGCACTATCTTCAATGACAAGTTTGAGAGGTCATTGTGTGATCTTGGTTCTAGTGTGAACCTCATGCCTCATTCTGTTGCCAAGAGTTTGGGGATGACCGATTTTAAGGCTACAAGGATATCTCTTGTCCTAGCTGATAGATCAGTCAGAGTTCCTGAAGGAGTGATAGAGGATGTTCCTATCAAAATAGGAGATTGTATGATCCCTACTGATTTTATGGTTCTATAGTATGGAGAAGAGCCCAAAGACCCCTTGATTCTTGGCAGACCCTTCTTAGCTACTGCAGGAGCTATTATTGACATCAGGAAGGGTAGAATAGAGCTGGATGTTGGCGATTTAGTGATGAAATTCGAAATGGACAAGCTGATGAAGAGGCCAACCATAGATGGACAGACTTTTTATGTGGATGTTCTCACAAACATTGCTGATCAGATCTTCCATGAGATGAGTTCAGAGGATCCCTTGGAAAGGGCGTTGACCACTTCTACAGCTGAGTATGAGCATTTAGATGCTGCTGCAACAGGCTACACAAAGATGATGGATGCAACTGCACAAGTGATTCAACTGGTTGCACAGGATGAGTTTGTCTCCACATCTGCGAAAGCTGCCACAATGGGTGATTGGTCTGCAGCAAAAGCACCAAAAGTTGAGCTTAAACAGCTCCCTGCAGGGCTAAGGTACACATTTCTGGGAGAAAACTCCACCTATCCTGTTATTGTTAATGCTTCATTGAACAATGCAGAGCTCACCTTTTTGCTAAGTAAGCTGCGAAATTTTTGCAAAGCTCTTGGCTATTCTCTTAATGACATTTCAGGTATCTCCCCAGACTTGTGCATGTATAGGATACACTTGGAGGATGAGTCGAAATCATCAGTTGAGCACCAGAGGAGGCTGAATCCGAATTTGCAAGATGTGGTCAAGAAAGAGATCATGAAGTTGTTGCAGGCTGGTATCATCTATCCTATATCAGACAGTGCTTGGGTGAGTCCAGTGCACGTGGTGCCTAAGAATGACAAGGATGAGCTGATTCCAACCAGGACTGTGACAGGACACAGGATGTGCATAGACTACAGGAAACTGAATGCAGCAACAAGAAAGGATCATTTTCCTCTGCCTTTCATCAATCAGATGCTAGAGAGGCTGACGAATCACAAGTATTACTGCTTCCTTGATGGGTATTCAGGCTTCTTTCAGATCCCCATCCATCCAGATGCTCAGGAGAAGACCACTTTTACTTGTCCCTATGGCAATTTTGCATATCGTAGAATGCCTTTTGGGCTGTGTAATGCTCCTGCAACCTTCCAGAGATGCATGATGTCAATTTTCACAGACATGATAGAGAAGTTTATGGAGGTGTTCATGGATGACTTCTCTGTTTATGGGTCCTCTTTCAAGAACTGCTTGGATAATCTGTGTGCAGTTCTGCAGAGATGTGAAGAGAAGCACTTGGTTTTAAACTGGGAGAAGTGTCATTTCATGGTGCAGGATGGTATTGTACTTGGCCACAGAGTCTCAGGAGACGGTATAGAGATAGATAGGGCGAAAATTGAGGTGATGACAAGTCTGCAAGCACCTGATTCAGTCAAGGCAGTGAGAAGTTTTCTGGGTCATGCAGGCTTCTACAGAAGATTCATCAAGGATTTTAGCAAGATAGCACGCCCACTCACTGCTCTCCTCTGCAAGGATGTGAAGTTTGAGTTCACAGAAGAGTGCAAATCTGCTTTTGAACAGATCAAACAGGCTTTGGTTACAGCCCCTGTTGTGCAGTCTCCAGATTGGGACTTACCTTTTGAGGTAATGTGTGATGCCAGCGATTTTGCAATTGGAGCAATGCTAGGACAGAGGAAAGACAAGAAACTCCACGCCATCTACTATGCAAGTAGGACTTTGGATGATGCTCAGAAGAATTATGCAACAACTGAGAAAGAATTGTTAGCTGTTGTGTTTGCTTTTGAGAATTTCAGACAGTATCTTGTTGGCTCCAAGGTTGTGGTCCATACTGACCATTCAGCACTGAAGTACCTAATGCAGAAGAAAGATGCAAAACCAAGTCTGTTAAGATGGATCCTGCTGCTTCAGGAATTTGATATTGAAGTGAAGGACAAGAAAGGGGTTGAGAATGGAGTTGCTGACCATTTATCCCGGATTCAGGTCGAAGACAGTGTTCCAATCAATGATTTCTTGCCTGAAGAGAATGTTTACTTGGTGGAAACCAGAGAACAGGAGGAAAGTACTGAAAACCTGCAGTTTTCACGAAATTGCAGGGGAGTGACGAGCGACACCAGGAGGGTGACGCTCGTCACCAACCCAGTTCAGTCGCGACCAAAGTATACGAGAAAGGTGACGCCTGTCACCAATATTGGTGACGCCTGTCACCAATCTCAACACTTATCTGCGATTTGTGCAAGCTTGGGGATGGCTTTTGAAGAACATGTTTATGCTTTACATGATCCAAAGAGGCCCTGGTATGCTGATATTGCAAATTATCTTGCTGCAGAGGATGAACCACATGATTTTAAAGGCTATGCTAAGAAGAAGTTCTTGAGAGAACTTAGGAGATTTTATTGGGATGAGCCATACCTCTACAAGAATTGTGCTGATGGTATCTACAGAAGATGCATAGCAGAAGAAGAAGTCGAGGACGTCCTTTTTCACTGTCATGGATCAGAATATGCTGGACACTTTGCTACATTCAAGACTGTCTCTAAGGTATTGCAAGCTGGATTTTGGTGGCCTACTATGTTCAGAGACGCCCAAGCCATCATCACAAGCTGTGATACTTGTCAGAGAAGAGGAAAAATCAGCAGGAGACATGAGATGCCACAGAACTTCATTCTGGAAGTTGAAGTTTTTGATTGTTGGGGTATTGACTTCATGGGACTTTTTCCCTCATCTTATGGAAATAGATACATTCTGGTTGCGGTTGATTATGTATCTAAGTGGGTAGAGGCGTTGGCTACTCCTACTAATGATGCTGCAGTGGTTTTGAAGCTGTTTAAGACCATTATCTTTCCCAGATTTGGTGTCCCGCGGATTGTCATAAGTGATGGTGGTTCTCACTTTGTCAACAAGGTCTTTGATAAACTTTTGAAGAAGTATGGTGTACAGCACAGAGTGGCCACGCCCTATCATCCCCAAACAAGTGGACAGGTCGAGGTTTCCAACAGGCAGATCAAGCAGATTCTGGAAAAGACAGTTGGGAAGACAAGGAAAGATTGGTCTGCAAAGCTGGATGATGCATTATGGGCCTACAGGACTGCATACAAAACGCCACTTGGGACCACTCCATTCCATCTTCTCTATGGCAAGGCGTGCCATCTACCAGTAGAGTTGGAATTCAAAGCAGAATGGGCCATCAAGAAGCTGAACTTCGATCTGAAGCCTGCTGTAGAAAGGCGTTTGATTCAGCTCAATGAACTGGATGAGATCAGATATATGGCCTATGAAAACTCCAAATTATACAAGGAAAGGACAAAGGCATATCATGATAAAAAAATCATCCCCAGGCATTTCGAGCCCAATGACCAGGTATTACTCTACAACTCTCGCTTACAGCTTTTTCTGGTAAATTGCATTCTCGATGGTCAAGTCCTTTCACTGTCAAAGAAGCTCGCCCACATGGTGCAATTGTCCTGATTAACTCCAAAGGCGAGGAGTTCACTGTCAATGGATAAAAGGTGAAGCACTACTGGGCACAAGCAGAGATTCCAGCAGGACACATTGTGTCTCTGGATCAGGCACCAGCTGCCTAAACAGCCAACCAAAGTCAAGCTAATGACTTTAAACAAGCGCTTAGTGGGAGGCAACCCACTTGTAAGTTGTAGATATAACACTTAGTTATTATTTTCGTGCTTAGGATTAGTAATTAGATTAATATTCAGTTAAAAAAAAAAAAAGGTGGTGACGATCGTCACCCTTATGGTGACGCTCGTCACCCGTCGAAGTCGGGCACGATTATTAGTTTTCTCTCTTCTTCTTCCTCGGGGATAATTGTTTAAACTATCAAATACTTAGAATTTTCAGAGATTCATAACTTTTGATTTTATAAACCACATTGAGTGATTCAAGAGTCTAATCCGTGCAGATTTTGCTCCTCTTTCTGAATATCCACTCAGTTTTTAAGATCTGCAAGGTATGTGTTCGGAATCCCCAATTTTCAGTCCGCCATAGGTTTGGTAAAATCCGATTTTTGACTTGATTGGCTTGATTTAACTGTTGAATCATGGTTAGTTAGGCTGTATTAGAGGAATGGAACCATCTATGTGAGCTTTTATCGGTTTATTTGCATGTTTTGAATTTTCGAGTTCATGATGAAAATTGCAAAAATCTGGAAATTTTGGGTGATTTGGGTTGAACTGAAGATTGAATTGTGTTCCTTGTAGTGCTGTAGTTGATCGCCATCAGTTATTTCAGATTGATTGGTTGATTTTTCGAACTTTGAAAAATTTACTAATTTTTGTGATGTTTTTGGTCGATTTTGCTCTTCAATTTTCAGATGCCTCGTCAGGAGAAACGACCAAGGCAAAGCTCGTCTTCAAGCACTGCAACAGGGTCTACGGATTCCTTCAGTCAACACCCGGTTTGCAGGCCCCCTTGGCCCTAACGAGAAGATCGGAAAATAGCCTCAAGAGTGGCTTGGGCAGGGACTCCGAAGCAGGAAGTGTCCCGAGACACTTGTGTATTCCGTGATATTCAGGAAGAGTAGGATGAATATGACACGCTGTTCTACAATGCGTGGCTGGGAGTTAAGATTATCCCCACTCGGTTCGCGGATTCTGCTGTTCTGCAGAAGATGGGGATCTTCGAGGAGGTTGTTCAGATTCTAGAGCGTATTGGGATGGGGACTATGCCGTTCCAGCAGTATGATCTGTACCCAGATTTGGTACGCCAGTTTCTCTCTACAGTTCGCGTCTACTACGCGAATGAGCTGGCGAAGTGTGCGCAGGAAGGCACGATGACGTTTCTGATCCGAGGAGTTCGATACCGGATCAGTCTGATGGAGCTTTGTGGGATCTATGGCTTCTCTGACCATCCCACAGGCGTTCTCCTTCCCTCTCAGTGGACCCATATGTGGACATTCTGGTCCAAGTTCGGGAATGGAGTCTATGACAGCAAGACTAGCACGTAGACGGAGGTTCGACATCCGGTTTTGAGGTACATTCTGCGCCTCTTTGGTCACACCATTTTGTGCAAGTCTGTGCCCAGCAAGACTCGAGTCAGTGAGCTGATTCTCCTCTACTACGGACTTTATGAGATGCTGGATGATTCGATACCTGTTGATAGCATGGTTCGCGCCAACTTAGGCGCTGTTTTCACTGAGCATCTGGTCTCCTTGAAGACCAAGCCATTCACCAGTCCAGGGGAGAAGACTGAGAGTGTTGGCAGCCTGCTGACACCGATCTTCCACCATTTCCAGATCGATGTCACACCTTGCAGTCTGCGCAGTGACAGATCACTTATGGATGACCAGTATCTGCGCCATGTCACTTGGATGAAGATTGGAGTTGTCTGGACTTTCACTACCACTTCTGGAAAGTATGTTGGCATTAAATTGCCACAGAGAGCCTTCACTACTATTCAGGGAGATCCACGCCAGCTATTCTTCATGCCAGCACAGACTCTTCTGCGCCCCTTGACTCTGCGCCCTGTTAGAGCTGCTACAGCTGGCGCCTCTGCTTCTACTGCCGCTGCTGCTGATGCTGGACCTTCTACACGCCAGAGTGGTTCTTCTACTGCTTTCAGGCGTCCTCCACGACCACAGACACCCATGGATATGGCTGCTTTTCATGAGTATGTCATTGACAGCTTTGAGGGACTCTGGGATGCTGTTGCTACACTTAGCAACTGTGGTTGTGTCCGCCCCCATTACACCATTGAGCCTTGCGAGGATGAGGATTGAGGCTTCACTATCTGGTTACTTGTTCCTTTTTCCCTTTTATTTTTTCTTGCTCTTGAGTCATTTTTATGTTTTCTTTGAGTCAGTTGTCAGTTTCTTTGATGATGTTTTGTGAGATTGTTGAACCAGGTTATTTTTGCTATGTTCGGATGTTGTTAATTATGTGTTTGAATGCTCAAAAAGTCTAACTTTCGAGTGCATATGCAAACACTTCATTAATTAACATCTGACAAAAGAATTGGGCAATACATGTCGTGGTGACGCTCGTCACCCGACCCCACGCGAGGTAACACTTTTCTGACTTGGTTTTTCGACTTCTCATTCATTTTTCTGACCAACTCTTGGCTTAATAACACTGGAGACAGTGTTGTTTAAGTCTGGGGGAGGTGGTTACTGACGTTGTGTGCTTTGTGTCATGTCTATAGAGTCTTACAGTTGAGTCAAAAACCTGTTTTAGAGAGTCAAAATTTTGAAACTGTCAGTTTTTCTTGGAACTAACCATAGGACGTTTTTGCTGATAAGAACCATTGCCACAGTAGTTGATTACAAGTCTCACTAAGTTGAAAGTCATAGGTAGATCAGTCTAGCAATGAAGGTTTAGGTTCTTAGAGAATCTGAAAAATTTGCTGTTAGCTCCACCTTAATGAACCTTAAACTTCTTGTCTTGGTGATTGATTCTTATTGATCTTGATTCTCTCTTTCAGCACTGACAATAAGGTTAAAATGCAGTCTCTCTTTGATCTTCCCTGATGTAGTTTTTAAACGATTAAGTCCAAAGAATGGTGCATTCATGACCCTGTCTCCTCACAAGGAACAACAGTAGTGAACACATTCAAGAATCTGTCTCCTCACAAGGAACACAAGTATTGAGTAGCACCATATCTTAGACTGTAAAAGTTGAGAAAAAAAGAAGTGAAAAATCGAAAATATCCAAAGAAAGAGATCAAGAGAAGAGAAAATAGGAGAGCTGTGTTGAGATCTATTTGTTCAGTTGCTAGGAAGGGAAAAGAATCTGTAAAGTGATTGAGATGATAGAACCTTGATGAGATATCACACTTAGATAAAAATAAGGAGTTGACAGTAGAAATTTTGGATTTCTTGAAGGGATTTGGACTGGACTTGAGAGATTTGCTAAGCTTGTGATGATTATACTGAAATTTGATCTTGTGTTGACTCTGTAGTATGTGGATTCGAAAGCTCTAACTAGTATGGTGTTCCTGATGACTGACTGACTGTTTCTTGTTTTCAAACCTCGACCCTGTACTCTATCTGATGTTTGCTTGAGGGCAAGCAAAAGCTAAGTCTGGGGGAGTTGCTATATCATGGTTTTTATGGTTTTTAACCATGATATAAGTCCTTTTTATTGAGTCTTTTTGGTCTTTTTAGAGTCCTAGTAGAGTCTTTGCAGGTTATAGCATGTATGGAGCATAATTGGAGATTTTGGAACCTTTTGAAGCATTCTGGGTTGAAGCCACGAAGTACCAAGCTCGAAGCAGAAAGTATCACATATGGTGACGCTCGTCACCACCTTTGGTGACGCTCGTCACCCATCAAGGAAGGAGCGTGGCTGTTTTATTAAAAGTATGAAGAAGATTTGCAGAATTGGCCCAGAAGTTCCTTTATTTACATGAAGACCCCAGATCGTGTTTAGCCTCTATTTATTAGGTTTTTCAGCCATTGTTGGCTATTATCTTAGTTTTTGAGAATTCAGAGAGCTTAGAGAGAGATTTATTCAGAGCTTTTTGGGGAGACAAATCATGTACTCTTTTGAGAAGATTTCGAACCCCCTTTATTTCTTACTCTTTCTCTTAATGCAATTTTATTCAGTTATGTTTTGTGATCTCATAATCATATCTGAGTAATCTGCAAGTTAAGTTAGGGTTTTTCAAAGGTTGATGAAAAGATTGTAGAATTGCTATATGTTAGGAATATCTTATGGTTTTTCATCTCTGCTTGCTTTAAAATCGAATTTCTGAGACACATCATCTAGGAACCCGAAAATCTTAGGTTGTTAAATATATGTGAGAGAATTATTCATAACCTGAACTAGTATTTGATGAGCAAAGCAACTAAGTGCAAAGAGATTTGGCTTATGAGTTTTGTAAACAATTTAATCTGATCATTCCTGCATGCTTAGGTTGTTAGAGTTTGCAAAGAGATTTGAAACTCTGTGATTTAGGCATAGATAACTTTTGCAATGAGAATTGATTAGTTATACATCAGTGATTCATGTTTAAAACGGTTTTTAATCATTCCTGATTTCCTGCGTCATACATTCTTGGATTCAACCTACGAACTACCCTGACTTAGCGCTTTTAGTCTTCTGGAACTTAGATTATCTTACAAAATTGTTTGCTTACTTTCATTCATTCATTCGCATTACATACATCATATCTTGCTTAGCTTAATCCGAATCTACATTCGATAGTGTAGTCTGCATTACTCTCTTGGGATTTCGATACCCCTTGTACTACAACTGCTTTTGCTGTGCACTTGCAGTAGTTTTATTTGGGTAAAACCTGAGCCCTATCAACGACCTGATAACAATCAGAACAGACGTCCTGATAATGATCGCCCACCTACAAAGAGCGAAGGAAAGAAGGTGAAACAAGATCGAGAGGACGACCACACACCCCCCAACCTCACTGCGGCGACGAATCAATATGATCATTGGTGGACTTCTCTCTTGCACGGATTCAATCAACTCGATCAAACGACATGAGCGTAAGGCTGCAAATCCACCACAAGACGCCATGCCACTATTCCAGGACGACATCCCAATCACTTTCACCAAGAAAGACACGCATGGTCTAGATTTACCTCACAATGATCCCCTCGTTATCTCACTTCGGCTCGGCAAGCATGACGTCTCCCAGATCTTAATCGACACGGCCAGCTTTGTCGATCTGATATTTATAGACACCCTACGAAAGATGAGCATCGCTGAAGTAAAAATCAAAATCGCGCCTTCACCACTCACAGGCTTCTCTAGCGACTTTGTCTCGACTATCGGTACCATCACGTTACCCGTTACAGTCAGCCGAAAGACCGTGATGGTAAAATTTGAGGTTATCGACCGACCTACGATCTACAAGGCTATCTTGGGCATGCCTTGGCCAAACACTATGCGAGCTGTTCCGTCCTCTTATCACCAATGTATCCAAATGCCGATCAGAGGCAGTTTCTTCACCATATGCGGTAATCAGACAGTCTCTCGACATTGCTACATAGACAAACAACACGCTCGTAACGCCTCCACTTTCATCATCGGTAATGGTCACGATTTTTACCAACGGATTGTTCATCACGAGAGAACAAAGAGCGACCTTGTTACTCAGGTCAGCATCGACAACGGTTATCCTGAACGTTGTGTTGGCATCGGCACAGAACTACTACCAAGAATACAGGACGAACTACTTACTTTCCTTCGGGAAAACATCAGCACATTAGCATGGCCAATGGCCGATATGAAAGGCATTAGTCCTGAAATCACCGACCACGAACTACATGTTGACCCTACTTTTAAGCCGATCAAACAGAAGCGAAAAAGCTAGGACCCGAGCGAGCACATGCCGTCCACGACGTAGTGGACAAACTACTAAAAGCCTGATCGATTACTGAGGTGAAGTATCCAGATTGGCTAGCCAACCCAGTGGTGATCAAGAAAAAGAACGGAAAATGGCAGGTTTGCGTCGATTTCACCGACTTCAACAAGGCCTGTCCCAAAGACAGTTTTCCACATCCTCGTATCGATCAGCTAGGCGAAGCAACTGCAGGCAACAAACTCGTTTCGTTTATGGATGTCTTTTCTGGTTACAATCAGATTCTCATGAATCCAGATGACTGTGAGGAGACAGCATTCATCACTGAACGAGGCACCTATTGCTACAAGGTGATGCCTTTCGGCTTAAAAAACGCATGAGCTAGTTACCAGCGCCTAGTCAACAGGATGTTTGCCGATCAACTTGGCAAGATGATGGAGGTCTATATAGACGATATGCTCGTCAAATTGATACAAAGATTTTTGAGGTCTTGATTCAATCACACAAGCTTGTACTAGTCAGTTGTAGTATAGCATAGGGTTTTTATCAATCAAAGTGGGTTATAGTTGAAAACAGAAGAGCTGATAGTAAAAATCTCTAAGTTAAGCAAGCAGAAAAGTGTTTTTGTTGCCTAAGCAACCAACCTAATATCCTAATATGATCAAGCGGCAAAGAGAGTAAAGACAAAGGCTGTTTCTAATATCCTAAAACTAAGCAAGCAAAACAGAGCAAAACAGAGCAAATCCGAGATTCAAATAAAAGAAAAGCAAGTTCCTAGATGTGGTTATTGACTTTGGGGAATTTATAGACTAACTAAGGCTGTTTCAAACTACATTGATCAAGCAAACAAGCAAGCAATGGTGATTCCTAGACATATAGTTCACAATCAAGCAAGCTGGATCCAATCTCTTGTAAAATAGCCCTTTGCAAAACATCTTAACAAGAACTAACTCTCATTAATGCTGAAACATTAAGCAAGCATTGATAAACAACTCTATTTCAGTCAAGATGCTCCTCAAACAGTCAATCTCTTGAGCCAAGGCCAGCAAATCCTCTATTAAACAAGATCAGCATTTCATCAAACACTTGGTGGGCATAAGAGAAAGCTAACAACCTAGATAAGTGTGATCCAGACAAATCTAGCATTAATAACAGATTAATAGAGAGGAACCCGTAAACTGAAGCACTAAACAAGCCTTAATCAAGTCTCAAATCCCCCTAATCTACCACATCTAGAAACTCTAAGCAAACTACTCACTAATACTCATGTTTAACACCAAATCACAAGGGGAAAGGATGTTAATCATGATTAGAAGAGAGAATAAAGAAAGATTAAAGGCAAATACTCAAATATATTAAATAAAGCAAAGGATTTGTCTTACAAACTTAAAGAAAATGCTTAAGAACAGTAATTTGACAAGACTTGTCGAAAATCTAGAAAAAGAGGCTATTTATAGCTTAGAGAAGGAAGCCCTAGAGTAATGGCAAAAGTGTAAATAAAACAGGTTCGGACTGGGTTTACATCGGTCATAAGTGATTGATGCTAGTGATCGATGTAAATCCCATCGGTCTGGGTAGTGATCGATGTGGTGACCAAAATTCATCCGGAGCATTTGTGTTGATCACTTCTGATCGATGCTGTTGATCGATTTGCTCGTATCGGTCACCTGATGAACGATGCATTCTGACCAAAAATCTGGTATCGGTCACCCCTTTGATCGATGTTCTCCGTGCTCTGACCGAAAACCTTTGCAGAGATTGTCTGCTTTGATCCCTTTTGCTCCATTTGATCCAGCTAGCATCCTGAATCATCCCCAAAGCTCCTCCAAGCTCCTTTTAGCTCCAAAAGCACCTAAAAACATCCAAAATGCAAGAAAAATGCAAACTATATCCTAAATGCAACCTAAGTCTAAAAGGAGAAGAAAATGGGACAAAACTAAGGGAAAACATGCAAAAGAGAACCAAAACATGTACTAAATGCAGTCCTAAATGGTGTAAATACAAGAGATATCAACACCCCCACACTTGCCTTTTGCTTGTCCTCAAGCAAATAAGAACAAATGGGAGAGTGAGGTTTGAAGGTGGGCATTCAGATTCCAAAAGTGCAAAGGCAAAGAGATGGTATCAATGCTTAAGTGCCTAGTTGTAGGATGCAAACATAATCAGCTATACTTTAAAGAACCTAGCCATGCTCATCATGTTTCAAAATGATCTCAAATCCCAACTTAGGCAAATGCTCAAATCAACCAACTCTTTAACATTCAATTAAGATCAGAACCATGAATCATGCTTATGCAAATCAAGTGAACACATTTGGTTGAAAAGGGTAAGGTTATGAGATAAAAATGATCTCATTTTAGCAAAGGGCTAGTAAACATAAGGGATCACTCAGTGAAAAGGATTTCATCTTAGGCAAAATGCTAAAGGTAAAAGCACATTTATGCATGCAAATCAAAGCTCCCTTCTACACAAAGATGAATCATAAGCATTTCTAAACCCAAAAGTGAACCCCTAAGTCTACCCTTTCCTAAACTCTACCCTTTACCCTTCTTCATGGCTGGGGAAACTTCTTCTTTTTGCTTGTGTGGCTGCTTCTTTTGGTTGGGACTTGCTCTTCTTTGTTGTATTGGCACCTTCATCACCTTTGGTGGATTGCTCCTGGTCTGATTTTTCTTCTTTGGACCTTTCTGAGCTTTTTTGCTGGCGCCTTTCTTCTTTATACTTAGAGCTTTTTCTTCTCTTTACTTAACCACAATTCTAGACTGTTTCCCCTTTTTTACCATTTTAAATCTTTTTCTTTTCTTTCAAAACATATATACATGAAGTTCAAACCACTTACACTACCCTTTTAAACCCAAAACTCCTATTCTAGAATCAAGCTCAAGATGCAAGCTGATATCTACAAGAGAGCTAATCATTGCCAGCCTTATTCCTAACACTTTTTGCCAAGACAAAATCGAAAATGCAATGCAAAGTCCTCACAGCTCTCACAATAGTGTTTAGGCTCAAAAGGAGGTTTTGGTTAAGGGTGTGGATGTAACTGTCCCATAAGTATGAGGATCAGCTATTTGGATCAATAAGAGTGGTAGAAAGAAAAAAGATGATCCAAATATGTATATGGTAGCCATGAATTCACTTTTCAATGCATAAGACATGATAGTTAAAAGTCCAAATTAAAGTTCAAGTTGATAGAGTTGATTTTCAGAGAACAAGTGCTTTCAGAATGAGATGAGAAGGTCAAATCTAGCAATCTAAGCATGGTTCAGCCTTAACTTCCAGAAATCATATGATGCATCAAACAGCTAGCCACTTAAACACTGAAATCATCTCTAAACACTAAGCACTTTACAAGGAAAACTCATCATAATGCCCTATGCAAATGCAATGCAACCTATATGTCAACACTAGACTCAATCATAGAAGAATGAAATGCAACTACATGCTTTCTTTTTGGTTTGCAAGAATGCAAAAATTTTCAAATTTTTCGATTTTTTGTGTTTTTCTAGGCCTTACATGAATGCATGATATGCATGAGACTCAAAGTGAAAGAAAAAGAAAAACTAAGAAATCAAAACACAAAGTCAAACCCCAAATCTCTCCCCCACACTTAAATTACACAGTCTCTTGTGTAATGAAAACAATGAGAGAGAGAAGCACAAAATATAATACAAAACTGAAGAAGATGCAATGGTATAAACAGTGGAGAGGATGTGGTAGTTGGTTCAGTGGTAGGAGTGGTGGGATGATCCAGAGGTCTGAGGAGACTTGCTAGCTCTCCTCTTGTTTCTCCTCTTATAAACCTTGGTAGAATGCTATGCTTCTTGAGGTGGTTGAACCCAACTTGACCATAACTGCTCAGCTTGAGAAGAGTTCCCTTGTTGACCCCATTTCCATGTCTCCTGAACTTCAGAGGGAGTGGGAGTTGGTTCCCAATCTGATGGTACATGGGTACTTGGCTCATAAGATGAAGCTCTTGGTTGTGCCCATGTCCCCCATTGATCACTTGGCTGTGCACGGAAAGAGTGTCTTCCATAGGGGTTCCAAACAGCTTCCTCTTCTTCAGTTGGCTCAGCTTATTGTAGATGCTCTTCTTGATCAGGAGTGTGCTCATGAGTATGGCCTTGGTGGGAAGTTCTTGCTGATGTAGCCTTGTCTTTCTTGAACTTCCTCTTAACCATTTTCACCAATCCTTTAATGGCTTTGTCTTGCCATTTACACCATTTCTGGAGGGCATTGATGTGCTCATGAGCAACCTTCAAAGAGCCTCCTTGGATGGGTGCTACATAGGGTTTGAAGTGGAACTGCCTTGAACTGTAGCTCAACACTTCTTCTTCTTCAAGCTCATCTTCTTCATAAGTTCTTTCTTGGCCTTCAGCGCCAGCAGCAGCATCTTCTTGGTGATCTTCTTCATATTCTTCTTCAATCTCTTCAGTTTCTGCTTCCTCACTGTCTTGTTCTCTCTCTCCAGGGATAGGGCCGCCTTTGTGAAGGAGGTGAGCCTTGGGTTAGGGAGAAGGACTCTTACTGGCTCTTGGTGATCATTGAGGAATAGGTAGACATGCCTTTCTTGAACACTCTTCTCAAGGAAATGGCTTCTCTTCAGATAGTCCATGTCTATCCAGGAAGAGCTTAGAGCATCTTCGGCATGCTCCTCGAGATTCACATCACAGGCCATGAGTATGGCTGTCACAATTCCTCCAATGTGAAGCTGTGGATTCCTCTCCCTTTTTCCTTTGTTAATAACCCAGCTCTGATAGGTTAGCAGCTGCTCCATCAACAGTCTTACAAAGCAATGGAATTTGCTTGGTGGACCAATAGGTGTTGCATTTTCGTTGGTGTCCACACTGGTATACAATCCGTTGTAGAGGAAGTCTCTCTCCTTGCCAGTTAGGTGTGAGGTTTCAAAGCGCCTTGTGTGCATATCTATCTGCAGGATGCTTCAAGTGTTGGTTCCTTGTAATTCCAGCTCTGAATTCCCCAACTCCAATCATTTCCCATAGCTTTGTGTACTGTGATTCATGGATTGATAACTTCTTTCCTCTTTGAAAATAAGTGCTTAGCCCCAGCGCCTTAGAGAGTTCTTCGAAGGTGAGTGTAAACCGCTGTTTCCCAAGCTTGAAGGAGATCCATCCATCATGGTCAAAGAGCTCACTCATCTCATAGTTGACCACCTTGAGAGTGGAGAGAAACTGATGAGTGAAGCGCTAATAAGAGGGAAGAGGCTGTAACAGTTGTGTAAGCCCCATGTGCTCAAAAAGGCAAATGCAGTCTTCATAGATCCCTAGCTCCTTCATTGTGGTGGGGCATGGGTATCTTGTTGACTTGAAGGTGCATTGATGCCTCCATGAGTTCCCTAGTATTGTATTTCCTGGATAGTGTGTCCTCCTCAGCAGCTTTTCCCTTGCCTCTCTGCTTGGCGCCTTTATCTCCAACTGGCCTCTTTCCAGCGGCCTTGGATGAAGTCTCAGCAGCAGCGCCTTTTCCCTTATCTTTCTTAGCTCTTGGTGAAGTGGTTGCTCCTTCCTGTAGTGCCTTTCCCTTTTTCCCTGTAGCTATGTTTGTTCTCCCCATGGTACCTTCAAAAGTAAAGCTTGAAAACAGAGAAAGTGAAAGAACAAAAGCTAAAGAACCATATAATTGAAAGCTTTTAAAAAAAAAACTCTCTAGGCTAAAGTAATCTTAACAAGTCTTAGCAACAAAATTTAACTTCTATAAAGCTAGAGGAAATCAAAAGCTAACAGTTTAGATAAGCTAGAATGCACAAAGAATAAGCAGTTATGCATGTGAATCTAGCAAAATGGTTCCTAGGCAAAAGAGATGATGATCATGCAAAGGGATGATAATTAAGCAAGTAATAAGATAGATGAACAGTAAACAAAGCTTAAACATCTAACTTGCTTATCATAAATAACCCCACATTGCAAAACCAAAACATAACACTTAAAACTAATCAAAACTCGCTCTTAAAGACATATACTAAGCGATTTTGAACACATGCATAGATTAAGAGAAAATAAAAAATAGTTTAGGAAGAAAACCTTTGTGGATCTTCTAAGCACTTAGAGAAAGCAAATATAAGAGAGAGAACTAAGAATTTCGAGCTTTAGGTGAGAGAACTAGTGAATTGAAGTGTAAAGAGAAGTGAAGGAGATTGTTGGTTTAAATAGAGAGAAAAATGGGGAGCCAAAGGAATTAATGGTTGGTGATGGAACCAAAGGAATCAAAAGAGTGGGGGACAAGAACAAAAGTGCTCAGAAGCTGTGAAAGAGGTCAGGAAGAATCCAATGTGTAAATTTAAACACCCATGGCTCCAAACCAAAGGAGGGAAAAATTTTTGAAAGATGAAGTACTTACCTCGGGTGGAACATCGATGTTCCTCCTGGGGATCACATCGGTCATCACATGATCGATGTTGTTGACAGAAATTCATCCGCTGGGTTTATATCGGTCAGTGTATGATCGATGTTGGTGATCGATATGTTTCTGAGAATCACATCGATCACCAACTGATCGATACACTTGACCAAAATTAGTCCGGCGGGTTTATATCGATCAAGCTTGATCGATGTGAATGACCGAAATGTATTCCCCTTTCAAACTTCCTTTCATATCGGTCACAAGTAATCGATATGTTGACTGGTGTAGACTGGCTCCACTGACATCGATCAAATATGATCGATATTTATGACCGAAATGTGTGTATCGGTCTTGTCATGACCGATACACTTGATCGATGTCAGCCAGAAAACACCTGTTCTTTGTCCCTTTCAGACTTTCTCAACCCCCAATTCGAAATCCTGCTTCTATACACTATAACAAAGCATAAAAGAGAAACTAAAAAGCATAATATATACAAAAGGATACCATGGGACTACCTCCCAAGTGTTCTTGTTTAAAGTCACTAAGCTTGACTTTGATTACCTCTTTTAGTTGAGGTGAGGAGAAGGAGTCTTGGAACTCCTTGGTGGTGGCTTGCTCCTTTTGACTCTGGCAGAGGCTCCATTCATCCTGATCTTGGCAAAAGGCATAGTCTTCCCCTCTTGCTGAAGCTTGAAGCTAAACTCTCCCCTTTTAGAGACACTTGGTTGCAAAACCACCTCTCCCTTGTTAGTAACCAGCTTAATATCATTCAGATTCTTGTAACTACCCACTTCAAGGACCTCCTTTTCAGTGGTGTCTTCAAACAACTTTGGCAAACATCAGCCATCAAAACTCTCCCCTTGGTAGCTTTCAAACTCTGGCCAATGTTTCCCAAGCTGCTTCAGCTTCTTGATGTCCATTGAGAAGGCTTGCTCATTCTCCAGCTTATTCCCCTTGGAGTCAAAGCTTAGAACCTTCTTCCTAGTCAGTCTCAGCTCAATTGTGCACTCCTTGGCATCAAAAACTGCTCCAGCTGAGGCTAAGAAAGGTCTTCCTAGGATGATAGCATTCTTTATATGGCCTTCCACATCAAGCACCAAGAAATCAGTGGGGATGGTTACTCCTTCAATCATCATTGGTACATCCTTGAGGCTCCCAAGTAGTGTCTTCACTGTCCCATCAGCTATAGTAAGGGACACATTACTCTCTTGAAGTTGAGTGTAACCAAGAGCTTTAGCAGTATAGGATGGGAGAAGGTTGATACTTGCTCCAAGATCACAAAGACAGCTTTTGAAAGTCTGCCCCTTAAGCTCACATGGGAGAGTAAAACATCCTGGATCTCCAAGCTTCTTGATAGTGAGCTCCTTAACCTCAGGTGTTCCAGCCTTTACTCCTAGCTTCTCAAGCTCTTCTTGGCCATTCAAACCCCTCAATTCCATTTGAGCAGCATAGAGGGTTTCATATTTCTGCACTAGTTGTTCCTTGAATCTTCCTGGAAAAGGGATGGTTGGTTGGTAGACAGGAAGGACAGAAGCTTGAGCCTTTTCTTTATCATCAGCAGCTTCTATCAAGTAGTCCTTTGTGTTGTCAACAACTTCATGTGGCGCCCACCACTCTTCTTCATCTGAGTTTTCTCCATCTCCAAAGGGTTCTTCTTCTAGGTCAGTTTCAACTTCTAAAAACTCTTCCCCCCATCCCGGTTCAGTGTCCTCAGTGAAAAAGTAGAGGAACTCTTCAATGATAGCTTCCTCTTCAGCTGAGAAGCTTTCTTCTTCTAAGACTATGGCATTGCAGAACTCCTTTGGGTTAGCTTCTGGTTTTCTAGGAAATTGTCCTTGAGGCTTGGGACCAGCTATGCCTTTGTTGATCTCCAGTGTTTTGACTCTTGCAGTCAACCCTTCAAACTTGTTGGTGAGCTCTACATGTACTGAATCAATTTTGTTGTGGACCTCTGCAAACTTCTTGTTCATTTCCAAAGTTGTTGTAACTTGAGTGTTGATCATCTGTTGCATGAGAGTTTTGAGTTCAGTGTTTTGAGAGCTGGAGGAAGCTTGTCGTTGAGCCTGAGCATTGAATCCTGGAGGGTTGTAGGGCGCTCTAGGTTGGTAGTTGTTGTTCCTTTGCTGAAAGCCTTGATTGTTGTATGGAACAAAAGGTCAGGGCCGCTTGCTGTTGCTGTTGAGGGTAAACCTGATCTTGTGGGTTGGCAACATTGTTGCTCCTGTAAGACAAGTTTGGACTGGGTCTGTAGTTCCCATAGTTGTTGTAACCACCCTGATTGCCCAAGTAGTTCATCTCCTCAACTTGGCATTGTTCCTGATAATCAAGCTGAACCATGTCTCCCACAAAGTGAACCTCTTTCTTTTCCCTTAGCAACAAATCCAGCTTCTCATGTAGAGACTTGATTTCTTTCCTGCTAGACTCTAACTCATCCTTTGCACTTCTTGGAGCTCTGTCAAATTCCTCATTGTAGTTTCCATCAGACTGAGCCAAATTCTCTACCAGCTCCAAGCCTTCATCCACATCTTTTGATAGGAAGTTCCCATTTGATGCAGTGTCTAAAAGCATTCTTATCTTAGGCAAGGCTCCTCTGTAGAGAGTGGAGAGCAAAGAGGCTTGTGAGAAGCCATGATGAGGGCATTGAAGTGTGTAGCCCTTGAATCTTTCCCAAGCTTCACCAAAACTTTCATTCTTCCTCTGTGCAAACCCTGAAATCCCATTCCTTATTCTTGCAGTTCTTCAAGTGGAGAAGAACTTTGCTAGATACATCTGTCATTGCTGCTCGATACAGCTTATCTCGGGGAAGGAGCAATCCGTACACATAGCAGGTTGCACGATGGAGATCACATCAAGGTGTAGCATTGAACAAAACACCAAGAGCCCCAGTCCGTACACCGAGGAGCGTGGACCGTACATCAACCAAAATGCACGATGGAGATCACATCGAGGTGTAGCATCGAGCAAAACACCAAAAGCCTTGCTCGATGTGATCACCAATTCGTACATCGAGGAGCTACAGCCTGTACATCGACGAGATTGCTCGATGAAGCCATACCAAGGAGTAGCATCGAGCAAAACATTCAAGGTCCTGCTCGATATGGTTGCTATCAGCCAATTTTTTGCACTTAGTTTGACATTATGTTTAGATTCTGGCCAAATCTAGGCATGCGATTATTTTTTCAGCATATTGACCATTGAAATATTTCTTATTAGACTAGTAATGGTGAATCTGATGCATTTTCATAGTTTGGTGGAGAGAGAATGATGTTTTTGCTCCATATGCTTGAATTTGCTTTAATCGCTGCTTGTTACTATGGAAATTTTAGTTTTAACTGTATATTTCTTTTTGAGCTGAAGCGTTTTGCTAAATTTGACTCTGTTTATTGGTAATCAATGTGAATTTTACAGAATTTTCCAGTGCCTGCTTGAATTTTGGGAGAGCTAGGAATCAAGACTGAAGTGGATGAGTTGTTGAGCAACATCGGATTGGAGAAATTTGCTAGTCTTAGCTATCCAACTTACAAGCAAATTTCTTGTGAGTTCCTTGCAAGCTTCAAAGTCTACTTCTACAAGTTTGATGAAGAATATGATGAAGGAGAAGAAGACTTTGGCAATGGATTCATCAAGTTCAGAGCCAACAAAGCATGGTACACCATGGGGTTCACTCATCTTGAAGAAATTTTTGGATTTGATCAAGGCTCGAAAGCACAAAACATGCGCTTCAACCATGATGAGCTAAGGCATGTATGGGAGGAGATAGCGAATGATGCTTATAGAGCTGGTCATCTGAAGAGTGCTAGCATCCGCCATCCAGCTATCAGATATGTTCATAGAGTCCTCACCAGCACACTCTTTTACGGAAAATAGCAAAGTATGGGCAAAGAAGAAGAGATCGGATTGCTTGTGAATGGCTTGAAGAACATAATGGTTGAAACAAGGCATGGGAAGATCCAAGGAAAGTGCTTAGGAGTTGGTCTTGTGACAATCCTAATGAAGCAATTTCTAGCCTGCCAACAATGGGCTTTCAACACTAGAGACAAGAAGCCAAAGATAGCCATTGGAGGCGTGATCACTCCTATCTTGCTTGGGGTGCTGGAGTTGAGCTTGGCACACCAGATGTTACAATGATCTTCCTAGATGTTCCTTATCTCAGTAAGATCAGATACATTTCAGGAGCTGTTAAGACAGGATTTGGCTATCAGTTTGAGCTAGAAAACAGGAAGAGAAAGATCATCTTGCCCATGCAGCACGTCATCCCCTATGAGAACATCTGATTCATGCAACCAGAAGATGAGCTTTATGCCCCAAGGACCGACCCACCATTGATGAGGCCAAGCAAAGTGAAGAACATGAGCACCATCAGAGACTCAGATGTGGAAGAAGACATTGAATAGCAGAATCAAGAACAAAAGGTTCAGCATCAAGGGATGGAGGAGGATGAACATGAAGACTATGATAGCTGCCCTTGTGCATTTGACCCTTATGATATGATCTGCATATTTGAAGCTTCAAAGGCTGCACTGGAGCACATTAGGCTTCTTCAGAGGTGGAACCACTTCCAGGACAAAGCCATCATAGGTTTTCTGAAGACAGTCAAAGCAAGCAAGAAATCGGTTGACTCATTGAAGAAGAAAGTGAGGAAGCTCAAGAAGAAGTTGGGAGGATCTTCATCAGCCAAGAGAACTGATCAAGCGGTCCAAGCAGAGCCACAAGGAGGAGAATCTGATGCTGAAGACATGTCTGAGGACACACCAGAGGTTACAGTCCAAGAGAGACACTCATTCCACATCATTGAGCGGCCAATGACACAATCTACTCAACTAGCCAGGCATTCATCTAGCTGCTCCAAAGCGAAAAGGAAAGAAGAGAAGGACTAGACAGCAAGCTCCATCAGAGGAGGAAGCATTTTCAAACATATGAGTTCCCATTTAAAACCTAATCACCATGCTAAGTGTTTGTTTGCTTGAGGGCAAGCAAAAGCTAAGTGTGAGGGTGTTGATAGCTTGCTATTTTAGATCATTTTAGGCTGCATTTCATGCATCTTTTCCTCTGTTTTTGCATTTTAGTATCATTTGCACTTAGAATCAACATGGCATGCATCTAGCTTAGGATTGCATACATTTGCACACATGTGCATGTTTGTGGTTGTTTTTCAGGTGTTTTTGGAGTTTCTTGGAGTTGGGAAGGAGATGGAAGCAGCTCATGATCAAAGGAGATGTCAGAAATGAAGCTCTTGCAAAGTCTGGTCCATATCGAGCAGAACACCCGTTGAGTATGCTCGATGCAAGCAGCAGGACGAGAGGAAGAGGATCAGCACGAGGATTCCAAGCCGTTGGTCTACATCGAGGACCAGCTGAAACATGACTTTTGCAGGTCTAAACTCAAATGTCCATAGCCTGTAATCAGTTACAGAATAGGGATCAGGTATCAATCCAATTTGTGGAAGATGAGATGCAAACAATGCCATAAGCTAAGCAATGATGGGGTTTTGATTGAACAAGGACAAGTCTAACAACCTAATAATGCAATAGAAGGAAAGCATAAACTAGATGCAAGTGAACAAAACTAAACAATGAACTTAAGGCAATGACTAAACAAGAACTAAGCAAGAATGACTACTAAAGCAAGAATTGAGCAAGATGATCTTTAAGACAATTAATTAAAAGCAAGACTCAAGGTTCTAAGCAATTGTGGGATAGTGGTTTTCAAGAGTGAAAATGGAGATTTCTAACAAAGGCAAACATCAAGCATTCAAAGGCAAGCAATACTCAATGTTGTACTCCTAGACGAGGTATCTAAAAGGAACCAGCTTGGCGTCAATAAGCAGTTCATATTCAACATGATTGAAGTGTCAGACCCACTTGTGATAGCGTATCCTTTAACCATGAGCATAAAAATTAGAACCATTCTAGCCTAAGAGATGTACTAATCAAGCAGTCATTCTCTCACCCAAGCAAGAATTCAGATCAACTTATCAATCTTGTGAACCAATAAGGACCTAGTTAGCTAAGCACCAATCAAGAACATGGGTTTAAGCACACAGAAGCAACATCCTAATAACAATGACCAATGAACATGAATGAAAAAAGGCAAGATCTTTTGATGCATACTATCTAACCATCAAGCAAGAATCTCAAAACCAGAATTATCTAGCCCTAAGCGAATCATCTAGAAATGGTGAACTATCACTTTGGTGTCACTGAACAAAGGAAATGTAGACCAATATAAACTATTAAGCCAAATAAGCGAACCATACTTAGAGATGAGATAACAAGCCATTTAGTGAACCATATGCATCAATCAATACCATATTCAATCAAAAGGAGCAAGCTTTATGAACAATAACCACTTTGCAAGAGAAGGAGACGACAGAGAGTAGTTAAATAAGCCTAATCACTGATTAATCACATCTTAATCACCATTTTCCCTACTTAGAACCCTAAATTTAAAGTAAACTACTCACTAATCATGTTCAATCCCATAACTAGATGAGATCAAAATGCAAAGATGATAAATCTAAACTACCAAGGTGCAAGAACAAAGATCAAGAGACAAAATTAAGCCTAATCACTGATTAATCACATTTAGTGAACCATATGCATCAATCAATACCATATTCAATCAAAAGCAGCATACTTTATGAACAATAACCACTTTGCAAGAGAAGGAGACGACAGAGAGTAGTTAAATAAGACTAATCACTGATTAATCACATCTTAATCACCACTTTCCCTACTTAGAACCCTAAATCTAAAGTAAACTACTCACTAACCATGTTCAATCCCATAACTAGATGAGATCAAAATGCAAAGATGATAAATCTAAACTACCAAGGTGCAAGAACAAAGATCAAGAGACAAAATTAAACCATAAAAATGCAAACTTTATTAAAGATTAAGATACTTAAGGCAAATCGCCCTTTAAGGTTTAGAGAAGAGAGAGTTTTTTTATAGAAAGCTAAACATGGATAAAGATAATGTTTTGTGGCTTCTCTTTTATAGTAGGAAGCCAAAAAAAGCATAAAAACCTAAAAAGATAGGATAAGGTTAACAAAAGTCAACTGGTCAACGCAGATGAGTTGCATCGAGGTCGTACGGTCGATGTTCTGCTAGATATGCAACCTCGATATGGTTCGTGCAGTGCGTATCGACGTCCTTCCTCAATGCTGGTCCTCGATACAGGCCAACGGCTTCGAATCCTCGTGCTGATCCTCTTCCTCTCGTCCTGCTGCTTGCATCGAGCATACTCCACGGGTGTTCTGCTTGATATGCTTGCTCGATATGGACCAGACTTTGCAAGAACTCCATTTCTGACATCTTCTTTGATAATGAGCTGCTTCCATCTCCTTTCCAGCTCCAAGAAACTCCAAAAACACCTGAAAATCACCACAAACATGCACATGTATGCAAATATATGCAATCTTAAGCTAAATGCATGCCATGTTGGTTCTAAGTGCAAATGATACTGATATGCTAAACTATAATGAAAAAACAGAGGAAAAGATGCGTGAAATGCAGCCCAAAATGATCTAAAATAGCAAGCTATCAACACTCTCACGCTTAGCTTTTGCTTGCCCTCAAGCAAACAAACATTTTACATGGTGATGAGGTTTTAAATGGGAACTCATATCTTTGAAAATGCTAACAATAAATCAAAATGAAGTCCATGTTCTCAATTCTAGAGTGCACTTGATGGAAGAATACTTTAAATACTTAGCCACTTTCATCACAAAACAAGAATGATCACAAAGCTATCAACCTACACATGCTCATCAAATCAAACAACCTTTTAACATTCAATTATGCTCAAACCGTGAATCATGCATATGCAAATGCGAAAGTGTCATTTAGCTAAGGGACAAGGTTTAGTGCAATAAAAATGATCCCATTTCAAAAACTGGTTTTGGTGTTTAAAGGGTTCTTTCAAGTGAAAGCATGATTGTGCTTTGGCAAAATGCTAAGGGTCAAATAACAACTTACATATACAAAGAAAGACTCACATCTACCCAAGATCTATTAGATGTGTTCCTAACTCTAGCTAATCAGTGTAAAACCCTCTTAAGCTACCCCCTTTTTTTTAAGAAATTTAAACCCTTTTAAAAACCTAAAAACTTTTCTCGTTCAAGCGTTTTGGAGGACATTTCTTCTTTTGAACTTCAAGTGGTGGCGATTTGCTTCTTTTGAGTTTGGCTCCTTTATTTGGTGATGATGGTGCTTGATTCGCCTTTGGATTTTTAACTTTCTTGTTTTGCACTTCTTGCATCTTCTTTTTTTCTTTGAACATGAGCCTTCTTTCTTTGAGTTTAGAATCGCCATTTCCACCTTTTTGCTTGTTTCACACTCCTTTTTATTTTGTGCATTGGCTTCCTTTCTTCTTTGCCTCTCTTAAAATCTTATCCCAAGATAAACCCAAACCATTCTCCGAACATCCTAGCCTATCTAACTCAAGAGTGAGCTAGTTCTACAATGAGAGTACTTCCCTTGTAGTTCCAACCCAGCACTTTTTACTAAGCAACAATCATTATGGAAAAGGCCTCACAAATCACACATTATTAATGTCTTGGCTTGAAAGAAGGTTTAGTTAAGGGTGGGGAAATCTAAATGGATCTTTTAGAGAGTGGCAAAAGAGAATAAGAAGATCCAAATATTTTAAACTATCCATGACATCAATCATAAAAGTTGAAATCATTTCAAAGCATGCTTCAGTCTCAAACAAAGCTCACATAAATGCAAATTCGAAAAGTGGTTCAGCTTTATTTCTAGTTCAACATCAAATGCACCAAAGGATTAAAAACAAGAGCTTCATTTTCATAAATCACTAGCATTAACAAAGATTTACTATCATAGTTCCCAATTTAAACAAGCAATCTAGTCCTATATGAATGCATGAAGTCTAAATCCTATAAGAATGTATGAAAATCAAACTCTTTTTGTGAAGCAATTTTTTTTTTTGAATTTGTTTGAATTTGTTTGGTTTTTTATATGCCTTAGATGCTATGAAATCATGATGCATGGTTCCTATTCTATCATGCAAATGCAAATGCAAGCATCAATCCATCATACACCCTCCCCCACACTTAAATTACACAATGCATGTGTAATAAAAATGCTAAGGAGAGTGTTCACAAACATCAAGCAAACAATCGCATGAAATAAATAAAAAATGAGTGGTATTTACAATGGTTAGTGTGGTGTACCTTACTTCAGGTGGAGGAGTGGTGAGAGTCTGAACTCTCAATGACATGGGAAGGTGAAGCTTCCTCCTCTGATAGAGTTTGCTGTCTAGTCCTTCTCTTCTTTCCTTTTTGTCTTGGAGCAGCTATATGAGATGAATGTCTGGCCGGTTGAGAAGCTTGTTCCTTGGCCGCTCACTGATGTGAAATGAGTGTCTCTCGTGGATTGTAGCCTCTGGTGTGTCCTCAGCATCAGATCCTCCTCCTTGTGGCTCTGTTTTGACAGATTGATCAGTTCTTTTGGCTGATGAAGATCCTCCCAACTTCTTCTTGAGCTTCCTCACTTTCTTCTTCAATAAGTCAACCGATTTCTTGCTTGCTTTGACTGTCTACAGCAAACCTCTAATGGCTTTGACCTGGAAGTGGTTCCACCTCTGAAGAAGCCGAATATGCTCATGTGCAGCCTTTGAAGCTTCAGATGTACAGATCACATCATAGGGGTTAAATGCATAAGGGCGGCTATCATAGTCTTCATACTCATCCTCCTCCATCCTTTGATGATGAACCTATTGTTCTTGATGCTGCTCTTCACTGTCTTCTTCCACATCTGAGTCTCTGATGGTGCTCATGTTCTTTACTTTGCTTGGTCTCATCAATGGTGGGTCGGTTCTTTGGTCATAAAGCTCATCTTCTGTTGGCAGGAATCGGATGTTCTCATAGGAGGTGAAGTTGGTTAAGCGCTGCTTGGGCAAGATGATCTTCCTCTTCCCGTTTTCCAGCTTAAAATGATAACCAAATCCTGTCTCAACAGCTCCTGAAAGGTATCCGATCTTACTGAGATAAGGAACAACTAGGAAGATCATTGTAACATCTGGTGTGCCAAGCTCAACTCCAGCACCAAGCAAGATAGGAGTGATCACACCTCCAATAGCTATCTTTGGCTTCTTGTCTCTAGTGTTGAAATCCCATTGTTGGCATACTAGAAATTGCTTCATTAGGATTGCCACAAGACCAACTCATAAGCGCTCTCCTTGGATCTTCCAATGCCTTGTTTCAACCATTATGTTCTTTAAGCTATTCACAAGCAACCCCATCTCTTCTTCTTTGACCATATTTTGCTATTTTCTGTAGAAGGGTATGCTGGTGAGGACTCTATGAACATATCTGATAGCTGGATGGCGGATGCTAGCACTCTTCAGATGACCAGCCCTATAAGCATCATTCGCTATCTCCTCCCATACATGCCTTAGCTCATCATTCTCGAAGCGTATGTTTTGTGCTCTTGAGCCTTGATCAAATCCAAAGATTTCTTCAAGCAGAGTGAGCCCCATGGTGTACCATGCTTTGTTGGCTCTGAACTTGATGAATCCATTGCCAAATTCTTCCTCTCCTTCATCATATTCTTCATCAAACTTGTAGAAGTAGACCTTGAAGCTTGCAAGGAAGTCACAAGAAAGTTACTTGTAAGTTGTATAGCCAAGACTAGCAAATTTCTCCAGTCCAATGTTTCTCAACAGCTCATCCACTTCAGTCTTGATTCCTAGCTCTCTCAACAGACCAGGATCAGCATATCTTATAGGAGTGAAGTCCATTCTCTTCATCGCATTCAAGTAGTCCTTTAGCTTTGGTGCTGCATCTTGGACTGGTTCTTCTTCAACAACTGGCACTTTTCCTCAGCTATGTTTCTTGCAGCAGCATTTGAGTCAGAAATCTCCTCATTTCCTCTAGTGTTCGACATAGTACCTGAAAATGCAATGCTTGAACCAAAAATTAGTATACTATCATTTGAGAGCACTGTGCAGGAAATTAATTTTCAAAATTCCAGCAGGCACTGGAAAATTCTGAAACAGTGCAAACTGATTGCCAACAAATAGAGTCGAATATAGCAAAAAAATTCTGCTCAAAACGATAGATACAGTTAAAATTAAAATTTCCACAGTAACAAGCAGCGATTAAAGCAGATTCTAAGCATATGTACCAAAAACATCATTCTCTCTCCACCAAACTATGAAAATGCATCAGATTCACCAACATTAGTCTAATAAAAAACATTTCAATGGTCAATATGCTGGAAAAATAATAGCATGCCTAGATTTGGCCAGAATCTAAGTATAATGTCAAACTAAGCACAAAACAGCATTTTCCAAACATTTCAACCATTAATTTTCAAAGAAGAGGAACAATGGTGACATACAAATCAAAACCATAAAAAAAAATTTTCAAAACAACCTCAATCAATCATTCTAATGCCTCCTACTTCAATTTGCCACAATTAAACTCAAGAAACAAGGAATCTAGCAAAATTCACCTTACTTCTTGAATCAAAAGATGAAGTTTTAGGACAGAGAATGCAAGAGAGAAAGAAAAGATGTTTGGCAATGGGTGTTTAGCTCGATATGGATGTGTGGAGCGAGATAAAAATGTTAGTTTTAAGGCAAGAGGATAAGGGAAATCTAAAATATCTAAGGATACTGCAAGAAAATCTCATTTAAAATACAAAAATGCATGTGAGGGGAAAAGAAAAGATTTTTTTACCAGCCATCAAGGCCCACAAAATTTTACTCGATTTACCCATGTAAAAATTGCAAAAAATTATTACACGGATCATATCGAGCAAAACACTCGATGTGGTACCTCGATGTGTACCATATCGGGGACGTCGGGTCCTGTGGCTCGGCGATGATGCTCTTTTGCCTCAGGGGTTCCGTGTTCTGGTCAGCTTCTCCTTCAGGGCACCATGCATCGAGCAGTCTCAGTAGATGTTCTGCTCGATGTTGTTGCTCGGTATAGGGAGACACTTCGGCTTGCATGATCCTTCCCGTGGGCAGTGCATCGCATTTTCTGGATGCTTGTCTCTGGCTCGGCCATTATGCATCGAGAAAACGTGTCAGTGTTTTGCTCGATGCTACACCTCGATGTGGAACGTCTCGTACTCGGTTGGTGTTCTCCTTGGTGGTTGTCGTACCGGACACCCTCTTCAATCGAATTGGCTGATAGCACCCATATCGAGCAGAACCTTGAATGTTCGGCTCGATGCAACTCTTCGGTGTGACTCCATCGAGCAATCTGGTTGATGTACGAGCTATAGCTTCTCGGTGTACGGACTGGTTATCACATCGAGCAGGGCTTTTAGAGTTCTGCTCGATGCTACACCTTGGTGAGATCTCCACCGTGTGTTTTGGTCGATGGACGGTCCACGCTCCTCGGCATACGGACTGGGTCTTCAGGAGCGACCACATCAAGCAGGGCTTTTGGTGTTCTGCTCGATGCTACACCTCGATGTGATCTCCATCGTGCAATATGCTCGGTGTACGGACTGCTCCTTCCCCAAGATAAGCTGTATCGAGCATCAATGACAGATGTTCTGCTCGATATGGTACCTCGATATGAAAACATAGTCTTCTTTCCTTGGCCTTTAAACCATTCTACACATCCATGGACCTGTTCTTTGACTCTGAAACACGAAATAAAGACATTAGTAATAAAAGAAAGCATATATTTACTACGATAGTCATGGGATTACCTCCCAAGTGTGCTTGTTTTAAGTCACTAAGCTTGACTTTGATGGTTTGAGGACTAGTGAGAAGAGGTTGATGGAGCTCGTGCTCCTTCCTCTTTATTCTTGTAAATCCAAGTGCCCACTGACATCAGTCTCTTCTTCTCATGAGCTGTCTTCCTGTTTCTTCTCTTTTTGACATTTGGTTTCACTTCTTTGGTGATCAAGCCTTCATCCTCTTTCAAACCATCTTGAAGCTTCAACTCAGTGTCAAGCTTCTGCTCTGGCTCATCAGGGAGAGTGTCTCTCATCAACATACTCATTGTGAAGCTCATAGCATGCTCCACACGCTCTGGAAGTTGCTGTTGCTCACTCTCTTCTTCAATAATTGTTCCACAAAAAGCTATGGAAGGAGAGACAATCTTGTAGACTTTGAACTCATCAACATTCTTCAAAATCACAGAGCTTCTCTTGAAGACTTCTTGAGCTCCTGCTGTTGCCAAGAATGGTGTTCCTAGAAGAAGTAGCACCTCTCTTGAATATGTCTTCTCCATAACCACAAAATCTGTTGGCACCAAGCAATTCCTAATCTTCAAAAGGAAATCCTTCACCATGCCAAAAGGTCTTGTTGAGGTGTTATCCAAAAAAGTGATAGAGGCTTTGCAGGGCTTCAACTCCTTGATTCCTAATGTTTGGCTTAAGTGGAGAGACATGACATTTACAGTTGATCCTAAATCACACAAAGCTCCAACATTATGTAGCATCTCAAGCTCACAAGTGATGAGGAACTTTCCTGGATTGGGAAGCTTTGTCAATGTCTTCAGATCCTTGTTTCTCATTAGATTAGCCCCCACATTCTCTAGGATTAGCTCCACTACTTCCAGCTTGTCAAAGACTTCTTTGAAGAACCTGATTTGATCCTTCACTTCAAGCAAAGTAGTGCCATGAGGAAGCTTTATTCCAGCATCTTCTATGTCTTTCCTGAACATTGAATAAACTGCCATATGAGCCTTTATAAAGTGCATTGTGGGGGTAAGGGATTGGTGGTTTATAAGCTTGAACTTCAGGAGATTTACCCTTCTCATTGCTGCTTGAGGAGCTGCCTACTTTGCGATCATACAACTCCTTGAAGTCTTCAGGACTTTCTCTAGCCAAGACCATCAAAGCGTCGTATGTCTCTACAAGCTCTTTATCAGCTTCACTGAGCTCTGGTTTGGTTTCTTCTTCTGGATCAACTAAGGCTTTCTCAGCCTCTTCCTTCTCAGCAGCTTCTTTTGCAGCTTTCTCTTGCTCTTCTTCTCTGTTCAAGCTTTCATCTAGCCCTTGGAGGAACTTCTCTACAATATCAACAGCATCTTGATCATCAATGGTGAACTTGATGACATTCCCCTCACACTCAGTCTTTAACATGTCCACATGTAATAGCATCTCTTGAAGCATAATGCCAAGGTCTTCCAATGAAGCATCTTCATCATCAAACTCTTCATCCTCTTCAGCAAGCAAGTGGCAGAATTTCTTAGGATCTACTTCACTCTTTCCTGATAACTGATTCTGAGGTTTTGAAGATGAAGCGCCTTTGCTTTCTAGAAACTTGACTCTTTGGTTCAGATCATCTAACTTGCCATTCAGGTCACAAGTAGTGGCGTCTGTCTTGTTATTCATTTCAGCAAACTTCTTGTGCAGCTCTATAGTGGTGTTGGCTTGACCAGTCAACAACTGTTGCATCATCTGCTTCAAATCAACATCTTGAGTGCTAGATGAGGTTTGTGTATTGCCAAAACCTGGCGGGATAAAAGCTGGTCTTGGCTGAAAGTTAGCTTGTTGAAAACCGCCCTGAAATGGTGGTCTTGGAGCAGAGTTGTTCTGATGGTTGAAAGGAACAAAAGGTTTGGTTCCTTGGTTTTGTTGAGCAGCCTGTGATGGATAGACTTGATCCTCAGGGTTAGCCACGTTGGTGCTTCTATAAGAGAAGTTGGGATGGTTCCTGTAGTTGTTAAAACCGCCTCCTTGTTGATTCATGTAGCAGGCTTCTTCTTCTACAACTCTCCCATTCTCTTCTTGTGTAGCGACACTATCACCAACAAAACTGACCTTCTTAAAAGACACACTCATCAGCTTGTCTAACTTGTCATTCTAAGCTTTAATCTCCTTCTTTGTTGTGCTCTCACCTTCAACGCTTACAACTGCTCTACATGTTCTGTCATATTCTTCACCATAGTTTCCATCAGAAAGTGTCAATTTCTCCACAAGAGCTAGGCGATCTACAAAAGTATTGCCCATGAAATTTCCATTTGATGCTGTATCCAAGAGAATCCTGTACTTTGGCGTCACTCCTCTATACAAGATAGACAACAAGAAAGAGCTCAGGCATTTCATCAAACACTTGGTGGGCATTTGATCCTTAGCTGTCTTACATTCATCCAATTCTCTTGCAATGCAGTTCAGGCATTTCATCAAACACTTGGTGGGCATAAAATATGCCTAAGATCCTAATCAACTTAGCTAAGGCTAATCAGGCACTAAACACAGCAATCAAGAAATGAAATAGAAGAATTAACACTAAGACATCATAGATTAATTATCAAATTCCCTAAATCTAACCCATCTCAAATCCTTAAAGAGACTACTCACTAATCACCATTAAAACCATCAAATCAAAGGAGAAATGATGGTAAATCATGAATAGGGAGACTAAACAAGAAGATAAAGGCAAACTTATATTAAAATAGAGCAAAGATTCAAAACTCCAAAATCAGATCAAGAACAAAAGAGGAAAGAACTGTTGGGTAAAAACTTGATCCCAAAAATTAGGGATTTTAGTAATTATATAGATCGTAAGGAAAGTGGCAGAGTTGTAATTAAATGGTCTTCGGACTGGGACAACATCAAGCATGCTTGGTCGTTGTTGGAGCTCGATGTGGTTGACATCGAGCTGGTCTGCTCGATGTGGTTACATGATGTGCTCCTTCGAATGCCTGACATCGAGCTTGATGATAACAACTTTTTATCTAGGATGAGCAAATGCAACAGGAGGTTTTCAAAACTAAAGCAGCATACAGTTGTAGCATAATGCAAGAGGTATCAATCCAATCCTAAGGGCTAGAAAGTGCAATGAGAATGCAAGTGTCAGGTAAAGCTAAACAAATGATGAATAATTTGAGAAATTCCTAAAATCTAGATGCAATGATTAAATGCAGGGCAAAACTATTTTAAAAATACTAGAAGGGATTAAACTACTACTAGGAACAGACCAAACAATAAAAATGCAAAGCTAGGGATTTATAAAAATCGACTAGTGGGTCGACCACTGGATCGACCACTAGATCGAGCAATAATGATCGATCTAAAAAGCAGTTTAAGCAAAAGCGAATCTAATGACAAGGGTGCGAGCAAGCAACAAGCGAATGATCAACAGAGACTAAGAAATACTAAAAGGAGGGTCCAAGGTCGAGATTCATGTTCAGGGGTTTCAAAGGTTTAAGCTTGGGTTGAAAACTTTAGATCTACTCACTTGGTGAGGTTCCCTAAGCCTTGAAAACAAAACAAGATCCATCTGTGGCTTTTGGTATGGATCACTCCTTCATTCTCTCCTCCAGACCCATGGCGTTTGGCGGAAGAAGAGATTGAAGGGCAAGGAAACCAGATTTCAAACATGCGGCTTAACTAGTTCTCTAAACTACCATGGCGTTTGGGAAAGAGTAACTAGTCTCTAGGATGCGATTTTCAAAGATCTCTGGATCCAGTCAAGGTAAGAGGTCTCTCTGATCATAAAGATCTTGGCGTGAGACTCTTTAAGCCTTAAGAACTCGACATCCTAGAAGAGAAAGCCATGAAGAACAAGAAAACACCAAACTTTAAAACCTTTTTGACCCCTTTGAATCCTCTCAACCCCAAAACCCAATGAAACTACTTGCGACTCATGAAATAAACCGTACGAAATGCAATAAACGAAGAACTAAACATGAAGAACGATTGATTTAGCTTAAACGATGCAATATTCAAGAGTAAAAACAAGAAAAAGCTCGAAGTCTAACAATGGCGAATCGCCTCAAAACGAGAGAGATGATAAAAAGTAGTCGACAAAACGGGATAATGAAAGGGATCGTTGGTCTTTGCCTAAAATGGCCAAACCGCAAATGGTCCCCCCCCCCCCCTTTGCTACGGTCCAAAAACAGGCTGGACGGATAAGGTTAGTCTGGGATCGATCACGAAGCTCGATCTGGCAATCGATCACGTCCTGAATCGGATGGCTCTTGGTCGATCTCCGAGTCGATCTTGTGCTGATCGGGTTGGAAGCTCGATCCGGTCCTCGATCTGCATGGCGTCGTCTACATCTGTACTCCAACTCGATCTCCATACTCGATCTTCTGGTCGATCTCGTCTGGATCGATCTGCCTTGCTCGATCTGCTACTCGATCTCAGGTCCTTAGCGTGCAATCCTGATTTCTCCAAGTGTCCACGAACTTCCTCACGAGCCTCAGCACGTCCATGAACCCTCCAAGACTCCAAAGTAGCCGAAAACAACCTGTATGCGATGCAAAATACAAGAAATATGCATACGCTGGTGCAAGAACACTCTAGGACCTAAAGTGATGCAAACTAACCTAAAATGCAATGTATATGCGTGAGAAACTAACTTATATGTATGCAAAATGCATGGAATATGCAGCTATATCAACTCCCCCAAACTTACCTTTTGCTTGCCCTCAAGCAAACGAAATTAAAGAAGGGAGAGAGGTTTTAAAACAAACGGGGGTTTAAGCTTCTTGCAAAGGTGTCTTTCAAATGAATCAATCTCAACGTCCTAGTTACTAGTTCTAAAATGCAATACACACACTCATACTCCAAAGAATTTAGCCATACTCATCACACAAAGAATTTCAAATCACGACTCTCCTATTCCAAACAATCAAAGAAACTCATCATTTAACATTCATTAATGACCGAACCATGAATCAAACTTATGCACTTTAAAGCAAAACACATTTGGCTAAGGGTAAAGGCTATGAGCATAGAACGATCTCATTTTAAAGAGGGTTTATTTTAAGCAAAGGGTTTCTCTCGAAAATGGTAAGAACTTTATGCATAATGCTAAAGGTAAAGGCAATTGATGCATATATGATCAGATTCTCATCTACCCATGCAAGCTAACAATGATCCTAAAACCCCTCGCATTTTTTCTTTTAAGCTCACTCACCCTCCTAAAATCTACCCTTATCTCCAAAGCAAAAGCTTAGCAAACCCCAAATAAAAATAGAGAACATCTTAACTCTTTTAGGCTAGTGAAAATGTTTGAAAATATTAAGCTCCTTATTTTTCGTATTGATAGCTCTCTTATTATTATTTTTTTTTCTTTTTCTTTTCTCTTTTTTATTTTATTTTTGGCACTTAGGCTCTTTTATTTATTTTTATTATTTTTTTTTTCTTTTTAATTTGAGAGAGCCATCTTCTGAATTTATTGGAGCATTATACATTTTAAACACAAAACTTTTCACTTAAACCCTTTTATTCACTTCAAATACCAAACTCTTTTGAAACCGAAAGCATAATAACATGAAAGCAACCCCAATGATCCCCCAAACTTATTCTAAGCCTACATCTAGCTTCAAAATGCAAAGCTAGCAATCATATGAGAACCTAATCATGTCGCCTAAACGTAACACTTTATGCTAAGTTCAAACCGGAAGAGCCCTCACAATGATGTCACACAAGAAAACTTGGCTTCAAAGAAAGGTAAGGGTCAAGGTGGGTGATCTACTTAGGCTCACAAAGAGTGGTAAAAGGAAGAAGAGAGCCTAAATATTTTTAAGATCCATATGTTCATTTTCAAGTGCATAAGAATGATATTTAAAAATTAAGATTAAGGTTTTCACTTATTAGGACAAGTTTCAAATCATGAGAGTTCAATTCAAGTCACGAAAATCAAAACAAGTGATCCAAGCATGGTAAGAACTTACTTTCAAAGTGTGAGCAAAGCATTAGAGAACTAATAACTAGGATATTGAAACCTTTCATAAGCTTAAAACACCTTTTTAAGAAAACTTTAACCCCTTATGCAAATGTAAACAACCTAGATGCTTAAAAATTCTAGATTCAATCCTAAAATGCTTAACAATATGAATGCAACTACATGATTTTTTTTTGAAAATTTTTAAAAATTTTACCAATTTTTTCCTTTTCTTTTCTATGCCTTAGATGCATGCAAGACTCAAGAGATGCAAAGATAAAATAAGAGCAAAATAAACATGTCAAACCACACACATACTCCCCCAAAACTTGAATGACATCGTCCCGGTGGCAAACAAATTTGAGAGAGCATAAAACACAAACCAAAAATCACGAAAACATGAACGGTATGTACAATGGAAGGTTGTTGTCACCTTGGAGCTAAACTCGGCTGGAACTTGAGGATGTTCCAGCGGAGCTGCTCTTGCTAGAGGAGCGTCGGGCTATGTCCTTGCCTTTATCCTCGGTGGGGAAACCATGAACGGAATGTCGAGCTTGTTGTGCGGTGCCTTGCTGCTCGCGGATGACAATACCGCCAGTTGATCTCCTCCTCTTCTCGGGCTGGTTAACCTCTTCACTCTTTGACTCCTTAGATTTCGCAGATGAGCTCCCTTGAAGCGCCTTGACTTTCTTGGCAAGCTTCTTGATCATCTTCCCTTGCCACTTGGTTATCTTTCGCTGCACCTCTACCACTGAAGCAAGAAACTTCTCAGCCTTGGTCTGCGGCTCAAAGTCCATCCTTGGAAGCTCGAAGTAGGCTGGCATTGCGCCATCTGATGGCGGTGACTCTGATTGCTCTCGCGTGGACTGAATGGGCATCATTGTTGTACCAAATGGGGCGTAGCACTCCTCGTGGGTTGGGCAAAACTGGATCGTACCGATGTTGTCCAAGTTTGTCTCCGCGACATTGCGTAAGATGCACACACTCTTCTTCCCCGCGTCATTGTAGAACTGATAGGCGAAGAATCCTGGAGCTGGCGTAGGTTCCAAGCTATCGGTATTTCGCATGTAAGTCTCGTCCATGAATGACATGTCCGCGCAAGGCTCGAACCGTTGAAGTGGTACACCGGCTTGGATGAAGAACGGCGTGAGAAACCCTCCAATGTAAGCTGAGCTCGCCTTGCATCTAAGGGCGTACGCCTTGTACTTCACCAAGGAGGAGGCCAGAATGCACCCGTAGTTGATATCGTTCCCGAGCTCATCCATCAGCGGATCGTGGTTCTCCTCTTCGCTGCTGCATAGTATCCTCTTGATCCCTTGGAAGAGGAAACACAGCTCGGTCTTCGTCACCGTGGCAGACACGGCTCGTCCGCTGAAGGTGTTCGCCAACAACTTGAGAGTGTACCTCAGGACGGGATTCCGCACCTTCTTGATTTTAGCCGTGTTGGCTTTGTACTCTTCATCACAAAGTACGTCCCATATGATGCTGGCAGTCTTGAGAGGAGGAAACTCCACTTGTTTAGCTGCGGTGTTGAGTCCATATGCTTGGCAAAGCTCCTCAATGGAAAGGTGATAGGACCGCTTCTTGACCTTAAAGCTGAGATGCCCTTGAGAGGGAGTTGGGAGGCTCGGATTCTCATAGGAGAACGCCAAGGTAGAGAGGAAATCAACGGTTACTTGCGGATAAGTGGGGCAATCCATTCTTGAAAGGCAAGCAAACCCCATGTTTTCGAGAAGGAAGTCAAAATCTTCGAGGAGATCCATCCTTTCCAGCAAGTCTCTGCTCGCGAACTTGGTAGGCTCGAAGCGCAGCCTCTCTAATCTCTTCTTCGCCGCCTTTTCCTCCTTGGTCCAACGGATCCTCTCATGAACTTGCTGAGGTTCCTCCTCTTGGACTTGTTGAGTTCCCTCTTCTTGAACAACTCGTTGTTCATCCTCTCTCTGTTCAGCCTCATCTCTGGTTCTCTTAGGTTCCATTGGTGCCTGAAACACGATTCTCAAACAAAAGAATGAGCAAGGCGGCGCAAAATCGAGAAAGAGACTAGCGAGAAAGAAAAATCTACAACTAATACCCTAGATTTTTGGGGGATTTATAAAATTGTATCTAGATAAAGAAAAAGAAAATCTAGAGATGAAATTAAATCTAGAATATTTCCTGAATTCTAGCTACTTTTAAAAAATTGTTAAAACCCTTAGCAACTTAAATCGATCAAGCGATGATAAAAGGAATTTTTGAAAAGATTTTATTAAAAATCTGAAAATACCTTTGCAGGATCGAAGATAAGAGCTAAATGCCTTTAGGAAGCGAAGAAGAACACTCTCTCTCGGTTTAAAATTCGCAAGAACAGAAATGAGAGAGTGTGAAATTGTTGAAAACATAAAAGCAACAAAAATCTAAAACCATGGGTGATGAAAGCGGTTTTCTGACAAAAAGTGGTCAAGGCACAACTTTTGTGGTCAAAGATTCTTGCCTTGACCACCATTCGAAATTAAAAAGCGAGGGAAAGGAGAAAAGGAGGTAAAATGTTTTGTTACCTCGGCATGAGATCGAGTCCCTTTGGTCGATCTAGGACTCGATCTCATGCCCATAATGGCTGGATCGAGAGATTCGATCGATCAGCGGCTCGATTGGACTAGAATCTAGTCTTAGATCGATTATATTATATCGTTCCTTGACTTTTGGTCAACTAGGCTGAGCTTTTTGGATCGATTTCCTCGATCGATTCGGGGATCGATTTGGCTGAGATCGAATGGCAGATCGAGTAGACTCCTCGATCTTTTCAGGGATCGAGTGATCCGGTCGATCTACACCTCGTTCGCTTTTTAGGCTGAACGCGTTGGTGAATTGTCCTCTCATGATCGACCGTCCCACTCGATTCGTCTACTCGATCTCGTCTAGATCGACTGACTCCTCTCGATTCACTAGCTCGATCTAGCAAAGATCGAGCCAGGATGAGTCGATCTAGCACTCAATCTCTAGCCTATATTCGTCCCTTCTCATTCTCCTTGGATCTAAGAACATGACCTGCGATTCCTTATCCCTGTTCCTACACACTTAGAAGATAAAAACATAAAACTGAAAGAGAAATAAAGCAAGAATATATACAAGATAAACATGGGAATGCCTCCCAAGTGCATTTTCTTTAACGTCTTTAGCTAGACTTTACTTGGTTTAGGCAGATGGTGGATCTTGGAAAAGCATTGAGGTGCTCTCCTTGTCAAATGCACTCGCCATGTGTGGCTTAACTCTGTGCCCGTTCACTGTGAATGCATTCCCACTCTTGCCGACCAACGTGACAGCTCCGTAGGGTAATACCTCCTTGATTTCATACGGACCGCTCCATCTAGATTTCAGCTTTCCTGGAAAGAGCTTGAGCCTTGAGTTGTAAAGCAGCACCAAACTCCCTTCCTTAAGCTCCTTGGGTACCAACTTCTTGTCGTGAGCAGCCTTAGTACGCTCCTTGTAGATCCTAGCGCTTTCGTAAGCATCCAGCCTTAACTCATCAAGCTCGTGCAACTGGATCAACCGCTTCTCCTGAGCCGTCTTCAGATCAAAATTCAGCCGCTTCACAGCCCACAACGCCCTATGTTCCAACTCAACGGGAATGTGACATCCCTTGCCGTAGAGAAGAGTGAAAGGAGTAGTACCGATGGGCGTCTTGAAAGCAGTCCGGTAAGCCCACAAAGCGTCATCTAACTTCACCGCCCAATCCTTCCGAGTAGTCCCAACTGTTCTCTCGAGTATCGCCTTGATCTGACGGTTAGAGACCTCCACTTGGCCACTCGTTTGAGGATGGTAAGGTGTAGCTACCTTGTGCTTCACGCCATGCTTCCTTAGAAGATTTTCAAACAGCTTGTTGATGAAATGGTTCCTCCGTCGCTTATCACCACCTTGGGTACTCCAAACCTCGGGAAAATGATGCTCCTAAAGAGTTTGATCATCACCTTAGAGTCGTTTGTTGGGGAAGCAATGGCCTCAACCCATTTAGAGACGTAGTCAACAGCTATGAGTATGAACTGGTTGCCGTAAGATGAAGGAAATGGCCCTATGAAATCTATGCCCCACGCGTCAAAGACGTCTACCTCGAAGATAGGAACTTGAGGCATCTCGTTCCTCTTAGTGATATTCCCTTCTCTTTGACAAGCCTCACAGCTCATCACGAACTCATGGGTGTCTTTGAAGATGGACGGCCACCAGAAGCCGGCTTGTAGGACCTTAGTGGCGGTTTTGAATGAAACAAAGTGCCCGCCATACAAAGAACCGTGGCAATGAAAGATGATATTTCTTGCTTCCTCCTTTGTCACGCATCTCCTGTACAGGCTATCAACACCTCTCTTGTATAAATAGGACTCATCCCAATAGTAGTGGCTCACGTCCCTCATGAACTTCTTCCTATGGTAGTTGTCAAGATGCGAAACCTCATTGATATTGAAGTCCTTCTATCGTAGGCTTCTTCAAAACCTCATTGATATTGAAGTCCAGCCTTATATCTTTACTCAAGTGCAGAGCAATCTTCCCATTCTTGACATCTATGATGGCTCCGGCGGTGGCTAAGAACGGTTTACCGAGAATGAGTGGATCCTTAGGTTCTTCATCCATTTTCAGCACGACGAAGTCTGTAGGAACGTTTACACCACTGATTCTCACTGGCAAGTCCTCAAGCAAACCCACGGGTAACCTCACACTCCTGTCAGCTAGTACCAACAAGATTCTACAATCTTTGAACCGGGTAAAGCCAAGTTTCTTTGCTACGGAATGAGGCATCAAATTTATACTAGCTCCGAGATCACAAAGGCAACTCTTGAACTCCAAAGGACCTAAAGCGCAAGGTATAGTGAAGCTTCCAGGGTCTCCCAACTTCTTAGGGACTATCTCCTTGTGTATCACAGCACTACATTCCTCACTAAGAACAAGCACTTCCTTGCTTTCCTTATTCTTCTTCACGAGAGTATCTTTGAATAATTTGGCGCATTTAGGCATCATTGCAAGGCAGTCCACGAGATGTAGCTTGATCTCTATGTCTTTAAGGTGCTTCTCAAACAAGACTCTATGCTTCTCTATGAGTTGCCTCTTGAAACGGCCAGGAAAAGGTAGCTTAGGTACATACGGTGGAGGTACATAAGCATCCTTCTCCTTAGTAGTTTGCTCTGCTTTCTTCTAACAACCGTTTTCTCACCTATCCTTGGTCCTTGAATCCAAACATTGTCAAAGTTGATCATCATCAGCTGAAAGCTTACCCTCCCCCTCTTGAATTACAACGTCCTCGTTGATCTTGGGAGTAGCTGTAGGTGCAAGCTCTTTCCCGCTCCTTAGCGTGATGGCGTTGGCATTCCTTTGGGTTCTGCTCACACTTGCCCGGTAAGCTATTTTGTCCACTTGAACTTGCTTTTCCCTTCTCAAGTTGCTTGATCTTATTATTCAAGGTTGTAATTTGAGTAGAGAAGTCCGTGAGAGATGATTCTAAGCGAGTGTTCATCTCGGCAAACTTCTGGTTTGTAGAGGCTTGCCCTTGAATCAGTTGTTGAAACATCGCTTGTACAGGATCAACTTGTTGTTGCAGCTGTTGCTGCTGAGGTGCAAAGCCCGGAGGGTACATTGGCGGATAACTCTTGTTTCCTTGCTGTTGCCCTTGGAAGTTGTTCTGCCCTTGCCCTTGTAAGCCACCACTCGGCTGGAAACCTTTGTTGTATGGTACGAAAGGCTTTGCTTGCTGAGCAGGGTACACTTGATCCTTGGGGTTTGCGACGTTTGTACTCCTATATGAGAGATTGTTGTTCGGGTTGTAGCCTTGGGAATAGCCGTGAGGTTTGTAGTTGTTTTGTCCCGCCACCCAATTGGCTTCTTCCTGGCTCAACTCAAGCTCCTCTTGGCTATCGTCCGCTTCACCAACGAAGTGAACATGCTTCTGGTTGGCTAACACCAGCTTGTCAATCTTCTCATGCAAGGATTTCAACTCTTTCTTGTGAGACTCTAGCTCAGAACCTCTCGGTGCACAGTCATAATCTTCAGCATAGTTGTCGTCACTCAATGCCAAGTTCTCAATCAGCTCCATGCCTTCTTCTACCTCTTGACCAAGGAAGTTTCCCTTACTGGCCGTGTCAAGCAACAAGCGAATCTTTGGTGAAGCTCCGCGGTAGATAGTGCTTAGAAGAGTCTCTTCGCTGAAGCCGGGGTGAGGACACTGGATAGTGTAGTCCTTGAATCGCTCAATGGCTTCATTGAAAGTCTCATTGTTCCTTTGAGTGAAGCTGCTGATCTCGCTTCTCAGCCTTGCTGTTCTGGTGCTAGAGAAAAACTTTGAGAGGAAATCCTTCTTACACTCAGCCCAAGATGTAATGGTGCCTTGTGGAAGTGTCTTCTCCCAATGTCTAGCCTTGTCTCCAAGAGAAAATGGAAAGAGACGCAGCTTGAAAGCATCCTCGGATATGCCGTTTATCTTGATCATCCCACATACTTGTTCGAAGTTATCAAGGTGTTCCAAAGGATCTTCCATTGCTAGCCCGTGAAACTTATTGTTTTGCACCACTGAGATGAATCCCAGCTTAATCTCTAAATTGTTGTTCTGTACAGGAGGAGGAGTGATCCCAAACCTATTGTGATGGGTGTTGGGAGCATCTCCCGCTCCTATGATCCTTGGGGGTCTAGCTGCGTGTTGGGGGTTTCTATTACCCCTTCCCACTGCCCCGTGAACTGGAGGAGGTCCTTCTGGATGCTCGTGCTCAGCCATAGCTTCAAAGTCAACCAAACCGTGCTGAACAATCTCCTCAAAGGCTCTGGCTTGCTCTCTAACTCTTCTTTGTCGTGAGTGTCCGAGTTGGTGAATGTTGTCCAAGGGTTGAAGTAGATTGTTGTCTCCCCTTGAACGAAGATTCATGTACCTGAAAGACACACGTTTGAGAGTAGAGAAATTAGTAACTTAAACAAAGTAAAGGCTTAGTCTTTACTAAACCCCAAATCTCATTTCTTTCTATACACTCCTAGAATGGCAACGACGCCATTTGATAACAACTTTTTATCTAGGATGAGCAAATGCAACAGGAGGTTATCAAAACTCAAGCAGCATACAGTTGTAGCATAATGCAAGAGGTATCAATCCAATCCTAAGGGCTAGAAAGTGCAATGAGAATGCAAGGGTCATGTAAAGCTAAACAAATGATGAATAATTTGAGAAATTCCTAAAAACTAGATGCAATGATTAAATGCAGGGCAAAACTATTTTAAAAATACTATAAGGGATTAAATTACTACTAGGAACAGACCAAACAATAAAAATGCATAGCTAGGGATCTATAAAAATCGACTAGTGGGTCGACCACTGGATCGACCACTAGATCGAGCAATAACGATCGATCTAAAAAGCAGTTTAAGCAAAAGCGAATCTAATGACCAAGGTGCGCGCAAGCAACAAGCAAATGATCAACATAGACTAAGAAATACTAAAAGGAGGGTCCATGGTCGAGATTCATGTTCAGGGGTTTCAAAGGTTTAAGCTTGGGTTGAAAACTTTAGATATACTCACTTGGTGAGGTTCCCTAAGCCTTGAAAACAAAACAAGATCCATCTGTGGCTTTCGGTATGGATCACTCCTTCATTCTCTCCTCCTGACCCATGGCGTTTGGTGGAAGAAGAGATTGAAGGGCAAGGAAACCATATTTCAAACACGCGGCTTAACTAGTCCTCTAAACTACCATGGCGTTTGGGAAAGAGTAACTAGTCTCTAGGATGCGATTTTCAGAGATCTCTGGATCCTGTCAAGGTAAGAGGTCTCTCTGATCATAAAGATCTTGGCGTGAGACTCTTTAAGCCTTAAAAACTCGACATCCTAGAAGAGAAAGCCATGAAGAACAATAAATCACCAAACTTGAAAACCTTTTCGACCCCTTTGAATCCTCTCAACCCCAAAACCCAATGAAACTACTCGCGACTCATGAAATAAACCGTACGAAATGCAATAAACGAAGAACTAAACATGAAGAACGATTGATTTAGCTTAAACGATCCAATATTCAAAAGTAAACACAAGAAAAAGCTCGAAGTCTAACAATGACGAATCGCCTCAAAACGAGAGAGATGATAAAAAGTAGTTGACAAAACGGGATAATGAAAGGGATCGTTGGTCTTTGCCTAAAATGGCCAAACCGCAAATGGTCCCCCCCTTCGCTACAGTCCAAAAACAGGCTGGACGGATAAGGTTGGTCTGGGATCGATCACGAAGCTCGATCTGGCAATCGATCACATCCTGAATCGGGCGGCCCTTGGTCGATCTCCGAGTCAATCTTGTGCTGATCGGGTTGGAAGCTCGATCCGGTCCTTGATCTGCATGGCGTCGTCTACGTCCGTACTCCAAATCGATCTCCATACTCGATCTTCTGGTCGATCTCGTCTGGATCGATCTGCCTTGCTCGATCTGCTACTCGATCTCAGGTCCTTAGCGTGCAATCCTGATTTCTCCAAGTGTCCACGAACTTCCTCACGAGCCTCAGCACGTCCACGAACCCTCCAAGACTCCAAAGTAGCCGAAAACAACCTGTATGCGATGCAAAATGCAAGAAATATGCATACGCTGGTGCAAGAACACTTTAGGACCTAAAGTGATGCAAACTAACCTAAAATGCAATGTATATGCGTGAGAAACTAACTTATATGTATGCAAAATGCATGGAATATGCAGCTATATCACTTGACATGCTCGATGCACTTGGTAGATGTTAAATCCAGTCCTCTCGGGTGCATTACATCGAGTGATGTTGATGTTTGATGTAGGTTGTCCTGTGGTTTGACATCAAGCAGACCTTCTTGATGTGGATGCTCGATGTGATCTTTTAAACTCTCGAGTGCTTTACATCGCTCGATGTAAACTCCATCTTGCTCGATGTTGAACCAGATTCTCACTTCCTTAGCTCATATTGATCCTCTTTGACTAGGGCAACTCCCTGAATCATTCCTATGCTTCCTCCTTGTCTTTAGAGGCTTCTTAGGTACCTAAAACATCATTTATGCAAATCTGATGCGAACTACAACCTAAATGCAGCCTAAGTCTAAGAACAAAGGAAAATGGGACAAAAGCAAAGGAAAATATGGAAGAGAAGACCAAAACATAAATTAAATGCAAGCATATGTGATGCAATTATGAGAGATATCATGGTTGTTGGAAATCCACAACAATTTAAGGGTTTTTTTTAACAATACAAAGCTGCTCGACGTCGACTCTGTGTTCAAGTTACAGAGATAGAAAAACAGAAGTGATGGATCTAAGCATGAAGACGAAGACGAAGCCAATTAGGAGAAAGTGTCAATGTGTGAGGGAAATCAAGATGACGACGAGGAATGCAGGTTTTACTGTTGCAATGATTCGGATGGAGCTACATCTGATGACGAAGACCTTAGCTTGTATGGAAAGCCTCCGGAGGAAGAGAACGAGAAGAGCACAAAAACAGTTAAAAAAGAGTTTTCACGACAACAAGCAATGAAACAAAGGGAACTCATCCACATGTGAAACTAGAATTGAATTCACTAAATCTAGTCGTTGGACAACATTATGAAATAAAAGATGTTTTAGAGACAAGATTGAAGATTTTGTCAATCTTACATCAGTTTGATTTCAGTGTAGAGAAATCAACACCATGTTTGCTAATAATTAAGTGTTGGGTGAATGGATGTACTTGGAGGGTACGAGCTTCACCGGTCGGAAATTTTCCCTAATTCTATGTTCGTGTCTATGTTGTGGAACATACATGTTCTATTACGGAGTGTTCTTCTTGTTCTCGACAAGCAACTCCAGAGATATTGGAACTATTGTACAAAGATTTCATTGGTGGTGTTAGAGCTAAATTTTTTGCCAATTCATGTTGCTGATACATTAAACATGCGATTTGGTATCAAGGTGTGTGTTAAATGTGGCTATTGCACTAAATTTACCATTTATTCGATATAAGAACAGTACAGTTTTTTTTCTATAACTAAATGGACTATTGGAAGGCTCACAGGACACTTAAACAAGCACAAGATTTGGTTAGAGGAACTTTGGAGGAAGGATATTCTGAATTACCTGTTTACTTACACATGAGAAGAAAAGAAAATCCAGGTACATTTACACGCCTAGAAGTTGATGACAATCAAAGATTCAAGTATCTTTTTCTTGTGTTTGGTGCTAGCATGAATGGATTTCCCTTCATGAAAAAGGTGATGGTCGTTGATGGCACATTTTTGCAGGAAAAATATAAAGGAATACTTCTTATTGCCACTTCCCAAGATGGAAGCTTTTAGATATTTTCAATTGCTTTTGCAATAGTCGATACTGAAAATAATGAATCATGGAATTGATTCTTCAAGCAAGTTTATTGTGTGATCTTTGATGGTGAAAGATTAGCAATTATTTCTGATAGGCAAAAATCAATTGGTAAAGCAATTACAAATATATATCACCACCAAAAATTAATTAAAGAGAACAAAAAATATAAATCACTTAGAATTTTCATTACCTACCACTTGATACCTCCATCTCCTCTTCTTCTCTTCTTACCTTCCACCAGATCTCACTCCCCACAATTCAAAATTTTCTCCTTTTCCTGAGAATTAATGAAAATTTCCATATTCATCTATTTGCTGGGCAAGAGAATTTTTATTTGGATATTTTTTTTTTTTTACTTTTACTATAGTTGTTGTGTAGTTGTTGTAGTTACATGACAGCTCCTTACAAACTTAGATCCCATAGTCGTTTCTTCTACATTGACACTTGCCTTAAGAGGGGGGCAAAGAAAGGTCTTGTCTCTTTGTCTGAGCTGTACCATTTTCTTGGTTTGTTGCATCTCGGATTTTGCTACTTTACGGTTTCTTTTCCTGAAAATTTTCTCTCTTCTTTCAAATAAGGATCTGGAAAGAAAAAAATCTCAAGATTTGTAAATGGGTGCGAAGCCTTCAAAGATCTGAAATTTTAAGAGGTAATAATTAATGAATCATTAAATTCTCATCTTCTTTGGTACTTACTCTGTTTCTGTGTTGTCTCACTATATATATTTAATACAATTATTATTGCTTGTGTTTTTGCATCTTCGAATTGGGCAACTAATTTGCTTTGACAAATGCTATTCTTTACATGTCCTTGATTTTAGCTCCTTCTGTTGTCCTGTTGTGTTATTCTGGGAAATTTTTTTGTCTTCCTGTGAGTAAATTTCTGTTTGGATAAATTCGGGACCACAATAGCACAAACTTGGAGACTCTCTTTATTGGGACTCTCTTTGTTTCATGATTCTGATTTTCTAGTTCATGTTGTTAAGTTTAGGAAAAATGGATAGTGAACTTAAAAGCCAGCTATCAAGAGAAACACATATCTTTAGACTTCAGGTCTGGGAAGTAATTGGAATAGCTGTTGCATTGATCATCATAGCCATACTATCGGTTCTTTCGTTTTGTCTTACTTCGGAAAAGAAATCAAGAAGATCAAAAGCCGGACTTCCTGTTATACGAATCCCTCAAGTCTCCAAGGAGATCAAAGAAGTAAGAGTTGAGCATGTCTCAGCAAGTAACTTTGCTCCTCGTGAAGGCATTCTTCTCACAATCCAGGACAAAAACAACAAAGACTCAGACAAAGTCTTGGTTCATTTGGATATGGGGAAGAAGCGAAAGAATGGTGCAAGTAGTTGTAGCCGGCCAGGCTCGTTTCACTATCTAGAGATGATAGATAAATATTCTGAGTCAGGTGAAGAAGTTTCTGTAAACCAACCTTCTTCATCATCATTGTATAACATTGCAACTCCATCTCCATTGTCTGGTTTGCCTGAGTCTCATCTTGGTTGGGGCCACTGGTTTACATTGAGAGATCTTGAAATAGCAACTAATAAATTCTCAAAGGAGAATGTTATTGGTGAAGGAGGTTATGGAGTTGTTTACAGAGGGGAGTTGATCAATGGAACGCCTGTTGCAGTTAAAAAGATTCTTAATCAGTTGTGAGTTCTTGTTTACAAGAGTCTAAATTTCTTTTGCCTTTTTATGGTTTGTTTCCACAGATGATTTTTTGCTTGATTGAAAACAGGGGACAAGCTGAGAAAGAGTTTAGAGTTGAGGTTGATGCTATTGGTCATGTCCGTCACAAGAACTTGGTCCGTCTTCTTGGTTACTGCATTGAAGGCACTCACAGGTATAAAGATTGAATCTTACTCTGTTTTAGATAGTTAAAGAACCGAATTTGTGAGTTGCTGCTCACTGAGATCAATGGTAGGATATTGGTTTACGAGTATGTTAACAATGGAAACTTAGAACAATGGCTTCACGGAGCAATGAGACAACATGGTTACCTAACTTGGGAAGCGAGGATGAAGGTTCTCATCGGTACATCGAAAGCGTAAGTATTCCTTTTTACAATCACAAGCCTCATTTCTTCTTCTCACATACTGATCATCCTCTGTTTGTGAGTAGCCTTGCATATCTGCATGAGGCAATTGAGCCAAAAGTAGTACACAGGGACATCAAATCAAGCAACATACTGATCAACGACGAATTCAACGCAAAGGTTTCAGATTTCGGACTTGCTAAATTGCTTGGCGCTGGGAAAAGCCATGTGACAACACGAGTTATGGGAACATTTGGGTGAGAGAGGCTATTTAACTGAAATCAAGAAAGGCTTTTAGTATCAAAGCTTAGTGCTCAAGAAATCGTTTTTGTTAATGTTTTGCAGGTACGTTGCTCCGGAATATGCAAACACAGGACTGTTAAATGAAAAGAGCGATGTATATAGCTTCGGTGTTGTTCTCTTAGAAGTAATCACGGGACGAGACCCCGTGGACTACGGCCGTCCTGCTCATGAGGTAGTAAAAACTATTTTCATTCGTTCTTAAATTGAAAACCCAACAAATTTTACAATAATCCTCTAGATATATTAATTGAGAAGCAATTTTATAGAATAACCTTAGTTTTAGTTTTGTAAGTATTTACAGTGATGTCATTATAAGGATGTGTCACCACCATAAAGCTTCTCACAAAATTTTAAAAAAGACACTTATGTTACTAGATTAATTACATGATACTAGATGAGTACCTGCCTAGATGCACGAAATTTTTTTTCATAATATAATTTGTTGAAAAGTGTAGTCACAATTTATTTTATCGTATATTTAAATTTTTCTTAAAAATATTGTGTATTTGAATAAACATACAATAAGTATTTACATATTATGTGGATATTAGCTATATATGTGATAAATGTTTTATTGTTAAGGAAATGTGAAATATGTTATTCCTTGTATATATAGAATATATTAAATGGATATACTGCAAATCAGACAAATACTATATAACAAAAATTAATTAGAGAAACTATTCAATCACAATATAGGTAGAGACGACCATTTTTAATAGGTCGTATTTGTTTACAGCACAGATTTACACAATAGCAACACCGTCGTTTTATATGTTTATTAGCTTAAATAATTGATTTATAATTTTAATTTATATAGCTGCATTAAATATTTTATAAATAAATATATTAGAACTTTGATATCTTATTAATTTAAAAATTATTAATGGATCAAATTTTAATAAAATAAACAAGATAATAATCCGCACCATGTGCGGAATAAAATAATAATTATTTATTTAATATGATATAATTTTAAAATCATATACCAAAATACAACTGATTTTATATGAGCTGTTTATAACATTATGCTGTAATATTGACAAAATATTTTTTTTTGTTTATGTTATGAATTTTAAGGTAATTTAATTCTATTGTAAATTAATTTAAAAATTAAATATTTATGCGCAATCTGGATAGAAATACGAAGTTTCTCTTTATATTTTCTATAACCCATGATTAATAACATGATCTAAAAATTAAAAAAAATAGAGGGAGTATATTTTGATTAAATTATTAAGAATCTAATGCGTTATGATAATAATAATTTTTTTTTACTGCTTCCTCTGTTTCATAATATTAGTATTTTTAGAAAGTTTTGTTTTGATTCACAATATAATTGTTATCATATTTTTTATTACTTCCTATGAATACTATGTGACCGATTATATTTTTCATTTTTTCATAATTAGTTGAATTATATTCAATTTATATACTAAATGATTACTTTTTAAAAAGAAAAGTTGCTTTTTAATCTTTGTGCTTTGATGCAAAACAACTTATATTTTGGAAATAGAGAGTACTAAAATTGTAAAAATAAAATTTGATTATAAAATTTCATAGTCGATTTTAATATTTCTTATACGAATGGAAATGTATATTTACATTAACCCGCAAAATTTATAGTCATAAGAATATTAACTTTTAAGAAAAAAAATTATTGTGAAATTTATTGTAAATACTAAATATACATAAGGATAAAATAAAAATAGATTATATTTTTCTATAATTTTTAATAAATTATTTAAAAATTATATATAACTGAGTCAATGCTTATACATTCTTAACTTTTTGATTCAATAAAAATATTTTTAATATCAAAAAGTTTGTTAAAATTATTATATAATATCTTTACAAAAATATTTTAATTTGCTACCAAGTTATTTTGTTGTATAAATTAAAAATAAAAATATCTATTAAATTAAGCTTCTTATTTTTTTATTATTTTTATATTGATATATGAATCATCTATCTACACATCCTTATTTTTAATTTTAGTCTTTTAAAACATACTTTTATTTATTAATCATTTGAGTAATTTATATTTGTTTTATGAAATTTGAATTATAATATATATATATATATTACTATACGAATGATGTGATGATTTATTTTTCTATAAAAATAAGAGATAAAATATAGTATTTAAAGAAATAATTAGTATGATATATTTTTGGTAAGAATGAAAAAAGAGAATATTTTGATGAATCATCATCAATATAATTGATATAAACTAATGTATAATCAAATTAATGTGAGTGGCATAACCTGTAATTAATCTAGTAACATAAATCTATTTTTATAACTTTGCTGAAAATGATTCTGGTGATGACACATCAGCAAAATGGCACCACTGTAATATTTTACAAAATTAAGGTTATTCTTTAAAAATGCTTCGTTTTTAATATATAGGAGATTATCAAATAGTTATTAGTTTATAAAGAAATTATTTTAAAGTTTATTATAATATTGTATAAATTTTTCTTCTAACTTTTTTAGGTTCAAAATATCAAATAATTGTTATTTTTATATAATATTTTTATAATAATAATTTATAATATTAATTAAAAATAAAAAATACTCTTAAATAAGAAACATAATTTTTTAATGATTTAAAAAAATTACCACAAATTAGATATTCAATAATTATTTTTGGATATTAAGTATATATTGTTATTAAAATATATTATTTAATACTTCATATTTTTCATATTCTTTTAGTATTATGATTAATAATACATAAAATTTATGTATTAAATTTTATATAATTTGTATCATTAAATTTTAAAATAAACCAAAATGATGAAGTGACACTCATATGGAGAGAGTTGGCCATTTTTATAGTATACATATCATTATACATTTTTTGTTAGTCTAACAATTAAATTAAACGCATGTTATTCAAATATTAATCTTTCTATGCAAATATATAGTATACAATATTACATGAACTAAAAGATAATTTTAAAAAATGAAGTCAATAATCCAACAAATGTGTTTAAGTTTTCATATAATTTATTCAATTATATATATATATATATATATCTACATGCAACATATTTTGATAAATATCCTAATTAGCATGTAATTTTTCATAAATTACATATTAATATTTATATGTAAATATATGATTGCATTCAATTTTAAAAAAATTCAAATTAAATATATTATTATATAAAAAGTTTTAAAAGGTACATTTGTTTAAGAACCATTATGTGAAAAATATTTTTACTATAATGCATAAATTCACTCTAATAAAATCGGGAGCTAAATATTTTACATGCAAATATATGATTGTATTCAATTTAAGAAAAATTAAATTAATTATATATTATTACATTAAAGTTAGAAGAAATTACATTTTAAAAAAAATTATGTGATAAGTTATATATTAATATTTCATGAAAATATATTATTCTTTTTGATTTTTTTTTAAAATAGATTGATTATATATAATTACATAAAAAATTAAAATATACATGTGTTTAAAAACTATTATGTAAAATAGGTTTTTACAATAATACATAAATTCATTCTAATAAAATTGTGAACTAAATACCGAAAAAATACTATACATGAGACTCGAGTTTTAGACATCATCTTATCAAACAACATTATGAATCACATACAACCAACATATAAGTAACAATTTTTATGTTTTGCACTTATTTCAGTCTTCATATGATTATAATATTCTTTAACTAATATTCTTTATATGGTTTAATTTGGAAATTATAATGTTCAAATTAGACCTTCTAGTTTTTACTTTCTCCAAAACATCACTATCATTTCCAAAATAATCTAACAAAAATAAAATAATCGATACTTAATTATTTTATATAAAATATATGAATTCAAACAAATATACTATTAATATAACATATTATTTAAATTTGAAATTTAATCAAATTTATTATTAATTCAATCTACCACTTATAGTAAAGATTACCCCCATTCAAAATTTATGAGCCGTTTACCAATCAATCATTGAATGTAATAAATGCTAATTTGAAACAATATTGACTTAATTGAAGATGTAAACGGTTAGATTTTTAACTAATGATAAAATTTTAACTATTATTAATTTCAATAAAAACTATGAATGAATAAATGTGGCAATATAAATACTTTTCAGATTTTAACTATTAGATGCATCATTTAGACATTGTTTGTTTTTTTCTAAACTAGCTTTTACATTTAAATACAATATCTAGATGCAGCATTGTTTGTTTTTGAATTTATTAAAAAATATTTATACAAAAAAATCTCAAAACACCAAAAGTATATATAATTAAATCAAACTTTTTTCTAGCTATACTCGAAACAGTTTTACAATTTCAGCAAAAACCGCAATTTTAGAATTTTGGCACGTAAACACGATTTTAAAATGCTATTTCAGAAATTTGGCCATTATATATGGTTTTATGATATTGATGGAATACATGATAATCGATTTTGACAGATTTCACAGATTTACGAGTTTTGACCGTAAAATGTGATTTTATGAAAAATACGGTTTTACAGATTTGGTGAGAAAATGCGGTTTATCGAGTTTGGCAAAAAATATAGTTTTATGAGGTTTACTGGGAAACATGATGTTACGAGTTTTATGGATAACACGGTTTTGCGGATTTGACGAAAAACTTTGTTTTGCAGGTTTGGCGGAAAATATAATTTTACGAGATTTATGGAAAAATATGGTTTTGCAGATTTTATGGGAAGAGGTAGTTTTGCAAATTTGGCGGGAAAATCAAGTTTTATTAATTTTTGGTGAGAAAATATAGTTTGATGGGGTTTACGTGAAAAAATAGTTTTACGGGGTTTACGGGAAACCATAATTTTGCAGATGTGGCAGGAAACACGATTTTGCATGTCTCGTGGGAAAATACAGTTTTATGAATTTTAGCAAAAAACGTAATTTTGCAGATTTGGTGGGAAAATTGTAATTTTGTGGATTTGGTATAAACACATGATTTTAGAATTTCGACTGTAAAACACAATTTTATGGTGCTTTCGGAAAAACATGATTTTTGATTTTTTTGCAGAAAAATACAGGTATGTAATTTTAACAGAAAATTTTTGGTTTTGGTGGAAAATATTATATCAATGTTTTGGATACATATCCCGTTTTTAGAGAAAAAAATGATTTTATGTTTTCAGTGGGAAAATGTGGTTTTATGATTTCAATTGAAAACTTCAATTTTATGTTTTTACAAGAAAAGTTTATTTTCAGATTTATATCATATTAAAAAGTATTTTGACCTTTTAGTTTTTAAGATTCAACTGTTTCATTCAAACTCAAATATCCTAATTTTTACGATATTATTAATTTTGCATCCAAATGCAAAACCCAGATAATGGATTAATAGTGTTTAAAAGAATAATATATAAGCATTTACATATAGATACATCATTTGAATGTAGAAACAAACATAACATTATTATTTTTTCTGTGTCAAAAAATAATAATATGTACACAAGTATTATATACCTAAAAATTGAGCATTGGTGATAATATTGAATTATGTCATCAATCATATGATATTAAAAAAAAACTATATGGAAAAAACTATATGGCGACTTGGAATTTTGATCTTGCCGTTTTATATATAAATTGGATAGGGTCTTTTTTTAGCATTATATTATCAATTTTAAATCTATTGTTAATGTTATAGCGTAATATTATATAAACATAAATAAAATTAATTATATTATATTATATAAATTTAAAATTATATTAATATAAATAAATATTAATTCTTTCACACGGCACAACCTAATAGTATATTATTTAGGTTTGCGACTTTTACCCAAACAAAAGGTTTTTGAACTTTACACTAACCGAGATTTTCGGTTTTCGATTCAGGTTCAGATACTTAGGGGTGAACCCGATCGACTGAATTTCAAATTGATTTTATCTTTAGTACAGTTCAGTTCGGTCAAACCGAACCGGCCAGTTACATGTTTGTTTTGTTAAATATTTTTAAACCAAAATTATACTAAACTAGATTAGAAGCCGTGTATATACGGGGTTAGAAATTATTTCAAAACTTGTAAATAATAAATTAAAAACAAAAATAAATAACTTTAATTATATTTATTTATGTATTCATATACGACTTTTTGTTAGTTAAATTTTTTTTAACATGTGGTAAATTTTGATTTATTGACTCACATACATTCAATCATTTTAACTTTGATTGTGATCTCTATATACACTGATTTATATTAACTACTCCTACATAATCCATTAAAAAGAAACTGAATATATATAAAAAAAATGTAATTATATAATTGTGAATATTAAAAATTAAGATTTAGAACATTTTCGCAAAACCACTAATAATAGAACTGATTGAAGAAATTGGCTTTATCCTTTGTTGCATATTTACTTTTATATTTTTCACAAATATGACTAACATGAAAAAATAAAAAAATAAAATTATAACATTGTGAATATTAAAAAGATAAGATTGAGAACATTTTCGCAAAACCACTTATAATAGTACTGTTTAAAGAATCTGACTTTATCCTTCGTTGCACAGTTACTTTTATATTTTTCACAAAAAAAAATAAACATGAAAAAGTATAAAATAAAATTAGATGACTGCGAACATAAAAAAATAAGATTGAGAACATTTTCACAAAACCACTTATAATAAAACTGATTAAAGAAACTAGTTTTCTCTTTCATTCCTTATTTATTTTTATATTTTTCACAAAAATGATTTTTCTCTAACAAACTCTCATCGAGAATCTCATTTGGTAAAATGGTATCTGAGCAAAATTGGCTTTCTCTTTCATTTTTTTCCGTAATTCTGATTGTTTTTCATCGCTTCATTAATTTTTCATCTTTTCATAATGATTCGAGTTTAAAAGAAGAATCAGCCTAGAAAAATTAAAAAAGTTTTTATATATTTATAAAGATGTGAGTAATAGTTTTCTTTTTCTTTTAGGATAAGTCTTTACTTTTTAAAACTATTTATTCATTTTTAGTTGAAATATATAATTGTTTTTAATATATTCCTTTAATAGATATTGTAGTAATTATGTGTTTTTTTAATAATTATTCTATTTTGTAAATTATGTTTTATTTTTTCTTTAATCAAGACACGTGTCAAAATCTTAATCGAAAAACTTGACATGTGTCACGATCATGTGAATTATTAACATTCAAAATTGGCTATATATTTCAAAGAAAAATTGGCTTTGTCCTTTATTTTGCTTTCTCAATTCAGATTGTTTTTCATCGATTCATCAGTTTCTCATCTTATTCGTTTGATTCGAGTTTAAGAGAAAAATTAGCATAGTAAAATTGTATGAGATTTTATATGTTTATAAAGATGTGAATAATATTTTTTTGGAAAAAAGTGTTTTTTTCTTAATTAAAATATATATATATATATATATTTAATTTAGTTCTTTTCTTTTAGATATTGTAAAGGTTATAGTTTTTTTTTTTTTTAGCAATAGTGATAATTCATAGATTTATATATTTATTTTTAATTTAATCGTGACACATGTCAAAACCTGAATCGAATGATTTACCACATGTCACAATCAGTTGAATTACTAATTTTGATGCATCCAAATAATCAAAACACAGAGTCTGTTGCGGATCCTTAGCAATAATAGCTTGTAGTTCAACACTTTATTAACTATTTTTCTCTATTTTGCTGCATTGAAAACTTGGGTATGCAATTCAAGTCCTTCGATTATTTTGTTTGTTAAAAAATTATGAGAGATTTTATGTGCTTATATAGTTGTGGATTGCATTTTTCTTTAGTGTTTGAGCTTCTTTTTTCATTTTCCAAATTAAAATATCTTTTTCTATCAACTTTTGTTTTTTTTTCAAATGGTATTTTCCTTTTTCTTTTAAGATTAGTGTTTTAAGTTATATTTTTTTTCTAAACTGAAATATATTTTTTTGTTTATTTTTGTTTTATTTTTAATTTAATCGCGACACATGTCAAAATCTGAATCGAATTATTCAACACGTGTCACGGTCATACGAATTACTAACTTTGACGCATCCAACTTTATATAATAAGATCTTCTCCAATTATACCAAATTTAATTAAGATTATATTTAAAAGTCAGATTGTGGAACCGAATTATTTGGATATACTCAAATTTAAACAAAAACCTAAAACTTTAGTTAGTTTCGGTAAAAAAATTAATATCAAACTACCTGATAACCCGAACAGAACTGTAACTTATTTTCGTTATTTTCTCGAACCGAAAATCCTAAACTCTCAGGCCTAAACTATTATGTATGATGACTTTTGTACCGAATCATTTTCAGGTCAATCTAGTGGACTGGTTGAAGATGATGGTTGGAACGAGGCGATCCGAAGAAGTAGTGGATCCAAACATAGAGGTAAGACCACCTACAAGATCACTGAAACGAGCCCTTTTGACCGCTCTGAGATGTGTCGATCTGGATTCCGATAAACGGCCAAGAATGAGCCAAGTTGTGTGTATGCTTGAGTCCGAGGAATATCCCATTCCAAGAGAGGTTAGTATTCTAACGTACCGCATAACAAGAAAGATATATAACAGGTTAATTAGTAATGGTAACAAGGAATATGTTAATTTCAGGACTGAAGACGTTCTAAAACTCGAGAGGGGAGTATGGACTCGGACATTGACATGAGTGCACCTTACTCAAGATCACAGAGCAGGAGACAGTAATCTGAGTAATTATCAACATGCATAAGCTTTCAAAGAGATTTATGATTATGAGGAGATCTCTACTATTCTTTGAGCTGGTTCTTGTGCATTTTCTGTTATTATTTTTCAGTTTTTGTGTGGTTTTGATAGGGATTAGTAGACGATAGATTATTGCTTGTACATGGGATTGGTTTTGTATTTAGAACCCCTACATCAACGTAATAGATTGGTATGCACAGTATTATAAAATCTTCTGTTCAGAATCTCTGCAGATTTCAAAGCAAATGACAGTATTTTGCTTTGAAACTTGTAAATAATAAATTAAAAACAAAAATAAATAACTTTAATTATATTTATTTCTGTATAATACAATTATATAATTATGAAAATTAAAAATTAAGATTGAGAATATTTTTGCAAAACCATTTATAATAGAACTGGTTGAAGAAACTGGCGTTATCCTTTGTTGCATATTTACTTTTATATTTTTTCACAAATATGACTAACATGAAAAAGTAAAAAACAATATTATAACATTGTGAATATTAAAAAAGTAAGATTGAGAATATTTTTGCAAAACAACTTATAATAGTATTGTTTAAAGAATCTGGCTTTATCCTTCGTTGCATATTTACTTTTATATTTTTCACAAATATGAATGAATATGAAAAAGTATAAAAAAAATAGATGACTGTGAACATAAAAAAAATAAGATTGAGAACAATTTCGCAAAACCACTTATAATAAAACTGATTAAAGAAACTGCATTTCTCTTTCATTCCATATTTACTTTTATATTTTTCACAAATATGGTTTTTTTCTAACAAACTCTCATCGAGAATCTCAATTGGTAAAATGGTATCAGAGCAAAATTGGCTTTCTTCTTCATTTTTTTCGTAATTCTGATTGTTTTTCATCGATTCATTAATTTTTCATCTTTTCATTAATTTTTCATCTTTTCCAATTGATTCAAGTTTAAGAGAAGAATCAACCTAGAAAAATTATAAACATTTTTATATATTTATAAAGATGTGAGTAATAGTTTTGTTTTTCTTTTAGGATTAGTCTTTAATTTTTTTTTAAACTATATCTATATTTAAATATGCTCCTTTTTTAGATATTGTAGTAATTATTATTATTTTTTAATAATTATTATATTTTGTAAATTATGTTTTATTTTTAATTTAATCGTGACACAAGTCAAAATCTAAATCGAAAAACTTGACATGTGTCACGACCATGTGAATTACTAACATCTAAAAATTTGCTACATATTTCAAAGGAAAATTGGCTTTCTCTTTTATTTTGCTTTCTCAATTCTGATTGTTTTTCATCGATTCATCAGTTTCTCATCTTATTCGTTTGATTCTAGTCTAAGAGAAAAATCAGCATAGTAAAATTATAAGAGATTTTATATGTTAATAAAGATGTGAATAATATCTTTTTTTAGGATTAGCTTTTATTTTTTTGGAAAAAATTCCTTTTCTTAATTGAAATATATTATTATTTTTTAAAATTTATTTCTTTTTCTTTTATATATTGTAAATTTTATAGTTTATTTTTATTTTTTTAACAATAGTGATAATTCCTAAATTTATATATTTATTTTTAATCTAATCGTGACACGTGCCAAAACCTAAATCAAATGATTTACAACATGTCACAATCATTTGAATTATTAACTTTGATGCATCCAAATATTCAAAACACAGAGTCTGTTGCGGATCCTTAGCAATTTTAGCTTGTAGTTCAACACTTTATCAACTATTTTTGTCTATTTCGCTACATTGAATACTTCAGTATGCAAGTCAAGTCCTTCGATTATATTGTTTGGTGAAAAATTATGAGAGATTTTATGTGCTTTATAGATGAGGATTGCATTTTTCTTTTAAGATTAGTGTTTTAGCATTTTTTCTTTTTCCAAATTAAAATATCTCTTTTTATTAACTTTTGTTTTGTTTTTCAAATGATATTTTCCTTTTTTCTTTTAGAATTAGTATTTTATGTTATTTCACTTTTCTAAACTGAAATATATTCTTTTGTTTATTTCTGTTTTATTTTTAGTTTAATTGCGACATATGTCAATATCTGAATCGAATTATTCGACATGTGTCACGGTCTTACGAATTATTAACTTTGACGCATCCAACTTTATATAATAAGATCTTCTCCAATTATACCAAATTTAATTAAGATTATATTTAAAAGTCCGATTGTGGAACCGAATTATTTGGATATACTCAAATTTAAACAAAAACCGAAAACTTTGGTTAGTTTTGGTAAAAAAAATAATATCAAAGTACCTGATAACCCAAGCAGAACTGTAACTTATTTTCGTTATTTTCTCGAACCGAAAATCCCAAACTCTCAGGCCTAAACTATTATGTATGATGACTTTTGTACCGAATCATTTTCAGGTGAATCTAGTGGACTGGTTGAAGATGATCATTGGATTGAGACGATCCGAAGAAGTAGTGGATCCAAACATAGAGGTAAGACCACCTACAAGATCACTGAAACGAGCACTTTTGACCGCTCTGAGATGCGTCGATCTGGATTCCGATAAACGGCCAAGAATGATCCAAGTTGTAACAATTCACTTATAATAAATTCAGAATCTGAGTCACATAGCAACAATTCAAAGCAAAATAGCTCACTTATGTTTATAATAAATTGCAAATCACATAGACAAACCATCGGGTCCCGTAGCTCAGTTGGTTACAAAATTGGTCTTATGAGCTGTAGGTCGCGGGTTTTAGTCCCGTCCCGTTGGGACCAGTATTGTAAAATTATGAATTTCTTTTCCAAATTTTTTGGTGTAGTAAATGATATTTATTTATTAAGATCTCTTATATATTAAACTAAATTTTCTTACTAAAGATTGTAGAAAATGAAACTAAAATTAATAGTGAGGTTTATTGATTGTTGTATTTTAATGAATTTGGAAATCTTTTTTGAATTTGATAAATTCATTGATTTTAAAATCAGACAATCAAAATTCAAAGTCAAATATATGAATTATTATAAATCATAGATTCCAGATAAATAGATTTCTTCAAAATCAGGCAAATGGATTTCAATAGTAATCTTGATAGCATGTTTTGTTTCATAAAATAAAATAAAGAAAAGAAAATAATATAAATAATCTATTATACTCTTAAGAAAATAATAAATCTTCCCACATGTTTGTTGCAGTTCTCGCCGTCAATTGATTGTCATGTTCTCTTTATTGATCTTGGGTTACAATTTATTGATCTTGGGTTACAAGAACTTCCTCGTGAATTTTTCGTTATTATTATTAACTTCTTCAAGATCTTTTTTTTTATCACTATTTGTTACTTCTGGAAAATTATCTGATCGATAAAACTTTTGAAAAAAAAGTTATGTAAACCAGCATACATAAGTACGATCTCTCTTTGTGTCTTATAGAGAAAAAGAGATGCAGACTTAAAAATTAGGAATGGAGATTGGAAGATACCAAAAATTCTCTCGATAACATTTCTCAAGGAAGCATGTCGATGGTTAAACAACTCCTTTTCATTTTATGGAGTAGAATCTTGACCAGAAAACTCTTGTAAATGATATCTAACGGTATGGAGCTAGAAAACTTCTGCAATTTGCAAATCCACAATCGACTAGATAAAAATTTTCTAAAAAAATAATAAATTAATTACTTATCTAATGAATAATATAGTTATATATATATATATATATAGTAGTTACTTACCTTCTGGAGTTGGGAATCGATTAGTATTCCTTGTTAAAGCATTATTCAATATTTTTGAGTCATGAACCTTCCCATCCACTAAGCACATATATGAACTCAAGATCAAAATTATATGCAGCCAGCACATTTTGCGATATATCACATTTTCTGTTACGAAAAAGGCTTGCTTCTTTTTTTGGGACCATTACAAATATATGTGTATTATAAATAGCTTTGACACAATCCTGATTATATAAAAAAATTTATGCTTAATAAAATAATAGTTTAAAGCATAGATCATAAAGAAAAATGCATAGCTTAAAATAAGGATAAAATCTGGTACTCTCTCGAGGAACAATGGGTCCAGCCGTAGCCATAAAACTTGGTGAAATTTGATTTAAAGCTCGCAAAACTTCGTGAAGATTGTCGTTTATAGCAAACTTTGATCCTTTCAAAGTGGATTTTGTATAACAATACCTCAAATTTTGGCCAACTATTAAGAGGAAGGATGCGACCATTTCGTCAAGGTGAATATATCTCGTATCGGTTAAAAAACTTCTATATCTGGATACATCTGATATAACTCTCGAAGATGAAGAGGGTCTTCCTTTAACACATTATCTATATAGTCTTGACCAGTTCTTGTGGTTGCATGTGAAACATGACGTTCAATTTGCAATTAAGTTGTCGTTGTAGTCGTTTTCTCAAGCACATCACCTGACAGAAAACTAAGAGCACCAATAAAGTAATATCAGCATCTAACTCATTATCTTCATGCTCGATATATATTTCTCTCTTTCTTCACAAATATCTTGTTCTCCAAGAAGTACTGGATTCATGTTTGATACATTTGACCAAAAAAATACTTGACCCATCAAAAATAAGCACTAACACATAATTAAAATGTGATAGACTAATTTCTAGCGCGTCACTAAACTCTTTGTTATATACATACTACCTAAACAGAAAATCATCAAAACAGAACAATTATACTAGAAAACTAGGCAACCCCCTGAGCTATGCGCAGACAAATGCCATTAACAAATTTGGCATGCTATCAAAGAAGTGCTATCAACAGAAGCTGCACTGAACCAAAATGATCGTTGATTTCGTTTTTGTTTCCAAAAATATTGATGCTGGATTGGTAAATGGTACAAACAATAGATTTGCATATATTAACGGTATTTATAACAATGTGCATAACTAAAATAGTAGCACTGAAAAATAATAGAACACGTAAATAAAAACAATAAAGTGGGCAACTTTAGTGTAGCTGATGAATTTCCATGATATCTTGAGTCCTCTAAGATGAGCAGACGTGTAGAATTTTTTTGTTCGGATGAATTGTCAAGATTAGATAAAGAAAATATCTGTTAATCAGTCTTTCCCGTGAAAGCAAAGTAATCTTATTTGGAAAAGGAATTTTCTTTAATGTTGAATCTTCGTTAGTTTGGCAAAGACTAAGGCATATATTGACATAATCTGGTAGTTCTAAGTCTTTTGTTAATTTTGTAGACGTCAAGGGACTTATCGTTGATGCGCTGATATTCAAAAAAATGTGGTTTCATTATATGGACTCAAAAAAAAAATCTACGGCGGTTATGGATTAGTTTTGGTTGGAACTTCTGCTGGTTGGTTCCATAAAGGACCCAAGTAAATGTTTTAGGTCGTGGCTGGGTCAGGACTTGGCAGGCTTGGACTGAAATATGCATAGTTTTGTCCATGTGCATTATTGGTTGGTTTGGTGAGCTCTATCTTAGTTTCTAGTCCGAAGGAGATACAAAACCAAAGAGAAATAAGAAAAAAACATCAAAACCAACTTCAACATCGAGTAAAAGAAGAAAAACATGAAAACACATAGCATAAAAATTATAATAAAACATACCTTGGTTGACGTAGCTCATCATAAATCAACCTATCACAAACAAAAAAAGTCATTGGACATCCACATAAGGAAAAAAACAAAAAACCAAAATAGGATCAATAATTTATACAGCTGAATTGCACCGAAACTTCAAGACGTGGATACATAGAAATATAAATAGGATTAAGCTTTCATTAACTAAATTATATTTGAACATATTTAGAACATTCCAGCACAGCAATGGCATATTTCTCTGTGTAATATAAAGACAGGGGAGAGAATGACTTACAATGAGCGATGCTCCAAGAACAGCCATCCGCTTAACCCAGTATAAATATTTGGGGGTTGGGCGGAGCTAGTTACTTACAAAAAAAAGAAACTAACCCTAAGACACGTTAAACCCGTGTTTTCTACTGCCTTATGGAGAAACACAGAGAATGCAGAAGATTGTAACTAATCACTTCAACTTAATTTTATAAAAAATATATAAAACAAATATTTGTAAAGAGAGGAATTAGGATTTGTCCAATTACAACATACCCCAAAAACATAAAAAAAAAAGAGTTTATGTAAATAATAAAAGTAAAATTACAATATTTTCACCATTTTGGTTTCCACCCTTTTCGTCACTTTCACATTTAAAACTCTTTCTTGTTGTTCTCCAATGTTCCCATGCAGAAGCATGTTGATTACATTAATTTTATAAAAAAAACTGTACACAATAAGATATTTCTGATAAGAAACTATTTTACACCTAAAGGAAACCAACTATAATATGCAATTATCATTAGAAAACATATTGTTCTAGAAAAAAAAAGAAAAAGCACTGGTTTGTCATTGGTGATGATGGGTCATAGTCATAATTACTGCTAGCTTTCACAAAACTTCCTTTCACTCTTTTTCTCGGGTGATGTTCATTTAGAACAGACCTGACTGATTATAACTTGTGCAATCTTGTTGTCCAGGTGACAACGTCTAAAATAAAATAAGCCCAAATTCTTCAAAGTAATACTCATAGATTTAGAGATGCCAAGCTTCAAACTCTTTAAACGTACTATTTCAAAACTAAAATAAATATTAAAAAGTATTGATGCAAACATGAATATATACGAAGTCCAAAGTATAATAATAAATTTTTAATTTCTATAGATAAGGTAAACGAAACCAATCTATATATAGATTTCTTAGGTGATTAAACACATAAAATTTTAGAGAATTTTTCGAGGATGATAACATCTATGTAAATTAACAGAAGTAGTCACCAAAAAGACTCAAAAATGACAAACCGATACAATAAAACATGCTATAAAAAGAATATATATGTTGAAGCAGAGAAACAATAAACATTATCATTAACTTAAAACTAAACCAATACAAACGTAATAACCCAATCAAGAGAAACACATTAAAACTAAATCTGAAGAATAAAGTCAGAGTACATCATTGGATAACAAATCACAAGAAGCTCTTCCTAATTTCAGATGATTCTCCACATCACCAAAACATAGGAATAGGAGGATCCGAAACAATACCCACAACGCCTTTTTCAAATCCCATTGACTCATCTGCACAATCGCACACACTCAAGATGAAGATCACAAACTACAATAAAAAACAAATAACCGTCAAACAACAATTTGTCAAAAGAATCAAAGATGAATACCAGATTGATATTAAATGGGACTATTAATATATCCTCCTAACCTTTTAACCTGATATATATATATGACTCGTTTCCGTAGAAGACTTTAAAAAACACCAAAAATATCTAAAAGCTCACAAAATAATGTGAAGATCCAATATATTAATTAGGACAAATTAAAATAAAGCATCAAAGAATCAGACAGAAAATAGCAAAATAAAAGGAAAAAAAAATAGATTAATGGAAGAACATACCGTGCCCAACAAACGAACGAAGCTGCAGTTCAATGTACAACAATAAGAAGAACACAAGAAAACTATCAGACAAACACTCAAGGATAACAAAATATTAATTAGAAACACATACTTTGTGAATTTAAGTTAATAGACGGACAAAAAATTTGATGGTGATAATGTAACCTAAAAACATAATGGATCTACACCATCAATACACAGATCAGTTACATTAAGCTAGAGACACAAAACCATCGCAAAGTAAACACACAAAAAAGTATAGAAAAATTAAGAATACTAAAAATATAAGATAACGAAAGATGGTTAATCGTATATATAACATAAAGTATAGGTTGGATTAGGTTTAGCTGTAAATCGATATACAAACGGCTAAGCTAGCTTTTTTTTTTGGCTAAGCTAGCAAAATTGGATTAAATTAGGGTTTGAACTCTAAAATCCCATGAAACAAATTAAACCAAACTATATCATAAAAATCGATACATATTTAATAAATATAAGATTTAGTTTAATTGATAATTTCATTAAGAGTAAATCAAGTAATTTCATATGAGGGGTAAAGAGTAATCAACAATCATAACTCTCAACCACAGTCCAACTTGCTTGCCAATTAATAATATGACTAGGTGTACTGCCCGCACCTTGTGCGGGCTAGAGAATCTACTAATAAATTATTTGAGTTTTATTCCTACTTATGAACGTAAATGATCAAGCTATAGTTTAATCACGTCATCACAAAAGAATTCATAAACATTTAGAGTGTGCGAGATTTATTGTAAATAAATGAGGATAGTAGCAGTCCTATTAAACATTGATTCCGTATAGTCATAGACCTCAGTTTATTTGAACAATCCTAAAGAAGCCAAACAAAATAAAATAAAATCCAATAAAACATATAACAAAACATGTGCATAATTTTCTTCATTGTATTCCAAATCTCGCAGATAAACCAACTAAACACATAAAATCAGAAAAAAAATCCAAATAAATAGAAATGCTAGATATTCTGAAACACTTCTTTATAAATAACATTTATTGTTCGTTTTTTGGTTTTTATTTCTTTAAGATCTTCAAACCAGACCGCGCTGTTATCCGAGAGACAACTTACATATAATTGTCCATGTGAAAATACCAGTATTAGTAAGAAAAGTCCAACTTTCTCTACCCCTGACTTTTGTTTATAGTCATTGCGAAAGCAAGACTTATAAAAAATTGTGGACGTCTCATTCTGAATGGGAATCTAGAACTTCAGGCGGTGAAACAAACATATTTGAGACCTTTTGGCCAACTCTATTTCCTGTAATAAACTTAGCCTCTATCACATATGCTGTCATTTATGTTACAATTAATCTTGTACATTAACAGACCACCTCGAGGATCAATGTTCCTAAGCAACATAATAGCAATTCTAATTTTTAACCTTAGATCATGATTAGGAAGACTTGAAACTTTGATACTATTAAGGTATTCTTGAATATAATAACATTTTTACCTATATTCGATATGTCGATACAATGAATGTATTCTTTAAGTATAAACCATATCACCCGTGGTTAATTAGGTCGAACATATAATTTCAGGATTTTATCCGAGTAAAACATATAAATATAGGCTTTTTTTCTCTCCTGATTGGGATCCACAACAACAAAATCTGCTTATACTTATGTTTCTTTTCAATCTCTGCTAGTGCATCCTTTTACTTTCTAAGACATGTGGATCCTCTATGTCTAGCAACCATTGATTACGCAACACCTTCTTCACCATCTTCACCATCTATGATTTAGTTTGTAGATAGATACAAAGAGATAGACAATGTTATTATCTCTTGTACCATATCAAGTCACAATGGACTAATCTATACATGCATGCTTTGATGCCAAAATCAATAATTTTTGATCATTTTCTCTGCCTATCAAACATAAAAGATCAAGAGCAAAAACTAGAATGAAAAAGTAGATAGGATCCAGAAAAAAAAAAGATATTTCTTATTCCTCTTCTAGACTGCTCTTTTTCTACTTCATTACTATTTCTTTCTATTAATCATCATCATCACATCTTCACATAGATATATTTTAATATCATAAAAAGAGATCATAATTCTACCTTCTTCTTATTTCTGTTTCGAAAAATATATAAAGAACAAAGTGAGAAACAAATGACATTTAAAAAAATTTAATAGAAAAGAAATAAATAACATAATTGAAAACTATAGAACTAAATAGATGTCTCAGAGATTAGAATTGAGACCCTAAAATATATCATAAACAGAGTATCGGAAAGTCATCGTCTCTTTCAAGTTTACTACTAAACATGTTTATAGTTTAGAGAAGTCCTCTATAATATGAATATGCGACCGTCATCAAAATATGGACGAAAAGGGCTTCTCACCCCCCTGAGTTGGGGCTTATCACATTGATATCACCACTTCTGCTTCTAGTTTGTAACTCCAGTTCTCTAGCCTCCTCTCTGATCACGAAAAACCAGAGTTATAGATCATATGACAGCATAAACTTTTGAATGTTATGAGAATGGAGACGTGCAAACATCATATGGAATGAGAAAATTATGAAAGCTACACCAAAGTAAAGAATGAATTAATTGTCAAGACATAACCTGTCTTCTGCAAAGTACACATGTCTACAGCTCAAATGACCCTTAGTACATTGCAGTGATACAGTGAGCTTGATGATTTTTTACTAAAGAAAAAATTGGCTATATATGATTGCAAATAGAAAACTCACGAATTGAGAATGAGAGAATGATAAACTTACTTTTTTTCACTCCACCACCTTTGGAACACATATTTGATGTCTTGAGTCTTAATTATCATGAGCTCTTCTGCGTTGTATTTATTTATTTTTTCCCTGAAAAACATAACTGTATCAAAATTTACAAAACCAAGAGTAAGAGAATCCATGAGGTTAACAATATATGTAAAATTTTGATATGATTAGCAATATATGTAAAATTTTGATATGATTACATTGGTTTATGAACTCCACCAACTGTTTTACTATTGATCATCTTAAAGTAAAACTCTCATATGGATTCTTGAATTCCACCTTCTGCTAAGTTTCTGTAGATAATTAAGATTTTTGCTATTTTACAGAAATCAACAAATCCCTAAAAGAAAATGTGTCACAATATCTAATTAAAAAAATCTATAAACATATTATGTTAAAGGTCTGAGGTGTCAACAACATATTATAGGCAGAAAAATATACCCGTTTAATGCCCTCTTTTTGGTGGTAAGATTAAACTCGAATAACATAACCCTTATGCTTCTCAAGGAGGTCAAACCTTTTTCTCGAAAAGGCCAAGCCTGACAGGTTTAAAAATCAAGACTTGAAAAGACACATTTGAAACAACAGAAGAAAGAGCAATAACAGCTTACAGTTGACATCAGCTCCTTATGAGCAGGCTGTGGAACAACATTACGCAGAACCAACATGTTTGATGGCTTAAACCCTGCAAGTAAGTCAGAAAGCTGTATAATGAAACATAGTTTTTAAACATGAACCTTTAAACATAAGGATATTAGAAACTAAAAAAAGAGAAAAAAACAGAGGACATAATTTAAAAACTGAATAGATATTTTTCATATCTTTTTTTTATCATCTCAATGATGGAAAAAAGATCATTGGAAACTATAGAACTAAAGTGATGTCTTGGAGATTAGAAACCCTAAACGAAAACATCAAGCACAGAGCTAAAGGAAGAGCTCAGCCACAAATAATGAAACTACCGAAAACAATAGTTTCTCGTTAGGTACCTGTTGGTAGATAGAAGCGCAGAAACCATGCAGCTGAACAAAAAGTTCAGATTACCAAATTTCCACTGGAACTCAAAAACGACAAAAGCAATAACAACAAAAAAACAAATCAAATACAAAAATTCAATAGACTAATTATGGTATATAGAACGAACTTTGTTCAACACACCACATTACAGATCGATCTACAAAGGATTACAAACCAGAAGGAAAATAAGAAATAACCCACGAAGAAGACACTAAGACAATAGAGAAATAATATCAACTCTTCAATATTGATATATGTGTACAACTCTTCTGAACTTGATTAATGATTGTATTATATTTATACAAAGAGATTAAGGTTTTGATTTATTCTATGATGTTGCGGCAGATCATATAAACCCAAAAAATACATTCACTAATATAATTAGGTTTGGCCGCAAAGAATATGCAATTAGGTTTATGTGAAAATAAATACCACAATTTAACATTAGTGAAAATGGCATATGAATTTTTATAACCATCGGCCGTAATAATACTTGGTAATACGATTTATATATTTTTTAAAATTAATATTTGATTAAAATTATTCTAATTAACTAATTTCATTAAAGATAAATTAAGTCTTTTCAATCAAGGGGTAAAGAGTAATCAACCATCATAACTTTTAACTACAGCCTAACTTGCTTGCCAATTATTAATATGATGAGATGGAAATCTAAATCATGTACGAAGAATAAAATAAAAAATAAAAATAAATACTTAATAAAGATTTTATTTTAGATGAAGAATAGCAGAACCAACAACTATATGAAGAATACATACTGAAGCCCAGTTTATTTATGTAAATTTTACTTTATAAAAAAGTAAAATACTTTACAAATAATCAATTTTTGTAATGTAAATTTTACTTTATAGAAAAGTAAAATAACCCAATTTTATTTTACAAATAACCTTATTTTTTATGTAAATTTTACTTTATGAAAAGTAAAGTTTTTTTCAAATACGCTGCTCAAATTTTTATTTACATAAATTATACATTTTTAAAAGAAGAAAATAAATGGGTTAAATTTACTTTTCCATAATGTAAAATTTATACAAAAAGATTGAGTTATTTATTTGGAACGAAAAAGAGAAACACTAATTTTCTTCTTTTTTCTTCAAATAACTTTCCATAAAGAATTCAAGCAAAACAATTTCATATATACATATGGGTTTCTAGTTGTCAAAATCATTATAATACAAAATGGTAAAACCTAAAAATATCAATGGAAGGATCAAAAGAACGAGCAAAGAGTTCATTTATTCAATGGAGTCCCAAAAAAAACAAAAAAAATAGATACAATTACTCCTAGAGTGTGTTGTTGCGGGTTTGCGTGATAGTAATGGTACATTCAGCAAGTTTACGGTGGAGAGACGAATACTACTTAATTACTCTCAATCAAACACATGAATGTACTAAAACCTATCAAAACTGTGCAAACAGAATAAGGATTTTGAAAGCAAAATATCAAAGTGGTGCTGAAATTCTTCGCTTCAGTTCTGGGTTTGGATGAGATCCAATCACAAAACGGTTCACGGCACTAGAGGAAGTGTGGGCTGACTACATAAAGGTAAAATTTAAATTCACAAGATGCTAAGAATATATCTACTGATTTTTCATCATGTTAAACTCTTTTTGTTTTTTTGTTTTGTTTTAGGCACATCCAAATTAAAATTTTTGATGATCTTAAAGTTATATTTGAAAAAAATATAGTGTCGGGTGTGCGATTGGATTAGACAATACTATTGATGCTCCAACATGTGGAATTTCAGAAACCAGAAAAGAGCAAATAAATTATAGTGAGGAATTTGACAAATAAGGTTCTAGGAAATCTCAAAATTGTTTATATACACATACAATATATCAAAAAGGTAAACCCAAATAAAAAGAATATTTACAAATATATGTATTAGGAATACAATTTTGAAATTTTGAGATTTCTTATATTTTGAAATTTAAAGGTAAACCCAAATTCTATATCCTAATACCCCCTTCAAGTTAGAGCATACAACTTTGATATGCGCACCTTATCTTTGAACGTAACGAACTCCTTTTTTCTAAGTGTCTTAGTAAGTGTGTCTGCGAGCTGATCATGGGTCGAAACATGTACAGGTTTGATGAAACCACAAAGTATATCATCACGAACAAAATGACAATCCACCTCCACATGACCACATGTTTGGTACGCTCATGAAAAACAGGATTAGAACTAATGTGAATAGCTGGTTTGCTGTCACAAAACAGTGTCACATGGTCATCATGAGTTGCACCCATTTAACACAGCAACGCCTTAATCCATCGAAGCTTGGACATAGCTTCTGTCATAGCGCGATATTCAGCTACAGCCGATGATCGAGAGACCGTATCTTGTTTCTTAATTTTCCACACGATAGGAGAGGACCCATACTGAACAATCCAACCAGAAAGAGACCTCCTTGTCAAAGGACACGCAGTCCAGTCAGAGTCGCACCAGCCACTAACATGGCGAGATGATTCAGCTCGAAGCAGGATATCCTGTCCAAGCGTTCCCTTGAGATAACGAACAACCTTGAGTGCTGCATGGCAATGATCGTCCTTCGGTTGATGCATAAATTGGGACAGAATATGAATAGCATATGTAAGATCAGGTCGAGTAGCTGCAAGATAAATAAACCGCCCAACAAGACGATGATATCGTTCCGGATCGGCAAGTAGTAGAGCTTCGGCCAAGCTCAATTTATGATTCTGTTCAATCGAGAAAGCAGAAGGTTTACAGCCAAGCATCCCCATCTCTTCAACTATATCCAACGCATACTTACGCTGACACAGGTAAATGCCAGACGAATTTTGAGCCACCTCCAAGCCCCAAAAATATTTAACAGTACTAAAATCCTTCATGTGAAAACACAAGGATGAGTAATCCTTAAATGTCTGAATCGCAACACTAGAATTTCTCGAGATGATCAAGTCATCGACATATACCAAAATTCGAAACGAAACATCCCTCCTGGAATACACAAAGAGAGAATAATCCGAGCAAGATTGTGTAAATCCATATATGCGAAGAGCGTCCTCTAGCTTGGCAAACCAACATCAAGGGGCTTGTTTTAAACCGTATAGAGATTTCTGCAGTCGACACACACGCGTTTCGCCTAGTGGATGGAACCTTGGTGGAAATTTCATGTACACCTCCTCATGTAAATCACCATGAAGAAAGGTATTGTGGACATCCATTTAGTGAACCTCATGATTCCATTTAGCAGCAAAATCCAAGAACAAACGAACCGTCTTCATCTTTGCAACTGGAGCAAACGTTTCGTCATAGTCTAGGCCTTCTTCCTGATGATTGCCCAAAACAACTAGACGAGCTTTATATCTCTCAACCGTGCCATCTGAGCGGTACTTCGTTGTAAACACCCATTTACAGCCCAGAGCTTTCTTATTGGGCAGTAAATTGTTCAAGGTGCCATGTGCCAAATGCTTCAAGAGAGCGATACTCTGTATCAACAGCCTTGCCCCAATGCTGATATTACATGGCCTCATTAAACGATTTTGGTTCAACATTAGTAGTTAAAGCCAGCAAAATGTTTTGATGGTTTTCGGAAAAACGATGAGAGAAAACATAATTAGCAAGGGGATAGACCGCACCTGAGGAAGACTGAGGTATGGGTGAGAGTAAGACAAGAGAGGAAGAGAGACTAGGAGCAGCATGTTTATCAACCACATAGTCACGGAGTTTGAGTGTACAAATCTTTTTCCGATGACCACGGCCTAGCATTATAGTAGTAGTATCACCAGTGACATCCGAAGCATTCTCCAGACCAGAAGAATCAGAGTTGTTATTAGCGGAAGCAGAGTTATCACTACTGGAGTCTGAAATTTCACCAGCAACATCAGAGTCAGAACTTTCACTAGCAACATTAGAGTCAAAATCATCGCTAGTTGCATCGCCACCAGTATCAACGGGAGGGTCCTCCTCCAAACCAGAAAGCACCGGAGAAGTTAAAACGTGCTCATTCACAATCTGAGGGGATACAGAATGCACAAACGGAAAGACTTTCTCCTGAAAAACTACATCACAGGATGTAAAAATAAGTTGACATTCTAAATCCAGCAATTTCCAACCCTTTTTTGCCGTACGGATAGCCTAAGAAGACACAACAACGACTTCGAAAGGCAAATTTATCACCCTTATGGTCTAGATTATGAGCATAAGCTAGACAGCCGAACACACGTATGTGTTTGTATCCGGGACTATGACCATAAAGTCTTTCAAATGGCGTCTGATGGTGAAGTAAGGCGGAAGAAGTCCGGTTGATTAAATAGCCAGCTGCAAGAACACATTCGCCCCAATACTCAATAGGCAGATTTGCTTGGAATCGAAGGGCACAAGCAACGTTTAAAATATCTTGATATTTTCATTCAGCTCGACTATTCTGTTGGGGTGTATGGACACATGACGTTTCATGGTGAATACCTTGCTCCCTAAAGAACCGTGTAAGACAAAGAAACTCACTCCCATTGTCGCTCCGTATAATCTTAACCTTCTTTGAAAACTGTCTTTCGATCATGGCAACGAAATTACGTATCTGTTGTTGGACTTGTATCTTATCAGAGAGAAGATACAGCCACACAGCCCTAGAATGATCATCCACGATAGTTAAAAAATATCGAGATCCACATAAAGCAGTTGTGCGACATGGTCTCCACAAGTTAAGATGAATCAAACCAACAATCTCTTTTGCATTATTTGAACTGTCTTGAAAACATTGTCGAGTTTGTTTAGCTCGAATACATACATCACAACTCTTAAGTAAAAGTGCATTACTACTAGAAGAATCACTAACGCCCGGAACAAGACCAGTAATCTGAGAGGACAGATGACCCATACGATGATGCCACAAAACCAAATCTGCACGAACACCAGTCTGAAATGTAGTCATTGTCTCGATGCCACGAACCTCTCTCTCTCGTTCACCCGGTCCTGCAAAGTCATGAGCTTATCAGTAATTTGGCCAACCAAGAAGTTATCGGTAACAAGTTGGCCAAACGAAAGCAGATTTGTATGAAAGCCTTCAACGAAAAAGACATTGTGTAATGTCAATCGTAGAGTAAGGTGAACACTCCCTTGTTTTGATGCACACGCATCAGAACCTGCAAGGCAATATGCTAGGAATAGGAGCAATGTCGCGGACGTCATTTAGTAGGTCAATGCACCCCGTCATATGGTGTGTCGCCCCTGTATTTAAAATCCAAAGTGTGTGATTTGTCTTACCCCCAGCATTATTAATTGACTTTCCTGCATTGATCATACGCTGAACGATACTCCCGTTAAGCCTATACGATCGCTGTCGGTAAGGAAACCACTTGATCCCAACGCAACAGAGTTTGCAGTTGGTATTTGCATACTATTGGCGCGAGGATTGGAGCCACTACCACGCCCTGCATAATTCCCCCGACCACCAGACTTATTTCTTGATTTATCAAACCACCCCTCCGGGTATCCAATCACCTTGAAGCAAGATGCCGCAACATGTCCTGTTTTCCCGCAAACAGAACACTGGTGAGAAGGATCGTGATTGTTGTAATTGTTGCAGGAACCCTCTTGTGATATGTCACGAGTCCAAATCAGAGTAGATGGGGTTGATTGAGAAGCCCTTGAGCAGAAAAACTCCTTACCGCTACCTCCTTAGTTGTATTCGAGTGCAGCGTCTCGTTTTGACCGATTGTTTGATAAACACTATCGAGATCTGGAAGGGGAGTGATAGCACACATCTGAGAGCGAACAACTCCATGAACCGAATCATCTAAGCCTGCGAGAAAGTCATGAACTCGCAGAATTTCCTTCTCTTTTTTCGTGAGCTGTGTTGAGATCACAATCAAATTTGCCATAAACACATTTTTTCGTATTCATACATTCAGCAATTCCATCCCAAATTTTGGTCAATCGCCCAAAATAATCGTCCATAATCGACTCGTTTTGTTTGCACGTTGCCAAAGAGTTGCGAAGTTGATGAAGCCGCACTCCACTTTTGATTGAAAAACGCTTCTTAATGATATCCCATAGATCCTTGGCAACCTCCCTAGTCGAAATTGAGGATCAAATCTTTGGCTCAATCGTTTGTTTGATCCAGCCAACCATGAGATGGTTGTTAGCCACCCAATCTTCCAGATATGGAGAGCCATCCACCGGTCTTGGTATACTTCAGTCAACAAAGCCAAACTTCTTGCGTGAGCTGAGAGCCATACGCAAGTTCAGAGCCCATTCATCGTAATTCAAACCAGTGAGAAGTGGTTGTGAAATTACAACACCGGGATTGTCACTTGACGTAAGGTTATAAGGCGAGATAGTCTTCTATTTTGGATTAGAGGTCGTAATTGACATCTTCGAAGAAAAAGAAGCACAGCCGAGAGGCTTGATTCAAGAAGATAAGAAAAAGAAAGAGCTCTGTTTTGGTAGAGCAAAAACAGAGTATGTAGAAAAGAAAGAGACAGAGCTTGGTGGAGAAGCAAGCGCCGTAGAAAGGAAACGTTTTAGGTCTTCAGATCTGAGGCTCTGATACCATGACAAATTAGGTTCTGTGAAATCTCAAAATTATATTCCTTTTGGTCAACGACCTTGTTTATATACATATACAATATATCGAAAAGGTAAACCCAAATAAAAAAGGAATATTTACAAATATATGTACTAGGACATAGCGTTTTCTATAAATTTGAGGAAGATTATGAAACACCGTTGTTTTTTTTTTTTTGCAGCAGTTCAAAGGACACTTTAGAAAAACTCCCATTACGTGAAAAATAAAAAAAATCTCTTAACAAAGTTGATGATCCAATAATTTGTCCAGAGCTTGCAGACGAAGCTTATACTGAAATGAATGCTTTGACAATAATTACTCATAAACTCTTCAATCTAATACAAGTGAGAGAAGCAAGACAACACCAAGAAGCAAGCAAAAGAGAAGCATAGAAAAAGGAGAATAATTTATGGGAAGCTATCAAAGAAGTTTCTGATTTGGAAGAGCATGTTCGTTACGATGCAGTTAAAGTGATTCACCAATTAGGAATGAAAGATGTGTTTGTTAGCATGTCTATTGTTGAGCGTTATGCTTGGATTAAACGTAATGTCATGAATTGAATAGTTAATTTTGTTGGGTTTTTATTTATTTTTATCATATTAAGTTTTTAGTAGCTTTTATTTTATGTATAGTTTGTATTGTTTCGGATTTTCATAATGAAATTGGCTTTTTATTTATTTCTTTGGAGCTGTAATTAATTTTAAGGGTGGGCAAAAAAACTGAACCGAATCAAACCGAACCGAACCAACCGAATCCAAACCGATCCAAACCGAACCATAGCTTCTACCAAAACATTTTGGTTAGAGTTTTTGTCAACCTAAATGGTTCGGTTCGGTTTGGTTTTTAACCGAACCAGACTGACAATATGTTTATTAATTAATTAATAATATCAAATTGATATTAATGATAAGTTCTTATAATTAACTAATATCAAATTTTATAATTATATTTTTATATTTATTTAAAGAGTTTATTTAAATTATTATATTTACATTTTTATATTGCTCGATTTATTAATATTATTGATTATCTATTTTATATTTTATAAATTAATTTGTGTTAACCAATTTAAAAACCAAACTGAACCGAAGTAAACCGAACCGTACTTAAACTGAACCGAACACAAACCAAACCAAATTAATATTGGTTGAGTTCAGTTTGAATATTTATAGAACCGAATTAACCAAACCGAACCAAACCCGAACCAAACTCGAACCAAACCTGAACTTAAACCGAAATGCCCACCCCTAGTAATTAAGTTTATATTGGTTTGTTAACATGTCTCTAGCTTCGTACGTAGAAGTCACAAAGTTCAAAACTTTATATGAGTAAAATTTTTTAGAAATCACAAAGTTCAAAGTATATGTGTAGTGTCCGTATACGAGAAAATGTGAAATGATCGTACCAGACAGGGCATTGTCCGAGGAATGACCAAGCCAAGGGTCGGATATTGGCTAGGAAATAGAGGTTCAGACTATGGTCGGGTGATGACCGAGAAAATAGTCGGGTATGGACTGGATAGCCGAGCCGGATGGACCATATTCGAGGGAAAACAGGGTCCAGTCCGTGGGAAATAGGGTTTATCCCGGTGCAGTGGGATTTATCCGAGAGTCTGGGAGGTTAGTCCGAGTGTCAGTAGACTGTCTCCGAGGGAGAAAGGAAAACCTCCGAGAGAAAGTAAGGATTAGCCGAGGTGGGACAAGTGGTCCGAGAGAAAAAAGAATATCCGGGTGAAAAATGGAAAACACCTCAGATAAAGGCGGTTTATCCGAGTGGGAAGGGATTTGGGCCGTGGGCCAAGTGTTTGGTCGGCTATTTTGTGGTTTATCGAGGGAATGGTCAAGCCGGTACAGGGAATAGCCGAGAGAATCGAATCGGACCGGGATAAAACTTACTGGAACCAGGAAAACGTCGGATAAGTCCGGGTTACCTAGGGTTTTGCGAGTATTTAAGGGATTTTGAGACTTTTCTCGGGAGAGTTGTGTTTATTCGAGAGCAATAAAGCAAAGAAAGAGAATAGTCGAGAGAAAACCCTAAGAAAAACAGTTTATCCCGAGGACATCCGAGAGAGATCAGGTTATCGCCGAGCAGATCCGACCATCGCCGAGATAAATTGGTAAGCGATCGGATATTTCCCTAAGTGTTGAGTTTTCATCAGATAACCTCGAGCTAATAGCCTTGTTTTGTGGGGTTTTTGAGGGAAAACAGAGTTTGGCTCGAAGAAAGGTGAACGGATCACGAGATAGCCGAGGGGATAAGGATCAGATCGTACCGTGAGCCGAGAGATTCTTAGGGAGATCGGATATCTTCGTTTTGGTGCGGTTTTCATCGAGATTTCTTCTGACCAATCTGTTTCCAGCCTTGTCTAAGGTGAGTGCGTGACTGTGGTTGGTGTCTAGGACCGTAGGATTGCTAGGGTTGAATGTTTGCATGTTGATTGTGTGATTTTCATGTTATGTGTTTAGAACTGATAAGCAATCTTTATGTTATGATATAATGTGGAGTTTACCGTGGCATATATGATGTTTAGCTAACCTCAGGGTAATCCGGATCATGTACTAGCTTAGGGAATGTGGGATTCTCGCTGAAGTAGACATGAGTCTTAAAAAGGGATTGATCTTGGTTGGTTAGGCTAGATGTTCATGGCCGTTTGATATTGTTATGTCTATTGCGTATTGATTGTGTTGAATGTTGAATCCGAAAGTATGATTGCGTGTTTGGTACTGACCAGGTGTTACGGGATGACCGTACTCACTAAGTATTTATGAAATACTTATGCCTCTCATCTTGAGTGTGCAGATACTAAACAGTAAAGAGGCGAGACCAGGCGGCAGTGATGGATATGGATGGATCGGGACTGGGTTTTATTTATGTTAAGACATTGTGCTTTGTCTTATGGCTTTGGTGTTTGACTATTTAGGTTGCTAGATGATCGTTTGTATTCATTAGCGAACCATTGTGATTTGTTTAAGTTAGCCCCGAATCCTGTTTAAGTGTTTTATGAAAGTTAAATGAATGAAATGAGTTGCTTTATATTCTGCTGTGTATTGATAAGAAAGAATAAAAATGAAGAAAAAATTTAAAAATATGGCTAAGTATAGAAACGGACATAGAGGATGTAGTGGAGACACAGCCGCGGTATGGTTTACTAGGTTGGATTACCACAATAAGAGTAAAATTGTAAAATTCCAGAAATTTCAGAAAGTTCAAAGTTTTATATGAGTGTAAAGTTCCAGAAATTAAATGCATCATATATAGAATGTTACTGCATTGTTTTTGTTTTACAAGAGAGATTCCTAAGGACTTCTCTCAAACTTTTTTCTCTTTTCTTTTTCTTTTGCAGGAACGTTGCTATTGTTGAAAGTTATACATCAAAAGATGCACTACCGTAAAGAATAAACATCAAAAGAAACCAAACTCAACATTCAACTGTTTTTAGTTAATCAATACTATTAAAAGAAAATCATTAATTTGAAATATCCAAAAGCTACTATGGTATTTACTAAATGTACCATTGGATTCACTAGAAAATTTAATCATTTCACTAAGAGTAATTTTGTCATATCATTAAACTGTTAACAATTGCATTAAATTAAATTAAATTAGTTTATTAACAGATAATACCGATAAATTATATCTAATACTAATAAAAATTAAATAAATTTATTTCAAAATTATTTTAAACTCTTTCATAATATCTTAACATAATTACCATATAAATATAGCATGAATAACTAATATAATTATTTATATTATATTATAATAAATTTTTTCTCTATAATATTAAAAAAAAATCACTACTTTAAAATATCTAAAAGCTACTATGATATTTACTAAATATGACAATTTATAGTCAATAATGAATATGTAATAATTATTTATGCAAAAAATATTATGTAAATAATTTTTTTTCTTGGTTTATTAATGATTTTTTGTGGGAAATCATGGTTTGGGAATTTGACAGACACAATTTTGTTGATTTTACGGGTTTTACAAGTTTTAACGGATTTTATAAGTTTTAGCAGAAAATATATTTTTACGAGAAAATGCCGGTTTGACATGAAATATGCTTTTGTAGATTTAGCAGAAACACATGATTTTAGAAATTTGGTCGTAATCACGATTTTGCAGATTTAGAGAAATTACAGGGAAACACGGATTTGCAGAATGTGAATAACACAATTTTACGGATTTTATGAGTTATACAGATTTTAGTGGAAATATGTAGTCATATGGGAAAATACGGAATTGTGCGTTTGAAAACTCGATTTTGCAAGTTTGACAGAAACATATGAGTTTAGAAATTTGGTCGTAAAACACGATTTTACGGATTAACAATTTTACGAAAAAAACACGGGTTTGTGGATTTGACGGGAAACATGATTTTGCGAGGTTTACATGTTTTAACAGGTTTTATAGGTTTTGATGGAAAAATATGGTTTTATGGATTTTATTAAAAATGCAGGTTTGCGAGTTTGATGAGAAACACAATTTTTCAGGTTCAACAAAAACGCGTAATTTTAGAAATTTATTCATAGAATACGGTTTTATGATGTTGGGGAAAAACATAATTTTTGGTTTTGTTAAAAAATGTGGGTTTATAGTTTTGGCAGGAAAATACAGTTTGATGAAAAATACTAGTTTTACAGTTTCTACGGGAATTCATGATTTTGGTACAACAACGTGATTTTACGATTTTGCGGGAAAATGCAGCTTTTTATTTTGATAGAAAACTCTGATTTTATGATTTTGACAAAAAAACTTGATTTTGTGGTTCAAATTACAGGGTGTTTTGGTCTTTTAATTTTTAAGATTCAAATGCTGTATCCAAACTCTATTTTTTTAGTATCTTAAATATACAAATTTTGAGATATTATAGATTTTGTATCCAGATACAACATCCATATACTGATTTAAAAATAATTAAAAAAATAATATTTGAGCATTTGCATCCAAATAAGTATCGGGAAGCAAAAACAAACAAAGCTTAAGTAAATATTAAAATTTTAATTACAAACAAATCTCTTTTGCTTTATAAAACATAATATTGTAAAATACTTGTTACAAAACTTAACAGAAAATCTGCTAATCAAAATTTTTTTTTTTTTTATAAAATCAAACCTAAATAATTATAAGAACATAAAATCAAAAATGTAAAAATAGTTTATATAATGTAATAAAAAATTTCAGTTTGGGCCATAATTTTGGATTTAATAATATAACTTAGATTTTTCTTTTGAACAAAAAATTAATATAAACTGATTTTTCTTATGGTCCAAAAATATTTTATAAAAAGAAACCCGCGCAAGTGCGCGGATCCAAAATCTAGTTATACCTTAATTTAAGTCATGTTATATATATAGGTGACGTGGACATTCCCGGGCTTGTATAACCGCCGGGTACGAAAACTCATTCTGGAGACTCCACCAACGTCAAAACATCTGTCCAAGAATCACCGTCGTCTAATGAAACTCCTAGTTTGAGCACACCTCTCGAGCCTGTGGTGTAAACAAGCACTAGCCAACCATCATCAAGCCTGACTCCATCAATACTTGAATTTGGGGTTGGGGAACCGTTGGTGTTGCAAAACTACAGTTCTCACCACCATCAGAAGATTCTGAGATACAGATTCTGTCAATGCCAGTGAATGATCTGAGTAAAACCCTTAATTTCCTAGCTGCGGTTTGGTATGGAGCCGGTTGGATCATGGTAAGGCTCTTGTCTTGAATGTATATTGGTCCTTTCTTCTTCCATGATCTCCCTGCGTCTGTAATGACATGTACACATACATTTCAGCGTAAATCTGATGCATCATTGAAGTAAGGCTTTTTCAGCCTTGGGACAAATGTCCTCTTCCTCTAATCAGTTGTAGAATATGGATGATGTATCAATCCACACTTATGGCGATTTGATAAGCCAAGATGTGGTTTTAATGATGCAAGAACTAGTCTAACAACCTAACAATGTAAGAAATCAAGACAGGAAATGCAACTAAATAAGATGGTAATTGAAACTAAGCAAGCAAAGGATTAAAACCAAACAAAATGATGACTAAGCAAGTAGACTAAGCAAGATGGATACTAGAAGCAAATAAAGATAGACAACTAAGTAAAATGCAAATTTAGACTATTAATAAAAAGCAAGACTCAAGGCTTTAGGAAATAGTGGTAAGTGGTTCTAAAAGTGATTAAGGAGTTCATAAGAACAAGGCAGTCAAACAAGAAATTCAAGCAATCATTTCTCAATATTGCAATCCTAAACAATGTGTCTAAAGAGAATCAACTTAGTGGTTAATAAGCAAATTCATTTCAACCAAACTAGTGTGTCAAACCCACTTTTGATGGTGTATTCACTAGTCATGAGCATAAAACATATAACCATATAGTTTAAAAGAAGCACTAATCAAGTAAACCTCTCTCACTCTAGCAATGATTCTAATCAACCTAACAATCGGTTAGGATTCCTTAGTGATCTGAACAGCACCTCAACAGTTCAAGAATATGACATCAGACTCAATGAATACGAAACCTAACAATGCTAAACAATGAACCAGATTTCAAGCAAAAGGATGTTATTTGATGCAACTATCTAACCATCAAGCAAGACTCAAGAATCAAGCACTATATAGCCCTAAGCGAATCATCTAGCAAGGCAAACTGTCAACTTTGGTGTCACAAGACAAAGGAACCATAAGCAATGCTAAACTATCAAGCCAAATAAGTGAACCATGTAAAGAAATAAGACATCAAGTTCTTAAGTGAATCATCAACATCAACAAGTTCATATTCAATCAAAAAGGAGAAGCTTTCTAAACAATAGCAGCTTCGCAAGAGAAGGAAGCAATAGAGATAACACTAAAGAAGCCTAATCACCCTTAACCAACTCCTAAAAACCACTTTCCCTACTTAAAACCTCAAATCTAAGGTAAACTATTCACTAATCATGTTTAATCCTATTTTATTAGAGATAAACATGATTAGATGAGATAAAAAAGCAAAAATAAGGAAACTAAGTTACAAGGATGCGAAATTGAAATGCAAACACAAAATCTAAAACATAAATTGCAAGACTTAATTGAAAAGAAGAAAGTTTTACAAAGTTTAGGCAAATCGCCCTTTTTGGGTAAACAAAAGATAAGAACAAGCTTAGAACTTATGAGACATAAAGAATAATGGTTGTGGTTTCCTTTTTATACCAAGGAACCAAAAAAAGGAAGAAAAACCTAAAAATAGGATAAGGTCAAAGAAAAAGGCTGGTGAACGTGCAGATAAATCATATTGGGCTATACAGATGGTGTTCAGCTCGATGCAGTATCTCGATGCTATCTTCCGTTCTGTGGGTGATCCTCTCGGCTGTGTGCTCGTCCTGATGTTGAATTGGGCTGTATCGAGAAAGGTATAGGGTGTTCTTCTCGATGCTGGAACCCGATATGCCATGTATCTCTGAATCGGCTCGTACGGCCCTCCTTGCTCGACACACCTCCTCGATGTGAGCCAACTCCTTCGAACCCAAGACCAAGTCTTCTTCTCCGTGTACTGCAGTCTGCATCGAGCACACTCCTGAGGTGTTTGATGTTTAGGTTTATAATCCTTTGATCAATCCTCAAACACACATGTCATTGTAGCATTTGAGGTGTCAATCCACTTGGGAAGCTAATGACACTTGAGATATAGAGAACTTTACTAAGCTAAGCTAATAGAGAAAGGTTTGGTTATCTAATAATCTAGTGACTAACAAGGGAGCAAACAAAGGCAAACAAGAGCAATATGACGAAATTAAGCAATGATAAGAGCAAGGTAAGCAATGCAAGACAGAATATAGCTAAACTTCAAAGACAAAAGGCAAGGCTCAAGATTAAGGCAATGGTGATAGGGTGATTCATGCTAATGTTTAGGGTGATCAAAACAAGCAATTCTAAACACTCAATCTTAGGTAAGGAACACTAATAAAGACTAATCCCATCCCTTGGCAATAATCCTTTTCAATAATCACAATTCCTAATCCACTTTCAATGGTGGAATTATAACTAGCAAAACATTTAAAGCAAGTTCCATATAGCCAATTAGCATGCTAGACATCTAATTCATTAGGCTAGGTTTACTAATCTCTTATACAATATATCCAACATCAATTCACATTCCCATGCATACTCAATGTCTAAAATCAATTTTCCACCAATGTGGTACTGAAGCAATAAGCACATTCAAACAAGAAATGATAGATGCAAAGATTCATAACTATCTAAACACCATTTTCAAGTATTGAACTTCATTCAGGCATTTCATCAAACACTTAATGTGCATGTAAAAAACCTAAGATAAACTTCTCCAATAAAGAGGTACTAAGCATTAAGCACAATCTTATAAGAAAGGGAATGAGAAGATCTAAGCCCTAATCACCCTAAACAATCATTAAAATCACCCCATCTGCCCTAATATCAAACCTAAAAGTTACTACTCACTAAACATTGTCAAAACCACAAAATCCAAAGAGAAAGTATGGTAAGACATTATTAGGAAAAAGATTAAACAAGTAAAGATTTAGAGAAGTGCAGAAATTCAATAAACAAAGAAAGATTCTACAAGGTTTTTCTCAAAAGAGAAGGTTTTTAAGCTTAGAAACAATAAAAGATGAGTTCTCCAAAATTTTCAGGCTTTAACATATATATAGGAGGAGGAAAAATCCCTAATAAACCAGGAGTAAACCAAGTTTTGGTCTGTTTCGGAGGGAGTGTATCGAGGTGTACTGGTTGATATGCTGGTCGATATTGGCTTCTTTCTGGTCGCGAAAAGTGTTACTGGAATCGTCGTATCTTTTGAACCACGAACTGGAATGACTTGATTCCACCTACATTGGAAAGATGATTCGATCCTCTTCAACTTCTATGAAGGCTGCTGAGGCTGGATAGCACCGGGAGACCTTCGGTTGGACTCATACACTTCGTATCGAACTCCATTATGTACTCCTTCTCGGTATGCAGATCGATACAATCGCCCTTTCGTTAAGGCATGTCGGCCTGTCTTCCTCGATACTCTGCTTGGTACGTGTCCTGTGGCTTGTGTATCGACCAGTATAGGTTGATATGCAAGTCCATACGCCCCTGGACTTGTGTATCGAGCAGCTTGCTCGATACGCTCCTCGGTATGGCCCGTTGTCTCCGTAACGGCTTCACGAAAATCTCTATAACTCTTCCACCATAAATCGGATTTCCCTGAGACGAAGTGCATTCGAATGCTCACTCACAGGGCTGCAACTTTGATGAAGAGTGTTAAAGCTGAATCTGAGTGGAAGCCAGTCATCTGGGCTGATCGTCGATGATGTGATTTCCAGGATGGTTTGTACCGGGATGGCATACCCGATATGCACTTCGGTATGCCTCCATATCGACCAACCTTGGTCTGTATACAGCTCGAGATGACCCCTAGATCCTTGATTCTTATTTGCATTGCCTTGGCTTGACCCTTTGATCTTTCCAGAGCTCCTTATAGTCTCCAAACACTTCAAATGTACCTGCCAAGTACTCCATATGCACCAAATATGCTATGCAACTTCTAAACTTACTCTAAGTTCTAAATGGATGCAAATGGGACAAGAACAAGTTAAAAATGCATGCTTAAAGACTAAAAACTAGTGCTAAATGTATGCTAAAATGGTATAAATATAATGTATATCAACTCTCCCACCTTTGCCTTTTGCTTGTCCTCAAGCAATCAAAGACAAATAAGAGAGAGAGGTCTAAAGATGGGAGCTCAAAACAAAAGATGTCAATGGGAAAATTGATTTAATGCCCAAGTTATATGTTCTAAGATGTACAAATATTGTTCTACTTCAAAATCTTTAGCCATACTCATCCTAACAAACAAAGAACTCATGCTTAGCCTACACAAGCATTCAAATCAACTAACTTTTTAACATTCATTCAATGTAACCAGTGGATCAAGTTTGTGCAAATCAAGAGAAAACATTTGGTTTAAGAGTTAAGGTTATGAGATGAAAATGATCTCATTCAGATAAGGTTCAAAGACATAAGGGATCATTCAATGAAATGATTATATCTTAGGCAAAATGCTAAAGGTAAAAGCACACTTATGCATGCAAGTTAAAGCTCTCTTCTACCCTTTTTTCCCAAAGATGAACCTAAGAACTTCTAAAACCCCAAGTGAAACTTCTAAATCTACCCTTTCCCAAAGCACTTGATCTCTTCCTTCTACATATTTGGAGGAACTCCTTCTTTTTTTGCTTGTGTGGTTGACTTCTTTTTGGAACTTGCTCTTATTTGTTGTATGATTGGCGCCATTTTCATCACCTTTGGTGGATTGCTTGGTCTGATTTCTCCTTTTGGATGACCTTTTGTAAGCTTTGTTGTTGTTGGCACCTTTCTCCTTAAAACACTTAGAGCTTTCTTCCTAATTAACTTAACCACAAAATAAACTGTTCCCCCATACTACCAACCCATACTTCTTCTTCTTCTCAAAAGATGTAAACATTTAAAGCTCAAACCACTTACACTACCCTTTCCCAATCTCCTAATGTAATACCAAGCTCAAAATGAAAGCTGGCTTCTACAAGAGAGCTTCTCCTTGCCAGCCTTATTCCTAACACTTTTTTCCAAGATAAAATAAAAAATGATGCAATGCAAGGCCTCACAACTCTCACAATAGTGTTTAGGTTCAGAAAGAAGGATTGGTTTAGGGTGTGGTTAACTGTCTGATATATCATGATTTTTATGGTTTTTAACCATGGTATAAGTTCTTTTTTATTGAGTCTTTTTGGTCTAATTAGAGTCCTAGTAGAGTCTTTGCAGGTTATAGCATGTGTGGAGCATAATTGGAGATATTGAAGCTTTTTGAAGCATTGCAAGATGAAGCCACAAAGTGTGCAACTAGAGAAGAAAAGTATGGATTTGGGTGACGCTTGTCACCACCTATGGTGACGCTCGTCACCCGTAGAGGAAGGAGCGTGGCTGATTTGTTAAAAGATTGAAGATTATTTGCAGAATTGGCCCAGAAGTTCCAGTATTTGCAAAAACACCCCATATCGTGTTTTAGCTTGTATATATTAGGTTTTCAGCCATTGTTGGCTTTTATCTTAGATTTTAGAATTCAGAGAGCTTTAGAGAGGATTTTATTCAGAACTTTTGGAGAGACAGATCCTGTACTCTTTTTGGAGAAGATTTCGAACCCTCTTTGTCTTTTATTCTATTCTCTTAATGAAATTCTATTCAGTTATGTTTTGTGATTCCATGATCATGTCTGAGTAATTTGCTAGTTAAGTTAGGGCTTTTCAAAGGTTGATGAAGAGTTTGTAGAATTGCTATCTGTTAGGAATATCTTTTGATTCTTCATCTCTGCTTGCTTGAAAATCGATTTCTTAGACACATCATCTAGAAATCCAAAAATCATAGGTTGTTTAATAGATGTGAGAGCATTATTGATAACCTGATCTAACATTAGATGAGCAAAACAACTTAGTACAAAGAGATTTGGCTTAGGAGTTTTGTGAACAGTTGAACTTCATAATTACTGCATGTTTAGATTGTTAGAGTTTGCAAAGAGATTTGAAACTCTGTGATTTAGACATAGTTAACTTCTGCAATGAGAATTGATTAGTTATATATTTGCGATTCATGTTCAAGACGGTTCTTAATCATTCCTGATTTCATGCATTCTACATTCTCGAATTCAATATGCGAATTGTCCTGACTTAGCGCTTTTAGTTTCTTGAGTCTTAGATCAAACAAATTTCGCCTGCTATATTTAATTTTGTTATTTCGTATTACATACACTATTTATTGCTTAGCCTAATCTGAATCTGAAATCGCTAGTGTAGTTTATATACTCCTTTGGGATTCGATACCCCTTATACTACGACTGCTGTGCTGTACACTTGCAGTAGTTTTTATTTGGGTAAAACCCGAGCCCTATCACTGTCCCATAATGATGAGGATCAGCTACTTGGATTAACAAGAGTGGTAAGAAGGGAAGAAGATAATCCAAGTATGTATATAGGTAGCCATGTAATCACTCTCAATGCACAAACAAGATAATTCAAAGTCAGGATTATGGTTCTAATAATATAGAGTTGGAATCAAATCAAAGCAAGCTTTAGCATACGTCATGAGTGTCAATGCAAGAATTCAAAGCATGGTGCAGCCTTAACTTCAAACTCACTACTATGCATTCAAACAACAAGTAACCAAGGCATTGAAAACAACTCAAACATGGACATCTTAACAAGTGTTTATCATCTACTCCCTATGCAAATGTGTGCAGAGCTACATGAAATGCATCTAGACTCAATCCTTAGATATGTAAATGCACCTAAATGATTCTTTTTGGCTCCAAAAATTTGAAAATTTTCTGATTTTCTATGCATATAGATGAATGCATGAATGCATGAGACTCAAATATGCAAAAGGGAAAATAAGAAAACAAAACACAATGTCAAATACAATACCCTCCCCACTCTTAAATTACACAGTCCTCTGTGTAATAGAAGTGATAGAGGAGGTTCAAACAAGTATAAATGATGACTGGACAAAAGGCAGGGCAAAAGAAGTGAAGGAGGAGGAGTTAGGAAGACTTACAGTTGTTTTCATGGCCGATATCGGGGTGTATGGCCGATACAAAGGTCGATATGCACCTCTGTTGGTTGATATCAGGGTGATTGACCCGATACACTGATTGATACGCTTGGGAGTGGTCTGCATCGAGCTGCTGTTCGCCATTAAGGCATATCGACGTGCGTTCTGCCCAGTATGTACCTCGGTACATTTGCCTTTAAGGCGTATCGGTTTGGCTCTCCCCGGAACACAGGTCGATATTGGCCTATTTCGTTTCATCCCTTCCTCCAAACTTAGCGCCTTGATCCTTGGTTAAAACCTGGTGCTTAAGAACATCCCAAAACATAAAAATAAACATAGAAAATAGTAGAAAGCAGTAATATATACAAGGATACCATGAGACTACCTCCCAAATGTGCTTCTTTAAAGTTTCTAAGCTTGACTTTTCACACCCTTAAGATCATGGAGGAAGATGGAGTGGAACTGAAGTTCCTTCTCCTTTCACCTTGAACAATGTATTGGCTCCATTGTAGAGCTTCTCCTTGGGTTTTCTGACTCTCTTTCTTGGTTTTCTTGGTCCATCATAGAGCTTCACTTTGATTCCCTCAAACAACTCAAGAAGACAACCACCGTCAAAGGCTTCACCATCATACTCATTGTGATCAAGAGGGTCTTCAGCTTGTGTAAGCACTCCAACCTTAGGTCCCAGCAGCTCTTCATTGGCATCATGTGGCTTCTTAGCAGCTCCTTTCTCAACATTAGTGATGCTTCCACAAAAGCTTGAAGGTGGAGGCGTCATGGCATAGCTAAGTCCACCATTGAACTTCTTGAGGGTGACTCTCTCTTTGGTGAAGTCAATACCAGCACCTGCTGTGTTCAGAAATGGAGTCCCAAGTAGTAGAGAAGGCTTCTGAGTGTGAGCCATTTCCATCACAACAAAATCAGTTGGTATCTTGCATGCTCCAATCCACAAAGAAAAGTCTTCAATGAGACCAACAGGGTTGCTTGAAGATGAGTCCACAAAAGTGATTGTGGAATCATATGGTCTCAGCTTGGTGAATCCTAGTTCTTTTGCCAATTCAAGAGACATCACATTGATACTTGAACCTGTGTCACACATGGCTTCTTCCAAAACCAATTCACCAAGCTCACAAGAGACTAGAAACTTTCCTGGATTACCAAGTTTATGGAGGGTTGTTGGATGTTCTTTCTTCTTCTCTTTACCATCTAAAGAGTTCACAATCAGCTCCACCTTCTATGTTCCCAAGAAGTTCTTTAATAAAATTCAGTTGCTCCTTCACTTGCATCAAATATTTTAGTGGAGGCAAGGGGACACCAGCCTCATCCATCTCTTTTTTGAACCTTGAGAGCACAGCTTTTGGAGCCTTAGTAAGAATTCTACCAGGATAAGGCAAATGAGGTTTGTACACAAGCTCATCCTCAAAGTGTGATGCTTTATCTTTGAGTAAAAGCTCTTGCTTCTTCTCCTTGGGTTCAGCTTATCTCTTTTGGAGAGGTGACTGTTTTGCAAGCTCCTTTAAAACATAGTATACTCAACCAAGTTAGCTCCTTGTTTGACCTCCACGTCAGCTTCAACAACATCAGCTTCAATGGATTTGTCTTCTTCATCAGCCTTGGCATCACTAGCTGAACTCAAGTGGAAAGCACTTCCCCCACACTGACTCAATGTACAGATTGATCTTCTTAGTAGAGCTTGTGGTGGAGAACTCTTCTTCAGCCCCATAAAGCATTTCTTCAATCTCCTTAATGGATGCTTCAGCCTCTTTGTTGAAGATGATGTCCTTGTCATGTAAGAAATGACAATACTCTTGGTATAGGAGCTTACTCTTTCCAAGGAGTGAATACTGTTGTTGCTGTGATGCTATTGCTTCCTCTAACTCAAGTTGCCCCACTCTTAGTGTAAGGTCTGCTAGTTAAGTGTATAGCTCCAATGTGATGTTATCCAACTTGATGTGTATATCATCTATGTGCTTCATGTAAAGCTCTTCTTGAATAGCTTGCAGTTGAAGGATTTGCTGCAACATCTCAGTTGCACTCAACTCATGAAATGCAAGTGGACTACCTTGGGCGTTGTATGGAGGTAAGGGATCAGAAAGCTGGTGCTGGTCTCCATAACTGCTGAGATAAGCAGCACCATAAGCTTCATAAGGGGACCCATGACTGAAGCCACTTTGAGAGCCTTGGTTGTAAGCTTGAGGGTGATACATTGTACCTTAGAAGAGAAACAAAAGAGAATGAAAATCAGTACTGAAATAAATGCTTAGTCTAAGCAAGAACTCAATCTCAAATGCATTAAAAACAATCCCAAGCGGCAACAGCGCCAATTGATGTTTAGGTTTTTAATCCTATGATCAATCCTCAAACACACATGTCATTGTAGCACTTGAGGTGTCAATCCACTTGGGAAACTAATGACACATGAGATATAGAGAACTTTACTAAGCTAAGCTAATAGAGAAAGGTTTGGTTATCTAATAATCTAGTGACTAACAAGGAAGCAAAAGAAGGCAAACAAGAGCAATAGGACGAAATTAAGCAATGATAAGAGCAAGGTAAGCAAGGCAAGACAAAATATAGCTAAACTTCAAAGATAAAAGGCAAGGCAATGGTGATAGGGTGATTTATGCTCATGTTTAGGGTGGTCAAAACAAGCAATTCTAAACACTCAACCATAGGTAAGGAACACTAATAAAGACTAATCCAATCCATTGGCAATAATCCTTTTCAATAATCACAATTCCTAATGCACTTTCAATGGTGGAATTATAACTAGCAAAACATTAAAAGCAAGTTTCATATAACCAATTAGCATGCTAGACATCTAATTCCTTAGGCTAGGTTTACCTAATCTCTTATACAATATATCCAACATCAATTCACATTCCCATGCATAATCAATGTCTAAAATCAATGTTCCACCAATGTGATACTAAGCAATAAGCACATTAAAGCAAGAAATGATAGATGCAAAGACTCATGACTATCTAAACACCATTTTCAAGAATTGAACTTCATTCATGCATTTCATCAAACACTTAGTGTGCATGTAAAAACCTAAGATCAACTTCTCCAACAAAGAGGTACTAAGTATTAAGCACAATCATAGAAGAAAGGGAATGAGAAGATCTAAGCCCTATATCACCCTAAACAATCACTAAAATCACCCCATCTGCCCTAATCTCAAACATAAAAGTTACTACTCACTAAACATTACCAAAACCACAAAATCCAAAGAGAAAGTATGGTAAGACATGATTAGGAAAAAGATTAAACAAGTAAATATTAAGAGAAGTGCAGAAATTCAATAAACAAAGAATGATTCTACATGGTTTTTCTCAAAAGAGAAGGTTTTTAAGCTTAGAAACATTAAAAGATGAGTTCTCCAAAGTTTTTAGGCTTTAACATATATATAGGAGGAGGAAAAATCCCTAATAAACCAGGAGTAAACCAAGTTTTGGTCTGTTTTGGAGGAAGTGTATCGAGGTGTACTGGTTGATATGCTGGTCGATATTGGCTTCTTTCTGGTTGCGAAGAGTGTTACTGGAATCGCCGTGTCTTTTGAACCAAGATCCGGAATGACTTGATTCCACCTCCATTGGAAAGAAGATTCGATCCTCTTAAACGTCTATGAGTTTCTGAGGCTGAATCGCACCGGAAGACCTTTGTTTGGACTCATACACTTCGTATCAACCTCCATTCTGTACTCCTTCTCGGTATGCAGATCGATACAATCACCCTTTAGTTAAGGCATATCGGCCTGTCTTCCTTGTTACTCTGCTCGGTACGTGTCCTGTGGCTTTTGTATCGACCAGTATAGGTCGATATGCAGTTCGATACGCCCTTGGACTTGTGTATCGAACAGCTTGCTCGATACGCTCCTCGGTATGGCCCATTGTCTCCGTAGCGGCTTCACGGAAATCTCTCTACCTCTTCAACCATAAATAGGATAGACCTGAGACCAAAAGCATTCGAAAGCTAGCTCACAGGACGGAAACTTTGAAGAAGAGTGTTGAAGCTGAATCTGAATGGAAGCCAGTCATCTGGGCTGATCTTCGACGATGTGATTTCCAGGATGGTTTGTACCGGGATGGCATACCCGATATGCACTTCGATATGCCTCCATATCGACCAACCTTGGTGTGTATACAGCTCGAGATGACTCCTAGATCCTTGATTCTTCTTTGCATTGCCTTGGCTTGACCCCTTGATCTTTCCAGAGCTCCTTATAGCCTCCAAACACTTCAAATGTACCTGCCAAGTACTCTATATACACCAAATATGCTATGCAACTTCTAAACTTACTCTAAGTTCTAAATGGATGCAAATGGGACAAGAACAAGTTAAAAATGCATGATTAAGGACTAAAAACTAGTGCTAAATGTATGCTAAAATGGTATTAATATAGTGTATATCAGTGTTCTGCTCGATGTTCTTCTTCGATATGGATGCAGATTTTGCAAGACTCCTTCTATTAGCATCTCCTTGAATGTGTGCTGCTCCAATCTCCTTCCCAAGCTCCAAAGCCTCCAAATACACCTGAAAAACACCATAAACATGCACATGTATGCAATGCTAAGCTAAATGCATGCAATGTCACTTCTAGATGCAAATTAGACTAAAATGATAAGTAAAGATGCAAAAACAAAGGAAAAAAATGAATGAAATGCAGCCTAAAACACTAGAATATAACAACCTATCAATACCCCCACACTTAGTCTTAACTTGCCCTCAAGCAAACAAAACATAAAGCATAATGATGAGGTTTTAAAATGGGAACTCATATCTCTAAAATGCTAACAATAAATCAAAATAGTGTCCATGTTTCTAATCCTAAAATGCAATTGATGGAACCATACTCTAAACACTTAGCCACTTTCATCACAAAGCAAGAATGATCACAATGCTATCAACTTACACATGCTCATCAAATCAATCAACCTTTTTAACATTCAATTATGCTCAAACCCTGAATCATGCTTATGTAATTACAAATGTGACATTTGTCTAAGGGATAATTTTTTTTTCTGAACTGGTTTTGGTGTTTTAAGGGTTCTCTCAAGAAAAGCATGGTTGAGCTTAGGCAAAATGCTAACGGTCAAAGAACAACTTACACATGTAAGGGAATACTCCCATCTACCCAAGACCCATAAGAAATGTTCCTAACTCCTTCCAAGCAATGTAAACCCGCCTAAGCTACCCTTTTTAAGAACTTTAAACCCAAATGAAAACCCAAAACTTCTTCTCTTTTAAGTGCTTAGGAGGGACACTTCTTCTTTTGAACTTGGCTCCTTTATTTGCTGATGCTTGTGCTTCTTTTGCCTTTGGCTTGTTGATTTTCTTGCTTTGCACTTCTTGCATCTTCTTTTCCTTTTTTTTTTTTATAACTTGAGCCTCTTCTTCTGATTTGAACTTTGGCCACCATTTCCACCTTTTGCTTGTGTCATACTCCTTTTCTTTTTGCCTTGCTTTCTTCATCCTTTCTTCTCTTTGAATTAAATCCAAAATAAACCCCAAACTTTTTCCCAAACTTCCTAGCCTATCTAACTCAAGAGTGAGCTAGTTCTACAATGAAAGTATTTTCCTTGTAGTTCCAACCCAACACTTTTTGCTAAGCTACAACCATGAAGAAAGAGGCCTCAGAATTCGCTCACTATTAATGTTTTGGTTTGAAAGAAGGCTTGGTTAAAGGTGAGGAGATCTAAATGGACTTTTTAAAGAGTGGCAAAAGAGGATAAGAAAGTCCAAATATTTTAAAACTATCCATGTCAACACTCACAAATGCATAAGACATGATATTTGCAATTCAAATTAAGGTTCCACTTATATAAAGGTTGAAATCATTTCAGAGCAAGCTTCTGTTATAAACAAGGCTATTAAAATTGCAAATTCCAAAAGGGGTTCAGCTTTATTTCTAGTTCAACATCAATTGCATCAAAGGACTAAGAACAAGAGCATTATTTTCATAAACTACTAGCATTTTCAAAGATTTACTATCATTGTTCCCAAATTAAGCAAGCAAGATAATCCTAGATGAATTCATGAAGTCTAAGTCCTATATGAATGCATATGAACAAACTCTTTTTGTGGAACAAATTTTTGAAAAATTTTCAATATTTTTGGAAATTCTATGCCTTAAGTACAATTCAAGTATGCATGGTTGTCTAATCTATATACAAATGCAAATGCAATCATCAGCTCATCATAACCCACCCCCCCCTCACACTTAAATTACACAGTCTATGTATAATAAAAATGGAGAAGAGAATGCTCACAAACATCAAAAAAGCAATCTCATAAAAATTTTTAAAAAAATTGTGTGGTATTTACAATGGTTTGATTGGTGTACCTTACTTCAGAGGGAAGAGTGGTGAGAGGCTGAGCTCTCAGTGACATGGGAAGGACAGGCGTCTTCTTCAGATAGAGTTTGCTGATTGGTCCTTCTCTTCTTTCCTTTGCTCCTTGAAACCGGTACATGAGATGAATGCCTTGGCGGTTCTATTGGCTGTGCTCTTGGCCTCTTAGCAATGTGGAAGGACTGCCTTTCTTGAACTGTGGCATCAGGCTCATATTCAGACGTGCTATCACCAGCTGATCATTCTCCTTGTGGCTCAATTTGAACTGCTTGATCACTCTTCTTTGAAGATCCTCCCAACTTCTTTTTCAGCTTCTTCACTCTTCTCTTAAGGGAGTCAACCGACTTCTTGCTAGCCTTAACTGACTTCATGAGGCTTCTGATTGCCTTATCCTGGAAGTTATTCCACCTTTGGAGGAGCCTTGTGCTCATGAGCAGCTCTTGATGCTTCAGATGTGCATATCACATTGTAAGGGTCAAAGGCATAAGGGTGGCTATCATAGTCTTGGTGCTCTAATCCCTCATCTCCTTGCTCTTCAACCTCTTGGTTCTCTTCAGCATCATCCTCCAAATCTGAGTCTCTTACTGTACTTAAGTTTCTGACCTTGCTAGGTCTCATGAAAGGCGGATCACATCTTGGATCATACAACTCATCAACACTTGGCATGAAGTGAATGTTCCCATATGAGGTGAAGCTTAGACGTTGCTTTGGCAGTAAGATCTTCTACTTCTCATCATCAAGCTCAAATTGATAAGAATAGCCTGTCTCCATGGCTCAAGAGAGATAGCCAATCTTTCCTAGATAAGGGACATCAATAAAGTTCATGCCCACATCCGGTTCTCCTAGCTGTACACCAGCCCCAAGCAACATGAGTGTAATCAAGCCTCCAATGGCTAGCTTAGGGTTCTTATCAGTGGTGTTGTAAGCCCACTGCTGGCTTTAGATAAATTGCTTCATCAGGATGATTATGAACCCTACTCCTAAGCGCTCACCAGCAATCTTCCCATGCCCTGTTTCCACTAAAATATTCTTCAAGCCTTTCACTAGCAAGCCCATCTGTTCTTCTTTCACCATATTCTGTTCTTTCCTGTAGAAGAGAGTGCTTGTGATCATGTGGTGCACATATCTGATGGCTGGATAGTGAATGCTTGAACTCCTTAGATGTCCAGCTTTGTATGCCTCATTCGCTATTTCTTCCACACTTGCTTGAGCTCATTGGTCTTGAAACTCATGGCTTGAGCTCTTGTGCCTTCATCAAATCCAAAGATGCCTTCTAGCTCAGTAAAGCCAAATGTGTACCATTCCTTTTTAGCTTTCAACTTGATGAATCCATTGCCAAACTCCTCTTCTCCTTCATCATACTCCTCATCAAAGTCAAAGAAGTAGACCTTGAAGCTTGTAAGGAATTCACAAGATAGCTGCTTGTAAGTTGGATAGCCAGGGCTGGTAAACTTCTCTAAACCGATGTTTCTCAGAAGCTCATCAAGCTCAGCTTTAATTCCCAGCTCTTTCAACAAACCAGGCGAGGCATAGCATGTAGGAGTAAACTCCACTCTCCTCATTGCTCTTAGATAGTCCTTGAGCTTTGGAAGTGCATTGAGGTTTGGCTCTTCTTTAACAACTGGCCTCTTTCCCTCTCCTTTGTCTCTTGCATGTTCGCTTGAACCCAAAACATTCTCATCTCCCCTGCTGCTTGACATTGTACCTGAAAACACAAAGCTTGTAACAAGAATTAGTGTTTTGTTCCCTTAGAGCATAGTTCAGAAAAATAAATTTCAAACATCAAGCACGAGCAGGAAAATTCTACAAAAATTTACACTGAATTCCAACAGACATAAATGAATTTAGCAAAAACATTCCGCTCAAAAAGGTAAACACAGTGAAAATTAAAATTCAATGAACATCAAGCAACAGTTTATCTGAAAATTAAGCATATACATCATAAAAGTCATTTTCTCTCCACTAAACTTTGAACATGCATCAGAATCAACATTGTCATTCTATTAACAATAACTTATATGGTAAATGTGATGAAAAAAATAGCATACCTAGTTTGACCAGAATCTAAACAGTTATCCAAAATCAAGAACAATACATGCTTTTTCCAAACTTTTAAAACATAAACTTTAAACTAGGCATGCAACAATGGTGATGAGCTATTAAATCAACAATCTCAAACATGCAAAACATCCTTCACACACATCCTAATGCATCTCAACTATGTTTTCAAAGAACAAACACATAGATATGAGGAAATAAAGCATTTAGTACCTTAAACTTTGAAAAACTTGAGAGGATGAAATAAGAGAATACAGAAGGGAAAATAAGTGTGTTTTGCAGAGAAAGAGATGATGTTTAGCTTGATATACAATGTGTATGGAGAGAAGAGAAAATATCCACTTTTAAAAAGAAAAGGATATGGAAAAAAAATATATTTAAAGAATGCAAGGGGATCTTTTCAAAATTTAAAATTGCTAGGACGGGAAAAATTCAAACTCTTTTACCTCCAAGGTGTTACATGGGGTTTTACTCGGATTAACCATGTAAAAATTTGAAATCTTTTTCACACGGGTCATATCGAGCAGAACACCCGATGTGACATTGATGTGTACCATATCGGGGACGCCGGGTCCAGTGTCTCGACTATCATGCTGCTGTACCTCGGGGTTTGGTGTCCTGATCAGTTTCTTCTCTGGGAGATCTTGCATCGAGCACGATCAAATGATGTCTTGCTCGATGTAGTTCCTCGATGTTGGAGAGGCACTTGGCTTTGCTCGGATCTTCCCTCAGACAGCTGCATGGGCGTGGCTGGACCTTCATCTTAACTTGGATGCTTCGCATTGAGTAGAGTAGTAGTTTCTCTGCTCGATGTAAGTCCCCGATGTATACTCCATCGTCATGCGGGTGATGACCTCCGAGAGAGATGAGGAACTGCTTGGTGATAAGTAACTCTTTGGCATGCATCGAGCAAAAGTATAGAGATTTTGCTCGATGCTGCACGTCAATGTGGATCTCCTCGCACTTGGCTGGGGTGTTTGTCGGTGGACTACATACTGGCTGTCTTCCCAAGCGTGAATCATTGGAGGTCTTTTATATCGAGCAAAACAGGGGTGTTTTACGGGATTTACATCAACTCATTCCTCGGTATGATCGCTATCGGGCTTTATCCTTGGTGTACGGTATAGTCAGCTCAGTATATGGTCCTGGCGATTGCATCGAGCTGAGGTAAGGAGGTTCTGCTCCTCACAACTCCTCAGTGTAATCTCCCCAGTGCATCTTCATTGATGTACGACTCCCCTTCCTCGGTGTACGGATTGAGGCTCCTTGGGCGATTACATCGAGCAGAGGTATGTAGGTTCTGCTCGATGTAACTACCCGATATAGTCGCTCCTGTGTATCTTGCTTGGTGTACGGACTGTATCTTCCTTGGTATTGACTGTATCGGGTAGAAATGACAGAGGTTCTACCCGATATGGTACTCCGATGTAAAAACAGTCTTGGTTTCCTTGGCTTTTGAACACCTTACACAACTTGTAACCTGTTCTTTGACCTCTGAAACACTAAATAGGCACATTAATAATAAAAGAAAGCATATATATACAAGGATAGTCATGGGATTACCTCCCAAGTATGCTTGTTTTAAGTCACTAAGCTTGACTTTGGTGGTTGGTGACTTAATGGGAAGGAATGAATAGAGCAGAAGCTCCTTCTCCCATCTTTATATAGACCTAAGTACCAACTGAATGCAGCTTCTTCTTATCAGAAGCTAACTTCTTGGTTCTCCTCTTCTTGACACTTTGTGTGATGCTTAAAGGCTTCTCTTCGTCTTCTTCATTCAAACCATCTTCAAGCTTCTTCCCAGTGTTAAACTTCTTCTAAGGCTCATCAGGATCTCTCATTTTAAACTTCTTCTAAGGCTCATCAGGATCTCTCATCATCATGCTCATTGTGAAGCTCATAGCTTGTTCAACACGTTCTGGAAGTTGTTGTTGATCACTTCGTTCTTCCACAATTGTCCCAAAAAAGCAATGGAATGAGCCACTATCTTGTAGACCTTAAACTCATCAACATTTTTCAATACCACTGAGCTTCTCTTGAAGTCTACTTGTAGCCAAGAAAGGTGTTCCCAAAAGCAATGGTTCCTCTCTAGAGTATGTCTTCTCCATGACCACAAAATCTGTTGGTATTAGACAATTACCAATCTTCAGGGGAAACTCCTTCACCATGCCTAGAGGGCGTTTTGAATTATTATCCACAAAGGTGATATATGCCTTGAAAGGCTTCATCTCTTTGATTCCCAAGGTCTGACTCAAGTGGAGAGACATCACATTTACTGTAGAACCTGAATCACACAATGCCTCCACTTTGTCTAGCATACCAAGCTCACAAGTAACCAGAAGTTTTCCAGGATTAGGCAGCTTGGTTAAAGTTTTCTGCTTTTTGCTCTTCTTCAAGTTAGCCCCACATTTTTATGTATTGGCTTCACAACCTCTAGCTTGTCAAATACTTCCTTGAGGAAGCGGTTCTGATCTCTAACTTCAAGCAATGTAGTACCATGAGGTAGCTTGATTCCAACATCTTTTATATCCTTTCTGAATTTCGAATAGACTGCTCTTTGAGTCTTTGTAAAATGCAGCTTGGGGTAAGGAACTGGTGGTGAGTAGACTAGAACCTCAGCAGCCTTGCCCTTCTCAATCATACTTGTTGAAGTTCCCACTTGGTGATCATGTAATGCCTTGAAGTCTTCAAGACTTTCTTTGGCTTACACCATCAAAGCATGGTAGGATTCTATCAGCTCTTTGTCAGCTTCACTAGGCTCTTCTTTGGCCTCTTCTTTTGGAGCAACCAAGGCTTTCTCAGCTTCTTCCTTCTCAGCTCTTTCCTTCTCTAAGTTAAGCTTTCTTGTTTGTCCAAAGCTTGAAGAAACTATTCAACAATGTCCACAGCTTCTTAGTCATCAATGGAAATGTTTAAAACGTCTCCCCCACACCTAGAATCCTCCATGTCCCTATGGAGCAACAGCTCTTGAAGCATAAAACCAAGATCTTCCAATGAAGCATCTTCATCATCACTAATGTCTTCTTCACCTTCAGCAAGTAAAAGGAAAAACTCCTTTGGATTTGCCTCACTCTTTCCTGGTAGCTGGTTTTGAGGCTTTGAAGAAGAAGCTCCTCTGTTCTCAATGGTTTTCACAAGGTTTGTAAGAGCCTCTAGCTTTGAGTGAATGTCAACAGCATTGACCTCTATCTGGTTATGCACTTCAGCAAAGCGCTTGTGCATGTCTATTGTGAGGGAGGCTTGACCATTTATACCTGTTGCATCATCTGCTTCAAGTCAGCTTCTTGTGTACCTCCTTGTGGCTGTTGTTGGTTGACAAAACTTGGTGGGAAAGATCTTGGTTGAAAACCATTTCCTTGAAAGTTTTTCCTTGGCGCATAGCCTCGAGAATATGGAACAAATGGCTGGTTTTGGAACTGAGGTTGAGCAGCTTGTTGAGGAGCTTGTGGAGGATAACTCTGATCCTGAGGGTTAGCCACGTTTTTACTCCTGTATGAGAGATTAGGATGGTTTCGGTTGTTGTTGAGACCTCCAAAGCCTTGTTGATTCTTGTAGAAGGCTTCTTCCTCTAAAACTGTCCCATCCTCTTCTTGTGCAGCATCGGCTTCACCAACAAAGCTCACATTCTTCAAAGAAACACTTAAATGCTTATCAATCTTGTCATTCAAAGCTTTGATATCCTTCTTAGTAGTACTCTCAGATTCAGCGTTTCCAACAACCCAAGTTAAAACAGAAAACATCCTTACTCTTTAGGCTAGTGGAAAGGCTGAAAACAATTTGAGCTCTTTACTTTTCTTATTGATAGCTCTCTACTTTTTCTTTTTCTCTTTTTTTTTTTTCATTTGACACTTAGGCTCTTTTTTTTTCTTTTTTTTTCTTTTATTTGAGAGCTATCTTCTGAAATATACTTAGAGCTTTTTATTTCGAAAACAAGCCTTCCACTTAAAACCTTTTTATTCACTTCAAACACCAAACTCTTTTGAAACCGTAAACAATTAAGCAAATAAACAATCCTAGTGAACCCCAAACCTAACCTAAGCCTAAAAAGTAGCTTCAAAATGCAAAGCTAGCAATCAAATGAGAGCCCAATCATGTCGCCTAGACCTAACACTTTATGCTAAGTTCAAACCGGAAAGAGGCCTCACAATGATATCACACAAGAACATTTGGCTTGAATGAAAGGTAAGGGTTATGGTGGGAGTTCTACTTAGGCTCACAAAAGAGTGGTGAAAGGAGGAAGAGAGCCTAAATATGTATAAGATCCATGTGTTCATTTTCAAATGCATAAGTATGATAATTAAAATTCAGATTAAGGTTCTCACTTATTAGGACAAGATTCAGTTCATGAATGTTCAAGTCAAGCCACGAAAATCAAAACACATGATCCAACTATGGTTAGAGCTTACTTTCAAAGAGTGTACAATGCATCAAAGAACTAATAACTAGGGCCTTGAAACAATTCATGAGCTTAAAACACCTTTTAAAGAAAACTTTAACCCCTTATACAAATGTAAACAACCTAGAAGCTTAAAAATTCTAGACTCAATCCTAAAATGTTTAACAAAGTGAATGCAACTACATGAATTGTTTTTGAAATTTTTTAAAAATTTTACCAATTTTTTTGTTCTTTTCTATGCCTTAGATGCAACAAAGGCTCAAAGGATGCTAAGAAAAAATAAGAAGAAAGAAAACAATGTCAAATAACACACACACTCCCCCAAACTTGAATGACACCGTCTCGGTGGCAAATAAATTGAAAGGAGTTCAAAACATAAAGCAAAAGAAAACGAAATCAGATGATGGTATTTACAAGGATCGGTTGTTGGTACCTTGGAGCTAAGAAGTGCTGGAACTTGAGAACGTTCCAGACCTCTTGCTCTTTGTTGGGGTCTCGTGGGCTACTCCTTTGCCCTCGTCCATTGCGGCTCCTTCATGAACCGAGTGGCGAGTAGGTAGGATGGGGCTTCCTTGAGGCTCACGTAAAACGATTCCACCAGTCGATGTCCTCCTCTTTTCGGGCTGCTCGACTTCTTCGCTTACAGCCTTCTTAGGCGAGCTCCCTTGAAACGCCTTAACCTTCTTGGCAAGCTTCTTGAGTACCTTGCTCTGCAATTTGTTGATTTTCCTTTGCATCTCCACAACAGAAGAAAGAAACTTCTCCGTCCTAGTCCGCGGCTCAAAGTGGATCTTAGGAAGCACAAAGCTCTCAGGCATCTCATCATCTGAGGCAGGAGACTCTGATCTTGGGCGAGTGGCTTGTTGAATGGCGGCTGTGGCTCCTAAAGGGGCAAAGCACTCCTCTACACTCGGCAAGAACTCGATGTTACCAACTCCTTCTAGCTCGGTTTCTTCCGTGTTCGGCAGGATACACACCCTTCTTTCATTCTCCTCATCAATGAACAGATACGCATAAAACCCTCAGCTGGCGTGCATCCCAAGCTATCGGTATTTCTTAGATAAATCTCATCCATGTACGCCCTATCCGCGCAAGGTACGAAGTCAGCTAGTGGCACTCCGGCATGAACGAACAAAGGAGTAAGGAACCCTCCAATCAGAGACGAACTCACCTTGCACCTCATGGCATACGCCTTATACTTCACCAATGAAGAGGCTAGAATACAGCCGTAGTTCACGTCATCTCCTAGCTGGTCTTCCAACGGCTCATCATTCTCATTGGGGTCACACACGAGATGCTTAACGCCTTGGAACAAGAAGCAAAGCTCGGTTTAGGTGACCGTTGGGGCTACTGACCGTCCGCTGAAGGTGTTAGCAATCAGTTTCAGCGTGTACCTCAGCACCGAACTCCTCACTCTCTTGATCTTTGCTTTATTCGCCTTGTAGTTGTCATTGCTTATGAGGTCCCAAAGGTCATTCGCTTGAGCGAAGGAGGGGAATTCAACCTTGTTGGCAGCAGCGTTGAGGCCATAGGCTTGACAAAGCTCTGGGATTGAGAGACGAAAGGCCTGACGTTTGATCTTGAAGGATAAGTGGCCTTGAGAAGGAGTGGGGATGCTCGGGATCTCATATGCGAACTCCAAGGTGGCTAGGAAATCGATTGTCACCTCGGGATAGGTCGGGCAGTCCATCCTTGACAAGCACCGGAGGCCTATGTTCTTCAGGAGTTGATCAAAGTCCCTCAAGTTCCCCATCTTAGCCAGCAAACCTCTATCCGCGAAATTAGTTGGTTCGAACCTCAGCCTCTCTAGCCTCTTCTTGGCTTGCTTTTCCTCCTTGGTCCACTTAACCCTCTCCTGAACCACCACTTCTTGACCTTCTTCTTCTTGTGCTGTCTCCTCTCTTGTTATTTTTGGAGCCATGGTCCCTGAAACACAATTCTCAAACAAGAGAATGAGCAAAGACGGCGAGTATTGAGAGAAAGAGCAAGCAAGAAAGAAAAAGTTTTAACTAATGCCCTAGATTTTTGAGGAATTTATAAAAATTCTAGCAAGATAATAGAGAAAGAAATCTAGAGATAGAATAAAATTTAGAATTTTTAATAATATCTAGCTAGTTTTAAAAATTTGCTAAACCTATAACATCTTATTATTCAATCAATGCTAAGAAAAGGAAAATTTCTAAAAGATTTAAAACTAAAACCCAAAAATATAACCCTTCTCGCCTCTTTTGGACTCCAAGATCATGGCCTGCAATCCCTTACACCCTTTCCTACACACTTAGAAGATAAAAACATAAAACTGAAATAGAAAGAAAGCAGAAATATATACAAGATAGACATGGGAATACCTCCCAAGTGCGCTTTCTTTAACGTCTTTAGCTAGACTTTACTTGGTTTAGGCAAATGGTGGGTCTTGGAGAAGCATTGAAGTGCTCTCCTTGTTGAATGCACTGGCCATGTATGGCTTTACTCTGTGTCCGTTGACTGTGAATGCATTCCCACTCTTGCCAACCAACGTAACAGCTCCATTGGGCAATACCTCCTTGATCTCAAACGGTCTGCACCACCTTGATTTGAGCTTGCCCGGGAACAGCTTCAGCCTCGAGTCATAGAGTAGCACCAAACTGCCTTCCTTAAGCTCTTTATGAACCAACTTCTTGTCATGAGCCGCCTTAGTATGCTCCTTGTAGATCTTAGTGCTTTCGTAGGCATCCAGCCTTAGCTCATCAAGCTCATGTAGCTGAATCAAGCGCTTCTCCTGAGCTGTCTTGAGATCATAGTTCAACTGCTTCACAGCCCACAATGCTCTATGTTCTAGGTCAACAGGGAGGTGACATCCTTTGCTGTAGAGAAGAGTGAAAGGAGTAGTACCAATGGGGGCTTTGAAAGCGGTCCGGTAAGCCCATAAATAATCGTCTAGCTTAGCTGCCCAATCCTTCCGAGTAGTACCTACTGTCCTCTCGAGTATTGCCTTGATCTGCTGGTTAGAGACCTCTACTTGCCCACTCGTTTGAGGGTGATAAGGTGTAGCTACCTTGTGCTTCACACCATACTTCCTTAAGAGTTTCTCGAATACTTTGTTGATGAAATGGCTGCCACCGTCACTGATCACAACCTTAGGAACTCCAAATCTCGGGAATATGATGGTTTTAAAGAGCTTGATCACCACATTAGAGTCGTTTGTAGGGGAAGCAATGGCCTCAACCCATTTATATACGTAGTCAACCGCTACTAGGATAAACTTGTTGTCGTAAGAAGATGGGAATGGACCCATAAAATCTATCCCTCAAGCGTCAAAGACATCAACCTGAAAGATAGGAACTTGAGGCATCTCGTTTCTCTTGGTGATGTTTCCTGCCCTTTGACACGCTTCACAACTCTTAACAAACTCGTGAGCGTCTTTGAAGATAGATGGCCACCAAAAGCCGGCTTGCAACACCTTTGTAGCGGTTTTGAAAGAAGCAAAGTGTCCTCCGTAAGAAGATCCATGGCAGTGAAGTAGAATGTCTTGAGCTTCATCCCTCGAGACACACCTTCTGTACAAGCTATCAACCCCTCTCTTGTATAAGTAGGGCTCGTCCCAAAAGTAGTGGGCAACATCTCTCATAAACTTCTTCTTGTGGTAATGATCAATGTGAGTTGGCTCCTCTCCACATGCCAAGAAGTTTACAATGTCAGCGTACCAAGGCAAGTCTTCTTCTTTGAAACTCAAAACTTCTTCAAACTTGTCTTCAAACTTCTCACAAACCGCCGTAGTGATCATCATGAGTTGTTCTTCTGGAAGCGAATCATCTAAGGGCAGAGACTCATTGATTCTCATCCTAGAGAGGTGGTCTGCCATGCTGTTCTCTATCCCTTTCTTGTCCTTAATTTCCATGTCAAATTCTTGGAGCAAAAGGATTCATCTCAAGAGTCTCGGTTTAGTGTCTTTCTTGGAATTGATGTACCTCAGAGCTGCATGATCTGTATAGACAAACACCTTAGAGCCTACTAGGTATGACCTGAAATTCTCAAAGGCGAATACGACGGCCAGCAACTCCTTCTCGGTCGTAGCGTATTTCACTTGAGTGTCGTCCAAGGCCCGGCTGGCATAATAGATGACGTGCAGTCGCTTGTCCTTCCTTTGACCAAGAACAGCTCCTATGGAGTAGTCACTCACGTCACACATAATCTCGAATGGTAGAGTCCAGTCCGGTGCTTGCACTATTGGCGCAGATACAAGAGCTTCCTTGATGGTCACAAAAGCACGAAGACAATCCTCATCAAACACAAAGTCAGCTTCCTTGCATAGCAACCGCGTAAGGGGCCTTGCTATCTTGGAAAAATCCTTTATGAATCTCCTGTAGAAGCGTGCATGGCCTAAGTAACTCCTTACTCCTTTGACATTAACCGGCGGCTTAAGACTCATCATGACCTCAACCTTGGGTTTATCAACCTCTATGTCCTTCTCTGATATCTTGTGGCCAAGCACGATCCCTTCCTTCACCATGAAGTGACACTTCTCCCAGTTAAGCACAAGATTCGTCTCTTCACAACGCTTTAGTACCTTGCAAAGATTCAACAAACACGCAGAAAAAGACGCACCATTTACAGAGAAGTCATCCATAAACACTTCAACCACCTCTTCTATTAGACCAGAGAAGATCGACATCATACACCGCTGAAACGTAGCCGGTGCGTTACATAACCCGAATTGCATCCTTCGATACGCGAAGGTGCCATAAGGGCATGTAAAGGTCGTCTTCTCTTGATCGTTTGGATGGATTGGTATTTGAAAGAAACCACTATATCCATCAAGAAAGCAATAGTAAGGATGATTCGCAAGCCTCTCAAGCATTTGATCAATAAAAGGTAAGAGAAAATGATCCTTTCTAGTAGCAAGATTAAGCTTCCTATAGTCTATACACATACGGTGTCCTGTAATAGTCCTAGTAGGTATAAGCTCATCTTTATCATTCTTAATGACCGTGATCCCTCCCTTCTTAGGCACCACATGTACAGGGGAAACCCACATGCTGTCACTTATGGGGTAGATCACGTCAGCCTCTAACAGCTTAAGAATCTCTTTCTTAACAACCTCCTTTAAATTAGGATTCAAACGCCTTTGGTGTTCTATAGAAGAGGCATTCTCATTAACCAAGTGAATCCTATGAGTGCAAAGCATAGACGAAAGGCCCTTGATGTCACTTAGAGAGTACCCAATGGCCTTCCTATACTTTCTCAGCTCATTTAGGCGTGAGTGCAACTCATCATCACTTAAGTTTTCATTCACAATCACGGGATATGTTTCATTAAGCCCTAAGAAAGCATACCTTAACCCTTTTGAGAGCTCCTTAAGGTCCACCTTTGGGGCTAGCAGCTCGCTCCAGTCCTCCTCGTGCCTCTTGTTGATGTTCCCATCCTCAGTAGCCTCCTTAGAACCCGAGACATGACACAAAAGACTGCTTTCTTGAACCGTTGTCTCCTCCGAGATCGAGTCTTCCAGTCGATCTTGCACTCGTTCTGGTCCGGATCGAGCCATTTCACTCGATTCTCCTACTCGATTTGATTGGGATCGAGCAGGAGATCGAGTCCCCGTCTCATTCTCTGAACTGATCGATTGGCTTCCCTCGATCTTCCCATCGATTGTTTTGCTGGATCGACTGCACTCAGGTCGATCACTTACTCGATTTGATTGGGATCGAGTAGTAGATCGAACGTCTGAGTTGTTCTCTTCTCTGGACCGACCAGTTTCCTCGATCTTCTTGTCGATTGTTGTCTTGGATCGAGTGAGCTTCTCGAATTCCTGATTGATCTCTAGGCATCCACCTTCATCTTCTTTGACAATCTTCTTAGAGTCGAGGAGATTAACGTACTCTTGAGTCTTCTTACTCAGAAAACCGAACTCTCCTGGCTCCTTAGTCAATGCCAGCTTCAAGTGATCTTCTTGTGCCAACTCTTCTAGCAGTTCATCCGCTAAAGCATCCAACGTCTCTATATAGAAAGCTTTCCCTTCTATGGTAGGCTTCTTCAGGACCTCGTTGATATCAAAATCCAGCCTTATATCCTTGCCAAGATGAAGAGCTATCTACCCATTCTTGACATCAATGATTGCTCCGGCGGTTGCAAGGAATGGCCTCCCAAGTATAAGCTGATCCTTAGGTTCTTCATCCATTTCAAGCACAACGAAGTCGGTTGGCACGTTCACACCGCTTACCCTCACTAGAAGATCCTCTAGCAAACCCACTGGAAGTCTCACGCTTCTGTCAGCTAACACAAGGGAGATCCTACACTCTTTGAACCGTGTGAAACCTAGCTTCTTTGCTATAGAATGGGGCATCAGATTTATACTAGCACGAAGATCGTATAAACAGCTCTGAAATGTTAAAGGACCGAGAGCACATGGTATAGTGAAGCTTCCTGGATCTCCCAACTTCTTAGGGACTATCTCCTTGTGTATAATGGCGCTACACTCTTCACTAAGCACCAGCACTTCCTTGCTTTCCTTGTACTTCTTTGCAAGCGTGTCCTTAAAAAATTTAGCACACTTAGGCATCATCGCTAGGCAATCCACAAGGGGTAGCTTGATCTCTACGTCCCTTAGATGCTTCTCAAACAAGAGCCTATGCTTCTCTATAAGCTGTTTCTTGAAGCGGCCAGGAAAAGGAAGATTGGGAACATAAGGTGGAGGTATGTAGTTATCCTTCTCCTCGGTTGCTTTCTCCACTTGCTTCTCTACGGCTGCTTCTTTGCCCTTTGTTGGCCTCTCTATCCACACGTTGTGGAAGTTGATCTCATCATCAGCGGAAGGTTTACCCTCCCCCTCTTGAACCACAATGTCCTCGTTGTCTTTAGGTGCAACCCTCGGTGGAAGTTCTTTCCCACTTCTTAGTGTGATAGCATTGGCGTATTCCTTGGGATTTTGCTCACACTTGCCCGGTAGACTGCTCTGACCACTTGTATTTGCTTTACCCTTCTCTAGCTGCTTGATTTTGTTGTTTAGAGTTGTAATCTGAGTAGAGACATCAGTGAGAGAGGAGTCTAAGCGGGTGTTCATCTCGGCGAACTTCTGGTTTGTTGAAGCTTGCCCTTGATAGCAGCGCCATTTGATAACAGGTTTCTTACGGTGTAAATGCAACAACCTGTTATCTCTAGATTTCTTTCTCTATTATCTTGCTAGAATTTTTATAACAGGTTTCCCTTGATAACAGGTTTCTTATGGTGTAAATGCAAGCACGAGAGGTTATCAAACTCAAATGCAAGACTAAGATGTAGTATAGCATGCAAGTGAGGTATCAATCCACACCTAGGCGTACCAAGTTCCCTAAGAATGCAAAGGATGAGCAACGCTAAGCAGATTATAAAAATGATTGGTGAATTCAAGGAAAACTAAATGAAAGTATCAAATGCAATGCAAAACAATTTTAAAATCCCTGGAAGAGGGTTAACTACCACGAGGAATAATCAGAAAGTCTAAAATGCAAGCCTATTAAAAACTAAAAATCGACTAGTGGATCGACCACTAGATCGAGCAACAATGATCGATCTCGTCTAACAACTTAAGATGATGAATGATGCAATGAACTAATGAACAAGATGCGAACTTTATGATGACAGAATGATAAGCATAGATTTAAAATACTAAGAAAGAGGGTCTAGGGTTGAGGGTCATATCCATGGATCTCAAAGATTAAAGCTTGGTTTGAAAACTTTTAGATCTACTCACTTTGTGAGATTCTCTAAGCCTTGAAAACAAAACAAGAACCATCCATGGCATGTGGTATGGTTCACTTCTTAATCTCTTCTCCAAACCCATGGCGTTTGGTGGAAAAAGAGATCGAAGAGCAAGAAACACAGATTTCAAATGTTGACCTAACTAATCCCTTAAACAACCATGGCATGTGGGAAAGGAAGGATTAGCCTCTAGGATCTGATTTTCCATGACATCTGAATCCTGTCAAGGTAAGACAGCCATTGGATCATAGAGATCTTGGCGTGAGACTCTCTAAGCCTTAAGTACTCAAGGTCCTAGAAGAGAAGGTAATGAAGAACAAGAAAACACAAAACTTTAACCTCTTTGACCCTTTTGAATCACCTCAACCCATCAACCCAAATGAAACTACTCGCTACTCATAAAGAAAACCGAACAAAACGCAATAAATAGAAAGCTAAGCATGATTAACGATTGATTAAAGCAAAAGATTCAATTTTCAAGGTTCAAAATGCAAGAAAAAGCTTAAAGGTTCTACAATGGCGGATTCGCCTAAGCAAGAGAAAGAAGAACGAAAAAAATAAAAGTGAAAGCGTGTGTGAAAACAGGATCGCGGCCTTCCCAAAGTGGACAAACAGCTCGATGGTCCCCCCTTCTCTAGAAGCCAAAAACGGTTAAAGTAGCCTAGGATCGACCTTGAGATCGAGCATATCACTCGATCGTCTTCGGCAATCGCCTGCCTCAGCTCGATCTGCGTGTCGATTTTCTTGGATGAATCGAGTGCTCTGTCCGATCTTCAAGTTGATCCTTGGATGATCGAGTGGTGGACTCAATCCGGCTCTCGTTCTGCATGGCGTCATTTACGTCCGTACTCCGGATCGATCTCTTCTCTCGATCTCGATCTCGATCCTTCCTCTTGAATCGACTTGGTGTACTCGATCTTCTGGTCGATCTCATCTAGATCGACCTGCCTTGCTCGATCCGCTACTGGATCTCGGGTCCTTAGCATGCACTCCTGAGTTCTCCAAGTGTCCACGAGCTTCCTCACGAGCCTTAGCACGTCCACGAATCCTCCAAAGTATCCGAAAACAACCTGAATGTGATGCATAATGCAAGAAATATGCGAATGCTAATGCAAAAGTGCTCTAGGACCTAAAATAGTGCAAACTAGCCTAATATGCAAAATAAATGCATGAGAAACTATCTTATAAGCATGCAAAATACATGAAATATATAGTAATATCAGACGACCGTCACTAATTTCTGGGTGATGGTCGTCACCCATTACTGAAGGAAGCATCGCAGACTAATTAAAAGTTAAAGGAAGAATTGCAGTTTTTTTCCAAAAGTTTCATTAATTGCCAAAGGCCCCAATTCGTTTTGCCCTGTATATTTAAGTTTTCAGCCATTCTTTGGCTTGTATCATATTTTCTAGAGAAAAAAGAGAGAGATTTTTCTGGAGCTTTTGGGGGGACAATTCTGAGACTCTATTTCTTCTCAGAGAAAAATTTAAACACCTTTAATCTTTATACTTATTTCTTTTCTGCAATCTATTTTATTCATGATGTTTTCTCAATTCACCATGTCTGAATAGTTTGCTAGTTAGATTAGGATGATTTAAGGGTTAATGATGAGTTTGTAGATTTATTTTACAGTCAGGAATAATCCATTGGTACTTCATGTTGATTTGCGCATATCTCGATTCTAGGACTAGTCATCCAGGTTGTTTAATATATGTGAGAGCATTGTTAATCACTTGAACTAATTATAGATTAGCAAAATTACTATCTGCAAAGAGATTAGATTTAAGAATTTTGTGAACAATTAAACCTGATTGTTAGTGCTTATTTGAATTATTAGAATTTGCAAAGAGATTTGAAATTCTGGAATTTAGGCATATATAACTTTTGCAACGAGAGTTGATTGGTTTTAAATCAGTGTTTCGAGTTCTAGACAGTTTTAATAACCCTAATAGTTAATATTCTGCATTCTCAGATTCAATCTGCAAATTATTCTACCCTAGCGTTAATCTCTTGAACCTTACGAACAACCAATCAATCGCCTGCTTTCGTTTTGTTTAGTTATTTCGATTTGCATACATTTAATTTGACTTAGCTTAATTCGAATCTAGAAACTGCTGTGTAACGATCATAAGTCTCTTGGGATTCGATAACTTTTTATACTACACCTGCTTTGCTGTGCACTTGCAGTAGTTTTATTTAGGTGGAAATTGAGCCTATCAAGTTCTAAAACTTTGAGCTGAAGCTTGCCTAACTACACACTTGTGGCTCAGCATCCTTTCCATGGTCTTCCTCATGAGCATCTTATGGACCACATTGATGGTCAGACTTTTTCTGTAGAGACTTCAATAGATGAAGATCCAATTAGGGAGCATTCATGTGACATTACTGCTGGCTATGTCAAGGAGTTGGATACTAATGAGCAAGTGAACAAGCTGGTTGTTCATAAGGCATTGGCTGAGAATTCCGAGAAAGGTGCAAAAGCTGATTCACAGTTATGCAATGATAGCTGGATTTTGACTAGCTAAACAAATCCTAACACACTTATGTCATTGCAGCATGTAAGGTATCAATTCATCTGAGTTCATAAGACACAAAGAATACAGAAAATCACTTAAGTCAAGCCAATTCAAGAAAGCAGTTGTGATCAAACTAAACAGGTCTAATGACTGAACTAAAAAGGCAGGAAATTCAAATAGATAAAGTAAGGATCTAAGATGGGGGTTAATGGTTAAGAGGGTTTCAGAACCTAACTAGTGATGCTTCAAAACCATTCAAACAATGCTATCTTCTAGGCATAAGATTAACAATTTAACTAGCTCTAATCCTTGACACTAATCACTTTGCTAAACACATATTTCAGATAAATCCCTTTACTCAAACACATGATCAGCAAGCATTGAGAACAAAACTCCAATCCTATAAAGCCAAAATGCACCTTAGACATCTAATTCCTTAGGCTAAGCATACAAATCCTCTAAGAGACTCACATCAGCATTTCATCAAACACTTATCAGGCGCAAGAGAAAGCTAAGATACTAAATAAGCCTGGCCAAAACTAATCTAATGTTAAGCACATCTAATAGAGAGAAGACAATCATATTAACCATAAGACATCACTAATCTAGTCCTACAACCCCTCTAGTATATCCCATCTCAAACGCTAAATAAGAGTACTCACTAGCCATAATCAAAACCACAAATTCCAAAGAGAAACAATGGTTAAGCATGATTAGAAAGCAGAATAGGCAGGAATAGATTAAAGGCAAATACAGAAATTCACTAAATTAAACAAGTTCTTACAAAGCAAAGCTGAAAAAGGAAAGGTTTTAAGTGCAAGAACAGAAGAAAAATATTAAGATCTCAGTTGCCTTACCATTTTAGGACTTTAGTATTTATAAGGGAACTAGAAAACCCCTAGTAAACCAAGATTAAACCGAAAATAGGCTGACTCGGACAGACCATATCGATCATGCACACCGATACTCATGTCTATATCATCTCTTCTTCTGGGTTGTATCGATGTCCCTTGGTCGATATCCTGGTCGATACAGAAGGCTTCAATGTTGTATCGGTTTTGCTCTCCATGGCGTGAAGTCGATATAATCGCCCTTTAGTTAAGGCTCATCGGGCAAACAAATCGATACAACATCTCGGTAATGTCCTGTCTTAGTTTATACGCTGCTCGGTATGGGCTCCTGATATCTCTTGTATTTACACCATTTAGGCTTGCATTTAGTACATGTTTTGGTTCTCTTTTGCATGTTTTCCTTAGTTTTAGTCCCATTTTCTTCTCCTTTTAGACTTAGGTTGCAATTAGGATATAGTTTGCATTTTTATTGCATTATAGATGTTTTTAGGTGCTTATGGAGCTAAACGGAGCTTAAAGGAGCTTTGAGGATGATCCAGGAAGCTAGCTGGGCCAAAAGGAGCAAAAGGGACCAATGCAGACGATCTTTTTAGAGCCTATCGGTCTGTGCACGGAGGCTATCGGTCAAGGAGTGACCGATACAAGACGTATCGATCAAGGATATCGGTCAAGGAGTGACCGATACAAGCCATATCGATCAAAGCTATAGGTCAGGAGTGACCTATACAAATGCACCGAGTATATTTCGGTCACCATATCGGTCACCTTCCAAACCGATACAAATCATATCGATCAAGCCCAGACTGATACAACTGACCGATAGGAACCCAGTCAGAGCCTGTTTTATTTACACTTTTGCCATTACTCTAGGGCTCCTTCTTTTGCCTATAAATAGTCCATTTTCTGGGATTTTCAAAGAGTCATATCAATTTACTGTTCTTAAGCATTTTGTTTGAGTTTGTAAGACAAATATTTTGCTTTATCTAATATAAGTTTGTATTTGCCTTTAATCTTTCTTTAATCTCTATTTTAAACATGATTAGCATGTTTTCCTCTTGTGATTTGGTGTTAAACATGGCTATTAGTGAGTAGTTTGCTTAGGGTTTCTAGATGTGGTAGATTAGGAGAATTTAGGGCTTGATTAAGGTTTGTTTAGTGCTTCATTATATGGGTTCCTCTCTATTGATCTGTTCTTAAACTAGATTTTTCTTGATCACACTTATCTAGAATTTAGGCTTTCTCTTATGCCCACCAAGTGTTTGATGAAATGCTGATCTTGTTTGATAGAGGATTTACTAGCCTTGGCTCAAGATATTGATTTTTTGAGAGCATTTTGACATGAATAGAGTTGTTTATTAATGCTTGCTGAATGTTTTAGCACTAATAAGAGTTAGTTCTTGTTAAGGTGTTTAACAAAGGGCTATTTTACAAGACATTGGATTTAGCTTGCTTGTTTGTAAACTCTATGTCTAGGAATCATCATTGCTAGCTTGTTTGCTTGATCAATGCTGTTTGAAACAACCTTAATTAGTTCTTGAATTCCCCAAAGTCAATAACCACATATAGGAACTTGCTTTCTCTTTACTGAATTTCGAATTTGCTCTGTTTTGCTCTGTTTTGCTTGTTTAATTTTGTTTAAACTGCCTTTTTCTTTATTCTCTTTGTTGCTTGATCAGCTTAGGGTGTTAGATTGGTTGCTTAGGCAACAAAACCTCTTCTTTGCTTTGATTGACTTATAGATCTCTGCTCACAACTCTTCTGCTTTCAACAAACCCATTTGAATTGATATAAAAACCCTTGCTATACTACAATTGATTCACATAGAGGGGTGATTGAATGAGACTAAAAACCTCTGTGTCAATTTGGCGCCGTTGCCATTTGGGTTTACAGTTTGAATCATAAGAGTTTGTAGAATCTTTAAGATCAAGTTTTTAGTTTTCGTTGGTTACTATTCTCCTTTTACTCTCATTGCTGTCTTTCAGGTATATGAACTTGAGATCCAGAGGTTTAAGCAATCTTGTAGACTTGATAGACAACATCAATCTATTGGACAGAGGCCAGAGAGCAAGAAGACAGCAACACTTGCAGAGACTTGGGATGAACAATCAGGAACCTATTATGGATGATATCAGATTCCAGGGTCCTCAAGGAGCTGTTGGCGCTCAGGGCATACAAGGACAACAAGGTGTTCAGGGCTTACAAGGTGAGCAAGGACCAAGAGGCGCTGCACAAGCTCCAAGAGCAGCTACACCCATTGGCGCTGGTGATGCACCAAATGCCTACAACAGAAGGACTGGCATCATTCCACCAGCAGTCCAAAAAAACAACTTTGAAATCAAGTCTGGATTGGTTTCAATGGTTCAGAGCAGCAAGTTCCATGGGTTGCCACTTGAAGATCCTCTAGACCATCTTGACAATTTTGATAGACTATGCTCCCTAACAAAGATCAATGGGGTGAGTGAAGATGGCTTCAAACTCAGGTTATTCCCTTTTTCTCTTGGAGACAAATCACACCAATGGGCGAAGAACCTGCCCCTAGGAAGCATACCTAGTTGGGATGAGTGCAAGAGAGCCTTCTTAGCAAAGTTATTCTCTACTTCAAGAACTGCAAGAATAAGGAATGAGATTTCAGGGTTTGCACAAAGGAACAATGAAATCTTTGGTGAAGCTTGGGAGAGATTCAAGGGCTACACACTGCAATACCCTCATCATGGCTTCTCACAAGCCTCTTTGCTCTCCACTCTCTACAGAGGAGCCTTGCCTAAGATAAGAATGCTTTTGGACACTGCATCAAATGGGAACTTCTTGTCAAAAGATGTGGATGAAGGATTGGAACTAGTAGAGAATCTGGCTCAGTCTGATGGAAACTATAATGAGGAATTTGACAGAGCTCCAAGAAGTGCAAAGGATGAGTTAAAGTAGCAGGAAAGAAATCAAGTCTCTACATGAGAAGCTGGACTTGTTGCTAAGGGAGAAGAAAGAAGTTAACTTTGTTGGAGACATGGTTCAGCTTGATGATCAAGAGAAATGCCAAGTTGAGGAGATTAACTACTTGGGTAATCAAGGTGGATACAATAGCTATGGGAACTACAGACCAAATCCCAACTTGTCTTACAGGAGCAACAACGTTGCCAATCCACAAGATCAAGTTTACCCTCAACAACAACAGCAAGCTGCCCCAAGACCTTTTGTTCCCTACAACATTTAAGGTTTTCAGCAAAGGAACAACAACAACCTACCTAGAGCGCCCTACAACCCTCCAGGATTCAATGCCCAAGCTCAAGGACAAGCTTCCTCAAGCTCTCAAGAAACTGAACTCAAGACTCTCATGCAACAAATGATCAACACTCAGGTCACCACAACCTTGGAAATGAACAAGAAGTTTGCAGAGGTCCACAATAAAATTGATTCAGTACATGTAAAGCTCACTAACAAATTTAAAGGGTTGGCTGCAAGAGTCAAAACACTGGAGAACAACAAAGGCATAGCTAGTCCCAAACCTTAAGGACAATTTCCTAGAAAACCAGAAGCTAACCCAAAGGAGTTCTGCAATGCCATACTCATAGAAGAAGAGAGCTTCTCAGCTGTAGAGGAAGCTATCATTGAAGAATTCCTCTACTTGTTCACTGAGGAATTATAGAAGAAGAACCATTTGAAGAAGGGGAAAACACAGAAGAAGAAGAGTGGTGGGCGCCACATGAAGTTGTTGATGACACCAAGGACTAATTGATTGAAGTTCTTGATGATAAAGAGAAGACTCAAGCTGTTATCCTTCCTGTTTACCAACCAACCATCCCTTTTCCAGGAAGATTCAAGGAACAACTAGTGCAGAAGTATGAGATCCTCTATGCTGCTCAAATGAAAATGAGGGGTTTGAATGGCCAAGAGGAGCTTAAGAAGCTAAGGGTTAAAGCTGGAGCATCTGAGGTTAAGGAGCTTAATGTCAAGAAACTTGGAGATCCAGGTTGCTTCACTCTCCCATGTGAACTAAAAGGGCAGACCTTCAAAAGCTGTCTTTGTGATCTTGGAGCAAGTATCAACCTTCTTCCATCCTCTTCTGCTAAAGCTCTTGGCTACACTCAACTTCAAGAGAGTAATGTGTCTCTTACTATAGCTGATGGGACAGGGAAAACACCACTTGGGAGTCCCAAGGATGTACCAATGATGATTGAAGGAGTAACCATCTCCACTGATTTCTTGGTGCTTGATGTGGAAGGCCATATAAAGAATGCTATCATTCTAGGAAGACCTTTCTTAACCTCAGATGGAGCAGTGTTTGATGCCAAGGAATGCACAATAGAGCTGAGACTGACCAAGAAGAAGGTTCTAAGGTTTGACTCCAAGGGGAATAAGCTGGAAAATGAGCAAGCCTTCTCAATGGACATCAAGAAGTTGAAGAAGCTTGGGAAACATTGGCCAGAGTTTGAAGGCTATGTTGGTGAAAGTTTTGGTGGTTGCTGCTTAACCAAGCTGTTTGCTGAAACCACTGAAGTGGAGGTCCTCAAAGTGGGAGTTTCTGATTGCATGAATGAAGTTCTATTGGATAACAAAGGAGATGGGGTTGTCTTGAAGCCCTTTGTTTCTAGGAATAGTGAAGTCCACTACAATATGAAAGGGAGGAAAAAACCAAAATCATTTGCTGTGTTGAAGGTTGATGGAGTCACCAGAAAGATCAAAGTGAGCACTGCAACACCAAGGAGTTCCAAGACTCCTTCTCACCACCTCCACTAGAGAGGTAAGCAAAGTCAAGCTTAGTGACTTTAAACAAGCACACTTGGGAGGTAGTCCCATGGTATCCGTTTTTATATATTATGATTTCTAGTTTATTTTTATGCTTAGTTAATGTGTATAGAAACATGAGTTTGAATTGGGGGTTGAGAAAGTCTCTAAGGGACAAAGAACAGGTGCAATCTGGCTGCTATCGATCAACTGTATCGGTCATTTATATCGGTCATTTGTGATCGATAGCAGTAGAGCCGGATTGCACCAGTCAACCTATCGATCACTTTTGGTTATGTAGGGAAGGGAGTCTGAAAGTGAAATCCGTATCGGTCATTCCTATAGATCAAACACTGATCGATACAAATCCATCGGATATATTTCGGTCAGTGTATCGATCAGATGGAGACTGATAGGATTCACAGGAAGGGCATTGGTCATTGCTATCGATCACTTGTGATCGATACACAGCATATCGATCATCCGTATCGGTCAATTGTGACCGATACGCCCTGCGAGGTAAGTGCTCAAACTTTCAAAAAAATTTCCCTCCTTTGGTTTTGAGCCAAGGAAGTTTAAATTCAAACTTTGGATCCTTCCTGCCACTTGCAGAGCTCCTGGGCACTTTTGTTCTTGTCCCCCACTCTTTAGATTCCTTTGGTTCCCTCACCAACTTTTGATTCATTTGGTTCCCCCTTTTCCACTCTATTTAAACCAACAATCTTCTCCTCTTCTCTTCACACTTCAGTTCACTACTTCTCTCACTTATAGCACGAAAATCTTAGCTCTTTCTCTCGTTTATTTTTCTTCTCTAAGTGCTCAGAAGCTTCATTAAGGTTTGCTTCCTCAACTATACATTATTTGCTCTTAATCAGTGCATGTGTTTATAATTGCTTAATCTATGGTTTTAGAGCAAGTTTTGATTAGTTTTGACTGTTGTGCTTTGGTTTTGCATTGTGGATTTGTTTAAAATGAGCAAGTTAGATGTTTAAGCTTTGTTTACTATTCATAAATCCATCACTTGCTTGTTTACTATCCCTTTGCATGATCATCATCTCTTTTGCTTAAGAACCACCTTGTTAGATTCACATGCATAGCTGTTTTATTTTCAGCAACTCTAGCTTGTCTAAACTGTTAGCTTTTGAACTCCTCTTGCTTTTTGAAAGTTTAATCTTGTTTTTAAGACTTGTTAAGCTTATCTTAGCCTAGAGAATTTTCTTTTTAAAGCTTTCAGTTATTTGGTTTTTCAGCTTTTGTTCTTTTACTCACCCTATCTTCAAGCTTTGTTTTTGAAGGTACCATGGGGAAGACAAAACAGCTGCTGGAAGCAAGGGAAAGGCACATAAGGAGGAAGCACCCACTTCTCCAAGAGCAAGAAGAGATAAAGGAAAGGGCGCTGCTGCTGAGCACTCATCCAAAGCCGCAGGAAAGAGACCAGTTGGAGATAAAGGCGCCAAGCAGAAAAAGAAGGACAAAACTGTGGAGGAAGAAGTCCCATACCATGAGCCAAGTGCTAGGGAACTCATGGAGGCTTTCAACCAGTGCACTTTCAAGCCAACAAGGTACCCTTGTGCTAGTACAATGAAGGCACTTGGGATCTACATGGACTGGAAGGCAGTGTTTGAGAACATGGAACTTGAAGACCACTTGACAAAACCGCTCCCATCCTACCAACAACTCACTTACCAGTTTCTCTCCACTCTCAAAGTGGTCTGGTATGAAGAAAGTGAGCTCTCTATTGGAGATGGGTGGATCTCTTGCAGGATTGGCAAGCAGAAGTTCTCTCCAACCTTCCGGACTATCGCTAAAGCTCTTGGTCTAAGGTCCTACACCCACAAGTGGAACAGGTTCGACATTTCCATGAAGCAGCACACCATGCTATGGGGCGCTATTAGGACTGGGCAATACATTGCTGGAACAACAAGGAATCAGCACCTGAGGCATCCTGCTGTGAGATATGCTCACAAGGCACTTGCAAACACACTCTTTGCAAGGAAGGAGACAACATATCTCACAGGAAAGGAGATATACCTGATATACCAAGGGGTGTATGATCTTGTGGGTACCAGCCAAGATGGGAGACCTCTCTAGGCGCCGAAAGGATATCCATATTATGTGTATATACTGATGGAGCAGCTCTATTCCTACAAGAGCTGGGTTATGAGTAAGGTGAGAAAGGAGAAAAGCCCACAGATTGATATACTCATATATTTCGCATATTTGGCATACATTTAGAGTAGTTTTCATGCATACATCTCTCATAATAGGCTAGTTTGCACCATTTATCTCATTTTAGGTCCTAGAACACTTTGCATTAGCATTTTGTATATTTATTGCATTCTTGCATCATATTCAGGTTGTTTTGGATACACTGGAGCTATGGAGGGTGCATGGATATGCTAAGGATCGAAAGGGAGCCTATGGATACTTGGAAGAACTCTGCCGTGCACCAAAGGAACCGAGATCGAGGCAAAGATCGAGCTAGGCAGGTCAATCTAGATGAGATCGACCAGAATATTGAGACACTTGGGTCGTTTCAAGGAAGAAGATCGAGGTCAAGATCGACCAAGGTGATCGAACGTGAGTAAAGACACGTGAACTAAGCCCGGGAAGAACGAGAGCCAGATCAAGGCCACGACTCGATCGTCCAAGGATCGACCAGAAGATCGATAGAAGCGCTCGATCCCCTAGAGTGAATCGACCCGACGATCGAGCAAAAGAGGACGTTTCATGCGGAAGATCGAGTAAGAGATCGATGACTCATGTCGATCTCTGAACCTTATCCGGACAGCTCACATTTTGGAGTTTAGCGAGGGGACCATTTTCCTTTTGGGTATAAATGTTTTTACCCTATTTTTGGGCAAAAGGATCAATCATTTGACAACCTTTCATTCTGTCTCCTTCTTCTTTAGCTTAATATCGCCATTGTTACTTTTTAAGCTTTTCATAGTTTGTAGAACCTTAATCTGTTTCTTTAATCTTAAGTATTTCTCTTAATCTTTCTTACTTAGTAGTTTAATCATGCTTATCTTTTCTTCCTTTATGTTTTCGTCTGCTTTAATCATGTGTAGTGAGTAGTTCACCAAAGGTTTAAGGTTGGGGTGATTAAGGAGGTTTTAAAGGGTTTAAACTTTGGTTTTCTTGCACTTAACTTAATCTCTTGTTGGATTTGGGGGTTTTAATGCCTAGAGACTCTTGAGAAAGATCTCTTTGATCTCAGGATTTTCCTTACCTTAGCAGGATTCAGGAGATCCCTTAAACCAAAATCCAAGAGACTAGCTCATCCTTTCCCAAACGCCATGGATGCTTAGGGAGCTAGTTAGGCCATTTTTTGAGATCTATGCTTCATGTTCTTCACCCTCTCTTTCCACCACACGCCATGGGTAAGGAAGAAAGGTTGAGGAAAGGATTTATACCACACGCCATGGATAAATCTAGCTTTAGCTTCTCAAGGCTTAGAGATAGCACTAAAATGTGTAGATCTATATTTTCAAAACCCAAAGCATGAATCTTGAACCTTCTTAAGCATGATCCTCAACCTTGAATCTGCTTTTAGCCTTTTAAATCTTAAAGTTATCATTTCCTAGTTCTAAAAGTTGCATCTTTTGTCTTAGTTTCTTAAAAATCATTTCCTAGGTTATTAGAACATTTCGCTTTTTATATGCTTTTAGTTTTCGAATTTTAAAAACCACTAGCTTTACATTTTAAATTCTTAGAAGTCATCTAGTATTTGTTTAACCCATCAGTAGGGATTTTAAAATAGTTTTCATGGTCATTTAGTAGTTGCATTTAGTTTTTACAGATTTTCTCCTCAAATAATCCGGATTTCACTTAGCTTTACAAAGCTCTTGTATTCTTAATATCTTTCAAGACAACCTGATTTGGACTGACACCTTAAGCACTATACTTACCACTATACTGTGCTTTAGGATTGATCAAACTAGCCCCTTAAAAATCCTAGCTATCGCAGATCCACATTGGGGGAGTTGTGACAGCTGTTCTTATGGCTAGTGGAGTAAACCTTGAGGAACATGCCGATGATGCTCTTGAGCCACGATGGATTGATCTAGCCTATCTTAGGAGAAGCCACTTCCTTGAAAGGAGCATTAGTGGCAAGCATGTCTACAACTTCATCAAGGACTTCAGAACACCAGCAAGAGTCCTTCTCCCCAATCCAAGGCTTACCTCCTTCACCACAAGGAGCAACATCAGCTTCAATCCAAGTGATGATCAGCTCTACCAAGGCGGCCCTGTTCCTGGAGAAAGAGAAGAGGATAGTGAGGAAGCAGAAGAAGAAGAGGTTGAAGAAGAAAGAAGAGAAGAAGGTGAAGAAGAGGTCCAAGAAGATGCTCCAGCTGCCGCTGAAAGCCAAGGGGAAGCACAAAGAGAAGAAGATGAGTGTTGAGCTACAGTTCAAAGCAGTTCCACTTCAAACCTTATGGAGGCCCAAGCCAAGAGAGCTCTATGAAGTCTGCTCATGAACACATCAACACTCTCTAGAAATGGTGTAAATGGCAAGACATGGCCATTAGGAGTTTGGTGAAGATAGTTAAAGGAAAGTTCAAGAAGAACAAAGCTACATCAGCAAAAACTTCCCATCAGAGCCACACTCATTAGCACACTTCTCATCAAGAAGAGCCTGAGCCACAAGCTGACCCAACTGAAGAAGAGGAGGCTGTTTAGAACCCCCATGGAAGACATTCCTTTCATGCACAGCCAAGTGATCAATGGGGGACTTGGGCACAACCAAGAACTTCATCATATGAGCCAAGGTCCCATATTCTATCAGCATGGGAACCAACTCCGTACCCTTCTGAGGTTCAACAAAATTGGCAATGGGGTTACCAAGGTACTTCTTAATAACATGCTTTTTATGTCTTTAGGGGTAATGCAAGCAGGAGGTTATCAAAACTCAAGCAGCACACAGTCGTAGTACAGTGCAAGAGGAATCAATCCAATCTAGGAGCTAGAAAGTGCAATGAGAATGCAAGGATCATGAAAAAGCCAAGCAAATCATGAACGGTTTTGTAAAAATCCTAAAAACTAGATGCAAGTGTCAAATGCAAAGAAAAACTATTTTTAAAATACTAGAAACGAGTGAACTACCACGAGGAACAAGCGGAATGATTAAAATGCAATGCTATGAATTAATAAAAATTGACTAGTGGATCGACCACGAGATCGACCACGGGATCGACCACTAGATCGAGCAACAACGATCGATCTACTAAACAGTTTGAACAGAAATGAATCTAACGACCAAGATGCGAACAAATAGCAAGCGAATGATTAACAGAGATGATAAAATACTAAGAAAGAGGGTTCAGGGTTGAGAATCATGTTCAAGGGTTTCAAAGGTTCAAGCTTGATTTGAAAACTTTAGATCTACTTACTTTGTGAGAGTCTCTAGGCCTTGAAAACAAAACAAGATCCATCCATGGCGTGTGGTATGGATCACTCTTTCATTCTCTTCTCCAAACCCATGGCTTTTGGTGGAAAAATAGATTGAAAGGCATAAAACACAGATTTCAAACACACGGCCTAACTAATCCCCTAAACGACCATGGGATGTGGGAAAGGAAGGATTAGCCTCTAGGATTTGACTTCTCCAGGACATCTGAATCCCGTCAAGGTAAGATATCCCTCTGATCATAAAGATCTTGGTGTGAGAGTCTTTAAGCCTTAAGCGCTCAAATCCTAGAAGAGAAGGTGATGAAGAACAAGAAAATACCAAACTTTAAACCTTTTCAACCCCTTTGAATCCACTCAACCCCGAAAACCCGATGAAACTACTTACGACTCATAAAGTAAACCGAACGAAATGCAATAAATGATGAACTAAACATAAAAAAACGATTGATTAAAAGCAAAGATTCAATATTCAAAACATAAAAGTAGAAAAAAGCTCGAAAGTCTACAATGGCGAATCGCCTAAAACGAGAGAGATGATAGAAAAGTAGTCGACAGGGTGGAATTATGAAAGGGATAGTTGCTCTTTGCCAAAAATGGCCAAACCGCAAATGGTCCCCCCCTTCGCTATGGTCCAAAAACAGGCTGGACAGATAAAGTTGGTCTGGAATCGATCACGAAGCTCGATCTGGCACTCGATCACGTCTTGGATCGGATGGCTCTTGGTCGATCTCTGAGTCGATCTTGTGCTGATCAGGTTGGAAGCTCGATCCGGTCCTCGATCTGCATGGCGTCGTTTACATCCGTACTACAGATTGTTATCCACACTCGATCTTCTGGTCGATCTTGTCTAGATCGACATGCCTTGCTTGATCTGCTGCTCGATCTCAGGTCTTTAGCATGCAATCCTGATTTCTCCAAGTATCCAGGGACTTTGTCACGAGCCTTAGCACGTCCACAAATCTTCCATAGCTCCAGAGTAACCGAAAACAACCTGATTGTGATGTAAAATGCAAGAAACATGCAAATGCTGGTGCAAAAGTACTCTAGGACCTAAAGTGATGCAAACTAGCCTAAAGTGCAAGGTAAATGCTGAGAAACTATCTATTATGTATGCAAAACACATGAAATATGCAGCAATATCAACTCCTCCAAACTTGCCTTTTGCTTGCCCTCAAGCAAACATAATTCGAGAAGGGAGAGAAGTTTTAAAACGGGGGTTTAACCTTCTTGCAAAGGTGTCTTTCAAATGAATCAATCTCAACGTCCTAGTTAGTAATTCTTAGATGCAATGCACACGCTCCTACTCCAAAGAACTTAGCCATACTCATCACACTATGAATCTCAAATCATGACTCTCCTATTCCAAGCAATCAAAGAATCTCATCATTTAACATTCATTAATGATCAAACCGTGAATCAAACCTATGCAATTTAAAGCAGAACACATTTGGCTAAGGGCGAAGGCTATGAGCATAGAATGATCTCATTTTGAAAGGGTTTTCACAATGTAATGGGTTTCTCTCAAGAATGTTATAAACTTTATGCATAATGCTAAAGGTAAAGGCAATTGATGCATACATGATTAGATTCTCATCTACCCTTGTACACTAACAATGATCCTAAAACCCCTCTCATTTTCTTTTCTTTTCATCTCACTCACCCTCCTAGAGACTACCTTTATTAAGCTCAAACCCAAACAGAAAACATCTTTACTCTTTAGGTTAGTGAAAAGGCTTAAAAATATTTTAGCTCCTTATTTTTTTCTTATTGATAGCTCTCTTATTCTTTTCTTTCTTTTTCTTTTCTTTTTATTTTGGCACTTAGGCTCTTTTCTCTTTTTTTATTTTTTTATTTTATTTTACTTAAGAGAGCGATCTTCTGAAATACTTAGAGCATTATACATTTTGCAAACAAAGCCTTTCACTTAAAACCTTTTGTTCACTTCAATTACTAAACCCTTTTGAAACCGTAAGCATATAAACAAGAAAGCAATCTCATCAAACCCCCAAACTTATCCTAAGCCTACAACTAGCTTCAAAATGCAAAGCTAGCAATCATATGAGAACCTAACCATGTCGCTTAAACGTAACACGTTATGTTAAGTTCAAACCAAAAAGAGGCCTCACAATGATGTCACACAAGAATACTTGGCTTGAAAGAAAGGTAAGGGTGATGGTGGGAGTTCTACTTAGGCTCACAAAGAGTGGTAAAAGGAGGAATAGAGCCTAAATATGTATAAGATCCATGTGTTCATTTTCAAATGCATAAGAATGATAATTAAAAATTCAGATTAGGGTTCTCACTTATTAGGACAAGTTTCAAATCATGAATGTTCAATTCAAGTCACGAAAATCAAAACAAGTGATCCAAGCATGGTAAGGACTTACTTTCAAAGCGTGAGCAAAGCATTAGAGAACTACTAACTAGGCCATTGAAACAATTCATGAGCTTAAAACACCTTTTTAAGAAAACTTTAACCCCTTATGCAAATGTAAACAACCTAGATGCTTAAAAATTCTAGACTCAATCCTAAAATGCTTGCAAAATGAATGCAACTACATGAATTTTTTGAAATTTTTTTAAAAACATTTTACCAATTTTTTTGTTCTTTTCTATACCTTAGAATGTATGCAAGACTCAAGGGATGCAAATAGAAAATAAGAGCAAAATAAACATGTCAAATAACACACACACTCCCCCCAACTTGAATGACACCGTCCCGGTGGCAAACAAACTTGAGAGAGTTCAAAAACCCAAGGACAAAACAAAGAAAATGAGCGGTATATACAAGGGAAGGTTGTTGGTACCTTGGAGCTAAACTCGGCTGGAACTTGAGGATGTTCCAGCGGAGCTGCTCTTGCTAGAGGAGCGTCGGGCTATGTCCTTGCCTTTATCCTCGGTGGGGAAACCATGAACGGAATGGCGTGCTTGTTGCGTGGTGCCTTGTTGCTCACGGATGACAATACCGCCAATTGATCTCCTCCTCTTCTCGGGCTGGTTGACCTCTTCACTCATGGACCCCTTAGACTTCGCGGATGAGCTCCTTTGAAGTGCCTTGACTTTCTTGGCAAGCTTCTTGATCATCTTCCCTTGCCACTTAGTTATCTTTCGCTGCACCTCCACCACTGAAGCAAGGAACTTCTCAGCCTTGGTCTGCGGCTCAAAATCCATCCGGGGAAGCTCAAAGTTGGCTGGCATTGCACCATCCGAAGGTGGTGACTCTGACTGCTCTCGCGCAGACTGAATATGCATCATTGTTGTACCAAGTGGGGCGTAGCACTCCTCGTGGGTTGGGCAAAACTGGATCGTACCGATGCTGTCCAAGTTTGTCTCCTCAACATTGGGTAAGATGCACACGCTCTTCTTCCCAGCGTCATTGTAGAACTGATAGGCGTAGAATCCTGGAGCTGGCGTAGGTCCCAAGCCATCGGTATTGCGCATGTAGGTTTTGTCCATGAATGACCTGTCCGCGCAAGGCTCGAACCGTTGAAGGGGTACACCGGCTTGGATAAAGAGTGGCGTGAGAAACCCTCCAATGTAAGCTGAACTCGCCTTGCACCTCAGAGCATATGCCTTGTACTTCACCAAGGAGGATGCTAGGATACACCCGTAGTTAACCTCATTCCCAAGGTCATCCATCAGCGGATCGTGGTTCTTCTCTTCGCTGCTGCATAGTATCCTCTTGATCCCTTGGAAAAGGAAGCATAACTCGGTTTTTGTCACCGTAGGAGACACGGACCGTCCGCTGAATGTATTCGCCAGAAGCTTGAGAGTTTACTGCAGGATGGGGTTCCTCACCTTCTTGGCTTGTAGTCATCATCGCAAAGCACGTCCCATATGATGCTAGCGTTCTTGAGAGGGGGAAACTCCTTTTGTTTAGCCGCGGCGTTGAGTCCATAGGCTTGCCAAAGCTCCTCAACGGACAGGTGATAGGCTCGCTTCTTGACTTTGAAAGTGAGATGTCCTTGTGAGGGAGTAGGGAGGCTCGGATTCTCATAGGAAAACGCCAAGGTAGAGAGGAAATCCATGGTTACTTGCGGATATGTTGGGCAATCCATCCTTGAAAGGCAAGCAAGCCCCATGTTTTGGAGAAGAAAGTCAAAATCTTCTAGGAGACCCATCCTTGCCAACAAGTCTCTACTCGCGAACTTGGTAGGCTCGAAGCGCAGCCTCTCTAACCTCTTATTCGCAGCCTTTTCCTCCTTAGTCCAATGGATCCTCTCGTGAACTTGCTGAGTTTCCTCCTCTTGAACCACTCGTTGCTCATATTCTCTTTGTGCCTCTACTTCTCTGGTTCTCTTAGGTGCCATTGGTGCCTAAAACACGATTCTCAAACAAGAGAATGAGCAGAGGCGGCGAAAATCCGAAAAAGAGACTAGCAAGAAGGAAAAATCTACAACTAATACCCTAGAATTTTGGGGGATTTATAAAAAATAATAACAAGATAATAGAGAATCATATCTAGAGATATAGAGAAATCTAGAATTTTTCCTATTATCAAGCTATTTTTAAAAATTCAAACCGTCCTAGCATCTAAAACAATCAAAGCGAATGAAAAAAGAAAATTTTCTTGAAGATTTTCTTAAAGACTCGAAAATACCTTTGCAAGGATTGAAATAGATGCTGTTAGCATTTAGAAAACAAAGAACTCACACTCTCTTTTGCTTTATAATTCGCGAAAACAGAAATGAGAGAGTGTGAAAGTAGTAGAAAATATATAAAGGCTAACAAAACACAAAACCATGGGTAAAAGAAGTGGTTTTCTGACAAAAGCTGTGGTCAAGGCACATCTTTCATGGTCAAAGATGCTTGCCTTGACCACTTTTTGAATTTAAAAATCGGAGGGAAAACAGAAAAAGAGGGATAAAGAATTGTTACCTCGGCACGAGATCGAGTCCATTTGGTTGATCTAGGACTCGATCTCATGCCACGTTGGCTGGATCGAGAGATTTGATCGATCAATGACTCGATTGATTTAGAATCGAGTTTTAGATCGATTTGATTCTCTAGTTCCTTGACTTTTGGTCAACTTGGCTGTGCTCCTTGGATCGATTTCCTTGATCGATTCGGGGGTCGATTTGGCTGAGATCGAATGGCAGATCGAGTAGACTGCTCGATCTTTTCAAGGATCGAGTGACTCGGTCGATCTACACCTCGTTCGCTTTTCAGGCTGAACGCATTGGTGAATTGTCCTCTCATGATCGACCGTCCCACTCGATTTGTCTACTCGATCTCATCTAGATCGACTGACTCCTCTCGATTCACTAGCTCGATCTAGGAAAGATCGAGCCAGGATGAGTCGATCTAGCACTCGATATCTAGCCTACATTCGCCCCTTCTTACTCTCTTTGGATCTAAGATCATGGCCTGCGATCACTTATCCCTGTTCCTACACACTCAGAAGATAGAAACATAAAGCTGAAAGAGAAATAAAGCAAGAATATATACAGGATAAACATGGGGATGCCTCCCAAGTGCGCTTTCTTTAACGTCTTTAGCTAGACTTTCCTTGGTTTAGGCAGATGGTGGGTCTTGGAGAAGCATTGAAGTGCTCTCCTTGTTGAATGCGCTAGCCAAGTATGGCTTCACTCTGTGTCCGTTTACCGTGAATGCATTCCCACTCTTGCCGACCAACGTAACAGCTCAGTAAGGCAATACTTCTTTAATCTCAAACGGTCCGCACCACCTATACTTTAGCTTTCCTGGGAAGAGCTTCAGCCTCGAGTTGTAGAGCAATACCAAACTGCCTTCCTTAAGCTCCATGTGGACCAGCTTCTTGTCATGAGCCGCCTTAGTACGCTCCTTGTAGATCCTAGCGCTTTCGTAAGCATGATAGGGTCAGGTTTTACCCAAATAAAACTACTGCAAGTGCACAGCAAAAGCAGTTGTAGTACAAGGGGTTATCGAATCCCAAGGGAGTAAGTAAACTACACTAAAGAGTTCAGGTTCGGATTAAGCTAAGCGATAAATAATGAATGTAATGCAAAACAGTAAAATAAATGCAGGAGGGCGTTTTTATGCTTGTTCTTAAAGTTCAGAAGGCTAAAGGCGCTAAGTCAGGACAGTTCGCAGGTTGAATCTGAGAGTGTAGAATGCATGCAATCAGGAATGAATTAAAACCGTCTTGAACATGAATCACAAAGATATAACTAATCAATTCTCATTGCAGAAGTTATCTATGTCTAAATCACAGAGTTTCAAATCTCTTTGCAAACCCTAACAACCTAAACATGCAGTAATGATCAGGTTCAATTGTTCACAAAACTCCTAAGCCAAATCTCTTTGTACTAGGGCGTTTTTCTCATCTAATACTAGTTCAGGTGATTAATAATGCTCTCACATCTATCAAAAACCTAGGGTTTGGAAATCCAGATGATGTGTCTAAGAAATCGATATGAATGCAAGCACAGATGAAGAACCAATGAATTTCCTATAAGTTTTTAGCAATTCTACAAACTCTTCTTCAACCTTTGAAAAGCCCTAACTTAACTAACAAACTACTCAGACATGGTGATTTGAGAAAACATCATGAAAAGAATAGATTGCATAAAAGAAATAAGAAGTAGAAATAAAGGAGTTCAAAATCTGCTCTGAAGGAGTCTGTTTTGTTTCTCCCAAAAGCTCTTCTACAAATCTCTCTCTAAAGCTCTCCAAAATAATAAGATACAAGATATATGCCAAAAGAATGGCTGAAAAACCTAATATACAAGCTAAAACACGATCTGGGGTCTTTTTGCAAATACTAGAACTTTTGGGCCAAAACTGCAATTTCTTCCCAATCTTTTAAAAACAAGCCACGACCTCCTTCCTTGGTGGGTGACGAGCGTCACCCATATGCATACTTTCCTCTTCGAGCTTGGTACTTCGTGGCTTCCACTCAGAATGCTCCAAAAGGTTCCAAAATCTCCAATTATACTCCAGACATGCTTTAACCTGCAAAGACTCTTCTAGGACTCTAAAAAGACCAAAAAGACTCAATAAAAAGGACTTATATCATGGTTAAAAACCATAAAAACCATGATATATCAAAGCATCCAGCCTTAGCTCATCAAGTTCGTGTAGCTGGATCAAGCGCTTCTCCTGAGCCGTCTTCAGATAAAAATTCAGCCTCTTCACTGTCCACAATGCTCTGTGTTCCAGCTCGACGGGGAGGTGACATCCTTTGCCGTAGAGAAGAGTGAAAGGAGTAGTACCAATGGGCGTTTTGAAAGCTGTCCGGTAAGCCCACAAAGCATCGTCTAGCTTAGCTGCCCAATCCTTCCGAGTAGTACCCACTGTTTTCTCGAATATGGCTTTGATTTGTCGGTTAGAGACCTCCACCTGCCCACTCGTTTGAGGGTGATACGGTGTAGCCACCTTATGCTTCACACCGTATTTTCTTAGAAAGCTCTCAAACAACTTGTTGATGAAATGGCTACCACCGTCACTGATTACAACCTTGGGGACTCCAAACCGTGAAAATATGACGGTTTTGAAGAGCTTTATCACCACCTTAGAGTCGTTCGTAGGAGAAGCAATGGCCTCAACCCATTTTGAAACATAGTCAACAGCCACCAAAATGAACTTGTTGCCGTAAGAGGAAGGGAAAGGTCCCATGAAATCTATGCCCCACGCGTCAAACACGTCTACCTCAAAGATAGGAACTTGAGGCATCTCGTTCCTCTTTGTATTGTTTCCTACTCTTTGAAACGCTTCACAACTCTTCGCGAACTCATGGGCATCTTTGAAGATAGACGGCCACCAGAAACCGGCTTGTAAGACTTTTGTAGCGGTCTTGAACGATGCAAAGTGACCGCCGTATGAAGAGCCATGGCAGTGAAGGAGAATGTCCTCAGCTTCTTCCTTTGTTACGCACCTCCTGTATAAACTGTCCACGCCCCTCTTGTACAAGTAGGGCTCGTCCCAAAAGTAGTGGCCTACGTCTCTCATGAACTTCTTCTTGTGATAGTTGTCAAGATGCGAAGGCTCCTCTCCACATGCCAAGTAGTTCACAATGTTAGCGTACCAAGGAAGATCCTCTTCTTTGAAGCTCAAAACTTCTTCATACTGCCCCTCTAGCCTTCCACAAACAGCCGTAGTGATCGCCATGAGTTGTTCTTCTGGAAGTGAATCATCTAAGGGTAGAGACTCGCTGATTCTCATCCTAGAGAGGTGGTCAGCGACGCCGTTCTCTATCCTTTTCTTATCCTTGATTTCCATATCGAATTCTTGGAGCAAAAGGATCCATCTCAAGAGTCTCGGTTTAGTGTCTTTCTTGGAATAGATGTACCTCAGAGCCGCATAATCTGTGTAGACAATGGCCTTGGACCCTACAAGGTATGACTAGAACTTCTCAAAGGCGAATAATACCGCCAGCAACTCCTTCTCAGTCGTAGTGTATTTGGCTTGAGTATCGTCTAAGGTACGTGAAGCATAGTAAATCACGTGCAGCCGTTTATCTTTTCTCTGACCATGAACAGCCCCCACGGCGTAGTCACTTGCGTCACACAATATCTCGAATGGTAGAGTCCAATCTGGTGCTTGTACTATAGGCGCGGATACTAGAGCTTCCTTGATGGTCACGAAAGCACGAAGGCAATCCTCATCAAACACAAACTCAGCATCCTTGCACAGCAGTCGTGTGAGAGGGCGTGCAATCTTGGAAAAATCCTTGATGAAGCGCCTGTAGAAGCCAACATGGCCTAGGAAACTCCTTACCCCTTTGACATTAACCGGCGGCTCAAGACTCATCATAACCTCAACCTTGGCTTTATCAACCTCTATGCATTTCTCTGATACCTTGTGGCCAAGCACGATCCATTCCTTCACCATGAAGTGGCACTTCTCCCAGTTAAGCACAAGATTCGTCTCTTCACAACGCTTTAGTACCTTGCAAAGATTCAACAAACACGCAGAAAAAAACGCACCATATACAGAGAAGTCATCCATAAACACTTCTACCATCTCTTCTATTAGATCGGAAAAGATCGACATCATACACCGCTGAAACGTAGCCGGTGCGTTACACAACCCGAATGGCATCCTTCTATACGCGAAGGTACCATAAGGGCAGTTAAAGGTCGTCTTCTCCTGATCATTTGGATGGATTGGTATTTGGAAGAATCCACTATATCCATCAAGAAAGCAATAGTAGGGATGATTAGCAAGCCTCTCTAGCATTTGATCAATAAAAGGCAAGGGAAAATGATCATTTCTAGTAGCAAGATTAAGCTTCCTATAGTCAATACACATACGGTGTTCTGTAATCGTCCTAGTAGGTATAAGCTCATATTTATAATTTTTAATGACCGTGATGCCTCCCTTCTTAGGCACCACGTGTACGGGAGAAACCCACGTGCTGTCACTTATGGGATAGATCACGTCAGCTTCTAAAACTTAAGAATCTCTTTCTTAACAACCTCTTTCAAATTAGGATTCAAACGCCTTTGGTGTTCTATAGAAGAAGCGTTCTCATTATCCAAGTGAATCCTATGAGTGCAAAGCATTGGTGAAAGGCCCTTGATGTCACTTAGAGAGTACCCAATGGCCTTCCTATACTTTCTCAGCTCAGTTAGGAGCGAGTGCAACTCATCATCACTTAGGTTTTCATTCACAATCACGGGATATGTGTTATTAGGCCCTAAGAAAGCATACCTTAGCCCTTTTGGGAGCTCCTTAAGGTCCACCTTTGGGGCTAACAGCTCACTCCAGTCCTCCTCGTGGCTCTTGTTCACGTTCCCATCCTTAGTAGCCTCCTTAGAACCCGAGACATGACCCAAAAGACTGCCTTCTTGAACCATTGTCCCCTCTTAGATCGAGTCTTCCAGTCGATCTTGCACTCGTTCTAACCTGGATCGAGCAACTTCACTCGATTCTCCTACTCGATTTGATTGGGATCGAGCAGGAGATCGAGTCTCCGTCCCGATCTCTGAACTGTTCGACTGACTTCCCACGATCGTTCCTTCGATTGTTTTTCTGCATCGACTGCTCTGAACTCGATCACTCACTCGAATTAGATGGGATCGAGTAGTGGATTGAGCGTCTGAGTCGTTCTCTTCTCTGGATCGACCAGTATCCTCGATCTTCTTATCGATTGCTAACTTGGATCGAGTGATCTTCTCGATTGCCTGATCGATCTCTAGGCATCCGCCTTCATCTTCTAGCAAAACTTTCCTAGAATCAAGGAGATTTATGTACTCCTGAGCCCTATGATCCATGAAACCGCACTCTCCTGGCTCCTTAGTCAATGCCAGCTTCAAGTGATCCTCTTGTGCAAGCTCCTCTAGCAGCTCATCAGCTAAAGCGTCCAACGTCTCAATGTAGAAAGCTTGCCCTTCTATAGTAGGCTTCTTCAGGACATCGTTGATATCAAAATCCAGCCTTATATCCTGACCCAAGTGTAGAGCTATCTTCCCATTCTTGACGTCGATGATTGCTCCGGCGGTTGCAAGGAATGACCTCCCTAGTATAAGCGGATCCTTAGGCTCTTCATCCATTTCAAGAACGACGAAGTCCGTAGGCACGTTTACACCACTGATCCTCACCGGTAAGTCCTCAAGCAAACCCACGGGTAGCCTCGCGCTTCTGTCGGCTAGCACCAATGAGATTCTACAGTCTTTGAATCTTGTGAATCCCAACTTCTTTGCTATGGAAAGAGGCATCAAATTTATACTAGCTCCCATACCGCAAAGACAACTCTTGAACTCCAATGGACCTAAGGCGTAAGGTATAGTGAAGCTTCCATGATCTCCCAACTTCTTGGGAACTATCTCCTTGTGTATTATGGCGCTACATTCTTCACTAAGTACTAGCACTTCCTTGCTTTCCTTATTCTTCTTTGCAAGCGTGTCTTTGAAAAATTTTGCGCATTTAGGCATCATGGCAAGGCAATCCACGAGAGGTAGCTTGATCTCTACGTCCCTTAGATACTTCTCAAACAAGACTCTATGCTTCTCTATAAGCTGTTTCTTGAAACGCCCAGGAAAAGGAAGCTTAGGAACATAAGGCGGAGGTATGTACTCATCCTTCTCTTCGGCTGCTTTCTCCGCTTGCTTCTTTACCACTGCTTCTTTACCCTTTGTTGGCCGCTCTATTCACACATTGTGGAAGTTGATCTCATCATCAGCTGACGGCTTATCCTCCCCCTCTTGAACCACAATGTCCTCATTGTCCTTAGGTGCAACCTGCAGTGGAAGTTCTTTTCCACTTCGTAGTGTAATGGCGTTGGCAGATTCCTTACGATTCTGCTCACACTTGCCCGATAAACTACTTTGACCACTTGTACTTGCTTTACCCTTCTCTAACTGCTTGATCTTGTTGTTGAGAGTTGTTATCTGAGTAGAGACATCAGTGAGAGAGGAGTCTAAGCGGTTGTTCATTTTGGCGAACTTCTGATTTGTGGAAGCTTGCCCTTGAAGCAACTGCTGAAACATGGCTTGTACAGGATCAACTTGTTGCGGTTGCATCTGTTGTTGAGGAACAAAGCCTGGAGGGTACATAGGAGTATACAGTTTGTTTCCATGCTGCTGCTGCTGTCCCTGAAAGTTACTTTGGCGCTGCCCTTGAAAACCACCACTCGGCTGAAAACCTTTGTTATAAGGTACACCTGATCCTTTGGGATTTCAACGTTGGTGCTTCTGTAAGACAAGTTGTTGTTGCCTTTGTAGCCTTCAGAGTAACCTTGAGGATTGTAGTTGTTTTGACCGGTTACCCAATTAGCTTCTTCCCCTTGGCATTGCTCTAGCTCATCCAAGACATCCGCGGCTTCACCAACAAAATGGACATGCTTTTGGTTAGCAAGCATGAGCTTATCGATCTTCTCATGTAGAGACTTCATTTCCTTCTTGTTGGTTTCGAGATCGGCTCCTCTTGGTGCACGGTCATAGTCCTCTGAATAGTTTCCATCACTTAACGCCAAGTTATCAATTAGCTCCATGCCTTCTTCAACCTCTTGACCAAGGAAGTTTCCTTTGCTTGCCGTATCAAGTAGTTGCCTGATCTTTGGAAGTGCGCCGCTGTAGATAGTACTCAATAAGGTCTCTTCACTGAAACCGTGGTGAGGGCAAGCGATTGTGTAATCTTTAAAGCGCTCCACAGCCTAGTTGAATGACTCATTCTGACGCTGAGTGAAACCACTGATCTCGCTTCTCAACCTTGCTGTCCGAGAGCTTGAGAAAAACTTGGAGAGGAAAGCTTTCTTACAATCTGCCCAAGAAGCATGTCCCAATGTCGTGCCTTGTCGCCTAAGGAAAAGGGGAACAAGCGCAGCTTAAAGCTGTCTTCGAAGATGCCATTTATCTTGAGCATTCCACAAAGCTGCTCGAAGTTGTCTAGATGCGCCAATGGGTCCTCCAAAGCTAACCCATGAAATTTGTTGTTTTGCACCATCTGAACAAACCCTGGCTTGATCTCGAAATTATTGTTCTGCACTGGAGGAGGAGTGATCCCAAACCTATTATGGTGAGTATTGGGAGCATCTCCCGCTCCAATGATATTTGGGGGTCTAGCCGCGTGTTGGGAGTTCGATTACGCCTTCCCCCTGCCCCGTGAGTTGGAGGAGGTCCCTCTGGGTGCTCGTGCTCAGCCATCGCTTCAAAATCCACTGAACCTTGCTGAACAATCTCCTCAAAGGCTCTAGCTTGTTCTCGAACTCTTCTTGATCTTGCGTTGCCAAGCTGATGAATATTGTCCAAGGGCGTGAGTAGGTTGTTGTCACCCTTGGAACGCAGATTCATGTACCTGAAAGACACAAGTTTGAGAGTAGAGAAATCAGTAACTAACTTAAAGTAAAGGCTTAGTCTTAACCAAACCCCAAATCTCAATTCTTTCTAAACATTCCTATGATGGCAACGACGCCATTTGATAACACGCTTTTTATGTCTATAGGGGTAATGCAAGAAGGAGGTTATCAAAACTCAAGCAGCACACAGTCGTAGTACAGTGCAAGAGAAATCAATCCAACCTAGAAGCTAGAAAGTGCAATGAGAATGCAAGGATCATGCAAAGCTAAGCAAATGATGAACGGTTTTGTAAAAATCCTAAAACTAGATGCAAGTGTCAAATGCAAAGCAAAACTATTTTAAAAATACTAGAAACAAGTGAACTACCACGAGGAACAAGCGGAATGATTAAAATGCAAGGCTATAAATTAATAAAAATCGATTAGTGGATCGACCACGGGATCGACCACTAGATTGAGCAACAACGATCGATCTACTAAACAGTTTGAACAGAAATGAATCTAACGACCAAGATGCGAACAAATAGCAAGCCCATGGCTTTTGGTGGAAAAAGAGATTGAAAGGCATAAAACACAGATTTCAAACACACAGCCTAACTAATCCCCTAAACGACCATGACGTGTGGGAAAGGAAGGATTAACCTCTAAGATTTGATTTCTCCAGGACATCTGAATCCCATCAAGGTAAGATATCCCTCTGATCATAAAGATCTTGGCGTGAGAGTCTTTAAGCCTTAAGCGCTCAAATCCCAGAAGAGAAGGCGATGAAGAACAAGAAAACACCAAACTTTAAACCTTTTCAACCCCTTTGAATCCTCTCAACCCCGAAAACCCGATAAAACTACTCACGACTCATAAAGTAAACTGAATGAAATGCAATAGATGATGAACTAAACATGAAAAAACGATTGATTAAAAGCAAAGATCCCAAAAAAGTAGAAAAAAGCTCGAAAGTCTACAATGGCGAATCGCCTAAAACGAGAGAGATGATAGAAAAGTAGTCGACAGGGTGGAATTATGAAAGGGATCGTTGCTCTTTGCCAAAAATGGCCAAACCGCAAATGGTCCCCCCCTTCGCTACTGTCCAAAAACAGGCTGGACGGTTAAGGTTGGTCTGGAATCGATCACGAAGCTCGATCTGGCACTCGATTACGTCTTGGATCGGATGGCTCTTGGTCGATCTCTGAGTCGATCTTGTGCTGATCGGGTTGGAAGCTCGATCCGGTCCTCGATCTGCATGGCGTCATTTACGTCCGTACTACAGATCGTTCTCTACACTCAATCTTCTGGTCGATCTCGTCTAGATCGACCTGCCTTGCTCGATCTGTTGCTCGATCTCAGGTCTTTAGCGTGCAATCCTGATTTCTCCAAGTATCCACGGACTTCCTCACGAGTCTTAGCACGTCCACAAATCTTCCATAGCTCCAAAGTAATTGAAAACAACCTGATTGTGATGCAAAATGCAAGAAACATGCAAATGCTGGTGCAAAAGTACTCTAGGACCTAAAGTGATGCAAACTAGCCTAGAGTGCAAGGTAAATGCATGAAAACTATCTATTATGTATGCAAAACACATGAAATATGCAGCAATATCACTTCTTCACAAGCTGAGCAGTTATGGTCAAGTTGGGTTCCCCCACCACAAGAACCAGAGCCATCTTCAAGGACTTATGAGAGGAAGAACAAGAGGAGGGCTAGCAAGTCTCCTCAGACATCTGGATCCTCCCACCACTCCAATTATCAAGCAAGGTACCACATCCTACTCATTGTCTATATCATTGCATCTTTTTAAATTTTGTATTATATTTTCTTGCTTCTCTCTCTCATTGCTTTCATTACATAAGTAACTGTGTAATTTAAGTGTGGGGGAGAGATTTGGGGTTTGACTTTTTGTTTTGCCTTCTTAGTTTTTCATTCTCTTTCACTTTGAGTCTCATGCATATCATGCATTCATATAAGGCATATAAAAACACAAAAAAATCGAAAATTTGAAATTTTTTTGCATTTTTGCAAACCAAAAAGAAAGCATGTAGTTGCATTTCATTCTTTTAGGATTGAGTCTAGTGTTGACATATAGGTTGCATTGCATTTGCATAGGGCATTATGATGAACTCTCCTTGTAGAGTGCTTAGAGTTTAGAGATGATTTCAGTGTTTAAGTGGCTAGTTGTGATACATCATAAGATTGCTAGAAGTTTAGGCTGAAACATGCTTAGATTGCTAGATTTGGTCTTCTCATCACATACTGAAAGCATATGTTCTCTGAAAATCAACTCTATCAACTTGAACATTAATTTGGACTGTTAATTATCATGTCTTATGCATTGAAAAGTGAATTCATGGCTACCACATACATATTTGGATCATCTTTTTCCTTTCTACCACTCTTGTTGATCCAAGTAGTTGATCCTCATACTTATGGGACAGTTAATCCACACCCTTAACCAAAACCTTCTTTGAGCCTAAACACTATCTTGAGAGCTGTGAGGCCTTTGCATTGCATTTTCGATTTCGTCTTGGCAAACAGTGTTAGGAATAAGGCTGATAATAATAAGCTCTCTTGTAGATCTCAGCTTGCATCTTGAGCTGATTCTAGGATATGAGTTTTGGGTTAAAAGGGTAGTGTAAGTGGTTTGAACTTCATGTATATATGTTTTGAAAGAAAAGGAAAATGTTTGAAATGGTAGAAAAGGGGAAACGGTCTAGAGTTGTGGTTAAGTAAAGGGGAGAAAAGCTCTAAGTGTAATGAAGAAAGGCGCCAGCAAAAAGGTTTAGAAAGGTCAAAAGAAGAAAAATCAGACCAAGAGCAATCCACCAAAGGTGATGAAGGTGCCAATGCAACAAAGAAGAGCAATTCCCAACCAAAAAGAAACAGCCACACAAGCAAAAAGAAGAAGTTTTCCCAGCCATGAAGAAGGGTAAAGGGTAGAGTTTAGGAAAAGGGTAGACTTAGGGGTTAACTTTGGGTTTAGAAGTGCTTAGGATTCATCTTTGGGTAGAAGGGAGCTTTGAATTGCATGCATAAGTGTGCTTTTACCTTTAGCATTTTGCCTAAGATGGAATCTTTTTCATTGAGTGATCCCTTGTGTTTGAAAACTCTTTTGCTAGAATGAGATCATTTTTATCTCATAACCTTACCCTTTGAACCAAATGTCTTCACTAGATTTGCATAAGCATGATTCATGTTCTGAGCTTAATTGAATGTTAAAGAGTTGGTTGATTTGAGCATTTGCCTAAGTTGAGATTTGAGATCATTTTGAAACATGATGAGCATGGCTAGGTTCTTTAAAGTAAAGCTGATTATGTTTGCATCCCACAACTAGGCACTTAAGCATTGACACCATCTCTTTACCTTTGCACTTTTGGATCTGAATGCCCACTTTCAAACCTCACTCTCTCATTTTTTCTTATTTGGTTTAGGATAAGCAAAAGGCAAATGTGGGGTTGTTGATATCTCTTGTATTTACACCATTTAGGCTTGCATTTAGTACATGTTTTGGTTCTCTTTTGCATGTTTTCCTTAGTTTTTGTCCCATTTTCTTCTCCTTTTAGACTTAGGTTGCATTTAGGATATAGTTTGCATTTTTCTTGCATTATGGATGTTTTTAGGTGCTTTTAGAGCTAAAAGGAACTTAGAGGAGCTTGGAGGATGATCCAGGAAGCTAGTTGGGCCAAAAGGAGCAAAAGGGACCAAGGTAGACGATCTCTGTCGAGCCTATCGGTCTGTGCACAAAGGCTATCGGTCAAGGAGTGACCGATACAAGACGTATCGATCAAGGATATCGGTCAAGGAGTGACCGATACAAGCAATATCGATCAAAGCTTTCGGTCAGGAGTGACCGATAAAAATGCACCGAGTATATTTCAGTCACCATATCGGTCACCTTCCAGACCGATACAAATCATATCGATCAAGCCCAGACAGATACATCTGACCTATAGGAACCCAGTCAGAGCCTGTTTTATTTACACTTTTACCATTACTCTAGGGCTTCCTTCTTTTGCCTATAAATAGCCCATTTTCTGGGATTTTCGAAGAGTCATGTCAATTTACTGTTCTTAAGCATTTTCTTTGAGTTTGTAAGACAAATCTTTTGCTTTATTTAATATAAGTTTGTATTTGCCTTTAATCTTTCATTAATCTCACTTTTAATCATGATTAGCATTTTTTCCTCTTGTGATTTGGTGTTAAATATGGCTATTAGTGAGTAGTTTGCTTAGGGTTTCTAGATGTGGTAGATTAGGGAAATTTAGGGCTTGATTAAAGTTTGTTTAGTGCTTCATTATATTGGTTCCTCTCTATTGATCTGTTCTTAAACTAGATTCGTCTTGATCACTTATATACTCTTATATTTCACATATTCAGCATGCATTTAGAGTAGTTTTTCATGCATTCATCTTACATTTTAGGCTAGTTTGCACCATTTGTCTCATTTTAGGTCCTAAGTGCATTTTGCATTAGCATTTGCATATTTCTTGCATTCTTGCATCATATTCAGGTGGTTTTGGACACACTGGAGCTGTGGAGGTTGCGTGGACATGCTAAGGATCGAAGAGAAGCCTGTGGACACTTGGAAGAACTCAGCTATTCAGCAAAGGAACCGGGATCGAGGTGCGGATCGAGCTAGGCAGGTCGATCTAGATGAGAACGACCAGAAGATCGAGTTTTCCAGCTGATCTTTTTATGCTTTAGCCGCCATTGTTCTTTTTTTAAGATTTTCTTGTTTTTGAACCTTAATCTTGCTTAATCTAAGTATTTTTCTTAATCGATCTTCTTGCTTAGTAGTTTAATCATGCTTATCTTTCATTGCTTTGCATTTCCATCGGTTTTAATCATGTGTAGCGAGTAGTTTCCTTTGGGTTTAAGGTTGGGACGATTAGGAATGGTTTAAAGGATTTAAGCTTGGGACTTTTCTTGTTCTTAATCTATTCTCTTCTTGGATTTGGGCTCTTAATGCTTAGAGAGTCTTAGGAAAGATCTTTTTGATCTCAGGGATCTCCTTACCTTAGCAGGATTCAGGAGTCCCCTAAAACCAAATCCAAGAGACTAGCTCATCCTTTCCCAAACACCATGGATGCTTAAGGAGCTAGTTAAGCCACTTTTTGAGATCTATGATTTATGCTCTTCGACCTATCTTTCCGCCATACACCATGGGTTAGGGGGAAAGGTTGAGGAAGGGGTTTATGCCATACACCATGGATAAATCTATTTTGGTTTCTCAAGGCGTAGATATAGCACATAAAATGTGTAGATCTAATGTTTTCAAAACCCAAGCTTGAATCTTGAACCTTCTTAACATGACCCTCAACCTTGAATCCTCTTTTTAGCATTTTAAAACTCAAGTTTATCATCTCTTAGTCATAAAGTTTGCATCTTTATTCTTAAAAGTCATTGTTCTAAGTTGCTAGAAATTCTCTGTTTTTCTGCCTTTAGTGTTCAGTTTTTATAAATTAGTAGTCTTGCATTTTAAATTCCTAGAAGTCATCTGCTAGTTGTTTAACCCTTTAGAGGGATTTTTAAAATAGTTTTCTTGTTCATTTAGCACTTGCATTTAGTTTTCACAGAATTTCTCATCCATTTACCCGAATTTGACTTAGATTTACATTGCTCTTGCATTCTTAGTAGCTTTTATCAACCTAGGCTGGATTGACACCCTTACCACTATAGTACATCATAAACTGTGGTTTGGGCTTTGATTTAAACCTGAGAAAAATATTGTTTATCAAATGGCGCCGTTGCCAACTTGGGTTTGAGTTGAAAGTATTAGGATTTGGAGCTTAGTGGAGACTAAGTTTTTGTTTTTACTTTGGTTACTAATCTCTCTACCTTCACACTTGTCTTCTCAGGTACATGAATTTGAGATAACATTCATCAACTTGCAAGTGATATCCCTTGTATTTACACCATTCAGAGCTGCATTTAGTACATGTTTTGGTCCTTTTTTGCATGTTTTCCCTTAGCTTTTGTCCAATTTTCTTCTCCTTTTATACTTAGGTTGCATTTAGAGTATAGTTTGCATTTTCCTTGCATTTTGGATGTTTTTAGGTGCTTTTGGAGCTAAAAGGAGCTTGGAGGAGCTTTGGGGACTATCCAGAATGCTAGTTGGGCAAGAGGGAGCAAGTAGTATCGAAGCAGAAGATCTCTGCAGAAGTTTTCGGTAAGAGCACGGTGAGTATCGGTCAAGTGTGATCGACACAGACACAACAGATGGATTTCGGTCTCATGTGTCGATCACTCCAAACCGATAGGGATCCATTTCGGTCACTGAAGATCGACACGACTGATCGATACTGACCCAGCCCGAACCTGTTTTTAATTACAACTACGCCATTACTCTAGGGTTTTCCTTTCTAGGCTATAAATAGCCTCTTTTTCCAGATTTTTGACATGTCTTGTCAAAAATACTGTTCTTGAGAATTTCTTTTAAGTTTGTAAGACAATTTCTTTGCTTTGTTTAATATAATCAAGTATTTGCTTTAATCTTTCTTTTAATCATGATTAGCATCCTTTCCCTTTGTGATTTGGTGTTAAACATGATTATGAGTGAGTAGTTATCTTAGGGTTTCTAGATGTGGTAGATTATGGGGAATCTAAGGCTTGATTAAGGCTTGTTATGTTCTTCATTTTATGGGTTCCTCTATATTAATCTGTTATTCATGCTAGATTAGTCTTGATCAAACTTGTCTAAGTTGTTAGATTTCTCTTATGCCCACCAAGTGTTTGATGAAATGCTGATCATGTTTAATAGAGGATTTGCTGGCCTTGGCTCCAGAGATTGACTGTTTGAGGAGCATTTTGACTTGAATAGAGTTGTTTATTCCTGCTTGCTTGATGTTTTAGCACTAATGAGAGTTAGTTCTTGTTAGAATATTTAGCAAAGGGTTATTTACCAAGAGATTGGATCTAACTATCTTGATTGTGAACTCTATGTCTAGAAATCACCATTGCTTGCTTATTTGCTTGATCAATGTAGTTTGAAACAGCCTTAGTTGATGCCTGAAATTCCCCAAAGTCAATAACCACATCTAGGAACTTGCCTTTCTCTCATTTGAATCTCGGATTTGCTCTGTTTTGCTCTGTTTTACTATGTTTTTATTGTTTAGAACTGCTTAGTTTGCTTTTGCTTTCACTTTGTTTACTGCTTGTTTCACTTAGGTTGCTAGAACTGTTGCTTAGGCAACAAAACCAATTCTCTGCTTGCTTGACTTAGACATTTTACTCTCAACTCTTCTGTTTTCAACTCTTTCCATTGGATTGACATAAAACCCATACTACACTACAACTGACTAGTACAAGTGTGAGGTTGATTGACATCAAGAGCCTCAAAAACTCGTGCATCAATCTGGTGCCGTTGCCATTTGGGAATTAGTTTGAATCATTAGAGTTTGTGGAATCTTTAAGATTAAGTTTTTACTTTTCTTTGGTTACTAATTCTCTTTGACTCTCACTTCTGTCTTTCAGGTATATGAACTTGAGATCTAGAGGTTCGAGCAATCTTGTGGATTTCATAGACAACATCAATCTGCTGGATAGAGGACAAAGAGCAAGGAGACAGCAAGAAAGGCAGCAACACTTGCAAAGACTTGGTATGAACAATCAGGATCAAGTCATGGATGACTTCATATTTCAGGGTCCTCCAGGAGCTGCAGGCGCTCAGGGTATACAAGGACATAAAAGTGTTCAAGGCTTACAGGGTGAGCAAGGACCAAGAGGCGCTGCACAAGCACCAAGAGCAGCTAGACCTATTGGCGCTGGTGATGCACCAAATGCCTACAACAACAGGACAGGCATTATTCCACCAGCTGTCCAAAACAACAACTTTGAAATCAAGTCTGGACTGATTTCAATGGTTCAAGGCAGCAAATTCCATGGATTACCACTTGAAGACCCTCTAGATCATCTGGATAACTTTGACAGGCTGTGCTCCCTCACAAAGATAAATGGAGTAAGTGAAGATGGCTTTAAGCTCAGGTTGTTTCCCTTTTCCCTAGGAGACAAAGCACATCAGTGGGAGAAAAACCTTCGCCAAGGGAGTATCACCAGCTGGGATGAATGCAAGAAAGCCTTTCTAGCAAAGTTCTTCTCCACTTCAAGAACTGCTAGGATAAGGAATGAGATTTCAGGGTTTGCACAGAGGAACAATGAAAGCTTTGGAGAAGCTTGGGAGAGATTTAAGGGTTACACACTGCAATGCCCTCATCATGGCTTCTCACAAGCCTCTTTGTTATTGATAATCACTTTTATGAGCAAGCAAGGGTTTAAATTGCAGTGAGGTTATCAAACTCAAATGCAAGACATGTTGTAGTACAGCAAGCAAGAGAGAGTCAATCCATGCCTAGGATGATATAGAATGCACAGAGAATACAAGGACTAATGCAAATCTAAGCGAAATGAGATGATTTATGAGAAAATCTCTAAAAACTAGATGTAGCAATTTAAATGGAATGAAACCTATTTTAAAAATACTAGGAAGGAAGAAACTACCACGAGAAATAAACAGAATAATTAAAGAAGAAAGCTTCGAATTATTAAAATTTGACTAGTGGATCAACCATGAGATCGACCACTAGATCGAGTAGTAAAAATCGATCTCGTCTAAAAATGCAAGAACAGTAAAACTAAGGACTAGGATGCTATCAGAGATCAAGCGAAAGACGAGATAAGATATAAAGATGCTAAAAGAAAGGGCCTAGGGTTGATATTCATGGTCAGGGGTTTCAAAGGTTCGACCTTGGGTTTAAAACTTTAAATCGACTCACTTGGTGAGGATCTCTAAGCCTTGAAAACTAAACAAGATCTATCCGTGGCTTTCGGTATAGATCATTCCTTCATCCTCTCCTCCAAACCCATGGCTTTTGGTGGAAAGAGAGGTCGAAGGGCAAGGAAAACAGATTTCAAATGAATGGCTTAACTAATCCCCCAAACTTCCATGGCTTTTGGGAAGGGGTAACTAGTCTCTAAGGTGTGATCTTCCGAGGCTCCTGAATCCTGTCAAGGTAAGGAACCTCTCGGATCATGAAACTCTTGGCGTGAGAGTCTTCAAACATTGAGATCTCAACACCTTAGAAGAGATAGCCATTGAAAACGTTTAGAAAAACCCCAAGATCGAAACCCTTTAGACCTCTTAATCCTCTCAACCCCGAACCCAAATAAACTACTCACTACACATAGAGTAAATCAAGCAAAGCATGTAAATTGAGATGATGAACATGAAAAGAAAACTAGATTGAAAACTGAAGTGATTCGATTACAAAGCTAAAAAAAACGCGAGTTCAACAACGGTGTTCTTCACGAAAACGAGAGAGAAAACATAAAGAAGAAGATAAGTATCTAAAATTGTTCTGGGATAAGGACGTCACCGCCTTCCCAAAATGCCGAAACAAGCTAATGGTCCCCCCCTCGCTAGCGGCCAAAAACGGTTGAAAGGACAGAGATCGATTCCAAGATCGAGCGGTTCTCTCGATCATATCCGGACATCATGTCTTTGGCTCGATCTGGGTCTCGATCATCATCGGCGAATCGAGCGTTGCATCCGATCTCGGTATCGATCTTCGGCTGGATCAAGTGGTGTACTCGATCTGACTCTCGCTCTGCATGGCGTCATTTACGTCCGTACCGTTTGATCGATTGCTTCACTCGATCCTTGTCTCGATCATTCTCCTTGGATCGCCTGGTTGGCTCGATCTTCTGGTCGATCAACTCCCAGATCGACCGGCCATGCTCGATCTGCTCCTCGATCTCTGATCCTTAGCATATATCCGAGCTCCCACGAACTGCTACATCAGCCTCAACATGTCCACGAACCTCCACGACTCCAAAGCAGCCAGAAACATCCTGAATATGATGCAAAATGCAAGGAAAATGCGTATGCTGATGCAAGAATGCTCTAGGACCCTAAGTGATGCAATCTAACCTAAAACGTGATACAAATGCATGAAAAGCTAACTAATGAGTATGCAAAATGTATGCAATATGCAATAACATCAACTCCCCCAAACTTACTTCTTGCTTGCCCTCAAGAAACAGAAAATAAGTAAGGAAGAGAGGTTTTCCGAAAAACGAATGGGGGTTTAAACTTCTTGCAAAGGTGCCTTTCAAATGAATCAATCTCAATGTCCTAGTTAACAGTTCTAAAATGCTATGCTTACACTCATACTCCAAAGAACTTAGCCATACTCATCACACAAAGAAATTCAAATCATGACTCTCCTATTCCTAACAATCAAAGAAACTCATCCTTTAACATTCATTAACATTGGAACCATGAATCAAACTTATGCACTTTAAAGCAAAACACATTTGGCTAAGGGTTTAGGTTATGAGCATTGAATGATCTCATTTGAAAAGGGTTTATAATTAGAACAAGGGTTTCTCTCAAAAATGGCTGAACTTGTGCATAATGCTAAAAGTAAAGACAATTTATGCATACATGATTAGATTCTCATCTACCCATGTAAACTATCAAACGATCCTATACTCCTCTCATTTAACAAATTTATCCTCACTCACCACTTAAGAGTCTACCCTTTTTCTTCACAAAACTTAGCAATCCCCAATTTGAAACAAGAACATTTTTAAACTTTTTAGGCTAGTGAAAAGATTTTGAAAATAATTTTGCTCTTTAGATATTTCTTATTGGTAGCTCTCTTATTATTATTATTATTATTTTTTTATTTTTTTTTATTTTTTTCTTTTTTTTTTATTTTTATTTGGCACTTAGGCTCGTTTATTTCTTTTTCTCTTTTTTTTTATTTTTTTGGGAAAGCTACCTCCTGAAATTTATTAGAGCATACTTAGTTTTTAAAACACAACCTTTCACTTAAAACCCATTTCTTTCTTTAAAACACAAGCTCTTTGAAACCGAAAACAAATAGGAAAGGAAACAACCCCAATGATCCCCCAAACTTATCCTAAGCCTATACCTAGCTTCAAAATGCAAAGCTAGCAATCATATGAAAACCAAATCATGTCGCCTAAACCTAACACTTTATGCCAAGTTCAAACCAAAAGGAAGGCCTCACAAGGATGTCACACAAGAACATTTGGCTTCAAAGAAGGGTAAGGTTCAAGGAGGGAGTTCTACTTAGGCTCACAAAGAGTAGTAAAAAGGAAGAAGAGAGCCTAAATATTTTAAAACCATGTGTTCATTTTCAAATGCATAAGGATGATAATTAGAATTTCAAATTAAGGTTCTCACTTATTAGGACAAGTTTCAAATCATGAGAGTTCAATTCAAGCCACGAAAATCCTAACAAGTGATCCAAGCATGGTAAGAACTTACTTTCAAAGCATAGACAAAGAATTAGAGAACTACTAACTAGGGCATTGAAACAATCCATAAGTAAAAACACCTTTTTTAAGAAATTCTAACCCCTTATGCCAAATGCAAACAACCTAGATGCTACGAGAAACTCTAGACTCAATCCTAACATGTTTTAAAAAAATGAATGCAACTACATGAATCTTTGAAATTTTTTTTAAAAATGTTACCAATTTTTTATGAACTAAAGACTCAAGGATGCTAAAGAAAAATAAGATCAAAGAACACAAGTCAAATCACACATGTACTCCCCCAAACTTGCTTGACACTGTCCCGGTGGCAAACTCATTTGAAGGAGCATCAAAACACAAAGCAAAAAGAAGCAAATATGAGTGGTTATGTACAATGGAAGAAGGTTGTTACCTCTGGTCTAGTCTCGGCTGAAACTTGAGGATGTTCCAGAGGAGCTAGAGACTATGGTCTTGCCTTTGTCGGCTGGTTCATGGAGAGAGTGGCGCGCCGGCTGAATGGTGGTTCCTTGGGTCTCGCGGATGACAACTCCACCGGTTGAGAGCCTTCTCTTCTCGGGTTGTTGCACCTCTTGGCCCGCAGCTTTCTTAGGTGAGCCTCCCTGAAGTGTTTTGACCTTCTTTCCAAGCTTCTTGAGCATCTTGCCTTGCCACTTGTTGATGTTCCTTTGCATCTCCACAACCGATGCTAGGAACTTCTCGGTTTTTGTCCTCGGCTCGAAGTCTAGCTTGGGAAGTGTGTAGGACTCGGGCATCTCATCTTCCGTGGCTGGAGACTCTGACCTTTGACGAGGGGCAATCGCTGAAGCAGGTGGTCCTCCTAAAGGGGCAAAGCATTCCTCCTCCGTGGGCAAGAACTCGATGTTCCCAACACCAAGCAGCTCGGTTTCATCTTTGTTGGGCAGGATGCACACTCTCTTCTTATCTTCGTTGTCTATGAAGTGGTAGGCGTAGAACCCTTCCGCTGGCGTGTGTCCCAAGCTGTCAGTGTTCCTCATGTATACCTCGTCCATGAAAGCTCTGGTTGGGACGTGAGCAAAGTCGTGAATGGGCACACCAGCTTGCACGAACAGAGGAGTAAGGAAACCGCCAATGTAAGAGGAAGTTGCCTTGCACCTCAAGGCATAAGCCTTGTATTTCACCAAGGAAGCTGCGAGCACACACCCGTAGTTCACTTCATCGCCGAGTTCATCCTCCATGGGCTCGTCATTTGCATCCGGATCACACACCAAGTGCTTCACACCTTGGAACAGGAAGCACAGCTCTGTCTTCGTGACCGTAGGAGCAACAGATCTTCCACTAAACGTGTTGGCAATCAGCTTCAGAGTGTACCTCAGCACCGGGCTCCTTACTCGCTTGATCTTGGCGGTGTTGGCTTTGTAGTCTTCATTGCTGATCAGGTCCCAAAAGTCGTCGGCTTTCTTGAAGGCGGGGAACTCGACCTTGTAGGCATCCGCGTTGAGACCATAAGCTTGGCATAGCTCAGGGATGGAGAGTGTATAGGCTTGATGTCCAACCTTGAAGTAGAGGCGACCTTGAGAAGGGACTGGTGTGCTAGGATTCTCGTAACGGAACTCCAAGGTGGCAAGGAAGTCTATTGTCACTTCAGGAATGGTTGGGCAATCCATCTGTGACAGACATCTCAAGCCAATGTTCTTGAGGAGTTGGTCGAAATCCCCAAGAATCCCTAGCTTAGACAACAGCTCTCGATCAGCAAACTTGGTAGGCTCAAACCAAAGCCTTTCCAGCCTTTTCTTGTCCCTCTTCTCATCCTTACTCCATCTGACCCTCTCTTGAACTGCCACTTCTTGTCCTTCTCCTTCTTGAGCTGTCGCTTCTCTTGTTCTCTTTGGGGCCATTGTTCCTGAAACAAGTTTCTAAAGAAATTTGATAAGCAAACGGCGGTTTTGATGAGAATGAGAGAAGAGAAGGAGAGAACTTATAAAAGCTATCCTAGAATTTTGGAGAATAAATAAAAATCATAGCTAAATAAAGGAGAATCATATCTTTAGATACTGAAAAATCTAGAATTATTCTTTTTACTTAGCTAGTTTTTAAAAATCAAAACCGACCCTATATTCTAGAACAAGATCTTGCGAATTTAAAAGAAATTTTCTAAAATTAAATCATTAATTTTTTGAAAATACCTTTGCAAGAAATGCAGAATATCTTTGCTAGCTTTTGAAAACCGAAACTTTCACTCTCTTTGTTTAAAATTTTCGAGAAAAACAGGAATGAGAGGGTGAGAGGTTGTTGAAATATTTAAAGGCTAACAAAAATCAAAACAATGGGTAGTAAAAGTGGTTTTCTGACAAAGTCTTGGTCAAGGCACATCTTTCATGGTCAAAGATGCTTGCTTTGATCAAGTTTTGAATTCAAAAGTTGGAGGGAAAAGAGTAAAGGAGGGAAAGAAAATGTTACCTCGGCATGAGATCGAGTCCATTTGGTCGATCTAGGACTCGATCTCATGCCCATAATGGCTTAGATCGAGAGGGTTACTCGATTTGAGACTCGATTTATGATGAATCGAGTCTTGGATCGATTGGCTCTCTCGATCATTGAGATGTTGGCTCCACGCCTAAGTCCTCATGATCGAGCTATGTCCTCGATTTAGGGGTCGATTTGGCATAGATCGAGTGATGGATCGAGTCGAGTGATCAATCTATTTTCAACATATTTTCCCGAGAGAAATTAGATCGGTCGATCCGTTTTGGATCGATCGATCCTTTTTCGCCAAGGTCGATCTAGTCACTCGTTCTCGTCTAGATCGACTGGCTCCTCTCGATTCACTGACTCGATCTAGCAAAGATCGAGCCAGGATCAGTCGATCTAGCACTCGATCTCTAGCCTTATCTTAAATCCTATCGCCCCTTTTAGACCTCATGGTCAAGATTTAGACTCCTTATACCTGTTCCTACACACTTGCAGAATAAAAACATAAAACTGAAAGGGAAATAAAGCAGAAATATGTACAAGATAAACATGGGAATGCCTCCCATGTGCGCTTTCTTTAACGTCTTTAGCTAGACCTTACTTGGTTTAAGCGGATGGTGGGTCTTGGAGAAGCACCGAGGTACTCTCCTTGTCATAGCCGTCTGCCATGTAAGGCTTGACTCTGTGTCCGTTGACGGTGAATGCACTACCACTTTTTCCCATCAGAGTAACAGCTCCATAAGGCAACACTTCTTGAATCACGAATGGTCCGCTCCACCTTGATTTCAGCTTGCCCGGGAAGAGTTTGAGCCTCAAGTTATACAGCAACACTAGCCCTCCTTCCTTAAGCTCCTTGGCAACCAACTTCTTGTCATGAGTCTCCTTAGTCTGCTCCTTGTATATCCGAGAGCTCTCGTAAGCGTTCAGCCTCAACTCATCCAGTTCGTGTAGCTGAATAAGGCGCCTCTCCTGAGCAGTCTTGAGGTTAAAGTTCAGCCTCTTCACAGCCCACAACGCACGGTGTTCCAGCTCAACCGGGAGGTGACAGCCCTTGCCATAGAGTAGAGTGAAAGGAGTTGTACCAATCGGCGTTTTGAAGGCGGTACGGTAGGCCCAAATAGCGTCGTCCAGCTTCACTGCCCAGTCTTTCCTTGTTGCTCCGACGGTCTTCTCTAATATAGCCTTGATTTGCCTGTTGGAGACTTCTACTTGACCGCTCGTTTGAGGATGATACGTTGTAGCCACCTTATGCTTAACTCCATACTTTCTCAAGAGGTTCTCGAAGACCTTGTTTATGAAGTGGCTTCCTCCATCGCTTATGACAACCTTAGGTACCCCAAACCTCGGGAAGATGATACTCTTGAACAGCTTGATTACCACCTTAGAGTCATTTGTAGGGGAAGCAACAGCCTCAACCCATTTAGAGACATAATCCACTGCTACTAAGATGTATTTGTTGCCATATGAAGAAGGAAATGGCCCCATGAAGTCTATCCCCCACGCGTCGAACACGTCAACCTCGAAGATGGGAACTTGAGGCATTTCGTTCCTCTTAGTGATATTCCTTGATCGTTAACATGCCTCACAACTCTTCACAAACTCGTGTGCATCTTTAAAAATGGACGGCCACCAGAAACCGGCTTGCAACACTTTCGTGGCAGTCTTGAATGAGGCGAAGTGTCCTCCGTTGGAAGAGCCATGGCAATGATAGAGGATGTCCCTGGCTTCTTCCTTAGTAACACATCTCCGGTACAAACTGTCCACTCCTCTCTTGTACAAGTAGGGCTCGTCCCAAAAGTAGTCACTAGCTTCTCTAATAAACCGCTTCTTGTGATAGCTGTTGAGATGTGTTGGCTCCTCACCACATGCTAGATAGTTCACTACATCAGCATACCACGGTAGATCCTCCTTTTTGAAACTCAACACTTCCTCAAACCTCCCTTCTAGCTTTCCACATACAGCCGTGGTAATCGCCATAAGCTGCTCTTCTGGAAGAGAGTCATCTAAGGGGAGAGACTCGTTGATCCTTAGCCGTGAGAGATGGTCAGCGACTCCGTATTCTGTTCCTTTCTAGTCTTTAATCTCTATGTCAAACTCCTGGAGTAAGAGAATCCATCTTAAGAGCCGAGGCTTAGTGTCCTTCTTCGAGTAGATGTATCGCAAGGCAGCGTGATCCGTGTATACAATAGCCTTGGAACCAACAAGATATGATCTGAACTTCTCAAAGGCGAACACTACTGCAAGCAACTCCTTCTCCGTAGTGGTGTACCTTGTTTGCTTGTCATCCAAGGTTCTTGAAGCATAGTAGATCACGTGCAGCTTCTTGTCTTTCTTCTGACCAAGAACGACTCCTATGGCGTAGTCACTAGCATTACACATGATCTCAAAGGGAAGAGACCAGTCTGGTGCTTGGACTATAGGAGCTGATGTACGGGCTTCCTTGATGGTCACGAAAGCTTTCAAACACTCCTCATCAAACACAAACTCAGCTTCCTTGCACAACAGCCGTGTAAGAGGGCGTGCAATCTTGGAGAAATCTTTGATGAAGCGCCTATAGAACCCTGCGTGTCCCAAGAAGCTTCTGACTCCCTTAACATTAACCGGCGGCTCAAGACCCATCACGACCTCCACTTTAGCCTGATCAACCTCAATGCCCTTCTCTGATATCTTATGACCAAGCACGATCCCTTCCTTAACCATAAAGTGGCATTTCTCCCAGTTCAGCACCAAGTTTGTCTCTTCACAACGTTTTAGTACCCTGCAGAGATTCAACAAACACGCAGGAAAGGATGCACCATAGACAGAGAAGTCATCCATGAACACCTCTACCATCTCTTCTATAAGATCGGAGAAGATCGACATCATACACCGCTGAAACGTAGCCGGTGCATTACACAATCCAAACGGCATCCTTCGATATGCAAAGGTACCGTAAGGACATGTGAAGGTCGTCTTCTCCTGATCATTTGGGTGAATTGGTATTTGAAAGAAGCCGCTATACCCATCGAGAAAACAGTAGTAAGGGTGATTAGCAAGTCTCTCAAGCATTTGATCAATAAAAGGCAAAGGGAAATGGTCTTTCCTAGTCGCAAGGTTAAGTTTCCTATAATCAATACACATCCTATGACCAGTGATGGTTCTAGTAGGAATAAGCTCATCCTTTTCATTCCTTATGACCGTGATCCCTCCCTTCTTAGGCACCACGTGTACAGGAGAAATCCACGTGCTGTCACTTATGGGATAGATCACGTCAGCCTCTAAAAGCTTAAGGATTTCTTTCTTAACAACCTCTTTCAAATTAGGATTCAAACGCCTTTGATGTTCTATAGAAGAGGCGTTCTCATTATCCAAGTGAATCCTATGAGTGCAAAGCATTGGTGAAAGGCCCTTGATGTCACTTAAAGAGTACCCAATGGCCTTCCTATACTTTCTCAGCTCAGTCAGGAGCGAGTGCAACTCATCATCACTAAGGTTTTCATTCATAATCATGGGATAGGTGTTATTAGGCCCTAAGAAAGCATACCTTAGCCCTTTTGGGAGCTCCTTAAGGTCCACCTTTGGGGCTAACAGCTCACTCCAGTCATCCTCGTGGCTGTTGTTGTTGCTTTCCTCCTTGGAGCTCTCCTTTGAACCCGAGGCATGGCCCTTTAGACTGCTTTCCTCCATCGCTATGCCTTCTGAGATCGAGTCCTCCGGTCGATTCTCCTCTCGATGTCGTCTAGATCGAGCCATTTCGCTCGATTTACTTACTCGATTTGATAATGATCGAGTAAGAGATCGAGATGCTGAGTCGATCTCTTGATTGGACCCCAAAATGATCGGGAGGTCTCTCTCGATCGTCGACTCGATTGTTTTTCCTGATCGAGTTGTATTCTCGATTTCCCTGTCGATCTGACACCTGGATCGAGTGATAGCGTCGATCTCGGGGTCGATCTCTAGGTAGCAACTTTCATCCTTCTTGACAATCTTCCTAGAATCCAGTAGGTTGACATACTCTTGGGTCCTCTGGTCCACATAGCCAAACTCCCATGGCTCCTTAGTCAGTGCTACCTTCAGATGGTCTTCTAGAGCCAGCTCTTCCAGCAACTCATCCGCTAAAGCATCCATCGTTTCAATATAGAAAGCTTGCCCTTCAATGGTAGGCTTCTTCAGAACCTCATTGATGTCGAAGTCAAGCCTTATCTCCTTTCCCAAATGCAAGGCAATCTTCCCATTCTTCACATCTATGATGGCCCCGGCAGTTACAAGGAATGGTCTCCCTATGATGAGTGGATCCTTAGGCTCTTCATCCATCTCCAACACGACAAAGTCCGTAGGCACGTTCACACCACTGATTCGCACCGATAAATCTTCAAGCAGCCCCACTGGTAGCCTCACACTCCTATCAGCCAGTACCAACGAGATCCGACAGTGTTTGAAACGAGTAAAACCAAGCTTCTTAGCCACGGAGTGAGGCATCAGGTTTATGCTAGCTCCGAGATCACATAAGCAACTCTTGAACTCTAGAGGGCCTAAAGCGCAGGGTATAGTGAAGCTTCCAGGGTCTCCCAACTTCTTAAGGACTATCTCCTTATGTATTACAGCACTACACTCTTCACTTAGAACAAGTACCTCCTTGCTTTCTTTATTCTTCTTCACGAGAGTGTCTTTGAAGAATTTGGCGCATTTAGGCATCATTGCAAGGCAGTCAACGAGAGGTAGCTTGATCTCCACGTCCTTAAGATGCTTCTCAAAGAAGATTCTATGCTTCTCTATGAGTTGCTTCTTGAAGCGGCCAGGAAAAGGCAGCTTAGGTACATAAGGTGGAGGCACATAAGCATTCTTCTCCTTAGTGGTTTGCTCAGCTTTCTTCTCATCAACTGCTTTGTCTCCTCTTCTTGGCCCTTGGATCCAAACGTTGTCAAAGTTAATCTCATCATCATCAGCCGAAGGTTTACCCTCCCCCTCTTGAATGACAACGTCCTCGTTGTTCTTGTTAGAGACCGGAGGTTCGAGCTCTTTACCGCTTCTCAACATTATGGCATTAGCATACTCCTTGGGATTCTGCTCACACTTTCCCGGAAGACTATTATGACCACTCGTACTCGCTTTCCCTTTCTCCAGCTGTTTGATCTTGTTGTTTAAGTTGGTGATCTGAGTGGAGAAGTCAGTGAGAGACGAGTCTAGACGAGTGTTCATCTTGGCGAACTTCTGGTTTGTAGAGGCTTGCCTTTGTATTAGCTGTTGAAACATTGCTTGAACCGGGTCAACTTGTTGTTGCATCGGTTGTTGCTGCTGAGGTGCAAAGCCTGCAGGGTAGTTAGGTGTATAACCCTTGTTATTTTGATGTTGCCCTTGGAAGTTGTTCTGCCCTTGACCTTGGAAACCACCACTCGGTTGAAAACCTTTGTTGTAAGGGATGAAAGGTTTTGCTTGCTGAGCAGGGTACACTTGATCTTTAGGGTTGGCTACGTTGGTGCTTTGGTAAGAGAGGTTGTTGTTCTGGTAGCCCTGGTTGTAGCCTTGAGATTTGTAGTTGTTCTGTCCCGCCACCCAATTGGCTTCTTCTTGGCTCAACTCTAACTCCTCTTGGTTCTCATCAGCTTCACCAACAAAGTGGACATGCTTCTGATTGGCTAACACCAGCTTATCTATCTTCTCATGCAAAGATTTGAGCTCCTTCTTGTGAGACTCTAACTTTGATCCTCTCGGTGCATGGTCATAATCCTCAGCGTAATTGCCATCACTCAATGCCAAGTTTTCTATCAGCTCCATACCCTCTTCTACCTCCTGAGGAAGTTCCCTTTGCTAGCTGTGTCAAGCAACAACCTGATTTTTGGTGAAGCTCCACGGTATATGGTACTGAGTAGTGTCTCCTCGCTGAACCCGTGATGAAGACATTGGATCGTGTAGTCTTTGAAACGTTCCATTGCCTCGTTGAATGTCTCATTGTTCCTTTGAGTGAAACCGCTGATTTTGCTTCTCAACCGTGCTGTCCTGGTGCTTGAGAAAAACTTTGAGAGAAAAGCCTTCTTACACTCGGCCCATGATGTGATGGTGCCTTGTGGGAGGGTCTTCTCCCAATGTCTAGCTTTGTCTCCGAGTGAAAAGGGGAAGAGACGCAGCTTGAAAGCATCTTCGGATATGCCATTGATCTTTATCATCCCACATACTTGCTCGAAGTTGTCTAGGTGCTCCAAGGGGTCTTCCATTGCTAAGCCGTGGAACTTGTTGTTTTGCACCATTGAGATGAAACCTGGCTTGATCTCGAAGTTATTGTTTTGCACAGGAGGAGGAGTGATCCCAAACCTATTGTGATGACTATTGGGAGCATCTCCGGCTCCTATGATCCTTGGGGGTCTAGCTGCATGTTGGGGGTTTCCATTGCCCCTTCCTGCTGCCCCGTGAGCTGGAGGAGGTCCTTCTGGATGCTCGTGTTCAGCCATAGCTTCAAAGTCAACCAAACCTTGCTGAACAATCTCCTCAAAGGCTCTTGTTTGTTCTCTGACTCTCCTTTGCCGTGAGTGACCAAGTTGATGAATGTTGTTTAAGAGTTGTAGTAGATTGTTGTCTCCCCTTGAACGAAGATTCATGTACCTGAAAACACACGTTTGAGAGTAGAAGGATTAGTAACTTGAAAAAGTAAAGACTTAGTCTTTGCTAAGTCCCAAATCTCTATGTTCTCTAAACAGTCCTAGGATGGCAACAGCGCCATTTGATAATCACTTTTATGAGCAAGCAAGGGTTTAAATTGTAGTGAGGTTATCAAACTCAAATGCAAGACATGTTGTAGTACAACAAGCAAGAGAGAGTCAATCCATGCCTAGGATGATAGAGAATGCACAGAGAATACAAGGACTAATGCAAATCTAAGCGAAATGAGATGATTTATGAGAAAATCTCTAAAAACTAGATGCAGCAATTTAAATGGAATGAAACCTATTTTAAAAATACTAGAAAGGAAGAAACTACCACGAGAAACAAACAGAACAATTAAAGGAGAAAGCTTCGAATTATTAAAATTCGACTAGTGGATCGACCATGAGATCGACCACTAGATCGAGCAGTAACAATCGATCTCGTCTAAAAATGCAAGAACAGTAAAACTAAGGACCAGGATGCTATCAGAGATCAAGCGAAAGATGAGATAAGATATAAATATGCTAAGAGAAAGGGCCTAGGGTTGAGATTCATGGTCAGGGGTTTCAAAGGTTCGACCTTGGGTTTAAAACTTTAAATCGACTCACTTGGTGAGGATCTCTAAGCCTTGAAAACTAAACAAGATCTATCCGTGGCTTTCGGTATAGATCACTCCTTCATCCTCTCCTCCAAACCCATGGCTTTTGGTGGAAAGAGAGGTCGAAGGGCAAGGAAAACAGATTTCAAATGAATGGCTTAACTAATCCCCCAAACTTCCATGGCTTTTGGGAAGGGGTAACTAGTCTCTAAGGTGTGATCTTCCGAGGCTCCTGAATCCTGTCAAGGTAAGGAACCTCTCGGATCATGAAGCTCTTGGCGTGAGAGTCTTCAAGCATTGAGATCTCAACACCTTAGAAGAGATAGCCATTGAAAACGTTTACAAAAACCCCAAGATCGAAACCCTTTAGACCCCTTAATCCTCTCAACCTCGAACCCAAATAAACTACTCACTACACATAGAGTAAATCAAGCAAAGCATGTAAATTGAGATGATGAACATGAAAAGAAAACTAGATTGAAAACTGAAGTGATTCGATTACAAAGCTAAAAAAAACGCGAGTTCAACAATGGTGTTCTTCACGAAAACGAGAGAGAAAACATAAAGAAGAAGATAAGGATCTAAAATTGTTCTGGGATGAGGACGTCGCCGCCTTCCCAAAATGCCGAAACAAGCTAATGGTCCCCCCTCGCTAGCGGCCAAAAACGGTTGAAAGGACAGAGATCGATTCCAAGATCGAGCGGTTCTCTCGATCATATCCAGACATCGTGTCTTTGGCTCGATCTGGGTCTCGATCATCATCGGCGAATCGAGCGTTGCATCCGATCTCGGTATCGATCTTCGGCTGGATCGAGTGGTGTACTCGATCTGACTCTCGCTCTGCATGGCGTCATTTACGTCCGTACCGTTTGATCGATTGCTTCACTCGATCCTTGTCTTGATCATTCTCCTTGGATCGCCTGGTTGGCTAGATCTTCTGGTCGATCATGCTCCCAGATCGATCTTCTGGTCGATCTTCTGGTCGATCAACTCCCAGGTTCACTTTATGGGAGACATAGTTCAGCTTGATGATCAGGAGCAATGCCAAGTTGAGGAAATGAACTATTTGGGAAATCAAGGTGGCTACAACAACTATGGGAACTACAGACCAAATCCCAACTTGTCCTACAGGAGCAATAATGTTGCCAACCCCCAAGATCAGGTTTACCCTGAACAGCAACAGCAAGCTGCCCCAAGACCTTTTGTTCCCTACAACAATCAAGGTTTTCAGCAGAAAAACAACAACTATCAGCCTAGAGCGCCCTACAACCCTCCAGGATTCAATGCCTAAGCACAAGGACAAGCTTCCTCTAGCTCTCAAGACACTGATCTCAAGACCCTCATGCAGCAAATGATCAACACTCAAGTCACTACAACCTTGGAAATGAACAAAAAGTTTGCAGAGGTCCACAACATAATTGATTCAGTGCATTTAGAGCTTACCAACAAGTTTGATGGATTGGCTGCAAGAGTCAAAACACTAGAGAACAACAAAGGAATAGCTGGTCCCAAGCTACAAGGATAATTTCTTGGAAAACCAGAAGCTAACCCAAAGGAGTTCTGCAATGCTATTATGCTAGAAGAAGAAAGCTTCTCAGCTGAAGAGGAGGCTATCATTGAAGAGTTCCTCTACTTGTTCACTGAGGACACTGAACCTCTACGTGGGGGGGAAGAGTTCTTGGAAATCGAAAATGACCAAGGAGCTGTAGAAGAAGGACCCTTTGGAGATAGGGAATACTCAGATGATGAAGAGTGGTGGGCGCCACATGAGGTTGTTGACAACACAAAGGATTACTTGATGGAAGCTGCTGATGATAAGGAGAAACCTCAAACAGCTACTCTTCCTGTCTATCAACCAACCATCCCTTTTCCAGGAAGGTTCAAGGAACAGCTAGTTCAGAAGTATGACACTCTCTATGCTGCTCAGATGGAATTAAGGGGTTTGAATGGCCAAGAAGAACTTGAGAAGCTGAGGGTAAAGACTGTAAAACCCGAGGTTAAGGATCTCACTATCAAAAAGCTTGGAAATCCAGGATGTTTTATTCTCCCATGTGAGCTTAAAGGGCAGGCTTTCAAGAGCTGTCTTTGTGACCTTGGAGCAAATATAAATCTTCTCCCATCCTCCACTGCTAAGGCTCTTGGCTACACTCAACTCCAGGAGAGTAATGTATCCCTTATTATAGCTGATGGGACAGTGAAGAAACCACTTGGAAGTCTCAAGGATGTGCCAATGATGATAGAAGGAGTAACCATTCCCACTGATTTTCTGGTGCTTGATGTGGAAGGGCATATAAAAAATGCTATCATTTTAGGAAGACCTTGCTTAGCCTCAGTTGGAGCAGTGTTTGATGCTAAGGAATGCACTATTGAGCTGAAGCTGACCAAGAAGAAGGTTATAAGGTTTGACTCCAAGGGGAATAAGCTGGAGAATGAGCAAGCCTTCTCAATGGAGATCTAGAAGCTGAAGCAACTTGGGAAGGATTGGCCAGAATTTGAAGGCTACCAAGGAGAGAGTTTTGATGGCTGCTGCTTGGTTAAGTTGTTTGAAGCCACAACTGAAAAGGAGCTCCTTGAAGTGGTTGGTTACAAGAATCTGAATGATGTTAAGCTGGTTACTAGCAAGGGAGAAGTGGTTTTGCAACCAAGTGTCTCCAAGAAAGGAGAGTTTTGCTTCAAGCTTCAGCAAGAGGGGAATACTACACCTTTTGCCAAGATCAAGGTGAATGGAGTCACCACCAAGGTCAAGAGAAGCAAGATGACACCAAGAAGTTCCAAGACTCCTTCTCCTCACCTCAACTAAAGAGGTAATCAAAGTCAAGCTTAGTGACTTTAAACAAGCACACTTGGAAGGTAGTCCCATGGTATCCTTTTGTATATATTATGCTTTCTAGTTTATCTTTTATGTTTTGTTTTAGTGTATAGAAACAGGATTTTGAACTAGGGTTTGAGAAAGTCTGAAAGGGACAAAGAACAGGTGTATTCTGGCTGATACCGGTCATTTGTATCGGTCATGACAAACCGATACACATATTTTCGGTCATCAGTATCGATCATGACTGATCGATATCAGTGGAGCCAGTCTATACCTGTCAACATATCGGTCACTTGTGACCGATATGGAAAGAAGTTTTGGAAGCAGGACAATTTTCGGTCATTTATATCGACCATACTTGATCGACACAATCACACCGTTTGATTTTCGGTCCAGTGTGTCGATCACTGGAGATCGATAAGATTCTCGGAATCATATCGGTCACCAGTATCGATCACTCCAGATCGACACAATCACACAATATGATTTTCGGTCAAGTGTGTCGATCAAGGATGACCGATACTAGTCCCAGGAAGCATGTCAGTCTCTAGTGTCGATCACTCATGACCGAAAATGAAATTTCGGTCAGTAATATCGGTCATGAGTGACCGAAACTCCATCCGAGGTAAGTGTCTCAACTTTCAAAATTTTTTACCTACTTTGGTTTGGAGCCAAAGTAGTTTGAATTTTTAAATGGGATTCCTTCTGACCTCTTTCCTAGCTTCTGAACACTTTTGTTTTTGTCCCCCACACTTTTGATTCCTTATGTTTCCTCACCAACCTTTGATTCCTTCTCTTCTCTTTTCTCTCTATTTAATCAACAACTTCCTTCACTTCTCTTCACACTGAAACTCACTCTTCTTCTCACCTAAAGGTCAAAATTACTAGTTCTTTTTCTCCTTTATTGCTTTCTTTAAGTGTTCAAAAAGCTCACTAAAGGTTTGCTTCCTAAACTATCTCTCTTTGCTCTTACTATTTGCTTATGTTAAAAATTGCTTAGTGAGGTGCTTTTAAGAACAGCTAGTGTTTAGTTTTGATTGTTGTGCTATGGTTTTGCAATTTGGAATTGTTTTGAAATATCAAGCTAGATGTTGAAGTTCTGTTTAATTTTTAATTATCTCATTGCTTGTTTATCTTCATCCATTTGCAAGATCATCATCTCTTTTGCCTAAGAACCATTTTGCTAGAATGTCATGAATAACTGTTTATCTTTTGTGCATTCTAGCTTATTTAGTTGCTAGCTTTTGATCTCTTCTTGCTTTGAATAAGTTTAAGCTTGTTGTTAAGACTTGTTAGACTTTTCTTAGCTTAAAGATTTTCTCCATTAAAAGCTTTCAGCTATTTGGTTCTTCAGCTTTAATTCTTTCACTTACCTTGTTTTCAAGCTTTGCTTTTGAAGGTACCATGGGAAGAACAAACATAGCTGCTGGGAAAAAGGGAAAAGCACCTCAGGAAGCACCAATCCAACCAAGAACAAAGAAAGATAAAGGAAAGGGAAAGGCTGATGAGCAATCCTCCAAGATCGCTGGAAAGAGACCTGTTGGGAATGAGGGAGAAAATCAACAAAAGAAGGGCAATGCTGTTACAGAACTCATCGAGGCTTTCAACCAGTGCACTTTCAAGCCAAGAAGATATCTTTGCACCTCTACAATGAAGGCGCTGGGACTCTGTGGTGACTGGCAAACCATATTTGAGCACATGGGCCTTGGAGCTTTCATGGAAATGCCTCTCCCATCTTACCAACAGCTCACTTACCAATTCCTCTCCACACTCAAGGTGGTCTGGTATGAAGACAGTGAACTCCCTAATGGCGATGGATGGATCTCTTTTCGGATTGGCAAGGAAATGTTCTCCTCAACATTCACAGAGATCACCAAGGATATAGAGCTGAAGTCCCACCCCACCAAGCTGAGCAGGTTCAAAATCCCAAGTAGGCTGCACACCATGATGTGGGGCATCATTGAGGTTGGGCAATACACTCCGGGAAGATAAAGGAACCAGCACTTGAGGCATCCAGCGGTGAGATATGTCCACAAGGCACTTGTGAATACACTCTTTGCAAGGAAGGAGACAACATATCTCACAGGAAGGGAGACAGATATGTTATACCAAGGACTGTATGAGCTTTTGGGAAGCGATGAGTATGGAGAACCTTTCAGAGCACCGAAAAGCTACCCCTGCTATGTGTCTATGTTGATGGAACAGCTCTTATCCTACCAGATCTGGGTTTTAAGTAAGACAAAGAAGGAGAGCAGCCCTCAAGTGCACATTGGGGGAGTTGTGACAGCAGTTCTACAAGCTAGTGGAGTAGACCTTGAGAGATATGAAGGTGATGCACTTGAGCCACTATGGAGTGACATTGATTATCTCAAGAGGAGCCACTATTTTGAAAGAATCATTGGTGGAAAGCATGTGTACAACTTCATCACAGGCTTGACACACCAACGAAAGTCCTCCTCCCCAATCCAAAGCTCACATCCTTCTTCAGAAAAGGAAACATCAGCTTCAACCCAAGCACTGAAGATCTCTACACAGGCGGCCCTATTCCTAGAAGAGAAGAAGAAGAAGACAGTGAAGAAGAAGAGGAGCACACTGAAGAGATTAGAGAAGAAGGAGAAGAAGACCAATGGAATGCTACTGCTGGCGCTGAAGGCCAAGGAGGAACCTATGAAGAAGATGAGCTTGAAGAAGAAGAAGTGTTGAACTACAGCTCAAAGCAGTTCCACTTCCAGCCCTATGAAGCTCCCAACCAAGGAAGCTCTTTGAGAGCAGCTCATGAGCACATCAACACACTCCAGAAGTGTTGCAAGTGGCAAGACAAAGCCATCAAATGGCTTATGAAGATGGTGAAAGGGAAGTTCAGGAAGAACAAGGCTACATCAGCAAAAACTTCCCACCACAGCCACACCCATGAGCTCAACTCTCACCAAGAAGAGCAACTTAACCAAGCTGAGCCAACTGAAGAGGAGGAAGCTGTATGGAACCCCAATGGAAGACACTCATTCCATGCTTAACCAAGTGACCAATGGGGTACATGGGCACAACCAAGAGCCTCATCCTATGAGCCAAGAGCCCATGTTCCATCAGCTTGGGAGACATCAAGCCCCAACCCCTCTGAAGTTCAGAAGACATGGCAATGGGGCACACAAGGGACTTCTTCACAAGGTGAGCAACTATGGTCAAGTTGGGTTCAACCACCTCAAGAAGCAGAGCATTCCACACAAGTTTATGAGAGAAGGAAGCAGAGAGCTAGCAAGTCTCCACAAACCTCAGGATCATCCCACAACTCCCACCATTAAACCAAGTACCACATCCTTTCCATTGTTCTATACCATTGCATCTTTTTATTTCTGTAATATATTTTGTTGCTTCTCTCTTCCATTGCTTTCATTACATAAGGGACTGTGTAATTTAAGTGTGGAGAAGAGATTTGGGGTTTGACTTTGTTTTCTGTTTTCTTAGTTTTTCCTTTTCTTTTCACTTTGAATCTCATGCATATCATGCATACATGTAAGGCATAGAAAAACACAAAAAATCGAAATTTTTTTAAAATTGTTTTTGCATTTTTGCAAACCAAAAAGAAAGCATGTAGTTGCATCACATTCTTCTAGGATTGAGTCTAGTGTTGACATGTAGGTTGCATTGCATTTGCATAGGGCATTATGATGAATTTTCCTTGTAAAGTGCTTAGTGTTTAGAGATGATTTCAGTTTTTAAGTGCTTAGTTGTTTGATGCATCATATGATTGCTACAAGTTAAGACTAAACCATGCTTAGATTGCTAGATATGTTCTCTGAAAATCAACTCTATCAACTTGAACTTTAATTTGGACTGTTAATTATCATGTCTTATGCATTGAAAAGTGAATTCATGGCTACCACATACATATTTGGATCATCTTTTTCCTTTCTACCACTCTTGTTGATCCAAATAGCTGATCCTCATAATTATGGGACAGTTACATCCTCACCCTTAACCAAAACCTCCTTTTGAGCCTAAACACTATTGTGAGAGCTGTGAGGCCTTTGCATTGCATTTTCGATTTTGTCTTGGCAAAAAGTGTTTGGATTAATGCTGGCAATGATTAGCGCTCTTGTAGATATCAGCTTGCATTTTGAGCTTGATTCTAGGATAGGAGTTTTGGGGTTTAAAAGGGTAGAGTTAGGTGGTTTAGCTTAATTTTTTTATGTTTTGAAAGAAAAGAAAAAGATCTGAAATGGTAGAAAAGGGGAAACAGTTTAGTATTGTTGTTAAGTAGAGGGAAGATAAGCTCTAAGTTCAAAAAGAAGAATTGGCGCCAACAACAAAGCTCAGAAAAAGGTCCAAAGAAGAAAATTCAGACCAGGAGCAAGCCACCAAAGGTGATAAAGGTGACAATACAACAAAGAAGAGCAAGTCCCAACCAAGAAGAAACAACCACACAAGCAAAAAGAAGAAGTTTCCCCAGCCATGAAGAAGGGTAAAAGGTAGAGTTTAGGAAAGGGTAGACTTAGAGGGTTCACTCTTGGGTTTAGAAATGCTTATGACTCATCTTTAGGAAATAAGGGTAGAAGAGAGCTTTGAATTGCATGCATAAGTGTGCTTTTACCTTTAGCATTTTGCCTAAGATGATGTCATTTCATTGAGTGATCCTTTATGATTTTAAAACTCTGTGCTTAAATGAGATCATTCTTATCTCATGACCTTATCCCTTTTCAACCAAATGTCTTCACTTGATTTGCATAAGCATGATTCATGTTCTGAACTTAATTGAATGTTAAAGAGTTGATTGATTTGAGCATTTGCCTAAGTTGAGATTTGAGATCATTTTGAAACATGATGAGCATGGCTAGGTTCTTTAAAGTATAGCTGATTATGTTTGCATCCTACAACTAGGCACTTAAGCACTAAAACCATCTCTTTACCTTTACACTTTGGAATCTGAATGCCCACTTTCAAACTTCACTCTCCCATTTGTTCTTATTTGCTTGAGGACAAGCAAAAGGCAAGTGTGGGGATGTTGATATCCCTTGTATTTACACCATTTAGAGCTGCATTTAGTACATGTTTTGGTCCTCTTTTGCATGTTTTCCCTTAGCTTTTGTCCCATTTTCTTCTCCTTTTAGACTTATGTTGCATTTAGAGTATAGTTTGCATTTTCCTTGCATTTTGGATGTTTTTAGGTGCTTTTGGAGCTAAAAGGAGCTTGGAGGAGCTTTGGGGACTATCCAGGATGCTAGCTGGGCAAGAGGGAGCAAGAAGGATCGAAGCAGAAGATCTCTGCAGAAGTTTTCGGTCAGAGCACGGTGACTATCGGTCAAGTGGGACCGATACAGAGCAGTGTCGATCACCAGTATCGGTCAAGTGTGATCAACACAGACACAACAGATGGATTTCGGTCTCATGTGTCGATCACTCCAGACCGATAGGGATCCATTTCGGTCACTGAAGATCGACACGACTGACCGATACTGACCCAGCCCGAACCTGTTTTTAATTACAACTATGCCATTACTCTAGGGTTTTCCTTTCTAGGCTATAAATAACCTGCTTTTCCAGATTTTCGACATGTCTTGTCAAAAATACTGTTCTTGAGCATTTCTTTTAAGTTTGTAAGACAATTTCTTTGCTTTGTTTAATATAATTAAGTATTTGCTTTAATCTTTCTTTAATCATGATTAGCATCCTTTCCCCTTGTGATTTGGTGTTAACATTATTATGAGTGAGTAGTTATCTTAGGGTTTCTAGATGTGGTAGATTAGGGGAATCTAAGGCTTGATTAAGGCTTGTTATGTTCTTCATTTTATGGGTTTCTCTCTATTAATCAGTTATTCATGCTAGATTAGTCTTGATCAAACTTGTCCAAGCTGTTAGCTTTCTCTTATGCCCACCAAGTGTTTGATGAAATGCTGATCATGTTTAATAGAGGATTTGCTGGCCTTGGCTCAAGAGATTGACTGTTTGAGGAGCATTTTGACTTGAGTAGAGTTGTTTATTCCTGCTTGCTTGATGTTTTAGCACTAATGAGAGTTAGTTCTTGTTAGAATGTTTAGCAAAGGGTTATTTACCAAGAGATTGGATCTAACTATCTTGATTGTGAACTCTATGTCTAGGAATCACCATTGCTTGCTTACTTGCTTGATCAATGTAGTTTGAAACAGCCTTAGTTGATGCCTGAAATTCCCCAAAGTCAATAACCACATCTAGGAACTTGCCTTTCTCTCATTTGAATCTCGGATTTGCTCTGTTTTGCTCTGTTTTACTATGTTTTTATTGTTTTGAACTGCTTAGTTTGCTTTTGCTTTCACTTTGTTTACTGCTTGTTTCACTTAGGTTGCTAGAACTGTTGCTTAGGCAACAAAACCAATTCTCTGCTTGCTTGACTTAGAGATTTTACTCTCAACTCTTCTGTTTTCAACTCCTTACATTGGATTGACATAAAACCCATACTACACTACAACTGACTAGTACAAGTGTGAGGTTGATTGACATCAAGAGCCTCAAAAACTCGTGCATCAGCAAGTGCAAGAGAAAGAAGGGCAAGAGAACAAGAACAACACTTTGAGGAGATATTGCAACCTGATCATCTTGACTTTGAGGACATGGCTCAGCAAGAACAAGCTGAGGCTCCTCCTCACCGTGCTACTGATGGAAGGGGTAATGGAAACCCCAACCACGCCCCAAGGCAACCGAGGATCATTGGTGCGGGTGATGCACCAAACACTCATCATAATCGCTTTGGTATCACTACTCCACCAGTGCAAAACTACAACTTCGAGATCAAGCCAGGCTTCATCTCCATGGTGCAGAATAACAAGTTCCATGGGCATGCAATGGAGGACCCTTTGGAGCATCTTGACAACTTTGAGCAAGTTTGCGGAATGATAAAGATCAATGGGATCCCAGAGGACAACTTCAAGCTTAGGCTTTTTCCTTTTTCACTTGGAGATAAAGCAAGGCATTGGGAGAAGACCTTACCTCAGGGGACTATAGCATCATGGGCTGACTGCAAGAAGGCGTTTCTATCAAAGTTCTTCTCAAGTACAAGAACAGCTCGGCTAAGGAGTGAAATCAGCAGTTTTACACAAAGGCAGAATGAGACCTTTAGTGAAGCAATGGAGCGGTTCAAAGACTACACTATAGCTTGTCCTCAACACGGCTTCAGTGAGGAGACACTCTTGATCACCATCTATAGAGGAGCTCTTCCCAAGATTCGCATACTCCTAGACACGGCAAGCAAATGCAACTTTCTTGGTCAAAATGTAGAAGAGGGAATGGAGCTCATTGAGAATCTTGCTTTGAGTGATGGGAACTATGCTGAGGACTATGATAGAGCACCAAGAGGGTCTGACCTTGAGGCAAACAAGAAGGAGCTGAAGTCTCTCTATGAAAAGATTGACAAGCTAATACTTGCAAATCAAAAGCATGTACACTTTGTGGGAGAAGCTGAAGATGTCATTGAAGAGTTAGAGCTGAGCCAAGAAGAAGCGAATTGGGTTGGAGGTCAGAACTATGCTAAGCCACAAGGCTATAATCAAGGCTACCAGGACAACAACAACCTCTCCTACCGCAATACCAATGTGGAGAACCCTAAAGATCAAGTGTACCCTCCACAACAAGGCAAACCTTTTGTTCCTTATAACAAAGGAGGTTTTACAAAAAATAGTGGGTACCAAGGGCAAAGACAAGGCAACTTTCAAGGTCAGCAACAGCAAGGAAACAAGAGTTACTCTCCTGTGTTTCCTCCTGGTTTCATGCCTCAACAGCAACAAGCTCAACTGCCACCTCAAGATCCGGTTCAAGCAATGTTTCAACAGTTACTTCAGGGACAAGCAACTACAAATCAGAAGTTTGTTGATATGAACAATAGGCTGGACTCTTCTCTTACTGAGGTGTCTACTCAGATCACTAGCCTCAACAACAAGATACGCCAGCTAGAGAAAGGAAAAGCTAGTTCAAGCGGTCAAGGTAGCTTACCCGGGAAGTGTGAAGCCAACCCTAAGGAGTATGCCAACGCTATTACTTTGAGAAGTAGCAAAGAGCTACCACCGAGGTCTGTACCTGAAGAAAATGAGGACATTGTGGTTCAAGAGGGGGGGAGTAAGCTTTCAAATGATCAAGAGATCACCTTTGACAATGTCTGGATTGCAAGACCTAAGAAAGGCAAAGAAGCGGTTGTAGAGAAGAAAGTGGAGGAGGTTAGCAAGGAGAAAGAAGCTTATGTGCCTCCACCCTACGTACCAAAGCTTCCCATCCCTTGACGTTTCAAAAAGCAGCTGATTGAGAAGCATAAGGCTTTGTTTGAGAAGTACATAAGGAATGTTGAGATTAAGCAGCCTTTGGTTGATTGTTTGGCAATGATGCCAAAGTATGAAAAGTTTTTGAAGGATACCCTAGCTAAGAAGGATAAAGAGAGTGAAGAAGTCTTGATGTTATGTCAAGAATGCAGTGCAATCATCCACAAGGAGATAGCACCAAAGAAGCTAGGAGATCCAGGGTCATTCACTATCTCTTGTGCTCTAGGTCCTTTGAAGTTTGAGAATTGCTTATGTGATCTTGGTGCAGGCATTAATATTATGCCCCATTCCATTGCCAAGAAGCTAGGTTTCACCAAGTTTAACGAGTGTATAATCTCTCTCATTCTGGCTGACCGCAGTATAAGGCTCCCTATAGGCTTGCTTGAAGACTTACCCGTGAGAATCAGCAATGTGAATGTGCCATCAGATTTTGTAGTGCTAGAAATGGATGAGGAACCAAAGGACCCTCTAATCCTTGGTAGACCGTTTCTAGCAACTGCTGGAGCCATAATAGACGTCAAGAATGGCAAGATCTCTCTGCACTTGGGTAAAGATATCAAGCTAAACTTCGACATCAATGAAGTTTTGAAGAAGCCAACCATTGAAGGACAAGCGTTCTACATAGAAACTTTGGATGCATTGGCTGATGAGTTGCTAGAGGAGTTGGCACAAGAAGATCATCTACAGCTGGCTTTGACAAAGGAGTGTGGAGAGTATGGTTTCTTGAGCGAGCAGACCCATGAGTATGTACACATCCTTGATTCTCGCAAGGTTGTGAAAGAAGATGAAGGCGAGTGCCTAGAGATCGACCAAGTTACTCGATCCAGGAAGAAGATCGATGAGAAGATCGACTAAGACAGCTCGATCAGTTCAGAGAACGACTCAGCGAATCGATCTCCTGCTCGATCCATATCAAATCGAGCAAGTGAATCGAGGGAGTGCAATCGATCCAGCCTAGAACGAGAGGAAGATCGACTGGTTGACTCGATCTCAGCGGTGGGAACGGTTCAAGATGGCAGCCTGAAAGCTCATGGCTCGGGTTCAAAAGAGGCTAATGAGGATGGCAACGTCAACACAAGCCACGAGGAGGACTGGAGCAAGCTGCTAGCCTCAAAGGTGGACCTAAAGGAGCTCCCGAATGGGCTAAGGTACGCTTTCTTTGGACCCAATGACACTTATCCTGTCATTGTGAATGAAAATCTGAGTGATGATGAGTTAAACTCACTCCTTAAGGAGTTGAGGAAGTATAGAAAGGCGATTGGGTACTCTCTAAGTGACATCAAGGGCCTTTCACCAATGCTTTGTACTCACAGGATTCACTTAGAGAATGAAAACACTTCTTCTATTGAGCATCAAAGGCGTTTAAACCCGAATTTGAAAGAAGTAGTGAAGAAAGAGATCTTAAAACTTTTAGAGACTGACGTGATATACCCTATCAATGATAGCACATGGGTCTCTCCGGTCCATGTGGTACCAAAGAAAAGGGGTATCACGGTCATTAAAAATGAAAAAGATGAGTTAATTCCTACAAGAACCATAACCGGACATAGAATGTGTATTGATTATAGGAAACATAACTCAGCCACTAGAAAAGATCATTTTCCTCTTCCCTTTATTTATCAAATGCTTGAGAGATTAGCTAATCACCCATATTACTGCTTTCTTGATGGCTATAGTGGTTTCTTTCAAATTCACATTCATCCTAATGACCAAGAGAAGACAACTTTCACATACCTTATGGTACCTTCGCTTATCGAAGGATGCCTTTTGGGTTATGTAATGCACCAGCAACCTTTCAAAGGTGCATGATGTCTATCTTCTCTGACCTCATAGAGGAAATGGTGGAAGTTTTTATGGATGATTTTTCTGTGTATGGTGCTTCCTTTGGTGGTTGTTTGTCTAATCTTTGCAGGGTTCTCAAGAGATGTGAGGAGACAAACTTGGTGCTGAATTGGGAAAAGTGTCACTTCATGGTGAAGGAAGGTATTGTACTTGGGCACAAGATTTCTGAGCAAGGGATTGAGGTTGGTAAAGCAAAGATAGAGGTCATGATGAGCTTAGAGCCGCCGGTTAACATGAAGGGGATAAGGAGTTTCTTGGGTCACGCCGGCTTCTACAGGAGGTTTATCAAGGATTTCTCCAAGATAGCACATCCTCTTAGAAGGCTACTTTGCAAAGAAGCCGAGTTCGTGTTTGATGATGAATGTCTACAAGCCTTCAAAACATTCAAAGAAGCTCTAGTCACCGCGCCTATAGTTCAAGCTCCTGATTGGGACCTGCCGTTTGAGATAATGTGCGACGCGAGTGACTACGCCGTGGGTGCTGTTTTGGGTCAGAGGAAGGACAAGAGGCTGCACGTGATCTACTATGCAAGTCGTACCTTGGCTGACAGGCAAGTGAAGTATGCAACCACCGAGAAAGAGCTACTAGCCGTTGTCTTTGCTTTTGAGAAGTTTAGATCATACTTGGTGGGTTCTAAGGTCATTGTGTACAGTGATCACGCCGCCTTGAGGTACATATACTCCAAGAAAGACACCAATCCGAGGCTCTTTAGATGGATCCTTCTTTTACAAGATTTTGATATGGAGATCAAGGATAAGAAGGGGATTGAGAATGGTGTAGCGGAACATCTTTCAAGAATGAGGGTGAATGATGTCTTACCTTTGGATGACTCACTCCCTGAAGAGCAGCTTATGATGGTCAACACAGTGGTATGTGCGAAGCTAGATGAGAAGTTTGAAGATGTCTTGAGCTTGAAGGAAGAAGATTTACCTTGGTATGCGGACATTCTCAATTACTTAGCTTGTGGAGAGGAGCCTACTCACCTAGACCACTACCATAAGAAGAAGTTCATGAGGGACATCTCTCATTACTTTTGGGATGACCCTTATCTCTACAAGAGGGGTGTGGACAGCTTATACCGAAGATGTGTTTCAAAAGAAGAGGCAAAGGACATCCTTCTCCATTGCCACGGTTTATCTTTTAGAGGACACTTCGCTTCTTTCAAGACGGCTACAAAGGTTCTACAAGCCGGGTTTTGGTGGCCAACACTCTTCAAGGATGCTCATGAGTTTTTTAAGTCGTGTGAAGCATGTCAAAGAGCTGGAAACATCACAAAGAGGAATGAGATGCCGCATGTACCAATCTTTGAGGTGAATGTGTTTGATGCTTGGGGGATTGATTTCATGGGTCCATTCCCATCTTCTTACGGCAACAAATATATCCTGGTGGCTGTAGACTATGTGTCTAAGTGGGTTGAGGCTATAGCTTCCCCAACTAACGATGCAAAGGTTGTGATCAAGCTCTTCAAGACTATCATCTTTCCAAGATTTGAGGTTCCAAAGGTAGTGATCAGCAATGGGGGCAGCCACTTCATCAACAAGGTCTTTGAAAGTCTTTTGAAGAAGTATGGGGTTAAGCACAAGGTAGCTACGCCCTATCACCCTCAAACCAGTGGCCAAGTGGAAGTGTCTAATAGGCAAATCAAGGCTATTCTAGAGAAGACCGTAGGGGTAACTAGAAAGGATTGGGCAAGCAAGCTTGATGAAGCTTTATGGGCGTATAGAAAAGCTTTCAAAACTCCCATCGGTACTACTCCTTTCAACCTCCTCTACGGCAAGTCCTGTCACCTCCCTGTGGAATTAGAGCATAGAGCTCTTTGGGCCGTGAAGCAAGTGAACTTCAATCTCAAGATGGCGCAAGAGAAAAGGCTGGTGCAACTCCATGAGCTTGATGAACTAAGGCTGGAGGCTTATGAGAGTGCCAAGATCTACAAGGAAAAGAACAAGGCGGTTCATGATAAGAAGCTGGTTCTTAAGGAGCTCAAGGAAGGCAGTCTGGTCCTACTCTACAACTCGAGGCTGAAGCTGTTCCCTGGAAAGCTCAAGTCTAGGTGGAGCGGACCTTTTGAAATCAAGGAAGTGCTACCGTATGGGGCGGTTACATTGGTTGGCAAGAATGGAGAGAGCTTCCCGGTGAATGGGCATAGAGTCAAGCCCTACCTGGCGAGTGATTGCAGCAAGGAGAGCACCATGTTGATTCTCCAAGACCCACTCTAGCCTAAACCAAGTAAAGTCAAGCTAGTGAAGTAAAACAAGCGCACTTGGGAGGCACTCCCATGTCTATCTTTGTACATATCTCTGCTTTATTTTTGTTTCAATTTTATGCTTTGTAGTTTAAGTGTGTAGGTGAAACGATATGGGAACCGGAGATCATGATCTTAGAGTCAAAAAGGGCAAGGAAAGGAGAAGTAGAGGCAAGAGATCGAGTGATAGATTGACCTATCCTAGCTTGATCTTTACTAGATCGAGCTGGTGAATCGAGTGAAGTCACTCGATCTAGATGAGATCGAGTAGACAATCGAGTGAGTCAGTCGATTGTGAGAGTATAACCCATAGGGGTGGCACATAGGGGGTATCTAGTTGGTCTCACATCCACCCTTTGCAGCTTGTCATAGAGTTGCTTTTGAGATGGGGTGGTGCCCTTCTTCTTTTGAGGAACTTGCTCACTAGCGCCAACATCAGCCCTATTTTTGCCCTGAGATTTGGCGCTTGGACTCCTAATTTCTTTTGCTTTGCCCTTCCCTTTCTCTTGCTTCTCAGTCTCTTTGTTTGCTCCACTCCTTGTTGTTCTTCCCATGGTACCTAAAACATCTTCTCAAAAGAAAAATCAGAACCATGGAAGCAACAAAAGACAAAGCTTATTGTTGCTAAATGTCACAAAAGGAGGAGTTTATTTACTGAAAAGTAAAGCTCTATCAGTTGTGAAACAACTAAATAAGCAACGCATGCAAAGGATTCATTAAACCCAATTTAACATTTAATTGAAAATCATGAATCTTAGCATGGTGAAACTAAACAAATGTACTAAAATGCTAATGCAAAGCTAAATAAATGAATTTAAAAAGCAAATATTTATTAGTCTAAATGCTTCAAAGGTAAAAAATAATCTATTCACCATGCAAAAGAAATAAAAGAAATAAGAAGCATTACTCATAAATTAAGCAAGCAACCATAACATATAATGAACTTCTTAAGTGCTTAAGGCAAATTATAAATATTTAAAAGCTGAGAGACATTATCTTGAGTGGTTTGGCTCTCTTAGACACTAAAAACACTAAAGAGTTCAAAATTTTGTGTTTAAATACAGGGTTGGAGGAATCTTTTTGTGGATAGCAAGGGGACAAAGGGTGCCTAAGAGAGGTCCCACTCATGCTTGGGAAGGGGAAGGATTCAAATTTAAACTTCTTGTTCTAGTTTGACCAAGAAGGGAAATTTTTTGAAATAAAGAGTATTTACCTCGGGTGCAATATCGACCACCCAAGTCAATATTGTGATTGATATTGATCATATCGACTTGGTCCGGTCGATATACATGTCGATATCGGATGTATGGGCCGTGATATCGACCTGTATGCACGTCGATATTGCTTGACACATTCTGTATGATAGCTTGCTATTTTAGACTATTTTAGGCAGCATTTGATGCATCTTTTCCTCTGTTATTTATTTATATTTTAGTATTTTAGTGTCATTTGTACTTAGAATCAGCATGACATGCATTTAGCTTAGCATTGCATACATTTGCATACATGTGCATGTCTGTGGTGGCTTTCAGGTGAATTTGGAGAGTTTAGAGTTATGAAGGAGATGGAAGCAGCTCATGATCAAAGAAGATGTCAGAAATGAAGCTCTTGCAAAGACTGGTCCATATCGACTAAGTATATTGAGCAGAACACCCGTGGAGTATGCTCGATGTAAGCAGCAGGACGAGAGGAAGGGGATCAGCACGAGGAGTCTAAGCCGTTGGTCTGCATCAAGGTCCATATCGAGGTCGCATATCGAGCAGAACACCATCCGTACCAACTCGATGTGATTCATCCGCGCATTGACCATTTGAATTTTGTTGACCTTATCTTATTTTTAGGTTTTTTATGCTTCTTTTGGCTCCTTACTATAAAAGGGAACCCACAAAGCATTATATTTATCCAAGTTTTAGTCTTTCATCACAAACCTCTCTCTTCTCTAAACAACAGGGCGATTTGCCTTAGGTTCCTTATCTTTAATAAAGTTTGAAATTTTATGATTTAATCTTGTCTTTTAATCTTTGTTCTTGCACCTTGGTAGTTTACATTTATCATCTTTGCATTTTAATCTCATCTAGTTATGTTTAACTCCAAACAAATAGGATTAAACATGATTAGTGAGTAGTTTACTTTAGATTTAGGGTTCTAAGTAGGGAAAGTGGTGATTAAGATGTGATTTAGGGGTGGTTAGGCTTATTTAACTGTTATTTGTTGTCTCCTTCTCTTGCAAAGTGGTAATTGTTCATAAAGCTTGCTCCTTTTGATTGAATATGGTATTGATTGATGCATATGGTTCACTAAATGCCTTGTTAACTCATTTCTAAGCATGGTTCGCTTATTAGGTTCTTTACTTTAAGGTAACTAATTTGCTTTGTTTTCTGTACTCTATTTTTTCAGGTACTGGTATGAATTTGAGGTCTATAGGCTCATCAAATCTGACTCTTTTCATTGACAACATTCACAGGAGAAGAGCTGTAAGACAGAGAGTTCAAGAGTTAGAAGAACAGAGGATGGCAGAGCAAGAGGCTCAGTTACCACATGGTGGTGATGTTGGACAAGCACCATTACAATAAGCTGCAGCACACATAGATGAAGCACAAGATGCTTTGAACCAAGCGGCCGGAGTTCAGGGATTGGGAGTACCAGTTCACGCACCTAAAGCTGCAAGACCAATAGGAGCTGGTGATGCGCCTGATAGTCACCACAACAGGAATGGCATTCATGCTCCAGCTGTGCATCAAAACCACTTTGAGATCAATCTTGGGTTGATCAACATGGTGCAATGCAACAGATTCCATGGCCTGCCCAATGAAGACCCTTTGGATCATCTGGACCAGTCTGATAAGGTGTGTGGTATGACCAAGATTCAAGGAGTCTCTGAAGATGCTTTGAAGCTGCGCTTGTTCCCTTTCAGTTTAGGTGACAAAGCACATCAGTGGGAGAAGACACTTCCAGAAGGCTCTATATCTACTTGGGATGAATGTAAGACAGCTTTCCTTAACAAATATTTCAGCTCCACCAGAACAGCAAAGCTGAGGAACACGTTGAAGGCCATTATGCTTCAAGAGATGCTGTTACATGTGGACATGTTAATGGCTGAGAGTGGGGGGAATGTCATCAATGTCACCATTGATGATCAAGAAGCTGTTGACATTGTAGAAAAAATCCTCCAAGGGCTAGATGAAAACTTAGACAGAGAAGAAGAGCAAGAGAAAGCTGCAAAAGAAGCTGCTTAGAAGGAAGAGGCTGAGAAAGCCTTACTTGCTCCATAAGAAAAAGCCAAACCAGAGCTCAGTGAAGCTGATAAAGAGCTTGTAGAGACATACAACACTTTGATGATCTTGGCTAGAGAAAGTCCTGAAGGCTTCAAGGAGTTGTATGATCGCCAAGTGGGCAGCTCCTCAAGCAGCAAAGAGAAGGGTAAAGCTCCTGAAGTTCAAGCCTATAAACCACCAATCCCTTACACCACAATGCACTTTACAAAGGCTCAGATGGCGGTTTGTTCAAAGTTCAAGAAGGACATACAAGATGCTGGAATAAAGCTTCCTTATGGCACCACTTTGCTTGAAGTGAAGGATCAAATCAGGTTCCTCAAAGAAGTCTTTGACAAGCTGGAAGTAGTGGAGCCAACCCAAGAGAATGTGGGGGCTAATCTAAAGAGAAACAAGGAACTGAAGACATTGACAAAGCTTCCCAATCCAGGAAAGTTCGTCATCACTTGTGAGCTTGAGATGCTAGACAATGTTGGAGCTTTGTGTGATTCAGGATCAACTGTGAATGTTATGTCTCTCCACTTAAGCCAACATTAGGAATCATGGAGTTGAAGCCCTGCAAAGCCTCTATCACTTTTGTGGATAACCCCTCAACAAGACCCTTGGGCATGGTGAAGGATTTCCCTTTGAAGATTGGGAATTGCTTGGTGTCAATAGATTTTGTGGTTATGGAGAAGGCATATTCAATAGAGGTGCCACTTTTTCTAAGAACACCATTCTTGGCAACAGCAGGAGCTCAAGTATACTTCAAGAGAGGCTTTGTGATATTGAAGAATGTTGATGAGTTCAAAGTCTACAAGATTGTCTCTCCTTCAATAAATTTTTTTGTGGAACAATTGTTGAAGAAGAGAGTGAGCAACAGCAACTTCTAGAGCGTGTGGAGCATGCTATGAGCTTCACAGTGAGTATGCTGATGAGAGACACCCTCCCTGATGAACCAGAAGAGAAGCTTGACACTGATTTGAAGCTTGAAGATGGTTTGAAAGAGGATGAAGGCTTCATCACAAAAGAATTGAAGCCTTTGATCACATGATACAAGAGTTTTAAGTCTCTTTCTCAATCACCTTTTGTACTAGTCATTGTAGTAAGGGTTTTATGTCAATCCAAAAGGGGAAGATTTAAGCAGTAAGAATGCAATAGAGTTCTTAATTCAAGCAGATATAAAAGGGTTTAGATGTCTAACAACCTAAAGGATCAAACAAACTTAAAGCAGAAATCAAACAAGGAGAGGATAGCAAGCAAATCAACTAGAAAAAAGGCAAAAACATTGCAAATTCGAATTCAACTAAAAAAAGAGAAGATATGGGACTTGAGAAGAGATAATTGGTGCTAGGTAACTCTTAACTAAACCTATGATTCTTACAAACTCACACAATGCTATTCCTTATGCATAGAATTCATCTATAAGACTAATCCAATCTTTTGGCACTAATCTCTGTACTAATTACCAAGTCAAGAACTAATTCTCATTAGTGAAATGATAAACAGCAAGCATTAAGACAATCTATAAATCCTATATTGCCAAATCACTCCCTAGACAGTCTGTCTCTTGAGCTAGGACAAGCAATTCTCTTGCAAAGCAGTTCAGACATTTCATCAAACACTTGGTGGGCATAAAATGAGCCTAAGATCCTAATCCACTTAGCTAAGGCTAATCAGGAATTAAACACAGCAATCAAGAAAGGAAATGAAAGAATTAACACTAAAACATCATAGATTAAGCATAGAACCCCCTAAACCTAACCAATCTCAATTCCCTAAAAAGACTACTCCCTAATCACCATCGAAACCATCAATTCAAAGAGAAAGAGATAGCTAATCATGATAAGAAAAGCAAAACAAGAAGATAAATACAAACTTATATTGAAATAAACCAAAGATTCAAGCTATAAATTAAGATTAAGAAACTAAAGAAGAAGAAACTGCTGGATAAATAGATGTTCCCAAAAATTAGAGAATTTTCGTATTTGTATGGGTATAAGCAAAAATGGCAAAATTGTAAATAAGTGGTATTCAGTCAGGATATGTATCGGTCACCAGTGATCGATAGGAGTGATCGATGGAGCATTCGCTGGGTCCCCATCGGTCACTCCTTGACTGATAGGCTTGATCGATAGACTTCTGCGGGATCCCATCGGTTAGTCTTAACCGATATATGTGACCGATGGAGTATCCTCTTGATTCCCATTGATCACTGCTTGACCGATAGAGGTGATCGATAGGATCTTCAATTCCTCTACTTCCTTGTATCGATCAGAACAGATCGATGGGCTTCGTGCTGTGACCGACGGAAAGCTATAAATTGCCTGTCTTAGCTCCTTTTGCTCCTTCTCAGCTTGGGTAACTCCTTGAACCATTCCTACACTTCCTCCTTGCTCCCAATAGCTTCTTAAGTACCTAAAGACCTCCTTAATGCATAGAGAATGCAAACTACAACCTAAATGCAACCTAAGTCTAAAAAAAAAGGTAATGGGACTAAAGAGAGAGAAAACATACAAAAGGACACCAAAACATGAACTAAATTCAAGCTTAAGTGATGTAAATGAATGAGATATCAACACCCCCACACTTGCCTTTTGCTTGCCTCAAGCAAATAAGAACAAATGGGAGAGTGCGGTTTGAAAGTGGGAGCTCAAAACTAAAGATGCCAATAGAAAAGTTGAATCAATGCTCAAGTTATAGGTTCTAAGATGCAAAGAGATTGTTCTACTTCAAAAGCCATAGCCATACCTATCATAGCGAACATTGTACTCTAGCTCAGCCTAGACAAGCATTCAAATCAACCAACACTTTAACATTCATTAAAGGTAACCAATAGATCAAGTTTATGCAAGTGAAGTGAACACATTTAGTTGAAGGGACATGGTTATGAGAAGAAAATGATCTCATTCAGATGAGGGTTAAAAAATATAAGGGATCAATCAATGAAATGATTCTATCTTAGGAAAAATGCTAAAGGTAAAAGCACACCTATGCATGCAAGTAAAAGCTCTAAACTACCTTTTTTACCCCAAGATGAACCTATTGTCTTCTAAACGCCAAAATGGAACCCCTAAGTCTACCCTTTCTCCAAAGCACTTGATCTTTCCTTCCTTCATGTTGGGGGCAACTCCTTCTTCTTTTTGCTTGTGTGGTTGATTCTTTGTTGGAACTTGCTCTTCTTTGCTGTATAATTGGCCCCATTCTTCATCACCTTTGGTGGAATGCTTGGTCTTATTTCTCCTTTTGGAATGACCTTTGTAAGCTTTGTTGCTGTTGGCAACTTTCTTTGCTTAACACTTAGAGCTTCTCTCCCTTGTATTTAACAAGAAACTTAACTTGCTTCCACCATATTACCACCTCCATACTTCTTTCTCTTCTTTATAAAAGACAATAACAGTAAACCCAAACCACTTATACTACCCTTTCCCAAACTCCTAACCTAATACCAAGCTCAAGATGCAAGCTGATGTCTACGAGAGAGCTTCTCCTTGCCAGCCTTATTCCGAACACTTTTTGCCAAGATAAAATCAAAAATAATGCAGTGCAAGACCTCACAACTCTCACAATAGTGTTTAGGCCTAGAACGAAGGATTGGGTAAGGGTGTGGTTAACTGTTCCATAATGATGAGGATCAGCTACTTGTGTTAACAAGAGTGGTAAGAAGGAAAGAAGATAACCCAAGTATGTATATGGGTTGCTATGTGATCACTCTCAATGCATAAACATGATAATTAAATGTCAATATTATGGTTCTAATAAACAGAGATGGCATTGAATCAAAGCAAGCTTCAGCACAAGACAAGAATATCAAAGCAAGTAGTCAAGATATGATGCAGCATTAACTTCAAACTCACTACAATACAATCAAATAACAGACAACCAAAGCATTGAAAACAATTCAAACATTAACACCACGAGTGTTTATCATCTACTCCCTATGCAAATGTATGCAAACCTATATGAAATACATCTAGACTCAATTTTAGTTATGTAAATGCAACTAAATGATCTTTTTGGCTCAAAAGGTTTTGAAAATTTATGGATTTTTGGTGCATATAGATAAATGCATGAATGAATGGGATTCAGGTATGCAAAAGAGAAAATAAGAAAACAAAACACAATATCAAATGCAGTGCCCTCTCCCACACTTAAATTACACAGTCCCGTGTGTAATAGAAGCTTAAAGGAGGTTAATATAACAAACTAAAAATGATTTAAAAAGGATGCATAAAGAAAGGAGAGGGGTTAGGTACCTTAGAAGAGGTTTTGGCAGAAAGGAGGACTATATCGGTCACTCCAGACCGATACTGTTGATTGATGGAGGCGTATTGGTCACTCCATACCGATATTGTTGATCGATGGAGGCGTATCGGTCACTCCAGACCAATACTGTCGATCGATAGAGTTGTCAAAATTGTCTGTCCATTCCCATCGATCACCGATGATTGATACGAGTGACCGATGGAGCATCCGCTCAGTTCCCATCGTTCACTCCAGACCGATGCGAGTTATCGATGTTGGCGTATCGGTCACTCCAGACCGATACTGTTGACCGATATATGCCAGAAAATGCATCAACTCAGCTAACAACTTGCCTTAAACCCCACTTGCTCCTGTTATCAAAAGAAAAACACAAAGATAAACTAAAATGCAATAATATCTACAAGGATAACAAGGGAATACCTCCCAAGTGTGCTTGTTTAACGTCCTTAGCTTGACTTTTCTTGGTTGATCACTCTTGTGGAGGATCCTCAAGGCTGATGTCTACATTATCTCCAAAGGTCTCACTTGCCATGTATGGCTTCAGTCTGTGCCCATTTACTGTGAAGCCTTTTCCATCCTTGCCAGCTCCATATGGTAACACCTCTGTAATCTTGAATGGACCTGACCACCTTGACATCAGCTTTCCAGGAAACAACTTCAGCCTTGAGTTGAACAACAGCACCTGATCTTCTACCTTGAAGTCCTTGGGATTTATCTTCTTGTCATGAAAAGCTTTTGTCCTCTCCTTATAGATTCTAGAACTCTTAAAAGCTTCAAGGCGGTTTTCTTCTAACTCATGCAAGTTGATGAGTCTCTTCACCTGAGCTGTCTAGATGTCAAAATTCAACAGATTTGTTGCCCACAAGGCTTTATATTCCAGCTCAACAGGCAGATGACAAGCTTTCCCATAAAGGAGTGAGAAAGGGGTCCTGCCAATGGGTGTCTTGAAGGCTGTTATGTAAGCCCACAAAGCATCATCAAGCTTATTAGACCAGTCTTTTCTTGTAACACCAACTGTCTTCTCTAGAATAGTCTTGATCTCTCTGTTAGACAATTCCCCTTGATCACTTGTTTGGGGATGGTAAGGAGTGGGAACCTTGTACTCAAAACCATTCTTCTTTAGGAAACTCTCAAAGACCTTTTTGATGAAATGACTTCCACCATAACTTATCACACACCTTGGAACACCAAAACTTGGGAAGATGATTTTCTTGAAAAGCTTCAACACAACTCTAGCATCATTTGTTGGACTGGCAATGGCTTCAACCCATTTTGACATATAATCAACAGCTACAAGGATGTACTTGTTCCCATAGAAGGAAGGGAAAGGTTCCATAAAGTCAATCCCCCACACATCAAACAGATCCACTTCAAGAATAGAGTTCAGAGGAGATGTTTTGGAGATGTTTCCCTTCCTTTGGCATGCATCATATGAGGATATGTGAGCATGGGCGTCCTTGAATAAAGTAGGCCACCAAAAACCAGCTTGAAGTACCTTTGAGGCTGTCTTGAATGTTGCAAAGTGACCTCCATAGGCTGAACCATGGCAATGATGTAGAATCCCTTGAACTTCTTCCTCAGCTATGCACCTTATGAACAATCCATCATTCCCTCTCCTGTAGAGATAAGGCTCATCCCAAAAGTAGTGAGAGACATCTCTTAAGAACTTCTTCTTCTGATGTGAGTTGAGGTTCAGTGGTATCTGGCCAATAACCAATTAGTTCACAAAGTCAGCATACCAAGGCAGTTTGTTCTCTTCCAAGCTTAGCACTTCAGCTACCTTCACTCCTAAAGCATGCTGCTGCTCTTATGGTATAGTATCATTGATTGGGACAAACTCATCTATCCTCAGTCTTAAAAAGTGATCAGCTACACCATTCTCAATGCCTCTCTTATCCCCAATCTCCATGTCAAACTCTTGCAAAAGGAGGATCCATCTAAGCAGTCTTGGCTTGGTGTCTTTATTGGTATAGATGTGCCTTAATGCAGCATGATCAATGTAGACTATCACCTTAGACCCCATTAAGTAGCTTCTGAACTTCTCAAATGCAAAGACAACTGCTAGGAGCCCCTTTTCTATTGTAGCATATCTTGTTTGAGCTTCTTCCATTGTTCTGCTTGCATAGTAGATAACATGAAGCTTCTTGTCTACTCTTTGCCCCAAGACTGCTACAACAGCATAGTCACTAGCACCACACATGATTTCGAATGACAAATCCCAGTTTGGAGCTTGAACTATTGGTGCTGACACTAAAGCTTGCTTGAGGGTGAGGAAGGCTTGCAAGCATTCTTCATCAAACACAAACTCTATCTCCTTACACAATAGCCTTGTCAACGGTCTTGCTATCTTTGAGAAGTCTTTCATGAACCTCCTGTAGAAGCCAGCATGCCCCAAGAAGTTTCTGATTCCTTTGACTATGTTTGGAGGCTCTAAGTGCACCGTCACATCTATCTTTGCCTTGTCCACTTCAATCCTCTTCTCTGAAATCTTGTGACCCAACACAATGCCTTCTTGAACCATGAAATGGCATTTTTCCCAATTCATAACCAGCTTAGTGTCTCCACATCTCTGTAAAACCTGAGAAAGATTGGACAAGCAGACCCCAAAGGAGGATCCATAGACACTAAATTCATCCATGAATACCTCCACCATCTCTTCAAGCAAGTCAGAAAATATGGAGGTCATACACCTCTGAAAAGTTGCAGGAGCATTGTATAAACCAAAAGGCGTTCTCCTATAAGAAAATGTTCCATATAGGCAAGTAAAAGTTGTTTTCTCTTGATCATTAGGATGGATAGGGATTTGAAAGAATCCACTATAACCATCTAAGAAGCAATAATACTTATGATTTGCTAATATTTCTAGAATTTGGTCTATGAATGGCAAAGGGAAGTGATCTTTCCTAGAAGCAGAATTAATTTTTCTGTAATCTATGCACATCCTATGACTAGTGATTGTTCTAGTTGGTATTAGCTCATCATTTTCGATTTTGTACTTCAGTGATCCCTCCTTTTTTAGGCACCACATGCACTGGTGAGACCCATGTGCTGTCTGAGATATGATAGATCACTCCTGCTTCAAGCAACTTCAAGATTTCCTTTTTTACTTCTTTTAGATTATGATTCAATCTCCTTTGAGGTTCAACAGAAGTTCTTGTCTCATCCTCTAGATGAATCATGTGAGTGCAGAGGTTAGGAGAAATGCCTTGGATATCATCTAGTGAATATCCAATGGCTCTCCTAAACCTCTTTAAGACTTTGACAAGAGCAAGGATCTCATCATCATTGAAGTTATCATTGACAATTACAGGGTAAGTAGAGTTAGAGCCCAAGAAGACATACCTTAGCCCTTTAGGAAGAGGGTTGAGTTCCACCTTAGGTGTTTTGAGCTCACTCCAGTCCTACTCTAAGCTGCTTTGCTCCTTGGCGCCAGCTTCAATGCTTGGGGATCCAGCTTCTTGAACTGAAAGTACTTCTGTCCTATTGTAGCTCAGCTGCTCAAAAGGCTCTTTTTCTTCTAAGACTTTGTGAGAGTCTAGCCTCAGCTTGTAACCCAAAATTTCTTTATCCAAGTAACCATCTTCACCATGCTCCTTTGTCAAAGCCACTTGGATTTTATCCTCACAACATAACTCCTCTTGAAGCACCTCATGCAGCCTCTCTAAAATCTCAATATGAAACACTTGACCTTCAATAGTAGGCTGCTGCATATTCTGCTTGATGTCAAATTTCAGAGACATGTCTTTACCCAATTATAGCTCAATCTTCCCTTTCTTAACATCAATGACAGCTCCTGTTGTGGCTAGAAAGGGTCTCCCTAAGATGAGAGGGTCCCTAGGTTCCTCATCCATTTCTAAAACCACAAAATCAGTAGGTATCTCTACATTCCCAATTCTTAGAGGTACATCTTCAAGCAGGCCTTTGGGGAGCCTCCCTGATCTATCAGCCAACACCAAAGAGATTCTACAATCCTTGAACTTAGTGAAGCCTAGGCGCCGTGCTACAGAATAGGACATCAAGCTGATACTAGCTCCTAGATCACACAAACATTTGTCAAACGGAAGTGGACCTATAGAGCAGGGTAAGGTAAAACTTCCTGGATCACCTAGCTTGTTGGGAGTCACTCTCTTCTGTTGAATAATGGCGCTGCACTCATGTGTTAGTACCACCATCGCTTGTAAGTCCTTTGTTCTTTCAGAAACAGCAACTTTCAAAAACTTCTGATAGGGTGGAATCAAAACAAAGGCATCAAGCAATGGCATTCTGAGCTGGATCTTCTTCATCTGTTCATCAAAGATGCCTTTATACTTAGCTATTACCTGCTTCTTGAACCTTTCCGAAAATGGTATTGTAGGCTAATAGGGTGGAGGAATGTATCTTGGCTCTTTGGCTAACTCCTTAGATGATTCTCTTGGTTTCTCCTCAACCACCTCTTTGGCTTTGGTGTTCTTTGAATCCTTTTCAGCTTCAATCAATGCATCATCTCTAGCTTGTTCAGCATCTTTTACCACCACCCCCTCTTCTTGTTCCTCAATGTCCACATTGGGTGTAGAAGGTGCCACTCTTGGAGGGAGTTGCTTCCCACTTCTTAAGGTGACAGTTTTGACACATTCTTGTGTAAGTGAAGAAGTGAATGGTTGAGCAAGGCATTCTTGTTTGCTGAAATGCATATTCAAAGGGAATAGTTGTGATTGTAGGCTAAAGTCAATGCCCTTCTGTATTTCAGCAGCCATACTTCTCTTAATGTCAATCATACTCTTCTGAATTTCTGCAGCCATGCTTTTTTGAAGTTCTCCAGTTTGAAGTTGTTGAATTTGAAGGAGCATTTGCTTAAGATCCAAAGTTTTAGAGGGTTGGGAGATGCTGGCGCCAACTGTTTGAGAAGAAGAACCAGGATGTTGTTGAATGTAAGTGTCTCCATGTGACTGTTGTGGACAAACAACATGGTCTTGTTTCAGTGCTGGCGCCTTTTCTATTTGAACAGCTTTAAGTTGATGCTCTTTGTAGTGGTTTGTGAAGCAACATTAGGAAGAGGTTTGGTGGTCTCATTGAGCAGCAAATCCACTTTTCTCTGCAAGGCCTTCATCTCATGCAATGCTGTCTCTATCTTCTCTTCAGTGGCCACTGAATGTTGCTCTTTATCATCAACATAATCACAATTACTGAGTGTCATGTTCTCCACAATTAGCCATCCTTCATCAACATCTTTACCAAGGAAATATCCATTGCTTGCTGTATCTATGAGGATTCTGATGTTTGGGAGGACACCTCTTTAGAGAGTGGATAGAGCATTTCTTTTGTGAAGCCATGATGAGGGCATTGATAAGTGAAGCCTCTAAACTTTTCCCAAGTGTCTCCAAATCTCTCACTAGACCACTGTTTTAAGTTTGTGATCTCCAAACCTTGTTGACCTTGCAAACCAAAACCAGCAGCAAATTAATGTTCTTCCATGCTTCAACAGCTGACTTCTGATTCTGAAAACCCAAAATCCTTGACCTTGAACCTCAGTTGTAGTTGTAGACACTTAACACAAGTGTTGTGGTACCTACAAAAGAAATTCTAGACCAAAAGAGAAATCAGTAACCAAAAATGAAAATAACAAAGCTTGATCTCAAAATTTCTACAAATCCTACTAAACAAAGCATTCCCCTAACGGCAACGGTGCCAAATTGATACAAGAGTTTTGAGTCTCTTTGACAAACACCCTTTATACTAGTCATTGTAGTAAGAGTTTTATGTCAATTCAAAAGGGGAAGAATTAAGCCGTAAGAATGCAATAGAGCTCTTAATTCAAGCAGATATAAAAGGGTTTAGATGTCTAACAACCTAAAGGATTATACAAACTTAAAGCAAACATCAAACAAGGAGAGGATATCAAGCAAATCAACTAGAACAAAGGCAAAAACAGAGCAAATTCGAATTCAACTAAAACAGAAAAGATGGGACTTGAGATGAGATAATTGGTGCTAGGGAACTCTTAACTCAACCTATAATTCGTACAAATTCACACAATGTTATTCCTTATGCATAGAATTAATTTATAAGACTAATCCAATCTCTTGGCACTAATCTATTTACTAATTACCAAGTCAAGAACTAATTCTCATTAATGAAATGATAAACAGCAAGCATTAAGACAATATATCAATCCTATATTGCCAAATCACTCCCTAGACTGTCAAACTCTTGAGGTAGGACAATCAATTCTCTTGCAAAGCAGTTCAGGCATTTCATCAAACACTTGGTGGGCATAAAATGAGCCTAAGATCCTAATCAACTTAGCTAAGGCTAATCAGGCATTAAACACAGCAATCAAAAAAGGAAATATAAGAATTAACACTAAGACATCATAGATTAAGCATAGAATTCCCAAAACCTAACCCATCTCAATTCCTTAAAAAGACTACTCCCTAATCACCATCAAAACCATCAATTCAAAGAGAAAGAGATAGCTAAACATGATAAGAAAAGCAATATAAGAAGATAAATGCAAACTTATATTGAAATAAACCAAAGATTCAAGCTACAAATTAAGATTAAGAAACTAAAGAAGAAGAAACTACTGGATAAAGAGATGTTCCCAAAAATTAGGGATGTTTCGTATTTATATAGGTCTAAGCGAAAATGGTAAACTTGTAAATAAGTGGTCTTCAGTCAAGATCTGTATCGCTCACCAGTGATCGATGGACCATTCACTGGGTTCCCATCGGTCACTCCTTAACCGATAGGCTTGATCGATACATTTTAACTGGATCCCATCGGTCAGTCTTGACCGATACATGTGACCGATGGAGCATCCGCTTGATTCCCATCGGTCACTGCTTGGCTGGTAAGGGTGATCGATAGGATCTTCAATTCTTTTGCTTCCTTGTATCGATCAGAACAGACCAATGGGCTTCGTGTTGTGACCCATGGAAAGCCAGAAATTGCCTTTCTTAGCTCCTTTTGCTCCTTCTCAGCTTGGCTAACTCCTTGAACCATTCCCACACTTCGTCCTTGCTCCTAATAGCTTCTTAAGTACCTAAAAACCTCCTTAATTCATAGAGAATGCAAACTACAACCTAAATGCAACCTAAGTCTAAAAGGAAAGGAAAATGGGACTAAAGAGAGAGAAAACATGCAAAAAGAGACCAAAACATGAACTAAATGCAAGCTTAAATGATGTAAATGAATGAGATATTATCACACCAAGTGTCAAGAAGAGGAGAAACAGGAAGACAGCTCGTGACAAGAAGAAACTGATGTCAGTGGGCACTTGGATTTACAAGTAGAAAGAGGAAGGAGCATCAGCTCCATCAAGCTTTTCTCACTAGTCCTCAAACCATCAAAGTCAAGCTTAATAACTTAAAACAAGCAAACTTGGGAGGTAATCCCATGATATCCTTGTAAATATTTGCTTTCTTTTATTACTAATGTCTTTACTTAGTGTTTCAGAAGTCAAAGAACAGGTCCAGGGCTGAGTAGGCTGGTTTAAAGGCCAAGGAAAGAAAACTCTATTTTTATATCAAGGTACCATATCGCGCAGAACATCTGTCATTGCTGCTTGATACAGCTTATTTCGGGGAAGGAACAGTCCGTACACCGAGCAGGTTGCACGATGGAGATCACATCGAGGTGTAGCATCGAGCAAAACACCAAAAGCCTTGCTCGATGTGATCGCTCCTGAAGCCTGATACAAGAGTTTTGAGTCTCTTTTTCAATCACCCTTTGTACTAAGTCATTGTAGTAAGGGTTTTATGTCGATCCAAAAGGGGAAGATTGAATCAGCAGGAATGCAATAGATTTCCTAATTCAAGCAGATATAGAGAGAGTTTAGATGTCTAACAACCTAAAGGATCAAACAGAAATGAAGCAAACACCAAACTAAGAGTGAACAGCAAGCAATACAACTAAAACATAAGCAAAAACAGTGAAAATTCAAAATGAACTAAAACAGAGGAAAGATAAGACTTGAGATGGGATAATTGGTGCTAGGGAACTCTCAACTCAACCTATGATGCTTACAAACTCACACAATGTTATTCCTTATGCATAGGATTCATTTATATAACTAATCCAATCTCTTGGCACTATTCTCTTTACTAATCATCAAAGCAATAACTAATTCTCATTAGTCAAATGTCAAACAGCAAGCATTAAGACAAATTATCAATCCTATAATTTGTGGGTGTCGATCGACACCCTGCTCCTTAATGCCCTCCGACTTGGTCCTTTCAGCATCAACTTCAGTATAGCTCCAAAAGGTTCAAAAATCCACAATTATGCTCCATTTGTAACTAGACCTGCAAAGACTCTATAAGACTCGAAAAATACCAAAAAGACTCTATAAACAAGACTTATATCATGGTCAAAAACCAGCAAAAACCATGATATATCAACTCCCCCAGACTTATCTTTTGCTTGCCCTCAAGCAAACATCAGACATAGCCTAGAGTAGAGGTTTGAAAACACAGAAAAAGTCAGTCTGACATCAGGAACACCACATTGATAAATACTTTCGAATCTACATACCACAGAGTCAACACAAGATCAAATTTCAGTCTAATCATCACAAGCTTAGCAAATCTTTCAAATCCAGTTCAAGCTCCTTCAAGAAATCCGAAATCTCTACTGTTAAACTCCTTATTTCTATCTAAGTGATATCGCATCAAGATTTTATCATCTCTATCACTTATAGATTCTTTTCCCTTCCTAAACAACTGAACAAAGCAATCTCAACACAGCTGTCCTATTTTCTCTTCCCTTGATCTTTTCTTTCTGATAATTTTTTTTATTTTAAGCTCTTTCTCATTCTTTTAAAGTCTAAGGTATGGTGCTACTCAATACTTGTGTTCCTTGTGAGGAGACAGGTTCTTGAGTGTGTTCATTACTGTTGTTCCTTGTGAGGAGACATGGTCATGAATGCACCATTCTTTTGACTTAAACTTTTAAAACTCTGTCAGGGAAGATCAAAGAGAAACTGTGTTTTAACATACTTGTCAGTGTTAGAAGAGAGAATCAAGATCAAAGAGAATCAAACACCAAGACAAGAAGTTTTAAGTTCATTTAAGTGGATCTAACAGCAAAATTTCCAGATTCTCTAAGAACCTAAACCTTTATTGCTAGACTGATCTACCTATGACTTTCAACTTAAAAAGACTTGCAATCAACAACTGTGGCAATGGTTCTTATAAGCATCAATGTTTTGTGGTTGGTTCCAAGAAAAACTGACAATTTCAAAAATTTTGACTCAATAAAACAGGTTTTGACTCAACTTTGAGACTCTATAAATACAAAACAATGTACACAATGTCAGCAACGACCTCCCCCAGACTTAAACAACACTGTTCCCAGTGTTATTAAGCAAGGAGTTGGTAAAAAAAAGCAATAAAACGGTTTGTACAGAGATGAGAAGATGGTACCTGTGCCCACGCGTAGTGTCGATCGACACCACATGGTTGGTGTCGATCGACACCCTGTCCGAAAACAGAATATGATGACCCAAACATGTGTATTTGTTGCAAGTTATATTGTTAGCTAAAGTTCTCCCAAGTCAAGACTGTTAGGAACACTCAATCAAACAATTTAAAGCAACAACATAATCCATAATCTTATCAGTTCAAACAAATTTCAAAACACAATCAAAGCTGACAAACTGACTCAAGACAAAAACATAAAAGCTGACTCAAGAGAAAATGAAAAAGAATAAAGGGAAAAGAAAAAGTAACCAGGATAGCTAGAGGAACTAATCCTCATCCTCAGTATCAGGTGAATGTGGGCAAACACAACCGCAGTTGGAAATCACCAAGACGGCGTTCCACAACGCCTGAATACTCTGCACCACATAACGCTGAAAAGTAGCCTGCTCCATCGGAATGTCGGGAGTCGGTGGAAGCTCATGTCGACCAATCGGCGGAGGCAGCGTGTAGGTCCGTGATGTGCTCGCTCGACGAGAGGAACCTCCAGCAAGGCCCTCAACAGGCGCATCCTCAGCAGCAGAAGCAGCAACTCGGGATGATCCTCCTCGGTGCCTAGTAGCTGGCGCGGATCGTAGCAATGTATCATCAGGCTAGAAGCTGAGTGAGTCTGTCTGCAGTGTAGTGAGAGCAGTATGTGGTAGCGGAATAAGGCATCGCTGACCAGTGTGACTAACGAAGCTCCATAGCGGCTCATCTCCTGTGATCCAGTGTGTCCTCCTCAAGTAATCCATGTCTATGAGGTGGCGCTCAGACACAACTCTACAAGTCGAAGTGTCGATACGGAAGTAGCGGAAGATGGGAGTGAGGAGACTGCCAATACTCTCGAGCTTGCCCCAAGCTCCAGTGAACGCCTTGGTCTTAAGCGAAGCCAAGTGATGGGCAAAAATGGGTCCCATGTTGACATCGCTGTCAACCGGATACTCCTCTGTCAACACATCTTCAATGCCGTAATACAGGAGAGTCAGCTCAGAAACTCTCATCTTCCCGGGCTCAGACTTGCACAGGAGAGTAGTGGAGAAAAGGCGGACCAGGTAGCGCAGCAACGGCTGGCGCACATCAGTTTGAGTAGACCTCTTGGAATCATACATCCAATTCAAAAAATGGGACAAGAAACTCTGCAGGTCAGGAAGCGGCATCGGGAGAGAGACGTCAGTGCGCTCTGGATCAAAACCGAAGATGGTACAAAGCTCAGGGAATGTGATCATGTACCTGACGCCTCTGATGAGGAATGTGAGAGTGCCATCATCTGCTCTCCTCACGATGCCATTGGTGTAATACACCCTCGCCGTGGCAATGAACTGGCAGACTAACTCTGGGTATAAATCGTACTGCTTGGTCGCCATGGTACCCAAACCAATCTTCTGCAGCACTCGCAGAGCCTTCTCCTTGAGCCCGAGGCGGCGAAGTGTAGCCTCATCTGCGAACCATGTAGGTGCAAAGTCCATCTTGACCCAGGCATTATAGAACAATGTGTCATAATCGTCCTACTGCTCACTGATGTCCCGGAAAAAGCAAGCGCGTTTCGCTACCTCTTTTGCCGGAGTATCCTCCCAAACCCTCTCCATCGGGATCCTCAACCCCTCTCTCCGAGGCCATGGAGGAAGAGCTGGTATAGCAGGTGCTGGGTTGGAGGATTCTCCGGTCTCAGTGCGTGATCTTTTGTTGGTTCGTGGAGCCATCTGCACGCAGAAAACCAAGAAAACGCAGAAATTTCGAAAATAAGGCCAAAATTCGAAAATTTGAAAATTCTAAATCTGGTCTATATCATCATGGGCAAACCTAACCAGCAACTTAGTGATCACTAATCACAAACAATTCCAGTCTAAACCCCAAATTCGAACCTATTTTTTTAAAATTAATCATCAGTCCGAAAATTTTAAAATTTTGCAAAACAAGCTATAATAACTAAGGGGCAAGGTCGAATTCCTCCTAAAAAACCTAGAGAACTATGATTCAAGTCTTAAATCAAGCTAAAACAGGTCAAATCGGAAGTTTCAATCCTTGGCGTCGAACTGAAAAAGTGGAATTTCGAGTGTCATACCTCGCAGATCGGATGAATGGGTTGGATATTCAGAAAGAGCACAAGAATTCGCCCAAGTTAGGCTTGAATCACACAAATCCGTCAACAAACAAGGAAGTTGTGATTTTATGGAAAATTTGTGGTTTTCGGTTTTCAGAAGAAGTGAACAGGAAGGAGATGAAGTCAGGGTTTTATCGGGACTTACCTGATTAATGAGGGTGGCGATCGACACTGGTCAGTGTCGACTAGGGTGTCGACCGTGGTCGACATGTGCTCGCCTAGACACCCTGTTCATTTTTTTTTAATAAATAACTCAATATCACGAAAATAAGTTAGTAAAAGTCAAAAATTAGACTAAGTATGTACACGTACTGGGTTGCCTCCCACCAAGCGCTCATTTAACGTTATTAGCTTGACTGTCCTCAGGATCAGGCTGTGGGTGCATCTGCCAAAGGTACAATCTGTCCTTCAGGAATCGCGGCTTGCGCCCAGTAATGTTTCACCCTTTGCCCATTGACAACAAACTCCCTGCCCTCTGGAGTTGATAGAACAACTGCACCATATGGTCTGGCTTCCTTGACTATGAAAAGACCTGACCAACGAGAACACAATTTTCCAGGAAATAATTGTAAACGTGAGTTATACAGAAGTACCTGGTCATTTGGTTCAAAGTGTCTGGCAAGGATCTTTTTGTCATGGTAGGCTTTGGTCCTCTCCTTGTACAGCTTTGAGTTCTTGTATGCATGATGCCTGATTTCATCTAACTCATTGACCTGTATCTGGCGCCTCTCTGCTGCAGATTTCCAGTCAAAGTTCATCTTCTTGATAGCCCAATTTGCCTTGTGTTCAAGCTCCACTGGAAGGTGACATGCTTTCCCATAAAGCAAATGGAATGGTGTGGCGCCAAGGGGTGTCTTGAATGCTGTCCTGTAGGCCCAAAGTGCATCATCTAACTTGGCAGACCAGTCGTTTCTTGTCTTCCCTACTGTCTTCTCCAGGATTTCCTTGATTTGCCTGTTGGAAACTTCAACCTGACCACTTGTCTGAGGGTGATAAGGTGTAGCAACCTTGTGATGAACTCCATACTTCTGCAGCAGCTTCTCAAACACTCTATTGATAAAGTGTTTCCCACCATCACTGATCACAATCCGTGGCACTCCAAATCTGGGGAAAATGATGGTTTTGAACAGTTTCAGGACCACTGCAGCATCATTGTGTGGACTGGCAATTGCTTCCACCCATTTGGAAACATACTGCAACCAGGATATATTTGTTCCCATAGGATAAAGGAAAAGGTCCCATGAAATCGATACCCCAGCAGTCAAAGACTTCAACTTCAAGTATCTTATGTCTTTTACTGATCTTCCCTCTATTTTGGCAGACATCACATTGTGAGATGAATGTCTGAGCATCCTTGAACATTGTAGGCCACCAAAACCCTGCTTGTAGAACTTTGGAGACAGTCTTGAAGGTAGCAAAATGTCCTACATACTCAGAGCCATGACAATGGAACAGCACATTCTGAACTTCAGCTTCTGCAAGACATATTCTATAGATTTTATCTGAACAGTGCTTGTACAAGTAAGGCTCATCCCAGTAATATCTCCTTAGTTCTTTCATGAATTTCTTCTTCTCATACCCTTTGAGAGTGTCAGGAACCTCATCTGCAGCTAGGTAGTTGGCAATATCAGCATACCAAGGTCTAGAAGAGGCTATAACTGCGAATATAGGTTGAGAGAAGACATCACGCAGGATTTTCTGAAGCAGATTGGCAGTTCGTGACTAGTGTTGATCGACACCAGATGGGGTGTGTCGATCGACACCAAGTCTATGTTGACTTGGTGACGAGGGTGGTGTCGATCCTGCTCGATTTTGGCACGCGTCGAGATTGGTGTTGATCGACACCAAGTGGTGGATGTCGATCGACACCCTGTCTGCAGTTCGAGAAAACTGCGGTTCTTCCACATCTGGAGACTGCAACCTAGCCTCAATGAGGCATGTATTCTCCTCTGGCAGGAAATCATCAATGGGGACGCTGTCTTCTATCCTGATTCTTGAGAGATGATCTGCTACTCCATTCTCAACCCCTTTTTTGTCTCTTATCTCAATGTCAAATACTTGTAGCAGCAAAATCCATCTTAGCAGTCTTGGTTTTGCATCTTTCTTCTGCATCAAGAACTTTAGTGTAGAATGATCAGTAATGCACAATGACCTTAGCTCCAACCAAATACTGCCTGAACTTCTCAAATGCAAATACTACAGCCAACAATTCCTTCTCTGTAGTTGCATAGTTCTTTTGAGCATCATCCAGTGTTCTGCTTGCATAGTAGATTGCATAAAGCTTCTTTTCCTTCCTCTGACCCAATACAGCGCCCACTGCAAAGTCTGAAGCATCACACATCACTTCAAATGGTAGATCCCAATCAGGAGGCTGCACAATAGGGGCACTGACTAATGCCTGCTTGATTTTCTGGAAGGCTGAATGACACTCTTCAGTAAATTCAAACTTCACATCCTTGCAAAGCAGAGCTGTGAGTGGTCTTGCAATTTTACTGAAATCCTTAATAAACCTCCTGTAAAATCCAGCATGTCCTAGAAAGCTCCTGACTGACTTCACACAATCTGGTGGCTGTAAACTGGTCATCACTTCAATCTTGGCTCTGTCTACCTCAATACCCTGTCCAGAAACTCGATGCCCAAGCTCAATCCCATCTCTGACAATAAAATGGCATTTTTCCCAGTTCAGAACTAGATGTTTCTCTTCACACCTTGCAAGCACTTGACAGAGGTTGTCAAGGCAATCTTTAAATGATGATCCATACATTTAGAAGTCATCCATAAAGACCTCCATATACTTCTCAATCATGTCAGTGAAGATGGACAGCATGCACCTCTGGAATGTCGCAGGAGCATTACAAAGTCCAAATGGCATTCTGCGATACGCAAATGTACCATAAGGACAAGTAAATGTAGTCTTCTTCTCCTGGTCATCTGGGTGGATGGGGATCTGAAAGAAGCCAGAGTAGCCATCCAGGAAGCAGTAATAGGAGTGATTCGCCAACCTCTCCAGCATCTGATCAATGAATGGCAGTGAGAAATGATCCTTCCTTGTAGCAGCGTTGAGCTTCCTGTAGTCAATACACATCATGTGCCCAGTGATGGTCCTTGTGGGAATCAGCTCATTCTTCTCATTTTTCACCATTGTTACTCCTCCTTTCTTGGGAACCACATGCACTGGACTGACCCAAGTGCTGTCTGAAATCGGATAAATGATCCCAGCAGCCAGAAGCTTCATGATTTCCTTCTTCACTACATCCTGCAAGTTCGGATTCAGCCTCCTCTGGTTCTCAATTGACGACTTTGACTCATCCTCAAGGTGTATCCTGTGCATGCACAACTCTAGAGAGATACCTGAAATGTCATCAAGAGAATAGCCAAGAGCCTTGCGAAAAGTGCGCAGCTTTCTTAGCAGTAAAGTGAGCTCTGCATTGTTTAAGGTAGCACTAACTATAACAGGATATGTAGATTTAGGTCCTAGAAAAGCATACCTTAGACCTGCAGGAAGATGTTTGAGTTCGATTTTGGGAGCTTTTTCTTCACTCCAATCGTCTAACTTTGCAGCTTTTACAGATGTTCCAACCAGTTCCTGTTGTGCTACTAGCTGCAAGACCTGCTCACTTGCATCCATCATTCTGACATAACCAGCAGCAATGTTGTCTAGATGCTCTGTTGCTTCTGTAGAGACTGTCAATACCCTCTCCAAAGGGTCTGCATGATGCATTTCCTGGAAGATCTCTTCTGCAAGACTGGTGAGGGAGTCTACATAGAATGTGTGACCATCTATTGTTGGTCTCTGCATCAACTTGTCCATGTCAAAATGCATCACCAAACCGCCCACATTCAAAGCAATTCTCCCTTTTCAGACATCAATGGTGGAGCCTGCAGTAGCCAGAAATGGTCTCCCATCAAGGGATGCTTTGGTTCTTCACCATAAGCCAGAACTACAAAGTCTGTGGGAATCACACAATCTCCCACATTGACTGGTACATCTTCTAAAATGCCTTGAGGAATCCTTACAGACCTATCTGCTAAGATAAGAGATATTCTGGTTGGCTGGAAATCAGTCATACCCAAGCTGACAGCAACTGAATGAGGCATCAGGTTGACACTTGACCCCAGATCACATAATGACCTCTCAAATCTTTCAGAAAAGATTGTGCAATCCAGAAAAAAACTCCCAGGATCAGTCAGCTTCTCTGGTATCTTGCTCTGAATCACTGCACTCGCTTGTTCTGAGATCAGCATTGTCCCTTGCTCAATTCCCAGATTCTTCATCATTATTCTTTTCACATATCTCTTAATCACAAGAGTAGTCCTTATAGCATCTATCAAGGGAATCTCCACCACAAGCTTATCCATGATAGCTTTGATCCTAGCATCCTCCAGTTCCTGTTTAGACTTCTTCTGGCTCCTTGGATAAGGCACCTTTGGCTTGTAAACCTTTTCTTCTGCACTTTCTGGAGTCTGAAAATTTGCAGCTTGCTTCTGTGGTGGGCCTCGATCGACACCAGGGGGTGGGTGTCGATCGACACTGGCTCCTGAGAGTGGTGTCGATCGGGCGTCGAGCAGCTTGTCGACCTTGGTCGATGTCTATTCGCTTCGAGTCGAGGAGTCGCGAATTTCCTCTGGTGTCGATCGACACTGAGGGGTTGGTGTCGATCGACACCCTTTAAAACTTTCGAAATCCTCATCTTCAAACTCCTGGTGTTGCTCGAAATCTTTTGTACTCAGGCCCTTTTTCTGCACTGGTTGCAGATTCTTTCCACTCCTCAACGTGATGGCATTAACAGAGTGTCTTGGGTTGGTGTCTGTCCTTCCTGGAGGGAATCCATCCTGCCATTTCATAGCCCCAGCAGTTTGAGCCACTTGAGTATCCAAAGTCTTCACATGAGTGTTCAGAGCTTCGATTTTCCCATTCAAATCTTGATACAGGGCGTCAATCTTGCCATTGAAGTCAACTGTAATCTTCTGCTGGCCTTCTAGCAACTGCTCAAGCATGGCTTCCATCTTGCTTGAAGCTGATGGTGCTGGTACAGGCTGATAAGATGAGGAACCATAGTTCCTGTTGGAGCCAAAGTTGCTGGTCTGGTAGGGCTTCTGGTACTCAGGCTTCTGAAACTGAGGCTTGGGAGTGTAGTCAGTGGAATTCTGGTTTCCTGTGAAGTTGTTTCTTTGCATATTCCCACTGAATCTTCTGTTTCCCTGCTGATTGTTGTACCTTTGTCCCTGAAAACCAGCTCCATTGATATAGTTGACATTCTCTTCTTCAAACTCCTCAGCTGGTTCAAATGTTTCAACCTCAGCAGCAAACTAAACAGACTTCTTACCCATCAAGAGGTTGTGAACAGAATCCAGTTTAGCCTTCATCTCAGCAGCAAACTGATTGCTCCCTGCATTGCCAGCGTTTTTCTGCCTCTCAAAATCAGCATTCTTTGTGCTGTAGCTGGAAGCCAAGTTCTCTATCAGTTTGATGGCATCATCTGGGATTCTAGTGTTGAAGTTCCCATTGCTTGCTGCATCAAGAGCCATCTGGTACTTCCAATCCACACCTCTGAAGAAGATACCCAGCAGTTGTACCTCATTGAACCCATGGTGTGTGAAATTCCTTTGGTACAGCTTGAATCTTACCCAGGCTGCTTTGAAAGCTTCAGCTGGACCTTGGGAGAAAGTGGCGATTTTTGTCCTCAACTCCTCTGATCTTGCATCATCATAAAAGTTGTTGAGGAAGGCAGATTTGGTGTCCTCCCAAGTGGTCAAAAGAGCCAGGCTCCAGCTGTTTAAGCCAATGTGCTGCATCACCTTCCAAAGAGTGAGGGAAGAGTTTGCAGAATAAGAAGTCATTGGTGATTCCATTGGCTTTAACACTTGTAGCAAAGTCTTCAAACTTCTCTATATGGTCCATTGGATGTTCATGAGGCAGCCCATGGAAGGGATGCTGACCAACAAGCTGATAGTAAATGAGTTTCAGCTCAAAGTCATTCTTCTGAAAGACAGGTGGGCGGATTGCAGCTCTATTTGCATAGAACTGATCAGGCCTGTTGTAATCTCCCAGGGTCCTCTGTGGAAAACGCCCAGCAGCATTTCCAGCAGCTTGTTGTTGTACATTTCGCACAACTGGTTGCATATCCTGTTCCTCAATCACAACGTCATCCTCATCTATCATCTGACCATCCTCATTCCTTCTATTCCCTTCTCTGTCAACTAAATGACCCTCAGCATCTGTCCTCAAAACAATGGTCCAACCATCTTATCCTGCTTCTTAGCTTTTCTGATTGTTCTTTATAGCTTAGCGAGTTCTTCGATGCCTAAAGTCATGAGTTGCTTGTCCTTGTTGCTCCTGGTACTGCGATTATGCATGCACCTGAAATAGGCAACAGAGAAAGGAACAAAGTTAATAAACAGAAACTAAAAGCTTAGTCAAAATTCTAAAACTAAAAATCTGAAAGTAATATATAAGTCCCCGGCAACGGCGCCAAAATTTGATATGTTCAAATTAACCCGTAGAGCTACTCTCTCAAATTAAGAGATCACTGTACTACTTAGGGATCGAATCCACAAGGACATACCACTATCACTCAACAGATTTTAGATTTAAATAAAGCTAAGCAGTCAATAATGAAATAAAATTAAAATAACAACGAAAGCAATGATGTCAGGGGCGGATTATAGGTTCTTAAAATCAATAAAGACAAAACGCTAGGCAATGGGAAATTCGCAGGTTGACATAAATCGCAGACTATGGACTGAAAGGAATATTAATTAAAACCGTTCTACAACTCGAAACACTAGTGTAAAGCCAACCGACTTCTGTCGCAGAGATTAACTATGATCAGATTCTAGAATTTCAAATCCCTTTGCAAATTCTAACAACCTAAACATGCATTATAGATCAGGTTCGATATATTCACAAAATCGCTAATCCAAATTCCTTTGCAACTAGTTATTTTGCTCATCTAAGATAGTTCTGGTGATTAACAATGTTTTCACATCTATTAAACAACCTAAGATCTGATTTCTAGGTGATCAATCTTAAAACCAGTGTTAAAGCAATCTAGATGAAGAACCAAATGATTTATCCTTCCAGTTTTGTAGTTCTAACAATTCATTATCAACCTTTGAATAACCCAAAATCTAACTAGCAGATTACTCAGACATAGCAAGTGAAACACAAATCATGACTGAATAAAATTGCATTAAGAAAATAGAGTAAAAGATGAAGGGGTTCAAAATTCTTCTCTACAGAGTATGGATTTGTCTCCCCAAAAGCTCTCAATCTAATCTCTCTCTTAGTCTCAATTATAACAAGATAGATGCCTAACAATGGCTTAGAAAACCTAAATACAAGTCTAAACACGAACTGGGGCAAAAGTGCAAATAGTGGGAAATTTCTGGGCCAAGTTGCAATTTCTTCCAATGAGTTTTTATGCTTCTTCGCGACCACGACCGGTGTCTATTGACACCAAGTGGTGGGTGTCGATCGACACCCTGCTTCTTAATACCCTCCGACTTGGTCCTTTCAGCATCAACTTTAGTATAGCTCCAAAAGGTTCCAAAATCCACAATTATGCTCTATTTGTACCTAGACCTGCAAAGACTCTATATGACTCGAAAAATACCAAACAGACTCTATAAACAAAACTTATATTATGGTCAAAAACCAGCAAAAACCATGATATATCACTGTTGATCGATGTGAATCTTCAAACTCTCGGGTGGATCAAATCGGTCAGTCTTGACTGATGCTGTTGATCGATATAGATGAGCGGTTTCACGAAAAGTTCCGTAACTTTTTAACCGCTGAAGGGAATGACCTGAAAGCAACTCCAGACGCAAGCGGACTCCCGGGGCTACTACATCGATGAAAGCTGTTGAAGCTGAATCGGGATAGAGATGCTTTGTCCGAGCCGGTTTTGTCAGGTGAAGTTTCTGGTCGCTTCAATCAAGGTGCACCTTCTTCTTGGTTCTTTTCATTCCTTGTGCTGCATCCACCATCATCTCCCATGCTCCTTGGAGTCTCTGAACTCTCCAAAAATACCTGCCAAACTCCTCAAATTCACAAAACACGCAATGCACACCCTAAATCTACACTAAGTACTAATTGAATGAAAATGGGACAGAAACAAGCAAAAATGCATGTTTAAAGACTATAAAACAATGCAAAATGTATGCTAATATGGTGTAAATAATGAGTATATCAACACTTCCACACTTGCCTTTTTTTTGTCCTCAAGCAAACAAGAACAATTGAGAGAATGAGGTTTCAAAGTAGGAGCTCAAAGCTAAAGATGTCAATGGAAAAACTGATTCAATGCCCAAGTTATAGGTTCTAACATGCATAGAGATTGTTCTACGTCGAAAGCTGTAGCCATACCTATCATAGTAAACAATGAACTCTAGCTTTGCCTACACAAGAATTCAAATCAACCAACTCTTTAATATCCATTAATAGTAACCAATGGATCTTGCTTATGTAAATCAAGTGAAAGCATTCGGTTCAAGGACAAGGCTAAGAGATGAAAATGATCTCTTTTAATGTGGATTTTCAGAAGCAATGGATCTCTCTTTGAAGGAATGAACTTTGGCAAAATGCTAAGGGGAAAGCTCAACCTATGCATACGAGGATAAACTCTCATCTACCCATTGCCTAGATTGTTCTAATTCCAACCTTATGTCTCGTCAAAGCCCATCCTAATCTACTTTTTTCATAAGGCTTTTGCCTCTTTTAAACACCCCCACACTTAGCCATTTCTTAGGGAAGCTTTTCTTCTTTGCTCTCTTCATGATATGGCCTCTTTGATCTTCTTTTTGCAGCTCTTCTTTGTTTCCTTGGGGAGTCTCCATTTTGTTTCTTCTTTTAGTTCCTTAGGCTTCTTTTGGCCTCTTCTTTTTGTTGTTTGGGAACTCCTCTTCTTTGTTTGCTGCTCCTAGATCTTTTGGGTTCCACAAATGCTTAGGTTGTTGCCTTCCCTTTCTTCTTCTCTTCTCTAAATGAAAAATAAAGAACACCCAATTCCCACACCTAAATCTACCATCCTAATCCTATTTATGACTCAAAGAGAAGAGTCATATCTACATGAGAGCTTATTCTTGTCGTGCTAAACCCAACACTTTTTGCTATGTTCATTCAGAAATAGGCCTTACACACACAAGATAGTATTTAGGCTTGAAAGGAGGATTGGTTAACTGTCCTATAGATGAGGATCAGCTACTTTGACTAGCAAGAGTGGCAGAAGGAGAAAGAAAGTCCAAGTATGTATATGGTAGCCAAACAATCACTTTTCAAAACGTAAGCAAGATAATTATATGTCAGGATTATGGTTCTAATAAGATAGAGCTGGAATCAAATCAAAGCAAGCTTGAGCATAAGACAAGAATATCAATGCAATAATTCAAGATATGGTGCAGCCTTAACTTTAAGCTCACTACAATGCAATCAAACAACAGATAACCAAGGCATTGAAAACAACTCAAACATTAACATCTTGACAAGTGTTTATCATCTACACCCTATTGATATCCCTTGTATTTACACCATTTAGAACTGCATTTAGTACATATTTTGATCCTCTTTTGCATGTTTTCCCTTTGCTTTTGTCCCATTTTCTTCTCCTTTTAGACTTAGGTTGCATTTAGAGTATAGTTTGCATTTTCTTTGCATTTTGGATGTTTTTAGGTGTTTTGGAGCTTAAAAGAGCTTGGAGGGGTTTTGGGAATGATGCAAGATGCTAGCTGGGCAAAAGGGAGCAAGAAGGATCGCAGCAGAAGATCTCTGCAGAAATTTTCGGTCAGAGCACGGAGAGTTTCGGTCAAGAGTGACCGATACAGAGCATTTCGGTCACCAGTATCGGTCAAGTGTGATCGACACAAATACATCGGATTAATTTCGGTCATTTGTGTCGATCACTGAAGACCGATAGGGACCCATTTTGGTCAATGGAGATCGACACGACTGACCGATACTGACCCAACCCGAACCTGTTTTTAATTACATCTTTGCCATTACTCTAAGGTTTTTCTTTCTAGGCTATAAATAGCTTCTTTTCCCATATTTTCGACAAGTCATGTCAAAATACTGTTCTTGAGCTTTTCCTTTAAGTTTGTAAGACAATTTCTTTGCTTTGTTTAATATAATCAACTATTTGCTTTAATCTTTCTTTAATCTTTCCTTTAATCATGATTAGCATCCTTTCCCTTTGTGATTTGGTGTTAAACATGATTATAAGTGAGTAGTTATCTTAGGGTTTCAAGATATGGTAGATTAGGGGAATTTAAGGGTTGATTAAGGCTTGTTATGTTCTTCATTCTATGGGTTCCTCTCTATTAATCTGTTATTCATGCTAGATTAGTCTTGATCAAACTTGTCTAAGTTGTTAGCTTTCTCTTATGCCCACCAAGTGTTCAATGAAATGCTGATCATGTTTAATAGAGGATTTGCTGGCCTTGGCTCAAGAGATTGACTGTTTGAGGAGCATTTTGACTTGAATAGAGTTGTTGAATCATGCTTGCTTGATGTTTTAGCACTAATGAGAGTTAGTTCTTGTTAGAATGTTTAGCAAAGGGTTATTTGCCAAGAGATTGGATCTAACTAGCTTAAGTGTGAACTCTATGTCTAGGAATCACCATTGCTTGCTTGCTTGCTTGATCAATGTAGTTTGAAACAGCCTTAGTTAATGCCTGAAATTCCCCAAAGTCAATAACCACATCTAGAGACTTGTCTTTCTCATATTTTAATCTCGGATTTGCTCTGTTTTGCTCTGTTTTTCTTGCTTAGAACTGCTTAGATTGCCTTTGTTTTCACTTCTTTTGTTGCTTGTTTCACTTAGGTTGCTAGAACTGTTTCTTAGGCAACAAAACCAATTCTCTGCTTGCTTGACTTAGAGATTTTACTCTCAACTCTTCTGTTTTCAACTCCTCTCATTGGATTGACATAAAACCCATACTACACTACAACTGACTAGTACAACTGTAAGGGTGATTGAAACATTCAAGAGCTCAAAACCTTGTGTATCAATCTGGAGCCGTTGCCATTTGGGAATCAGTTTGAATCATTAGGGTTTGTAAAATCTCTAAGATCAAGTTTTTACTTCTCTTTAGTTACTAACTCTGTTTTCAAGTGTTTTCATTTCAGGTGAGTTGCAACAACACTTCAAGATGGTGCACTTTGAAGACACTACCTATAGCAACTTCTGCCAAGAGCCTTCACCTCTGCACTACTTCGAAGAGAGCTACACTCCTTCACACACTCAAGACCAACCCTACATTCCTCCATCTGGATCAGATGACATTAGGAGCATGATCATGGTCAACATCAACCTCCAAACCATTGGAAACATGGAGATGAACAAGAGATTTTCTGAGCTGACCAACAAGATTGCTTATGTTCATGATGACCTTCATGCCAAATTTGAGGATCTAGACTCAAGGATACATCTCTTAGAGAACAGACAAGATGAGGCACACACACCAAGACTTCAGTACACTCTTCCTCAACAAGCTGCACACAAACCTCAGGAATACTGCCACTTACTTACTGAAGAGGCAGATGAAGCAGAAGAGGAATTTACTGATGAAGATGCTTCATTGGAAGAGCTAGGCATCATGATTGAAGAAATGCTGATGCACATAGACAGAATGAGGGTTGAATATGGAGGAGAATCCAGAAGAAGAAACATCAGTGATGAAGAAGCTCAGGAAGTTGTAGGGACATTCCTCCGTGGCTTTGATGAACACTTGAACAGAGAAGAAGAACAGGAACGAGCAGCACTGGAAGCTGCTCAGAAAGAGGGGGCTGAGGAAACCCCAACCGCTACAGAAGAGACCCCCACACCAGAACAACCTGATTCTGAAGAAGAGGAACTAGAGACACACCATACCTTGATGGTTCTGTCTCACAACACTCCTCAGGAATCTAAGGAACTTTACCATAATCAAGTGGGTAATTCTTCAAGCACTATTGCAAAGGGTAAAGAACTCTCAGCTCCAGTCTGTAAACCACCATTCTCCTACCCCACAATGCACTTCACCAAAGCTAGGATAGAGATGTACAAAAAGTTCAAACAAGACATAGAAGATGCTGGAATACAACTCCCACATGGCACCACTCTGATGGAGGTGAAACATCAAATCAGGTTCCTGAAAGAAGTTTTTGACAAGCTGGAAGTGGTGGAACCAATCTTTGAGAATGTGGGAGCTGACATGAAAAGAAGCAATATGATGAAGTCATTACCAAAACTCCCAAACCCAGGGAAATTCCTCATCACTTGTGAGCTGGAGATGCTTGACAATGTTAAAGCCCTATGTGACTCAGGATCAACTGTCAATGTTATGTCCCTCCATCTTAGCCAAACTTTGGGGATCAAGAAGCTGGTGCCATCCAGGACCTCCATCACCTTTGTGGATAACACTTCCACAAAACCTCTAGGCATAGTGAAGGACTATCCTGTGAAGATTGGAGAATGCCTAGTTCCAACAGATTTTGTGGTCATGGAAAAAACATATTCCAGGGAGGTGCCACTTCTTCTAGGTACTCCATTCTTGGCAACAGCAGGAGCTCAGCTGGACTTCAAGAGAGGTTCTGTCATTTTGAAGAATGTTGATGTGTTCAAGGTGTACAAGATTGCCTCTCCTTCCATAGCTTTCTGTGGAGCAGCTGAGCAAGAGGATTACTACTGGAAGCTCCCAAATAGTTTGGAGGATGCTATGAACCCCACTATGAGCATGTTGTTAAGTGATGCTTTCCTTACTGAACCAAACAAGAATCAGACCACCATGTTGAAGCTTGAAGAAGGTTTGAAGGATATTGACAACTCAACAACCAAGGAGGTGACAACTTCAGCCATACCACATGTCAAGAACAAAAGGCATAGGATGTCATCTCAAGAGAAACACATGCAACTATCAAAGGGAACATGGGTCTGGAGGAAGAAAGAGGTAGGAGCACCAGCTCCATCCACCTCTACTCACCTCAACTAAAGAGGTAATCAAAGTCAAGCTTAGTGACTTTAAACAAGCACACTTGGGAGGTAGTCCCATGGTATCCTTTTGTATATATTATGCTTTCTAGTTTATCTTTTATGCTTTGTTTTAGTGTATAGAAACAGGATTTCGAACTGGGACTTGAGAAAGTATGATGGGACCAAGAACCGGTGTATTCTGGCTGATATCGGTCATTTGTATCGGTCATGACAGACCGATACACAGATTTTTGGTCATTCGTAGCGATCATGATTGACCGATATCAGTGGAGCCAGTTTATACCAGTCAACATATCGGTCACATATGGATAGAAGTTTGAAAGAGGAATAGATTTTCGGTCATCAGTATCCATCATGCATGATCGACATAAACACACCGTTCTAATTTCGGTCCAATGTGCCGATCATTGGTGATCGATAAGATTCTTGGAAACATTTCGGTCACCAATATCAATCACTCATGACCGACATAAACACACTGTGTTATTTTCGGTCAAGTGTGTCGATCACTGATGACCGATACTAATCCCAGGAAGCACGTCAGTCTCTAGTATCGATCACTCATGACCGAAAATGCAATTTTGGTCAGTAATATCGGTCATGAGTGACCGAAACTCCATCCGAGGTAAGTGTCTCAACTTTCAAAAATTTTTACCTACTTTGGTTTGGAGCCAAAGTAGTTTGAATTTTTAAATGGGATTCCTTCTGACCTCTTTCCTAGCTTCTGAACACTTTTGTTTTTGTCCCCCACACTTTTGATTCCTTATGTTCCCTCACCAACCATTGATTCCTTTTGTTTCCTCTCCTTTCTCTCTATATAAGCAACAACTCTCTTCACTTCTCTTCACACTTAAACTAACTCTTCTTCTCACTTAAAGCTCAAAATCACTATTTCTTCTTCTCTTTTATTGCTTTCTTTAAGTGTTCAGAAGTCCACTAAAGGTTTGCTTCCTAAACTATCTCTCTTTGCTTTTATACTTAGCTTATGATAAAAATTGCTTTTATGAAGTTTTTAAGAGCAAGTAGTGTTTGGTTTGATTGTTGTGCTATGATTTTGCAATATGGATTTGTTTTGAGATGTCAAGCTAGATGTTGAAGTTCTGATTAATATCTGTTTATCTCATCGCTTGCTCATCTCCATCCTTTTGCAAAATCATCATCTCTTTTGCCTAAGAACAATTTTTGCTAGAATGTCATGCATGACTGTTTATCTTTTGTGCATTCTAGCTTATTAGTTGCTAGCTTTTGATCCCTTCTTGCTTTGAATAAGTTTTAGCTTGTTGTTAGGACTTGTTAGACTTTTCATTAGCATTAAAGAGTTTGTCATTTCAAAGCTTTCAGCTATTTGGTTCTTCAGCTTTTATTCTTCCACTTACCTTGTTTTCAAGCTTTGCTTTTGAAGGTACCATGGGAAGAACAAAAATAGCTGCTGGGAAAAAGGGAGAAGCACCTCAGGAAGCACAACATCTCCAACAGTAAGGCAAGAAAAAGGAAAGGGCAAAGCTGCTGAGACTTCATCCAAGGCTGCTGGAAAGAGGCCAGCTAAAGATAAAAGCGCCAAGCACAGAGGCAAGGGAAAAGCTGTTGAGGAAGAAGCTCCACCCATGAAATACAGTGCTAGGGAACTCATGGAGGGATTCAGTAGATGCACCTTCAAGCCAACAATATATCCTTTCCCCTCCACAATGAAGGAGCTGGGAATCTATGAAGACTGCATCTACACCTTTGAACAGATGGGGCTTACAGAGCTACTACAGCCTCTCCCATCCTATGAGCGCTTCACTCATCAATTCCTTTCGACCCTCAAGTTGGTTTATTATGAGAAGAGTGAGCTCCCTGACCATGATGGATGGATCTCTTTCAAGCTTGGAAAACAGAAGTTCAGAATCACTTTCCAAGAACTCTCTAGGGTGCTGGTGCTGAGCACCTACTTTCAAAGAGGGAAGAAGTTCTTAATCCATGAAACACAGTACACAAGGTTTTGGGAGGCAATTGGAGTAGGGGAATTCAAAGCTGGGGCTACAAGGAACCAACACTTGAAGCACTTTGCAGTTAGATACACACACAAGGTGCTTGCAAACAGATTCTTTGCAAGGAAAGAAAACTCACACCTAACTGGCAGGGAGAGAGACTTCCTCTACAATGAATTGCACACTGGTCCAGGCACCAGCAGATGTGTAGTGAAAGTTCCTCCACCTAGCAAGCTCCCATGCATTGTAAGGCTGTTGATGGAGCAGCTGCAAACATACCAGAGCTGGATTGTCAACAAGGGAAGAAGGGAGAAGAATCCACAACTGCACATTGGAGGAGTTTTGACAGCAATTCTCCTAGCCTGTGATGTGAACCCTGAGGAGCATGCTGAAAATGCTCTAGCTCCTGTCTGGATAGATATGGACTACCTGAAGAGGAGTCACTTTCTTGAGAAGAGCATCCAAGGCAAGTATGTTTATCAATTCCTCAACAACCACTTGGAGCATGTGAGAGTCCTTCTCCCAACCCCAAGGCTGACCTCATTCACCACAACATCAAACATCAATTTCAACTTGAGTAAGGATGAGCTCTACACAGATGGCCCTACTACAGTAGAAGAAGAAGAAGACAGTGATGAAGAAGAGGAGCACACTGAAGAGATCAGAGAAGAAGAAGAAGAAGAACAATGCAATGCCACTGCTGGCGCTGAAGGCCAAGGAAGAACCCATGAAGAAGATGAGCTTGAAGAAGAAGAAGTGTTGAACAACATCTCAAGGCAGTTCCACCTCCAGCCCTATGAAGCTCCCAACCAAGGAAGCTCTTTGAGAGCAGCTAATGAGCACATTAACACACTACAGAAGTGGTGCAAGTGGCAGGACAAAGCCATCAAAGGGCTTATGAAGATGGTGAAGGGGAAGTTCAGAAAGAAAAAGGCTACATCAGCAAAAACTTCCCACCACACCCACACCCAAGAGCTCAACTCTCAACATGAAGAGCAACTTAACCCATCTGAGCCAACTGAAGAGGAGGAAGCTGTATGGAACCCCCATGGAAGACACTCATTCCATGCTCAACCAAGTGACCAATGGGGTACATGGGAATAACCAAGGGCTTCATCTTATGAACCAAGAGCCCATGTTCCATCAGCTTGGGAGGCGCCAGTTCCCAACCCCTCTGAAGCTCAGGATACATGGCAATGGAGCACACAAGGGACTTCTTCACAAGCTGAACAGCTATGGTCAAGCTGGGTTCAACCAACTCCAAAAGCAGAGCATTCCACTAAGGTCTATGAGAGAAGGAAGAGGAGAGCTAGCAAGTCTCCACAAACCTCAGGATCATCCCACTACTCCTACCATTGAACCAAGTACCACATCCCTTCCATTGTTCTATACCATTTCATCTTTTTATTTTTGTAATATATTTTGTTGCTTCTCTCTTCCATTGCTTTCATTACACAAGGGACTGTTTAATTTAAGTGTGGGGGAGAGATTTGGGGTTTGACTTTGTTTTCTGTTTTCTTAGTTTTTTTTTTCTTTTTACTTTGAGTCTCATGCATATCATGCATACATGTAAGGCATAGAAAAACACAAAAAAAAAATCGAAAAAATTTGAAAATTTTTGCATTTTTGAGAACCAAAAAGAGAGCATGTAGTTTCATTTCATTCTTCTAGGATTGAGTCTAGTGTTGACATGTAGGTTGCATTGCATTTGCATAGGGCATTATGATGAGTTTTCCTTGTAAAGTGCTTAGTGTTTAGAGATGATTTCAGTTTTTAAGTGCTTAGTTGTTTGATGCATCATTAGATTGCTAGAAGTTAAGGCTGAACCATGCTTAGATTGCTAGATTTGGTCTTCTCATCTCATTATGAAAGCATTTGTTCTCTGAAAATCAACTCTATCAACTTGAACTTTAATTTGGACTTTTAATTATCATGTCTTATGCATTGAAAATTGAATTCATGGCTACCATATACATATTTGGATCATCTTTCTCCTTTCTACCACTCTTGTTGATCCAAATAGCTGATCCTCATAATTATGGGACAGTTACATCCTCACCCTTAACCAAAACCTCCTTTTGAGCCTAAACACTATTGTGAGAGCTGTGAGGCCTTTGCATTGCATTTTCGATTTTGTCTTGGCAAAAAGTGTTAGGAATAAGGATGGCAATGATTAGCTCTCTTGTAGATATCAGCTTGCATTTTGAGCTTGATTCTAGGATAGGAGTTTTGGGGTTTAAAAGGGTAGAGTTAGGTGATTTGAGCTTAATGTTTTTATGTTTTGAAAGAAAGGAAAAAGATCTGAAATGGTAGAAAGAGGGGAAACAGTCTAGTATTGTGGTTAAGTAAAGGGAATAAAAGCTCTAAGTTTAAAAAGAAGGATTGGCGCCAACAACAATGCTCAAAAGGGTCCAAAAGAAGAAAAATCTGACCAAGAAGCAATCCACCAAAGGTGATGAAGGTGCCAACACAACAAAGAAGAGCAAGTCCCAACTAAAAAGAGGCAACCACACAAGCAAAAGAAGAAGTTTCCCCAGCCATGAAGATGGGTAAAGGGTAGAATCTAGGAAAGGGTAGACTTAGAGGGTTCACTCTTGGGTTTAGAAATGCTTAGGACTCATCTTTGGGAAGTAAGGGTAGAAGAGAGCTTTGAACTGCATGCATAAGTGTGATTTTACCTTTAGTATTTTGCCTAAGATGAAGTCATTTCATTGAGTGATCCTTTATGTTTTTGAACCCTTGTGCTTAAATGAGATCATTCTTATATCATAACCTTACCCTTTTCAACCAAATGTCTTCACTTGATTTGCATAAGCATGATTCATGTTCTGAATTTAATTGAATGTTAAAGAGTTGATTGATTTGAGCATTTGCCTAAGTTGAGATTTGAGATCATTTTGAAACATGATGAGCATGGCTAGGTTCTTTAAAGTACAGCTGATTATGTTTGTTCCTTACAACTAGGCACTTAAACACTAAAACCATCTCTTTACCTTTGCACTTTTGGAATCTGAATGCCCACTTTCAAACCTCACTCTCCCATTTGTTCTTGATTGCTTGAGGACAAGCAAAAGGCAAGTGTGGGGGTGTTGATATCCCTTGTATTTCTACCATTTAGGGCTGCATTTAGTACATATTTTGATCCTCTTTTGCATGTTTTCCCTTTGCTTTTGTCCCATTTTCTTCTCCTTTTAGACTTAGGTTGCATTTAGAGTATAGTTTGCATTTTCTTTGCATTTTGGATGTTTTTAGGTGCTTTTGGAGCTTAAAGGAGCTTGGAGAAGTTTTGGGAATGATGCAAGATGCTAGCTGGGCAAAAGGGAGCAAGAAGGATCGCAGCAGAAGATCTCTGCAGAAGTTTTCGGTTAGAACACGGAGAGTTTCGGTCAAGAGTGACCGATACAGAGCATTTCGGTCACCAGTATCGGTCAAGTGTGATCGACACAAATACATCGGATTAATTTCGGTCATTTGTGTCGATCACTGAAGACCGATAGGGACCCATTTCGGTCACAGGAGATCGACACGACTGACCGATACTGACCCATCCTGAACCTGTTTTTAGTTACACTTTTGCCATTACTCTAGGGTTTTTCTTTCTAGGCTTTAAATAGCCTTTTTTCCCAGATTTTCGACAAGTCATGTCAAAATACTGTTCTTGAGCTTTTCTTTTAAGTTTGTAAGATAATTTCTTTGCTTTGTTTAATATTATCAAGTATTTGCTTTAATCTTTCTTTAATCTTTCCTTTAATCATGATTAGCATCATTTCCTTTGTGATTTGGTGTTAAACATGATTATAAGTGAGTAGTTATCTTAGGGTTTCTAGATGTGGTAGATTAGGGGAATTTAAGGGTTGATTAAGGCTTGTTATGTTCTTCATTCTATGGGTTCCTCTCCATTAATCTGTTATTCATGCTAGATTAGTCTTGATCAAACTTGTCTAAGTTGTTAGCTTTCTCTTATGCCCACCAAGTGTTTGATAAAATGCTGATCATGTTTAATAGAGGATTTGCTGGCCTTGGCTCAAGAGATTGACTGTTTGAGGAGCATTTTGACTTGAATAGATTTGTTTAATCATGCTTGCTTGATGTTTTAGCGCTAATGAGAGTTAGTTCTTGTTAGAATGTTTAGCAAAGGGTTATTTGCCAAGAGATTGGATCTAACTAGCTTAAGTGTGAACTCTATGTCTAGGAATCACCATTGCTTGCTTGCTTGCTTGATCAATGTAGTTTGAAACAGCCTTAGTTAATGCCTGAAATTTCCCAAAGTCAATAACCACATCTAGAGACTTGTCTTTCTCTTATTTGAGTTTCGGATTTGCTCTGTTTTGCTCTGTTTTACTCTGTTTTTCTTGCTTAAAACTGCTTAAATTGCCTTTGTTTTCACTTCTTTTGTTACTTGTTTCACTTAGGTTGCTAGAACTGTTTCTTAGGCAACAAAACCAATTCTCTGCTTGCTTGACTTAGAGATTTTACTCTCAACTCTTCTGTTTTCAACTCTTCCCATTGGATTGACATAAAACCCATACTACACTACAACTGACTAGTACAAGTGTAAGGGTGATTGAAACATTCAAGAGCTCAAAACCTTGTGCATCACCTATGCAGATGTGTGAAAACCTATATGAAATGCATCTGGACTCAATCTTAGTTATGTAAATGCAACTAAATGATATTTTTGGTTCCAAAAATTTGAAACTTTTATGGATTTGCAGTGAATATGGATGAATGCATGAATGCATGAGACTCAAGTGTGCAAAAAGGAAGAATAAGAAAACAAAGCACAATGTTAAATGCAGTGTCCTCCCCCACACTTAAATTACACAGTCCCTTGTGTAATAGATGCTTGAAGGAGATGAAATAAAACAAAGTAAAAATGATTGCAAAAGGATGCATAAAGAAAGAAGAGGAGTTAGGTACCTTAGAAAAGGTTTTGGCAGAAAGGAGGTTTTGGCACTAATTCAACTATCCTCTTGCCTTAAACTCCACCAGCTCCTAGGATCAAAAGAGAAACACAAACACAAACTTAAAAGGCAAAAATATGTACAGGGATAACATGGGAATACCTCCCAAGTGTGCTTGTTTATAGTCACTAAGCTTGACTTTTCTTGCTCCTTAGTTGGGTTGACATGGAGTTAGAGAACTCCTTGGTGGATCCTTTCCTGAGTGGCCTGTGAATTTGGTTGATGGTGACTTGGAGAGAGACAAATTCTGAGCTGCAAAACTTCATTCCTCAGTCTTCATGAAGTAAGCTTGCCCCTTATCTCCCTTCTTGGTCATGTTGATGTCAAACCTTAACACCTTGTCATCCTTCAACCTTAACTCAATGATGCCCTTCTTAACATAAAAAAAGCACCAGCAGATGCTAGAAATGGTCTTTTCAAGATGATTGGAGTCTCCTCATCACTCTTTATATCTAGCACCAGAAAATCAGTTAATACCTTCACCTTGTCAATCAAATATCTTCAAGAGATCAAACTGGTTGCTTTCTTGACCCATCAGCTAGGGTGAGAGAGACATCACTTTCCTTGAAGTTAATGTGGCCTAAGGTTTTAGCAGTAGAGAGTGGAATAAGGTTGATGCTGGACCCAAGATCACACAAGCAACTCTTGAAAGAGAGAGTTCCCAATTCACATGGAAGTGTAAAACAACCAAGATCTTCAAGCTTAGTAACTTGGGTTTCTTCAACTTTAGTGGGAACCTCTTCTTTAACAGCTCTACCTTCCCAAACCTCCTTTGCTTTCAACATTGCAAAATACTTTTGCTTAAGAGGTGGAGACAGCTTCTTTGTTGCTTCACCTGATCTAAGGGTCTCTTCCATTTTTGCCATTTGTTCATCATAGAGACCCTTATACTTGGCTATTAACTCCTTTTTGAACCTTCCAGGAAATGGTATTGTAGGCTGATAAGGAGGAGGAATGTATCTTGGTTCCTTGGTTGTCGCCTTGGGTACCTCTTTAGGCTTCTCTTGAACCAGTTCTTTGGCATTGCTATTCCTTAAGCTTTCATAAACTTTAACCACTTCACCATCTTCTACTACTGTTTCTTTCTTGGAGATAACCTTTTCTTCCCTTGAGGCAGCAACATAGACAGCTTCCTTCTCTTTCTCTCCTATTGCTCTTACTGATTTTTCAAGTTCCTAACCCACACCTAAATTTCAATGTCCTCATTGATGATAGAGGGTGTCACCTTTGGAGTTATGGTGACAAACTCATGGCCATACAGAGGGCTTTCAATCTCAGCAATAGAGTTTTTTTTCTCATAAATAGCAGTTAGGAAAGTAGAGGAGATACCATAACAATACTGTAAGGGCCTCTTGAAGGTGAGTGGCTGAGCATTGTTCTCTTGTTTACTCAACTTCATAGTCAAGGAGTCTATTTGGGATTGGAAGGTGTTGTTGCTGGAGTCAATGCTTCTTTGAAATTCAGCAGCCATACTTCTTTGACTTCCAGCCATACTTCTTTGAATTTCAGCCATACTTCTTTGAATTTCAGCAGTTTGGACTTGTTGCATTTGAAGTAGAAGTTGCTTGATGTCCAAATCTTGTGAAGGCTGAGGGCTTGGTTATTCTTGAGGCGCCAAGGCAGGCTGAATAGGAGTTGTAGGGAGTATCATGTTCCCTTGATGTTGGTTATAGGCGCCAAGTGGTTGAGAAGAAGAGCTTTGATGGTGTTGAATATAAGGGCCTCCATTTAACAACACATTTACGTTTTTTGCATAGCTTTTATCTCTTTCCTTGTTGTTTCCAACTTCTCTTCAGCTGTTTTTGCATTCTGCTCAAACTCATCAACATAGTCCCAATTACTTAGTGTCATGTTCTCCACCAATATCCAACCTTCATCAACATCTTTTCCAATGAAAGAACCATTACTAGATGTATCTAGAAGGATTCTCACTCTTGGTAGAACACCTCTATAGAGGGTGGAGAGAAGCATTTCTTTGGTGAAGCCATGATGAGGGCATTGGTGAGTGAAGCCTCTAAACCTTTCCCAAGTGTCTCCAAATCTCCCATTAGACCACTGTTTGAAGTTTGTGATCTCATTCCTGAATTTTGCAGTTCTTGAGGGAGAGAAGAACTTGATTAAGAAAGCACATTTGCATTGTACCCAAGTGGTGATGCTGCCTTGTGCTAAAGACTTTTCCAACATTTGAGCTCTACCACCAAGATAGAATGAGAACAATCTGAGCTTCAACCCATCATCTGAAACTCAACTAAGATTTGTCATAGCACATATCCTCTCAAAGTGATCCAAGTGCTCAAGAGGGTCTTGATTAGGCAAGCCACATAATTTCTTTTCTTGAGCCAAAGCAATCATGCTGATCTTTATCTCATAATGGTTAGTCTCCATAGATGGAAGAATACCTTACCTTGAAGCATAGCTTGATGGTATATCTGTAGTACCTATAGGTGTCAATGGTCTTTGAACCAAAGCTCCTTGTAAACCATGTGGACTTTGCTGTCCTTGTAAGCCATGGATCCCTTGAAGACCTTCTGGACCTTGTGGACCTTGCATACTGATGTTCTTCCATGCTTCAACAACTGATTTCTGATGCTGCAAACCCAAAGTCCTTGACCTTAAACCTCAGTTGTAGTTGTAGACTCTTAAGAGCAAGTGTTGTGGTGCCTACAAAAGAAATTCTAGACCAAAAGAGAAATCAGTAACCAAAAACAAAAATAATAAAGCTTGATCTCATGATCTCTATAAATCTTACTGAGCAAAGCATTCCCCTAAGGGCAACGACGCCAAATTGATAAAAGAGTTTTGAGTCTCATTCTCAATCACCCTTTGTACTAAGTCATTGTAGTAAGGATTTTATGTCAATCTAAAAGGGGAAGTTTGAAAAAACAGGAATGCAGTAGATTTCCTAATTCAAGCAGATATATAGAGATTTTAGATGTCTAACAACCTAAAGGATCAAACAGAAATGAAACAAACACAAAACTAAGAGTGAACAGCAAGCAAGACAATTAAAACATAAGCAAAAACAGAGCAAATTCGAAATAAACTAAAACAGAGGAAAGACAAGATTTGAGGTGTGGTGCTAGAGAACTCTCCACTCAAATATGATGCTTACAAACTCACACAATGCTATTCCTTATGCATAGGATTCATTATATGACTAATCCAATCTCTTGGCAATAATCTCTTTACTAATCATCAAATCAAGAACTAATTCTCAATAGTGAAATGACAAAAAGCAAGCATTAAGACAATCTATTAATCCTATAATGCCAATCACTCCCTAGACAGTCAATCTCTTGAGCTAGGACAAGCAATTCTCTTGCAAAGCAGTTCATGCATTTCAACAAACAATTTGTGGGCATAAAATGAGCATAAGATCCTAATCAACTTAGCTAAGGCTAATCAGACATTAAACACAGTAATCAAGAAAGGAATTGGAAGAATTAACAATAAGCAATCATAAATCAATCATCAAATTCCCTAAACCTAACCCATCAAAACCATCAATTCAAAGAGAAAAGGATAACAAATCATGATTAAAGAGATTAAACAAGAAGATAAATGCAAACACTTATTAAAATCAAGCAAAGATTCAAACTACAAATTGTAACCCAAAAACAAAAGAAGAAAGAACTGCTGGATAATGAGATGTTCCCAAAAATTAGGGATTTTCAGTATTTATAGGTGTCTAAGCGGAGTGGAAAAATTGTAAATAAATTGTCTTCAGTCTGGGTCAGCATCGGTCATCCAAGACCGATGTGAATGATCGATGTGAATGTCATAGGTCAGACTTGCTCGATGTACCCGATCGATGTAGGTTGAGCGGTTTCACGAAAACTTATGTAACTGTCTAACCGCTCATCAGAATGACCTCAAACCAAGTCCTCCAGAAATCTAACTAACTTGGCTACAACGTTTACGAAGAGTGCAGAAGCTGAGTCAAGACGGAAACTTTTCCATTAGGCTGATCTTCAAGTCGGTCAAGATGATCGGTCGAAACTCCAAATGGACATGTTCTGAGTTTATTAGCCATAATTCTTCAACCACCGACAGGAATGGCTCGAAACCAACACCAAACGCAAGTTAACTCAAGTGGATACAAAGTTTATGAAGAACGCCGAGGCCAAATCGGAATGTAAACACCACATCTGAGCTGATCTTCAGTCGATATGGCCCTTCGATTGCTTGACATCGGTAAGCTGATGACCGATGTGCCAGACCGATGTGAATCTTCTAATTACTCTCAGGTGGATCACATCGGTCAGTCTTGACTGATGCTGTTGATCGATGTGAATCTTCAAACTCTCGGGTGGATCACATCGGTCAGTCTTGACCGATGCTATTGATTGATGTGAATCTTCAAACTCTCGGATTGATCACATCGGTCAGTCTTGACCGATGCTGTTGATCGATGTGGATGCTCGGTTTCACGAAAACTTTGGTACATTCTAGCCGCGGATGGAAATGACCTGAAACCAATTCCAGTCGCAAGCTAACTCTCGGCGCTACAACATTGATGCAGACTGTTGAAGCTGAATCGAGTTAGAGATGCTTTGTCCGAGCCGGTTATGTCAGGTGAAGTTTCTGGCCTCTTCAATCAAGGTGCATCTCTTTTGGCTCTTTTCATGCCTTGTGCTGCATCCACCATCATCTCCCATGCTCCTTGTAGTCTCCAAACTCTCCAAACATACCTGCCAAACTACTCAAATTCACAAAACATGCAATGCACACCCTAAATCTACACTAAGTCGTAATTGAATGCAAATGGGACAGAAACAAAAAAAAATGCATGTTTAAAGACTATAAAACAATGCAAATGTATGCTAATATGGTGCAAATAATGAGTATATCAAAGCCCCAGTCCGTATATGATGTTTAGGCTTTTTAGCCTTAACTCAATCTTCAAACACACATGTCATTGTAGTACTTGAGGTGTCAATCCAATCCAGAGGCTAAGAAACAATCAAGATGCAGAAAACTTGCTAAGCTAGGCCTAATCAAAGAGGGGAATGAAATCTAACATCCTAAATCAATAAATGCAAACTAGAAAACAGAGATTCAAGACTAATGAATGACAAGGTGAATATAAATCATGATCAAGGTGAAAGAAACAATCAATGCATTAATCTCTAGGCAAGGACTACTGATATAGACTAGCCCAATTCCTCAGCACTAATCCCTTATCTAATCACATATTCAAGATAAATCCCTTTACTCAAACACATGATCATCAAGCATGAAGGTCCAAGTCCATAGAGCCAAAAAGCATGCTAGACATCTAGTTTCCTATGCTAGGTTTACTAATCTCTTGTGCAATAGAACTAACATAAACTCACACTCCCATGCATAATCAATGCCTAAACGACAATTTCCCACCAATATAGTACTAAGCATTAAGCACATTCAAGCTAGAAATGATAGATGCAAAGACTCATGATTATCTAAACACTATTTTCAAGCATTGAACTTCATTCAAGCATTTCATCAAACACACAGAGTGCAGATGAAAAACTAAGATCAACTTCTCCAACAAAGAGGTACTAAGCATTAAGAACAGTCACACAATAAGAGATAATCAAAGAACCAACATTCTAACACCTTAAACAATCATTGAAAATACTTTTGTTCTTCAAAAACCAAGAACCTCAAAGGCTAAAAACAGAAATTCGAAATTACTAAAGCAAAATAAGAAAGCAAGACTAAGAGATTAAAGACTCAAAAGAAAAACCTTAAAATAAAGATAAAAGTATTTACATGTGATCCAATCTCAACCATCAAAGAGTTTGTTCTTGTTCTATGAAAAACCAAAGCAAAGCTTTGGGGAAGTGAAAGGATAAGTGAGATTGGATCTAGGGTTGGCTATTTGTAGGGAACCTCCCAAAAATTACCTTAGAAAGCAAAAATAAAAGAGTCTAAGAAGGTCAACTTTGGTTCTCGGGTTAATGCATATTGAGGTGGAGGAAGGACGTCCTGGTCGATACACTGCAAGGTACAGCGTTCTGGTTGCGGGCAGTGAAGATGAAACCGTTGTATCTTTTGAACCACTGACCGGATTGACTTGATTCGACCTCCGTTGGAAAGCTTATTCGATCCTCTACAATTGAAGAACTCTGAGAATCGCACCAGAAGACGTTCGTTCGGACCCATACATTTCATATCGACCTGCATATCGGGCAGGTTTCTCTCATATTTGGTCGATACAAGGCTTTGGTGCAGCCTAGAGCCAGTCATCTTGGCCATTATACTTGGTTCTTCATGTCCTCATCATTCACCACTCTCTAAATGTCTTCCTTGCTCCATTTAGACCTGAAAAAGACTCCAAACAATTCAAATGCAAATTTCTAACCTAAAACCTATTTTGTCTAATATGAATGCAAATGTGACAAAAGATGATGAATGAATGCATGAAAGAGACCAAAAACTAAACTATATGTAAGCTAAAAGATGCTAAAATATGAGTATATCAACTCCCCCACACTTGCCTTTTGCTTGTCCTCAAGCAATCAAAGACAAATAAGAGAGAGAAATTTGAAAATGGGAGATCAAAACTAAAGATATCAATGGAAGAAGGGAGATCAATGTATAAGTTACCAGTTCTAAGATGCAAAGAGCTTGTTCTACTTCAAAAACTTTAGCCATACTTATCACAAACAAACAATGAACTAAAGCTTAGTCTACACAAGCATTCAAATCAACCAACCCTTTGACATTCATTAATAGTGACCAATGGATCTTGCTTATGTAAATCAAGTGAAAGCATTTGATTCAAGGACATGGCTAAGAGATGAAAATGATCTCTTTTAAAGTGGGTTTTCAAATGTATAAGATCTCTCTTTGAAGGAATGAACTTTGACAAAATGCTAAGGGTAAAGCTCAACATATGCATACAAGGATAAACTTTCATCTACCCATTGCCTAGATTGTTCTAAACCAAACTTTTAATCCCAATAAAGCCCATTCTAATCTTCCCTTTTCATAAGGCTTTTGCCTCTTTTTAACACCCCCACACTTAGCCATTTCTTAGGAAAGCTTCTCTTCATTGCTCTCTTCATGATGTGGCCTTCTTTGATCTTCTTTTTGCAGCTCTTCTTTGTTGCTTAGGGAGTCTCCATTTCCTTTACCTTTTGATGCCTTAGGCGTTTTTGCCTTTCTTATTTTTTGTTTGAGAACTCCTCTTTTGTGCTTGCTGCTTTTAGATCCATTGGTTCCACACATGTTAAACTTGTTGCTTTCCCTTTCTGCTTTTCTTCTCCACTTTGAAAATTAAAGAACACCTAAGCCCCACACCTAAATCTACCATCCTAAACCTATTTATGACTCAAATAAAAAAAGCCATATCTACATGAAAGCTCACCCTTTTCGTGCTAAACCCAACATTTTTTGCTAAGTTCATTCAAAATAAGGCCCCACACACACAAGATAATATTTAGATTTGAAAGAAGGATTGGTTTAAGGAGGGATAACTGTCCTATAGATGAGGATCAGCTATTTGGACTAGCAAGAGTGGCAGGAGGAGAAAGAAAGTCCAAGTATGTATATGGTATCCATGCAATCACTTTTCAAAACATAACCAAGATAATTTATTGTCAAGATTAAGGTTCTAATAAGAAGAGTTGGAAACAATCACAACAAGCTTCAACTTAAGACATGAATATGAATGCAAGAATTCAAAGCTTGACTTTTGCCAAATGAAACTCAAAGATGAGAGTGCAATGGAACTAGTGTTCCTTCTCCAATCATGAAAAACACAAAAAACATAAAGAGAATAGCCTAGTCTAAGCAAGAAATAAAACTCAAATGCCTTAAACACAATGAAATGGCAACGGCGCCAATTGATGTTTAGGTTTTTTAGCCTTAACTCAATCCTCAAACACACATGTCATTGTAGTACTTGAGGTGTCAATCCAATCCAAAGGCTAAGGAACAATCAAAATGCAGAAAACTTGCTAAGCTAGGCCAAATCAAAGAGGGGAATGAAATCTAACATCCTAAATCAATAAATGCAAACTAGAAAACAGAGATTGAAGACTAATATATGACAAGGTGAATCTAGATCATGATCAAGGTGAAAGAAACAATCAATGCATTATTCTCTAGGCAAAGACTACTAATATAGACTAGCCCAGTTCCTCAGCACTAATCCCTTATCTAATCACATATTCAAGATAAATCCTTTTACTTAAACACATGATCATCAAGTATGAAGGTCAAAGTCCATAGAGCCAAAAAGCATGCTAGACATCTAGTTTCTTATGCTAGGTTTACTAATCTCTTGTGCAATAAAACTACCATTAACTCACACTCCCATGCATAATCAATGCCTAAAGGACAATTTCCCACCAATATGGTACTAAGCATTAAGCACATTCAAGCTAGAAATGATAGATGCAAAGACTAATGATTATCTAAACACCATTTTCAAGCATTGAACTTCATTCAAGCATTTCATCAAACACATAAAGTGCAGATGAAAACCTAAGATCAACTTCTCCAACAAAGAGGTACTAAGCATTAAGAATAGTCACACAATAAGAGATAATCAAAGATCGAACATTCTAACACCTTAAACAATCATTGAAATTACTTTTGTTCTTCAAAAACCAAGAATCTCAAAAGCTAAAAACAGAAATTCGAAATTACAAAAGCAAAATAAGAAAGCAAGACTAAGAGATTAAAGACTCAAAAGAAAAACCTTAAAATAAAGATAAAAGTATAAACATATCATCCAATCTCAACCCACAAAGAGATTGTTCTTGTTCTATGAAAAACAAAGGCAAAGCTTCGGGGAAGAGAAAGGATAAGTGAGATTGGATCTACGGTTGGCTATTTAGAGGGAACATCCCAAAAATAACCTTAGAAAGCAAAAATAAAAGAGTCAAAGATGGTCAACTTTAGTTCTCGGGTTAATGCATATCGAGGTGGAGGAAGGAGGTCTTGGTCGATACACTGCTCGATACAGCGTTCTGGTTGCGGGCAGTGAAGATGAAACCGTCGTATCTTTTGAACCACTACCGGATTGACTTGATTTGACCTCCGTTGGAAATCATATTCGATCCTCTACAACTTCTATGAAGAACGCGGAGGTTGAATGGGACTAGAAGACGTTCGTTCCGACCCATACATTTCATATCAAGCTGGATATCAGGCAGGTTTCTCTTAGATATGGTTGATACAAGGCTTTGGTGCAGCCTAGAGCCCGTCATCTTGGCCATTATACTTTGTTCTTCATGTCCTCATCATTCACCATTCTCCAAATGTCTTCCTTGCTCTATTTAGACCTGAAAAAGACTCCAAACCATGCAAAACATGCAAATGTCTACCCTAAAACCTATTATGTCTAATATAAATACAAATGTGACAAAAGATGATGAATGAATCAATGAAAGATACCAAAAACTAAACTAAATATAAGCTAAAAGATGCTAAAATATGAGTATATCAGTACACCGAGGAGAGTGGACCGTACATCGACCAAAACGCACGGTGGAGATCATATCGAGGTGTAGCATCGAGCAAAACACCAAAAGCCTTGCTCGATATGATCAGAAATCCGTACATCGAGGAGCTACAGCCCGGACATCGACGAGATTGCTCGATGAAGCCACACCAAGGAGTAGCATCGAACAGAACATCCAAGGTCCCGCTCGATATGGATGCTATCAGCCGACTCGATACTAGATGATGTCCGGTACGACAACCACCAACGAGCATTGCAACAGAGGACAAGACGTTCCACATCGAGGTGTAGCATCGAGCAAAACACCAATATGTTTGCTCGATGCAGAATGGCCGAGCCAAGAATAAGCATACTAATGATGCCATGCACTGCCCACGTGAAGGATCATGCAAGCCTAAGTGTCTTCCTACACCTAGCAACAACATCGAGCAGAACATCTGTTGAGACTGCTCGATGCAAGGTGCCCTGGAGGAGAAGCTGACCAGAACATGGAACCCCCGAGGCAGAGGAGCATGATCGCCGAGCCACATGACCTGACGTCCCTGATATAGTACACATCAAGGTACCACGTCGAGTGTTTTGCTCGATATGATCCGTGTAAAATTATTTTTGGAATTTTTATATGGGTAAATCGAGTAAAACTTTTTTGTGGACCTTGATGGCTGGTAAAAGAATCTTTTCTTTCCCCCTCACATGCATTTTTGAATTTTAAATGAGATTTTCTTGCATTAGCTTTAGTTATTATAGATTTTCCTTATCCTCTTGTCTTAAAACTAGCATTTTCATCTCTCTCCACACATCCATATCGAGCTAAACACCATTGTCAAAATTCTTTTCTCTCTCTCTCTCTTGCATTCTCTGTTCTAGAACTTCATCTTTAGGTTCAAAGATTATGGTAAACTTTGTTAGATTCCTTGTTTTTTGAGTTTAATCTCTGCAAAATGAAGTAGGATGCATTAGAATGATTGTTGAGATAGTTTTCCATAATTTAGTTTATGGTTTATATCTGCATGTCACCATTATTGCTTCTCTTTCAGAATTCATACTTAAAGTGATTAGGAAATGCTGTTTTTGTTTTTGTGCTTAGTTTTACAATATAATTAGATTCAGGCCAAATCTAGGCATGCTATTGCCTTTCCAGCATATTAACCATTGAAATGCTTCTTTTTAGATTAGTGATGGTGAACCTGATGCATTCTCATAGTTTGGGGCAGAGAGAATAATGTTTTTTGTTGCATATGCTTGAATTTGCTCTAATCGCTGCTTGTTACTGTGAGAATTTTAGTTTTAACTGTGTCTATCCTTTGAGCTGAAATTTTTTGCTAAATTCGACTCTGTTTGTTGGTAATCAGTGTGAAGTTTTACAAAATTTTCCCATGCCTGCTTGATTTTTGAAACATAATTCTCTGGACAGTGCTCTCAAAGGATAATATACTAATTTTTGCTTCAAGCATTGCATTTTCAGGTACTATGTCGAACACTAGAGGAGATGAGGAGATTTCTGACTCAAATGCTGCTGCAAGAAACATAGCTGAGGGAAAAGGCCAGTTGTCGAAGAAGAACTAGTCCAAGATGCAGCAACAAAGCTCAAGGACTACTTGAGAGCGATGAGGAGAGTGGACTTCACTCCTACAAGATATACTGATCCTTGTCTGTTGGGAGAGCTGGAAATCAAGACTGAGGTGGATGAACTGTTCAGCAACATTGGATTGGAGAAATTTTCTAGTCTTGGCTATTCAAATTACAAGCAACTTTCTTGTGAGTTCCTTGCAAGCTTAAAAGTCTACTTCTACAACTTTGATAAAGAATATGATGAAGGAGAAGAAGACTTTGGCAATTGATTCATCAAGTTCAGAGACAACAAAGCATGGTACACCATGGGGTTCACTCAGCTTGAAGAAATTTTTGGATTTGATCAAGGCTCAAGAGCACAAAACATGTGCTTCAAGCATGATGAGCTAAGGCATGTGTGGGAGGAGATAGCGAATGATGCTTATAGAGCTGGTCATCTGAAGAGTGCAAGCATCCGCCATCCAGCTATCAGATATGTTCATAGAGTTCTCACCAGCACACTCTTCTAGAGGAAAGAGCAAAGTATGGTAAAAAATAAAGAGATGGGGTTGCTTGTGAATGGCTTGAAGAACATCATTGTTGAAACAAGGCATAGGAAGATTCAAGGAGAGCGCATCGGAGTTGGTCTTGTGACAATCCTAATGAAGCAATTTCTAGCATGCCAAAATGGGCTTTCAACACTAGAGACAAGAAGCCAAAGATAGCCATTGGTGGCGTGATCACTCCTATTTTGCTTGGAGCTGGTGTTGAGCTTGGCACACCAGATGTTAGCATGATCTTCCTTGATGTTCCTTATCTCAGTAAGATCGGTTACCGTTCAGGAGCTGTTGAGACAGGATTTAGCTATCAGATTGAACTGAAAAACAGGAAGAGGAAGATCATCTTGCCCAAGCAGCGCTTAACCAACTTCAACACCTATGAGAACATCCGATTCATGCCAACAAAAGATGAGCTTTATGATTTAAGGACTGACCCACCATTGATGAGGCCAAGCAAGGTAAAGAACATGAGCACCATCAGAGACTCAGATGTGGAAGAAGACACTGAAGAGCAGCATCAAGAACAAGATTTTCAGCATCAAGGGATGGAGGAGAATGAACACGAAGACTATGATAGCCGCCCTTATGCATTTGACCCTTATGATGTGATCTGCACATCAGAAGATTCAAAGGCTGCACATGAGCATATTAGACTTCTTCAGAGGTGGAACCACTTCCAGGACAAGGCCATCAGTGGTTTGCAGAAGACAGTCAAAGCAAGCAAGAAATTGGTTGACCCATTGAAAAAGAAAGTAAGGAAGCTCAAGAAGAAGTTGGGAGGATCTACATCAGCCAAGAGAACTGCTCAAGTGTCCCAAGCAGAGCCACACGGAGGATGATCTGATGCTGAGGACATGTCTAAGGACACACCAGAGGCCACAGTCCAAGAGAGACACTCATTCCACATCAGTGAGCGGCCAAGAATGCATGCTTCTAAATCGACCAGACATTCATCTCATGTAGCTGCTCCAAGGCGTGATATACTCATATATTTCGCATATTTAGCATGCATTTAGAGTAGTTTTCATGCATTCATCTTACATAATAGGCTAGGTTTGCATCATTTGTCTCATTTTAGGTCCTAAGTGCACTTTGCATTAGCATTTGCATATTCCTTGCATTCTTGCATCATATTCAGGTTGTTTTGGAATCTCTGGAGCCATGGAGGTTTCGTGGAAATGCTAAGGATCGAGAGGAAGATTGTGGACACTCGGGAGAACTCAGCCATTCAGCAAAGGGACCGAGATCGAGAGAAAGATCAAGCTAGGCAGGTCTATCTAGATGAGATCGACCAGAAGATCGACTAAGCCCGGGTCGTTTCAAGGAAGGGATCGAGGACAAGATCGACTGAGGTGATCGATCGTGAGTACAGACGTGGATTAAAGCCATGCAGAATGAGAGCCAGATCGAGTTCACGACTGAAGTACTTGATCCATCAGACCGACTCCACCCAAGGATCGAGCAAAAGCAGACGTTATAGCCGGGAGATCGAGTGATCAGATCGACTACTCAACTCGATCCCTACACCTTATCCGGACAGCTCACTTTTGGATTTTAGTGAGGGGATCATTTTTCTTGTTGGCCTATTTTGGGCGATGAAACCTTATCACTTTCTTTTACCACGATTTGTCTACAACTTTTTCGAGCTTTCCTTTAGGCTTATCGCCATTGTTCTAGTTTTCAAGTTTTTAGTTTTGTAAACTCTTAATCTCGCTTTAATCATTAAGTATTTCTTTAATCTTGCTTGCTTAATCATGCTTATCGTTGTTTGCTTTGCATTTCCATCGGTTTTAATCATGTGTAGCGAGTAAATCCCTTTGGGTTTAAGGTTAAGGCGATTAAGAGGGTTTAAAAGGTTTAAGCTTGGGACTTTTTCTTGTTCTTAATCTATTCTCTTCTTGGATTTGGGCTATTAATGCTTAGAGAGTCTTGAGAAAGATCTTTATGATCTCAGAGATCTCCTTACCTTGGCGGGATTTAGGAATCTCTTAAAACCAAATCCAAGAGACTAGCTCATCCTTTCCCAAACGTCATGGATGCTTAGGGAGCTAGTTAAACCATTATTTGAGATCTTTGCTTAATGTTCTTCAACCTCTTTTTCCACTATACACCATGGGTTAGGAGGAGAGGTTGAGGAAATGGTTTATACCATACACCATGGATAATTCATTTTAGCTTCTCAAGGCTTAGAGATAGCACAAAATATGTAGATCTAATGTTTTTTAAAACCCAAGCTTGAATCTTGAACCTTCTTAATATGACCCTCAACCTTAGATCCTCTTTTTAGCTTTTCAAAACTTTTAAATCATCATCCTTTAGTTTAAAGTTTGCATCTTTAGCTTTAAAAGTCATTGTTCTAGGTTGTTAGAAATTCTCTGTTATTCTGCCTTTAGTGTTCGATTTTCATAAATTATTAGTCTTGCATTTTAATCTCTTAGAAGTCTTCTGCTAGTTGTTTAACCCCTCAGTGGGATTTTTAAAATTGTTTTCGCGGTCATTTGGTGCTTGCATTTAGTTTTCAAAGATTTTCTCCCCTATTTACCCGATTTCACTTAGGTTTGCTTTGCTCTTGCATTCTTAGTAGCTTTCATCAACCTAGGGTGGATTGACGCCCTTACCACTATACTGCATTATAAACTGTGGTTTGGGCTTTGTTTTAAACCTGAAAAAATCCTGTTTATCAAGGCGCAAACGAAAGAAGAGAAGGGCTAGACAGCAAAGTCCATCAAAGGAAGAAGCTTCACCCTCCCATGCCATTGAGAGTTCAGACTCTCACCACTCCACCACCTGAAGTAAGGTACACCACACCAACCATTGTAAATACCACAAATTGTTTTTTAGTTTCATGCGATTGTTTGCTTGATGTTTGTGAGCACTCTCCTTAGCATTTTTAGTACATATGCATTGTGTAATTTAAGTGTTGGGGAGGGTGTATGATGGACTGATGCTTGTATTTGCATTTGCATATTAGAATAGGAACAATGAATCATGTTTACATAGCATTTAATGCATAGAAAAAACCCAAACAATTGAATTTTTTTTTAAAGTTGCTTCACAAAAAGAGTTTGATTTTCATGCATTCTTATAGGATTTAGACTTCATGCATTCATATAGGACTAGCTTGCTTGTTTAAATTGGGAACTATGATAGTACATCTTTGTTAATGCTAGTAGTTTATGAAAATGAAGCCCTTGTTTTTAATCTTTTGGTGCATTTGATGTTCAACTAGAAATAAAGCTGAACCACTTCAGGAATTTGCATTTGTGTGAGCTTTGTTTGAGACTGAGGCATGCTTTGAAATGATTTCAACCTTTCTTTAAGTGGAACCTAATTTGAATTTGCAATTATCATGCCTTATGCATTTGTGATTGATGTCATGGATAGTTTAAAATATTTGGATCTTCTTATTCTCTTTTGCCACTCTCTAAAAGATCCATTTAGATTTCCCCACCCTTAACTAAACCTTCTTTCAAGCCAAGACATTAATAGTGTGTGATTTTTGAGGCCTCATTCCATCATGGTTGTTGCTTAGCAAAAAGTATTGGGTTGGAACTACAAGGAAAGTATTCCCATTGTAGAACTAGCTCACTCTTGAGTTAGATAGGCAATGATGTTTGAGGAATGGTCTGGGGTTTATCTTGGGATTAGTTTTTAAGAGAAACAAAGAAGAAAAGAAGTCAAGGCACAAAAGAAAAGGATTGTGACACAAGCAAAAGGGTGGAAATGGCGATTCTAAATTCAAAGAAAGAAAGCTCATGTTCAAAGAAGATGCAAGAAGTACAAAACAAGTAAATCAGAAGGCCAAAGGCGAATCAAGCACCAGCATCACCAAATAAAGGAGCCAAACTCAAAAGAAGCAAATCGCCACCACATGAAGTTCAAAAGATGAAGTGTCCTCTGATATCTCTTGTATTTACACCATTTAGGCTTGCGTTTAGTGCATGTTTTGGTTCTCTTTTGCATGTTTTGGTTCTCTTTTGCATGTTTTCCTTATCCTTTGTCCCATTTCCTTCTCCTTTTTGACTTAGGTTGCATTTGGAATTTAGTTTGCATTTTCTTTGCATCATGGATGTTTTTAGGTACTTATGGAGCTATGAGGAGCATGGAGAAGCTTTGGGGATGATCCATGAAGCTAGCTGAGCCAAGATGAGCAAAAGGAACCAAGGAAGACGATCTCTGCGGAGCCTATCGGTCAAGACACAAGGCCTATCGGTCAAGGAGTGACCGATAGAAAGACTATCGACCAAACCTATCTGTCAGAGAAGTGATCGATAGAAGTGCACCGTATGGATTTCGGTCACCCTATCGGTCATCTTCTAGACTGATAGGATCCCTATCGATCACCCTATCGGTCACAACTGACCGATAGAAACCCAGTCTGGAACTGCCTTTAATTACACTTTTGTCATTACTTTAGGGCTTCCTTCTTTTATGTATAAATACTATTTTCTGGGGATTTTCAAGCTGTCATGTCATATCACTGTTCTTGAGTTATTTTTCTGAGTTTGTAAGACAAATTTCTTGTTTTATTTAATATAAGTTTGTATTTGCCATTAATCTTTCCTTAATCTCTCTATTAATCAGGATTAACATCTTTTTCTCTTGTAATTTGGTGTTAAACATGAGTATTAGTGAGTAGTTTGCTTAGGGTTCTTAGATGTGGTAGATTAAGAGGATTTAGGGATTGATTAAGGTTTGTTTAGTGCTTAATAACATGGTTCCTCTCTACTGATATGTTCTTAAGCTAGATTTTTCTTGATCACACTTATCTAGAATTTGAGCTCTCTTATGCCCACCAAGTTTTTGATGAAATGCTGATCTTCTTCTCTATTGATCTGTTCTTAAGCTAGATTTGTCTTGATCACATTTATCTAGAATTTGAGCTTTCTCTTATACCCACCAAGTGTTTGATGAAATGCTGATCTTGTTTAATAGAGGATTTGTTGGCCTTGGCTCAAGAGATTGACTGTTTGAGGAGCATTTTGACATGAATAGAGTTGCTTATTAATGCTTGTTGAATGTTTTAGCACTAATGAGAGTTAGTTCTTGTTAAGGTGTTTAGCAAAGGGCTATTTATCAAGAGATTGGACTTAGCTTACTTGTTTGTGAACTCTATGTCTAGGAACCACCATTGCTAGCTTGTTTGCTTGATCAATGTTGCTTGAAACAACCTTAGTTAGTCTCTGAATTCCCCAAAATCAATAACCACATCTAGGAACTTGCTTTCTCTTTATTGAATTTCGAATTTGCTAAGTGCTCTGTTTATTTACTCTGTTTTGCTTCTTTGATCATTGCTAAACTGACTCATTTTGAGTTCTCCTTGGTTATTGATCACTTTAGGTTGCTAGTTCAGTTGCTTAGGTAACAAAACTGTCTTTGCTTGCTTGACTTAAGGACTTCTGCTTGCAAAATATTTGCTATTCAACAACTCCCCATGGATTGACATAAAACCCCTATACTACAACGGATTTAAATAGAGGGGTGATTGAGAAAGAGACCAAAAACCTCTTTATCAATTTGGCGCCGTTGCCAATGGGGTTTTCTGTTTGAATCATTAGAGTTTGTAGAGTCTTTAAGATCAAGTTTTACTTTTGAACTCTGTTTAAACTTTTGGTTTCTCTCTTACAGGTGCATGCATTTAAGGTCTAAAAGCACTGAGAATCTGCATCCTTATCAGAACAACATCTTGCAACTTGAAAGAGAGCTGAGAGCAAGAAGACAGAGAGAAAGATCACAGCACTGTGAGAGACTTGGGATGAACAATCAAGAACCTGTGATGGATGACATCAGATTTCAGGGTCTTCAAGGAGCTGCTGACGCTCAGGGTATATAAGGTCAGCAAGGTGTTCAGGGCTTACAAGGTGACCAGGGACCAAGAGGCGCTGCACAAGCTCCAAGAGCAGCAAGACCCATTGGCGCTGGTGATGCACCAAATGCATACAATAACAGAAATGGTATCATTCCACCAGCAGTGCAAAACAACAACTTTGAAATCAAGTCTTGATTGATTTCAATGGTTCAGGGCAGTAAGTTCCATGGTTTGCCACTTGAAGATCCTCTAGATCACTTGGATAATTTTGACAGACTTTGCTCCCTTACAAAGATAAATGGAGTGAGTGAAGATGGCTTCAAGCTGAGTTTGTTTCCTTTTTCTCTTGGAGACAAAGCACACCAGTGGGAGAAGAACTTGTCCCAAGGAAGCATCACTATCTGGGATGAGTGCAAGAGAGCCTTCTTAGCAAAGTTCTTCTGAACTTCAAGAACTGCAAGAATCAGGAATGAGATTTCAAGGTTTGCACAGAGGAACAATGAAAGCATTGGTGAAGCTTGGGAAAGATTCAAGGGCTACACACTGCAATGCCCTCACCATGGCTTCTCACAAGCTCCTCTGTATCTGCTCTATACTCTCTATAGAGGAGCTTTGTCAAAGATAAGAATGCTTCTGGACACTGCATTAAATGGGAACTTCTTGTCAAAAGATGTGGATGAAGGATTGGAGCTTGTTGAGAATCTAGCTCAGTCTGATGGAAACTATAATAAGGAATATAACAGAGCTCCAAGAAGTGCTAAAGGTGAACTGGAGTCTAGCAGGAAAGAGATCAAGGCATTACATGAGAAGCTGGATATACTGCTAAGGGAGAGTTCACTTTGTTGGTGACATGGTTCAGCTTGATGATCAAGAGACATGCCAAGTGGAGGAGATGAACTACTTGGGCAATCAAGGTGGACACAATGGATATGGGAACTACAGACCCAATCCCAACTTGTCATACAGAAGCAACAATGTTGCAAATCCTCAAGATCAAGTGTACCCACCACAACAACAACAACAAGATGCTCCAAGACTTTTTGTTCCCTACAACAATCAAGGTTTTCAGCAGAGAAACAACAACTTCCAGCCAAGAGCGCCTTATCATCCTCCAGGATTCAGTGTACAAGCTCCAGCACAAGCTTCCTCCAGCTCTCAAGATCCTGAGCTCAAGACCATGGTTCAGCAGTTGCTTCAGAATCAGACTACCAACAACTTGGAATTGAACAAGAGACTTGCTGAGGTTCATAACAAAATAGACTCAGTACATGTTGAATTAACCAACAAGTTTGAAGGGTTGGCTGCAAGGGTCAAAACACTGGAGAACAGAAAAGGCATAGCTGGCCCAAAACCTCAAGGACACTTTCCTGGAAAACCAGAAGCTAACCCAAATGAGTTCTACAATGCCATAGTCACTGAAGAAGAGAGCTTCTTAGCTGAAGAAGAAGCTTTCATTGAAGAGTTTCTCTCTCTGTTCACTGAGGACACTGAAATTCAGAGTGTGGGGGAAGATTTTTTGGAAGTTGATGCTATCCATGGATTGCAGAAGAAGAATCTCTGGAAGAAGAAGAGTGGTGGGCGCCGCATGAAGTTGTTGATGCTACCAAGGAAGACTTTGTTGAAGTCCCTGATGTTAAGAAGAAAACTCAAGCTGCTGTTCTCCCTACCTACCAGCCCAATATCCCTTTTCCAGGAAGATTCAAAGAGCAGCTAGTACAGAAATATGAGACTCTCTATGCTTCTCAAATGGAAATGAGAGGTCTGAATGGTCAAGAGGAGCTTGAGAAACTAAGAGCTAAAGCTGGAGCATCTGAGGTTAAGGAGCTTAACATCAAGAAGCTTGGAGATCCAGGATGTTTCACTCTACCATGTGAGCTTAAAGGGCAGACCTTCAAAAGCTGTCTTTGTGATCTTGGAGCCAGCATCAACCTTCTCCCATCCTCTACTGCTAAGGCTCTTGGCTACACTCAACTTCAAGAGAGTAATGTGTCTCTTACCATAGATGATGGGACAGTAAAGACACCACTTGGGACTCTGAAAGATGTTCCAATGGTGATAGAAGGAGTAGTTATACCAACAGATTTCTTGGTCCTAGATGTTGAAGGAAAGATCAAAAATGCCATCATTCTAGGGAGGCCTTTCTTAGCTTCAGCTGGAGCAGTTTTTGATGCCAAGGAGTGCACAATAGAGCTGAGACTGACCAAAGAGAAGGTTCTGAGGTTTGACTCCAAAGGGAATAAGCTAGAAAATGAGCAGGCCTTTTCAATGGAGATCAAGGAGTTGAAGAAAGTTGGAAAGCATTGGCCAAAGTTTGAAGGCTATGTTAATGCATGTTTTGATGGCTGCTGCTTAACCAAGTTGTTTGCTGATACCACTGAAAAGGAGGTCCTCAAAGTGGGTGTTTCTGATTGCATGAATGAATTTCTGTTGAGTAACAAAGAAGATGGGCTTGTCTTAAAGCCCTTTGTTTCTAAGTATGGTGAAGTCCACTACAAGATGAAGAGGGGAGGCAAGCCGAAGCCCTTTGCTATGTTGAAGATAGATGGGGTCACCAGAAAGATCAAATAGGACACTACAGCACCAAGGAGTTCCAAGACTCCTTCTCATCACCTCCACTAGTGAGGTAAGCAAACTCAAGCTTAGTGACTTTAAACAAGCACACTTGGGAGGTAGTCCCATGGTATCCTTTGTATATATTATGCTTTCTAGCTTATTTTTATGCTTAGTTAATGTGTATAGAAGCAGGAATTCGGTTTGGGGGTTCAGAAAGTGTCTAACGGACAAAAGAACATGTGCATTTTGGCTACTATCGATCACAGTATCGGTCAAGACATGACTGATACAGACCCTATCGGTCATGCTATCGGTCAGCTTGTGATCGATAGTAGTAGAGCCAGAATGCACCAGTCAACCTATCAGTCATGCTATCGGTCAGCTTGTGATCGATGGGGAAAGGAGTTTTCTTAGTGTGTATTATATCGGTCTAGCTATCGATCAGATACTGAACGATGGAAATACATCGGTTGTATTTCGGTTACTATATCGTTCTAGAGAGTGACCGATACAAAGCAATCGGATGTATTTCGGTCAGTGTATCGATTAGATAGAGACCGATATGATTCAACAGGAAGCTATCGGTCACCCTATCAGTCACAATGTGACTGATACCCCGCGAGGTAAGTGTTCCATTTTTCAAAAAAAATTCCCTCTTTTGGCTTGGAGCCAAAGAGGTTTGAATTTAAATTTTGGCTCCTTCCTGACATTTGCAGAGCTCCTGAGCACTTTTATTCTTGTCCCCCACACTTTAGATTCCCTTGGTTCCCCACCCACCTCTTTAAAAACCAACAATCTATTCTCTTCTCTTCACACTTCATTTTACTACGTCTCTCACCAAAATCCAAAATTTCTAGCTCTCTCTCTCTTTTATTTATCTTTTCTAAGTGCTCAGAAGCTTCACTAAGGTTTGCTTTCTCAACTGTTCATCTTTTGTTCTTAATGAATGCATGTATTTAAAGTTATCACTTCTATGGTTTTAAGAACAAAATTTGTTTAGTTTAAGATGTTGCGCTTTGATTTTGCATAGTGGATATGTTTAAAATGGGCAAGTTAACTGTTAAAGCATTGTTTACTGTTCTTAAAACTCAGTTCTTTCTTGTTTAATGTCCCTTTGCATAATCACTCTCTCTTTTGCTTAGAGCCACCATGCTAGGTTCACATGTATAAATGTTTTATTTTTATGAACTCTAGCATGTCTAAACTGTAAGCTTGTGAATTCCTCTTGCTTTTTGAATGTTTATTCTTGTTTAATGACTAGTTAAACTTCCTTTTAGCTTAGAGAAATTCTTTCTAAAGCTTTCAGTAATTAGTTTTTCAACTATTGTTCTTCTACTTATAGTATCTTCAAGCTTTGTTTTTGTAGGTACCATGGGTAAATCAAGAACAGCTGCTGGAAGCAAAGGGAAAGAAACACAGGAGGAAGCGCCTACTTCTCCAAGAGTTAGAAGAGATAAGAGCAAGGGTACTGCTGCTGGACAGTTCTCAAAAGCAACTGGGAAGAAACAAGCTGGAGACAAAGCTTCCAAGCAGAAAGGATAGGGCAAAACTGTAGCGGAAGAGGTCCCATACCATGAGCCAAGTGCTAGAGAACTCATGGAGGCTTTCAGCCAGTGCACTTTCAAGGCTACAAGATACCCTTGTGCTAACACCATGAAAGCACTTGGGATCTATAGCGATTGCAAGATTATCTTTGAGCACATGGGGCTTGGTGAGTTCATGGCAATGCCACTTCCCTCCTACCAGCAGCTCACTTATCAATTCCTCTCTACTCTCAAGGTGGTTTAGTATGAAGACAGTGAGCTTTCTAATGAAGATGGGTGGATCTCTTTCAAGCTAGGCAAGCAAAAGTTCACCCCAACCTTCCTGACTATCTCTAATGCGCTTGGTCTAAGGTCTTATACCCACAAGAGAAACAAGTTCGATATCTCTCTGAAGCAGCACGCCATGCTATGGTGCGTAAATGGAGCTGGGCTATTCATTGCTGGAACCACAAGGAATCAGCATCTGAGGTATCCTGCTGTTAGATATGCTCACAAGGCTCTTGCAAACACATTCTTTGCAAGGAAGGAAACAACAAACCTCATAGGCAAGGAGAGAGACTTGATATACCAAGGGGTGTATGAACTTGTGGGTACCAGCGAAGATGGAAGACCTTTGGAACCACCAAGCAGATATCCATGTCAGGTGACCATGCTGATGGAGCAGCTCCAGTCCTACAGGAGCTGTGGCTTAAGTAAAAGAAAGAGGGAGAAGAACCCACAGCTCCACATTGGAGGGGTTGTGACTACTATTCTCATGGCAAGTGGTGTAGACCTTGAGGAACATGAAGAAGATGCTTTGAAGCCATTATGGATATACATAGACTATCTTAGGAAGAGCCACTTCCTTGAAAAGAGCATCAATGGCAAACATATCTACAACTTTATCAAGGGATTCTGATAACTAGATTTTTAAGGTCTAATTTGAATCAAAGCCTAAAGCACAGTATAATTGTAAGTATAGTGCAAGAGGTGTCAATCCAGCTCAGGTTGTCTTGAAAGATACTAAGAATGCAAGAGCTTTACAAAGCTAAGTGAAATCCGGATTATTTGAGGAGAAAATCTATGAAAATTAAATGCAGCTACTAAATGACCACAAAAACTATTTTAAAATCCCCACTGAAGGGTTAAACAACTATCAGATGACTTCTAAGAATTTAAAATGCAAGACTACTAGTTTTTAAAATTCGAAAGCTAAAGGCAGACAGAAAACGAAAGTTCTAACAACCTAAGATGATATTTAAGAAACAAAGAAAAAATATGCAAACTTTAGAACTAGGAAATGATTACTTTAAATTTTAAAATGCTAAAAAACAGATTCAAGGTTGAGGATCATGCTTAAGGAGGTTCAAGATTCAAACTTTGGGTTTTGAAAACATAGATCTACACATTTGAGTGCTATCTCTAAGCCTTCAGAAGCTAATCTAGATTTATCCATGGTGTATGGTATAAATCCTTTCCTCAACTTTTCCTCCTAACCCATGGCGTGTGGTGGAAAGAAAGGGTGAAGAACATGAAGCATAGATCTCAAATAATGGCCTAACTAGCTCCCTAAGCATCCATGGCGTTTGGGAAAGGATGAGCTAGTCTCTTGGATTTGGGTTTAAGAGACCTCCTGAATCCTGCTAAGGTAAGGAAATCCCTGAGATCAAAGAGATCTTTCTCAAGATCTCTAGGCATTAAAACCCCCAAATTCAAGAAGAGATTAAATTAAGAGCAAGAAAAAGACCAAAGCTTAAACCCTTAAACCCCTTAATCACCTCAACCTTAAACCTTTGGATAACTACTCAATACACATGATTAAAACACACGAAAACATAAAAGAAAGAAGGATAAGCATGATTAAACTATTAAGCAAGAGAGATTAAAGGAAATACTTAAGATTAAAGCAAGATTAAAGTCTACAAAATATGAAAAGCTTAAAACTTAGAACAATGGCGGCTATTCCTTTTAGACAAGATAAAAGATAACATAGCATAAGATAAGATAAGGAAGAGGGAGACAGATCGAATGGTTTTTATCGCTCCAAAACAGGATAAACAGAAGTAGAAATGGTCCCCTCACTAAACTCCAAAAGTGAGCTGTCCGGATAAGGTTCAGAGATCGACCTGAGCAGTCGATCTCCTACTCGATCTTCCTCGTAGAACGTCTTCTCTCGCTCGATCTTTGGGTCGATTCGGTAGGGTGCATCGAGTGCTTCCATCGATCTTCTGGTCGATCCTCAGGCGATCGAGTCGTGACCTCGATCTGGCCCTCGTTCTTCCCGGGCTTAGTTCCGTGTCCGTACTCACGTTTGATCACCTTGGTCGATCTTGATCTCGATCCTCTTCCTTAAAATGACTCGAGTAACTCGATCCTCTGGTCGATCTCGTCTAGATCGACCTGCCTAGCTCGATCTTCGCCTCGATCCCGGTTCCTTCGCTGCATGGCTTAGTTCCTCCACGTATCCATAGGCTCCCTTTCGATCCTTAGCACATCCATGCACCCTCCATAGCTCCAGTGTATCCAAAACAACCTTAATATGATGCAAGAATGCAAGAAATATGCAAAATGCTAATGCAAAGTGTTCTAGGACCTAAAATGAGATAAATGGTGAAAACTAACCTATTATGAAGAATGTATGCATGAAAACTACTCTAAATGCATGCTAAATATGCGAAATATATGAGTATATCAGCTTCACAGAGCCAGCGAGAGTCCTCCTTCCTAATCCAAGGCTTACCTCCTTCACCATAAGGAGCAACACCAGTTTCAACCTAAGTGAAGGTGAGCTTTACAAAGGCGGTCCTATCCCTGAAGAGAGAGAAGAAGCTTGTGAGGAAGTAGAACCAGAAGAGGTTGAAGAAGAAGCTAGAGAAGAAGGTGAAGAAGAAGTCCAAGAAGATCTACTGCTGGCGCTGAAAGCCATGGAGAAACCCAAGAAGAAGAACTTGATGAAGATGAGGTGATGAACTACAACTCAAAGCAGTTCCACTTCAAGCCTTATGAAGGCCCAAGCCAAGAGAGCTCTATGAAGTCTGTTCATTAGCATATTAACACCCTTCAGAAATGGTGTAAGTGGCAAGTTAAAGCCATCAAGAAGCTGGTAAAGATGGTGAAGGGGAAGTTTAAAAAGAACAAAGCTACATCAGGAGAAGCTTCCCATCAGAGCCACACTCATGAGTACACTTCTCACCATGAAGAGCCAATGCCACAAGCTGATCCAACTGAAGAAGAGGAAGCTGTTTTGAACCCCCATGGAAGACATTCCTTTCATGCACAACCAAGTGATCAATGGAGAACATGGGCACAACCAAGGGCTTCATCATATGAGCCAAGGACCCATACACCATCAGCATGGGAAGCGCAGCTCTCAACCCTTCTGAAGTTCAACAAACATGGCAATAGGGTAATCAAGGTGATTCTTCTCAAGCTAAACAGATATGGTCAAGCTGGGTTCATCCACCTCAAGCAGCAACAGCATCTTCACAAATCCCAGAGAGGAGGAACAATAGGAGAGCTGGCAAGTCTCCACAGACATCTGGATCCTCTCACCACTCCACATACTAAAAAGGTACCACATCCTACTCATTGTTTATACCACTGCATTTTTTTTTTTAATTTTTGTATTATATTTTGTTCCTTCTCTCTCTCATTGCTTTCATTACACAAGAGACTGTGTAATTTAAGTGTGGGGGAGAGATTTGGGGTTTGACTTTGTGTTATGTTTTCTTAGTTTTTCATTTTCTTTCATCTTGAGTCACATGCATATTATGCATTCATCTAAGGCATAGAAAAACACAAAAAAATTGAAAAATATGAAAAAACAAATTTGCATATTTTTGCAAACCAGAAAGAAGGCATGTAGTTGCATTTCATTCTTTTAAGATTGAGTCTAGTGTTGACATATAGGTTGCATTGCATTTGCATAGGGCATAATGATGAATCTTCCTTGTAAATTGCTTAGAGTTTAGAGATGATTTCAGTGTTTAAGTGATTAGTTGTTTGATGCAACATAAGAAAGCTAGAAGTTAAGACTGAACCATGTTTGGATTGCTAATTTTGATCATCTCATCTCATACTGAAAGCATTTGTTCTCTAAAAATCAACTCTGTCAACTTGAACTTTAATTTGGACTTTTAATTATCATGTCGTATGCATTGAGAAGTGAATTCATGGCTACCATATACATATTTGGATCATCATTTTCCTTTTTACCACTCTTGTTGATCCAAATAGCTGATCCTCATACTTATGGGACAGGTAATCCACTCTCTTAACCAAAACCTCCTTTTGAGCTTAAACACTATCTTGAGAGCTGTAAGGCCTTTGCATATCATTTTCGATTTTTTCTTAGCAGAAAGTGTTAGGAATAAGGCTAGCAATAATAAGCTCTCTTGTAGATATCAGCTTGCATCTTGAGCATGATTCTAGGTTAGAAGTTTTGGGTTAAAAGGGTAGAGTTAAGTGGTTTGAACTTCATGTATATATGCTTTGAAAGAAAAAGGAAAAAGTTTGAAATGGTAGAAAGGGGGAAACAGTTAGCATTGTGGTTAAGTAAAGGGAAGTAAAAGTTCTAAGTGTTTAGAAAGAATGGCGCTAGCAACATGAAAGTTTTGAAGAGTCAATCCAAAGAAGAAATCAGGTCCAAAACAATCCACCAAAGGTGAAGAAGGTGCCTGTAACACCCCCGATTCGATCTAAAAATAGATAAACCGAAAGCGCTACAATGTCGAGGTTCACAAATAGGCCGGCCCTTGCTTAGAACGAATCCAAGTGTAAGGCTAGCCCGATATGTTAGCTCGACCCTCTCGACTAGAGCCTAAGGCTTGCCAACCCGTACTCCAGTCAAGAGTTGTGTTAACTCGGACCAAGTTAATATCATTAGAACACAAGGGTTTTATAAACAAAACCTTTCTTTATTACTCATATCGAGTCACTATACAAAATCCGACTTATTCAAACTTTATATAAGCGGATCCTTACTACTCAAACAGATTGAAACTGTATATATAAATTTTACAAAAGCCTACCGAAATCTATTCCAGAATCCTAGTGTCCAGTCTGCTTCCTTAGTCTGACTTACTAGGGTTTCCTGCAAAAATTAAATCAAAGAGGGATGAGTAATCTAGTATTACTCAGTGAATCCAGGACCCTCTATGCAATCGTTAGTTCCCCAACCCAAACCCCAAAATAAACAATGCAATGCATGCTTACAACATGCAACAATATCAGAGAAATAACACAAGCGGAAACTCAAACAAGGGTGGCATATCCATAGTAACCTCACTGTTACTATGCACGCCGAGGCTATAGCAACTGCAGTTACTAAGCCTAACTGTTGAACATCATCCTAGCCTCAACGCTAGGTATGCTCAACACCACACAAAACGCCGAACAAGTCCCTTAGCACTCACGCTAAGGGTATTCGACTCTCACCTCAACACCGAAACAAGACACATAGCACGCATGCTACACAGGTTCGATGCTGATAGGGTTTTTCGAGATCTCTAGGTGTATCGGTTCACGGTTGCCCAAATACTACACTTGAACACCCGCACCTACTTACGAAAAAGGACCATAGGTCGGAACATCAACCCGATCTGTCCTTGCCTCGACAGTCGGCCCGAATTGCCCTTGCCTCGATAATCGGATGCATCGTCATGCATTACTCGGCCAAGGGCGCGACCCAAGTCACTCCGATTCTGCGGGACCGCCGATACACCGCCCTAACCATCACACGTGGTCTTCGACCCATGTGATCCACTCATAACAATTCACAACATTTCTGCAGCGTAACTCTTCATAAAGTCCGTCTTATGAAAGTTAACACGGCATACTTATCAACAATATTTCTGCAGCATAACTCTTCACAAAACTCACTTTTTGTGAAAGTTATACGGCATACTTATTCACAATTTTTGCAGCATAACTCTTCACAAAACTCCTCTTTTATTAAAGTTAATACAACAATCCTACTAAAATTTCTGCAGCATAACTCTTCACAAAACTCTCCTATTTGCAAAAGTTATAAAGCAGAACCTAACAAACAACAATAACTTAAGATGAACACACACATAGTGTTTCATCCTTAAGCTACAACCTGCATAAGAATTCATTAGCATGAATCTAAACTACCGGGACTCACCTTGCGCTTTTAGCAGAAATCTTTCTCTCGGATCGACTTAGCTTTACTCTACTTGAGGCTACTTGTTCTAGAACTCTCTCTCTCTCTCTCTCTAAGTGTTTACCTTTACCTTGCTTTGGGTGAGAATGAGTTGGAAGAATGGCATCACAGGGGTATTTATAGGCATCCTAACCAGCCATCTAGGCTGCAAGCTGAGTGTCATTCACCGGATAATCAGGCTTTGCATGTCAGCCACGGTGCAAGGCTAGGCTATAGCCTTATCCTTAGGCTTCATAGCTTCAGTCAACGTCCCTTATCCTATCTCATAGCTTCCAGGTTCGTGTGTGGTCATACGATTGGCCAGAAAGGGATAAACGTCCACAAAACCTTTTCTTGAAGCAATCCCTTTATCTCTGCACGGTTTTCTTCAAGATAGATGAGCTCTTCATGATATCCACGCCTCTATTCTAGTGCTATAGCCTGTAAATTAGTCTTTATAGCCTTTTACATTCGTCCCTCCTTCTTCCTATCTCTTCATCTTGGGTGTTTTCGCGTTTCTGGCTGAAATCGGGATAAGTATCAACAAGACCCTTATCTTCAAGCTTTTATCTCGTGTGTTGTCTCTCCATTGGCCATAATCACGGCCCTTATTTTCTGCTCTGACCATAGACACGAGGCTTATCCCATAGCCTGGTTACGGTTTTGTCTCCATTGATTTCCTTTTTCAGACTGGGTGTTCTTGCGGTATTCGCTGTGCGGTTTGATCTTATCTTATGATCCTTAAGCTATAATCACGAGACTTATCTCTTAGATTAGTAGCCTATCCCTTCTTAAGGTTACAACAATGGTTTTTGTCCCATAGATGACTCCTTCCACGTCCATCCATGACTGGTCCCCAATAGTGGCTTGTTTCGTCTTTATAGATTCACCTTTGGTTTAGTCCTTATAGATTCACCTTTGGCCATCATGATTGGTCCGTCCTTGGTGGCTAAGACTTGAAACTTCCTTTTTCATTATAGATGTGATCCATAGTCACGAAAAACTAGTCACACCGAGACATCTCCTGCTGCGATTATAAGTTGGTCAAGTAGCTGCTTGGGTGTCACCGTCTGATTGGTCGAATTTGGACTTCGACTATTTGTTCTTCTAACTTCATTTTCTTGACAATTAAATGTCTCTCCTTCACGTTCTACTGTTGAAATAAAGCTTAGTCCTCTTGTTTATCTTCTATACGAGCCTTTCGAGCTTCAGATGACCATTTTGCTTCTGCTTCCAACGCTTGTAGATTTTCTTGATAGTTCTTCAGACTTCTTTTGACCAGTCACTTAGATTTATTATTCTAAGTGTGTCAACTCTTCATATTTTAGTTCCATAAATCAATCCAAATCAACTCCTCCTTGAAGCTGGAACTTCGGCTTTTGGCTTGTCCGCTTTCTGTCATCTCCACGTCGACAATGGTCTTCTCTTAGCCATCTTAGGTTGCATCAAGCTTTTCTTCTTCTGCTTTGGCCATAAGGTTAGTTTTGGCCTACGCTATCGATCCAAGTCATCCCTGAGTTGATTCCGTGATTTTAGTTTTTTTCGGCCAAAGTTGTCTCTCCTGGCCGTTCCATCTGGCTGTCCTCTGCTCTCGTCCGGGTTATTACAGTGCCAATGCAACAGAGAAGAGCAAGTCCCAACAAAAAGAAGCAACCACACAAGCAAAAAGAAGAAGTTTCCCCAGCCATGAAGAAGGGTAAAGGGTAGAGTTTAGGAAAAGGGTAGACTTAGGGGTTCACTTTGGGGTTTAGAAGTGTTTAGGATTCATCTTTGGGTAGAAGGGATCTTTGAATTGCATGCATAAGTGTGCTTTTACCTTTAGCATTTTGCCTATGATATAATCATTTTCATTGAGTGATTCCTTATGTTTGAAAACCCTTTGCTAGAATGAGATCATTTATATCTCATGACCTTACCCTTTGAACCACTTGCTTTTACCTTTAGCATTTTGCCTATGATATAATCATTTTCATTGAGTGATTCCTTATGTTTGAAAACCCTTTGCTAGAATGAGATCATTTATATCTCATGACCTTACCCTTTGAACCAAATGTCTTCACTTGATTTGCATAAGCATGATTCATGGTTTTGAGCTTAATTGAATGTTAAAGAGTTGATTGATTTGACCATTTCTCTAAGTTGAGATTTGAGATCATTTTGAAACATGATGAGCATGGTTAGGTTCTTTAAAGTATAGCTGATTATGTTTGCATCCCACAACTAGGCACTTAAGCTTAGAAACAGTTCCGCTGCAGAGTTTTCAAGGTATCGTTTTGAGGCATAAACGAAGCCCGATTGAGCTGATATTTTGTGTCCTTCAAGGTGGGATAGTGAAATTCATATTCAATGGTGGGATTGAACAGTGAACGGTAGTTTGTTATTTATATATGCCTTTCTGAAGCTGGTTGATACAGTACAAAACAGTTATATGTCTGACAAGTTACAATGTCTGGATAGGCAAACGAGCTCGGTTTGAGCTAAAACTTGACAGGAGCATTCTAAACTCGTGGAGCTATGTCTCAGTTGAAGGAGAATCGATTTCAGTATCAAGATCATGTGGAAACGTGTGCTTTAAGTCTTCGAAGAGAATATGTCCAAACAGTAAAGAAAGAGAAAGTATTCTTCAACAAGTGGCAAATGTGAGGGCGTGATTTGTGGAAGCATAGTTCATATTTATATTATTATATTGTATGATTTATGACATGTAGGCTTAGATCGGATTGCTAGACTTAGGTTCTATGATGATATGATATATGTTTGGATGATTGCGTGATGATAGTATTTATAATGATTGATGATACTGTTACAAGTTAATGATATGTATGCATGACATTGATCGAGTCAAATATGTTAAGTGCGGATAAGGACCGCTAGGTGCTATGTACTGAAACGATAAGTGTGGATAAGGACTATTAGGTGTGATGCACTGAAACGATAAGTGTGGAAAAGGACCACTAGGTGCGATGCACTGAAACGATATGAATGTTAATTGTTATGTCTTAGCAAGTAAATGAGGATGTGTGATTGTTAATGTCTAGGTTTATGTGTTCTGATGAGTGTGATATAATGGTAGAAACGTTAAATTATATTTCGGTGGGCAGAGATGATCTCCTCACTGAGTAATTCATTACTCACCCCCTTTCTCTTTTCCGCTTTGTAGGTTTGTTACGATTAGCGCGTGAGCCCAATGGTTCAATGGGAAAAGGTTTTTAAAAGAAATTTTAAGAGGTACTAGATGTCTCGGCTAAGTTAGTTGAGTCGAGGCTTCACAATACCTATCAGAGGTATAGACATCGCAAAAAAATGGAAATTTGATGAAGTAATAAAAGTGATGAATAACCCTAGATTGGGATTGAGAAGAGGATGTCGAAGTAAAAAAATCAGAGAAAGAAAAGTTCAATTATAAGTTCTTTGTTTTCGACTCGGCGAAACAAAGTAAGTATGATGAATCGATTAAACAGAGAATCAAGCAAAGAGAAGAAATTCGTACAAAATTCAGAAAAGGAAAATGAGGAGGACATAGAAGAGTAATTACCTAATTTATTGACCCAAATGCGCGAATAAGAGAAATCCGATCAGTCCTCTCATAGACTATGTGCAATGGACATGTTGAAAAAATTATTCAACTGCTTAATAATGGCTACAATGGATATGTTGAAAAAGAAAAAAAAAATTATGTGGCTTAAACAAAGTTGAAAAGATTCAACTTGTTGAATCAACAAAAATTGGTCTCACTGAAGATACATGTCATGTTATAAATGAGCATACCAAGAGAGTCAGAAACACATGCATATAAAGAGAGTGGTGAGCTGGCAAAATTTAATAGGAAAAAAGTAATGGTGTTGTAATAAAACGTGTGGCTATTTAGATTTTTAGAGATTTTTATCTCACCTAAATAATTTGAGCTCAAATAATTGATATTAAAACAATTAAAAAAAACAAATTTGATCAAAATTAAGCATTTTTCATGTTCTATAAATAGAGACTACTCTTACTTCATTCGGACAAAATAAAAAAAAAATATAAAATTTTTCTTTTTGGGTTAAATGGATCCTAATAATAATCCTTTCAACACACAAAATTCTACAAATATCTCTTTTAACTACCCAATCCCAAAAAGTATCATTTTCAAAACCAATCTTCCAATCAACCTCAAAATATACCAAATTAACTCATTTCCACCAAATTTCTTCATGCCATCTTCTGTTCCAAATAAACCATCCATATTGATCAATGATGTCATATTCATCTCAAACACCCCATTTCTTTTACTCCAAAGGGCAATGAAAATGTTCAGAATGTTGAACCAACTGAATTTCTCGAGTTTTCTACACAAATGGCTCTTGGTGGTATAAGCAATGTTGATGAAGCCACTCCAAATATAAATGATCCAGCTCATTCCCGCCGAAAAGGCCACAAATGGACCACTGATCAAAATTTGGTACTACTTAGTGGATGGATCAAATACGGAACAGATAGTGTTGTCGGGAGAAACAAAAAAAGTGAAGCTTATTGGGGGAAAATTGCATAGTACTGTAACGAGCATTGCTCATTTGATCATCCGCGTGATGGAGGTTCATGCAGAGTTTTATTGTGTGTGAATTAAATTTATGTGTGTGATTTTTAATTTTCTATATATGTTGTGTAAGAACTTTATTAATCATGGCGTATGTTTATTTTATGTATTGTATTTTATTTTAAGTTTTTGTAATTTTATTTTATTTTAATAATAGTTATCATTATTTTTTGTTTTCATTATTTGAATTTTTTTACAGAGATTATTTAATTCTTAATTGTAACCCTAATCATTTTTTGTTACTAATTAAGAAATAAGAATATGATATGGAATTGTAGGGTAGGGTGTTGAATTCTATTAAACAAACTATTATAGAGTGTAAAAAATATGAAGGTGTTGAATAAGTATGTGGAAGAGAGAGAAGATGATGTGAAATGTTAAAAAAAAAAATTGGTGTTGAATAAAAAACCAATGTTGGTAGTCTAAAACACATGCAAATGCTCTCGATTCTGTGGAAAACAGAAACATTTCTAGTTTCCCACCTGCGGAAGCCTTAAATGAATTTGGGCATGCAAAGAAAAAGTAATTAATTAAGCCGGCCCATTAACAAACTTTAGTGAAACGCTGCATTTTAACTCATCTTGACGATAAAATTTTCCTATTTGAGAAAAGCAAATAAGCTCGTGGAACCAACCTCATCTCCATATAAATAGAGAATGGATCATAGCTAAAAAAACAATCCAAAAATCCTAAAAAAATGCAGCAAGGGAATACATAGTTTTTCCTAAACTTTCTGTTCGAATCTTTTAGGAATATTTACTTTTTACTTTTACCTTGGTAAAAGCATTCTATTTATATCCTTGTTGTAATGTAACCTCTGTAAATCATGAACTATAATAAATATCTGATTCTCGAAATCTCCAAACTGTTTATTACTTAATCAATTTAGTGATATTCTAATTCAATAATGCTTTAGAGTGTTTCCAGAAATAATCACTTTCCATATAAACCAGAAATTAAATTTCATCTTAGGTATTGAGATTCCAAATTAGAACATGATCTATACGACTACATGGACTCTCGAACAAAATATATGTTCAACGAAGTGTATTCATGCAACGCGGTGGACTTTTAATACTCAGTATTCTAATATAATCCTAATTTAATTTGTTACAAAATTCATTATAGACTTTATTTAGAATTTAACTTCAAAAAATGTCACATAAACTTTTGATGAAATTTTTAAAAGATGTATTTCTCTTATTTTAAGCTTCTATTACAAATGGCTCCCACATCACAATTTAAAACAAATATAACACAGGCTTTAAAAAAAATCTCATAAATAAATCGTAGAGATTTTTTTTTTTAATTTACATTATGGACGGCTTCTGTCTACATATACGTTAACATCAGTGTAAATGGAAAATCTACACGGTTGACTTTGTTAAATGATTTGAGAAGCAAAAATCCAAATTTAACCAGTTCCTCAATAACAGAGACGACAAAACCTAAACCACTAAGTCAACCCAAAACCTTTTTCTGTCCACTACCTAGTCACATTATGTTTTTGTCTTTACGTCACAAAGTCAAAGCCACATAGCAACAAACAAAAAACTCGATTTATTAATGTTATGGGGCCTAATATATAAGCTTGGAAAGTTAGCCACTACGGTTGATTCATGAAATATGTGGACATGCAAATAAATAAAAACTTATGATAAGATGACATTTAATGGTAATGTTATAGGTTGTCTGTACTTCAAACATGTCAAAATATGCATTATTGCCTTATCTTTTTTTGAGAAATGTCATAAGATTAATTCTATTTATTTGTTAGCGTTTCGTTATCATCCAAATTTAGACATTTAATACATATACATATATATGTATTTTATTATATAAAGTTGGATATGTTAAAATTAGTAATTCATATAATTGCGATATATGGTGAGTCTTCTGATTCAGATTTTTAAATGTGTCTTGATTAAAATTTAATAAAAAAACAAAGATAAATATAAAGATATATTTTAGTTTTAAAAAAAGAACCTAAAACACTAATCTTAAAATAAAAAAAAGAAATACTTTTAAAAAAAAAGAAGATAAACAATATTTAAGAAAAGGAAATGTTTTAATTTGGAAAAAAGCTAAAACACTAATTTTAAAAGAAAAAGGAAAATACTAATATGATTCCAAATTTTATTCATTACGATTCATTCGATATTTCAAATTTTTATTCTTTATGTTTCGTTTACAGAATATTGTATTCATATAAAGTGTTTCGGTATTCAATAATTATATCATTTCCAAAAAATACAAAATTTGCAACGTATGATTAAAAAAAAAAAATTCTAGATACTAATGATGTGGCATTGGGATAATGATAAGCTCAATAAGGAGGAGTATCAACGAAAATTATGTAGAAAAAGTTTTTGACGTGAGTCTTGAGAAGCATAACTTCTCTAGAAACCATAAAGATCATATATGGGAGATAAATGTGAAAAGAAAGAGAAATTTTGTTTGCTTGGAGAGAGTAAACATATTTGAAGGACTCTAATTGTATATCCAAGTTTTTAATGCTATGAAACTGAAAAAAAATAGTTGATTAAGTGTCGAACTATAAAAGAAATAGGGGTAATGTTGCTTAGGACCCGCAACAGAATCTGTTTTTAAATATTTTAATTAAAAACAAATGAGACTTAAAATAAATAATTCTAAGATTTCAATTTTGTGTTTTCAATATAATTTTTTTTAACCAGTGATCCAATTTTTTTTTATTTTTTTTTTCATGAACAAAAAATTTATAAAATTAAATTTTTGTTATTATAAACCCGCATATATACGGATCCTAATCTAATATATATATATATCAATAAGATAACTTACATTTTATGATTTTAATTAATTACTCTTAAATTTATAAGAAAATATTTTAAGAGATTTTGAATAGAAATCTGTACATTTCTTAGTCTGGTGATCAAGTACTATGTAATATAGTTTATTCTTAAATATCACTCGATCATTTAAATCCTAAATTTTGTTTTTGCTACTTTTTTCAATCGAGTTAGTAGCCCTTAGTTTATTTTATGTTTTTGTTATTAGATATATTTTAGACCCTGTTTTTGTTCTTAGATATATTTAGACCCACACACCGCATGGATCCAAATCTTAGTTATTAATTGTAAGAGAAAAAACAATAAAATTGATTACTTTTCAACTCAACAATGTATAAAACAAATTCTTAAATAATAGTAGTATATCGAGACGATTATTATTTGTGTATAATTACTATACATCCGTCGAAAAAAGTTTGAATATAAATTCAGCACACTTTTTTATCTTAAATCTCTCTCTCTCTCTCTCTCTCTCTCTCTCTCTCTCTCTCTCTCTCTCTCTCTCTCTCTCTCTCTCTCTCTCTCTCTCCACCTTGCCTGCTCCAATCTGTTACCTTGTTCCCATACTCTGATACTCATATGGCAGAAGAAGAACTTTCTGAGTGGACGAGAAGGTATGGAAGCGACGCCATTGACGAGCTTTTTGCCAATGAGCCACCTCTCTTCTTTTTGCCTCAAGAACAACATCTTAGACTCATGCCAAATGAAGATTCTATCATCACCAAATCAGTCTCATCAACGTTTTACTCCGGCCCAAGAATCCAAGATATCGCAAACGCTTTGGTCGTGGCTAAACCACTAACCCATCCAGTCCGACAAATCTCCGGGTCAACGTAAATATACAGAGAACTTTTTCTCAATAACTCTTATTACTTTATCTTTTCTTTAAAATATCATCCTTCAATAAAATTTACTCATGAGTCTCTTGTTTATTCATACTATCTGTTCTAAAGGTTACCAATATTGGAAAGGAGTAATTTAAGCAAGGTGGAGAGGTACACATTCAAGGTGAAGAACAGTTGTAATGGAATGAGTGATGATGGATACAAATGGAGAAAGTATGGTCAAAAATCCATCAAAAATAGCCCTAACCCAAGGTACATAAAATATATACATACTTTTTCAGAATTCGTATATATATTGATCTTCTCTGGTTCGGCCAAACCGATATAATAAAGTGGCATGTATGTCGAATGTGTATATACTTAAGTTTTGGTCACAAGCCTAATGTCACTTCTACTTTTGATTAATGTGTAGGAGTTATTACAAGTGCACAAACCCAATTTGCAATGCAAAGAAGCAAGTGGAGAAATCAATTGATGAGCCTAACACATATATCATCACGTACGAGGGTTTCCACTTCCACTTCACGTACCCTTTGTTCCTACCCAATAGCACGCATAGGACCAATAAAAAACCCAAAATACTTAAACAGGATGCTCAATATAAAGCTCATTTTGAAATCAACCAAATATCCCAAACCCAAGAAGAAAACAGACCAGCCGAACTAGTCGAACCCACCTACCAAAATCATCATCCAACTTATGCAAACCTGGAAGATGAATTGTTTTTCTCACCTGATCAGTGCCGGCGGCGACAAGGGCTTCTAGAAGATGTGGTTGCTCCGGTAATGAAAAATATTCCGACCAATGACGGTGTTTCGGTAGCTTCGTTGTCTTTTAACATTGGATTATGTGATGAAATATTTGAATCAATCGGTTCTCCTAAATTTTAAGCATTCATATTTATGTATTTATATGTCATTGTATTTGATATTTTGCTGTAGTTAAGCGAATATTAGCCATTAATCAAAATGCCAATGACCTTGAGAATGTGACATCAAATATTAAAGGCATGATTGGTTCAACCGCTACCTTCCCAAAACGCATCGTTCGTGGGTGGTAGCGGTTGCAAGCGTTTGACAACAATCACGGAAAACGCTTTTAAACGTTTTCAACCGTTTTGTACAACTTTTTCTCTCAAAATCAAAAGTTATTTCCAACTAGCGTTTGCGGGCCATTGGACAATTAAAAATACAAAATTAACAAAAAATAAAAAAATTATTTAAAATCAAAATATATAACATTTTTTTATAAAATAAGTTTTCAATATTATAATTATAAAATATATAAATGAATTTGATACTTTTTGAAGTAATATTAATTAAGTATTTTTATAGTTTTAAATTGACATTCATTAACTATTAATAATAATTCTATATTTATAAAATCTGTAAACAAACAGAATTTAGATAAATTTTCTTTTTACCACTAATAATTATGAATATATCCAATAACTAAAACTATTTTAATATTCAAAAAAATCATAATTTTATTTAAACTAAAAAATAAGAAATAAAAGTAAGTATTATGCATATAATACTCTTATGCTTTTTAGTATTTATTATATTGAATTTATAATTTTTTAATAATAATATATTTTATTGTTTTTAATTATATAATATATTTATATTGTTATTTTGTTGTGTAATCGCTTTTGCATCTGCTGGCCAACCAGTCAAAAATGTACTGCAAATACATCCACTCTTAATTACTATACCAGTCGTAGAAACGGCTGGTTAACGTTGTTGACTACAACCGCCCGTTTCTGTAGACACCCGCATCTGCAACTACAATGGCTGCGTTTAAACCACTCAGGTCCTAAAAAACATCATTCAGCCATTTTTCTAGAATTACTGCAATGGTTGTGAAAGTAAAAAGATAGCGATGAAGGAGAAAGAAAAAAATGGTTGAAACTTAAAAAAAATATAAAATACAATATTCTAATATTTTTTCTTTTTTTTTCCTGATATAATATATTTTAATAAAATATTTTTTATGTAAGTGTAAAATTAAGATTTTATCGTTTACAAATAAAATAAAATTAAAACAGATTGCATTCCTTTTAAAAAAAAAATTTCTATTTTTATTAAACAATTTTAAAATTATTATAAACTCAAAATAAGGTTAATTTTGCCTTATTATATATAACTAATTCTAATTTTCTTACAAAAAAATTAATAACAGCATAGTTATAAAATTGGAAACTGGTTTTGAGGTATTTTCCCAAATTTTCATATAAATATAGCAGTAAAAAAAAAGTAATCAAGACCTAATTCATAAAATTTTATAATAATAAAATACTTGAGATTGCAAATTATTGAAGTAAGATAGTGTACCCGATCTGTGATATATAGCTCAACAAAATTAGGGCAGAATTTGCTAATAATTATGAAAATACTAACTAATATAAAAATATATATCACAGTTGCTATAAAAATAAGCTATATTTTACTCAAACATTCACTTTCAACACACACTTTCCATCAACTTCTGTTATAAAAAAATGGAGAGTAAAAAAATTGCTGTATTTATGGCGATGATGTTGGCGATTGGAAATCTTATAATTGAAACAGAGGCTATAGATATAGCTTTTCCATTCTGTTACTCTGGATGTTATTCAGTGTGTATTCTTAATCCATTCATAAGCAAAACAAAATGTGACAACAAATGTATTCAGGAATGTATAAAACCTGGTTTTGAGATAAAGCGAAACACAGTTGATCAAATTAACCATTTCTGTGAAATCGGTTGTGTTACTCATCGATGTGTTTTTGTTGATAATCAAAGTAAGTTTATTTCAAATTTTAATCTTTGTTATATTCTTATTATAGCTTATAGCCAGCTGGTTTTACTATGTTTTGATCTCTATACCATGATGTACACAATTTAAAATATATATATATATATTTACTGTTTTTGTTATTGTGTGTAACAGATATGGAGGTAGATGCGGAGAAGACTGCGGTGTGTGCGAACTCATGTTCGGACATATGCAATAAAAAGAGCTAAAAGGCAATACAGTTAAACTAGTTTTATTTAATATCAATGTAATGTTTAAATAAAGACAATATTAATCATTGATATGTATCGATCTAATATTCAATATAAATAAAGAAAAAATTTACATGATTCAGTTTTATTTAGAAATCACATCTACAACTCTGTTTTTTCTAATTTAAAACATGTTGGTGATATGATATTGCAACATATACTAGAAATGTCGATGAAACCATTGTTTTCCTTTTGAAGAAACCTCTGCCTTTGCTAATTGATCCATCTGATCCATCTAATTCTTTTTGCTAATTATCATACAAATTTAGACATTTAAGATAACATACATTTTATGATTTCAATTAATTTTAATCTTATAAGAAAATATTTAAAACATTCTGAACTAAAGTCTGTATATTTTCTAGTCTGGAGATCAGGTACTATGTAATACAGTCTATCTTAACTATTATTTGACAAACATGTTTAATAAAAAAATCTGATGTGTCATCACCTTAGCAAAAGTTAGTGTAAATTAATGATGACATGGAAATGTGATATGACAAATTTCCTAAAATAAATGAAATGTTTTGATTTGTTGAATTATAATTAAATAAATTATAAAATTATAACATTAATAAACTAGATTATAACACTAAAATAATAAATTTAAATTTACAAAAATAATAATTACTATGATTTCAATTTGATTTTACATATATTCATAATAGATTTCATAAAATATGATTACAAAAATTTTACATCTAATATATATTTTATATTTTATAAAGAAAAATAATAATAGACTACCCAATAAGATAGTATATACATTATTTATTAATAATGTTAGAAATATGATATATTATTATTTGTATATAATTTTTTAATATTTTTATATTATTATTTTTTGGAATCTGCGTAACTTACTTTACCATCTCATATTATCTCTTATCATTTTTTTAAGTAAATAAAAAGTTTATATCATACTCATATACAGTCTCATTGTAGATCGAGAATTAGAGATCAGAAATAAAACATAATATAACCGGATGAAAAAATAAAATATAAATGACAAGCATGTTTAATGAAAAAATCTGATGTGTCATCACCTTAGCAAAAGTTTGTGTAAATTAATGGTGACATGGAATTGTGACATGGAACTGTGACATGACAAATTTTCTAAAATAAATAAAATTTTTTGATTAGTTGAATTATAATTAAATAAATTATAAAATTATAACATTAATAAACTAGATTATAACACTAAAAATAATAAATTTAAATTTACAAAAATAATAATTACTATGATTTCAATTTAATTTTACATATATTCATAATAGATTTCATAAAATATGATTACGAAAATTTTACATCTAATATATATTTTATATTTTATATAGAAAAATAATAATAGACTACCCAACAAGATAGTATATACACTATTTATTAATAATGTTAGGAGTGTGATATATTATTATTTGTATATAATTTTTTAATATTTTTATATTATTATTTTTTTGGAATTTGCGTAGCTTACTTTACCATCTCATTTTATCTCTTATCATTTTTTTAAGTAAATAAAAAGTTTATATCATACTCATATACAATCTCATTGTAGATCGAGAATTAGAGATCAGAAATAAAACATAATATAACCGGATGAAATAATAAAATATAGATAAGAAAAAACAAATATGACTAAAAAGGAGAAGTAAAAATAAAAATAAATCTCTACTGTTTTGTTTTTTCGTAACACTCTCAAATTTTGATTGTACAGAGTCATTTAAAAATCTAAAGAAAGAAAATTTATAATAAACACATGTGTGGCTCAAATTTTGTAAGGAACATATGCGTGCAGACCAACCATAAAAAAATTCTTTTTTTCATTAAACCAATTCCTCAATATTGGACAAAGAGATGGGTGGAGTAGAATTTTATAAAATATAATTTCATAAATTTTATAACAAATGTTTATTATAAATTTTATTTGATATAAATAAACATATGAATAAGAAGTAGAAGTAAAGGTAAAGGTAAAAATGAATCTTTACGACTTTGATTTTCTGTAAAAATCTCAGGTTATGTCTTTGGTTTAAAGCATCTCTAACCCACCTTTATTTTAAATCTTCTAATATAGAGAAAAAATAGTGATGTTATTTTTTCTTCTATAATTGGAGGAAAAAGTAACAATCTTTCTTTTTCCTTTAAAATAGAAATAAGTTGGAGAGAAATCCACCTATATTTTAGAGGAAAAAATAAAAAAAAATGCATTGGAGATGATCTTATTGTTTAATATATTATTCAAGGTTAAGAAACAAAATATGAGTCAAAGAAGACAAAAAAAAGAATAGGTTTCATCGATTTTATTTTTTTTATTTTGAAATATTTAAAAATATTATCTTACACATATTAATTCTTTCATGCATATATTTTTTCAACATCTTAAAACATTATTTCATGAATCAAGTTTTGTATATATTATGGTTCATTATATATAAGAATAACACATATATCAAAGTTAGAAACAAAAGAACTCTTATTTTTTAATATAATAATTAAATATTAAATATATTATTTTATACCTTTAATTATACACATATAAGTTTAAGATCCGGCTGGTTTAAACACTGCGGTTACAAGGAGTTTGTGGAAGCGAGCGATTGCGGGCTGTAAAAAATTTGACGAAGAGATGAGCGGAGAGATACCGAAGAATTTTATAAAATAAGAATTAACAAATTTTATAATAAATTTTTATTATAATTTTTATTCAGAAACCATATATCACAAAACGTTGAAAAATAAGAAATTTTGATTAAATACAAACAATAGAAACGGTTTTCGTGATTGTTGTTAAACGCCGGAAACGGTATCGTGTAAAATCATAACTTTTACAGAAAATATCAGAAAAACTAATCAACTCCTAAATATTACTATTTACTTATTTATGACTCATACCTACATGCATAAATATACTTATTTTTGATTTAAAAAAATCAATCATACATTATAAAAATAAATATTGCAAAACATATGTTTTGTTATTTTCTTTTAACACATAAAAGTTATACTTCAATTTTTTCATAAATATGCATGTAGATATAAATATTAATTGTGCAAAAATCAAAGTTGTATGCAAACTTGTCGTGCATACATTTTCTTAACCTCGATTACAGTCCAATTTTAATTTTAGTTATTAGTCATTTTGTATTTATTAAAAAATCTCTATATGTCCTAAGAGCGGTGAGGTTGTTGGTACCCACGAATGTGCAGACCAACCATCTACCCACTCTTAGGATAAGTAGTGATGGTAAAACCCATTTTTATTTACTTAGCAATAGGTCAAAGAAAAATATATACTTAAAATATATATATATATATATATTGACAAGATTATACTGTGCAAGGAGAAAAAGAAATATAATATAGATAATATTGAAAACATATTATAAGAATTTAATTATTATTTAATATAACTTTTATATTTGTAATTATATGTTACTCTAAAGGCTAGAAAAAAACAAAAAGTTTTCAAAAGACACAAAAAAATATGAAACGTTTATGTGATTGTTGTTAAACACTAAAAGTGTATATGTATAAAAATGTAACGCTTACATAATAAATTTTCTTAAGACACAAAATAATATGAAATGTTTGTGTGACTGTTGTTAAACACTAAAATTGTATATGTATAAAAACATAATGCTTACATAATGTATAAGAAATTAATCAATACTTAAATATTACAACTAAATATGATTATAAAAAACTATATTTGCACATGTTTGCGGGCCAACCATAAAAATTAAATAAATTATTATATATTTTAATGATTTTAATTTATTTAGTTATCATATTTACACTTTTTTATATAATGAAGTATTTTAAAAATAAATAGGTTTTTAACTTCAATTTCTATTAAAATCTATAACATTTTTCATTTAATTTATTGTTATTTTTTATTATTAAATACTTATATAATGTTATTATTAATACATACTTAATCATATACAAATAAAGAATTTTTAATATATTATATTAATCATATATTTAACATATAAAATATTTTATAGCCCGATCACCTAGTTCTTAAATATCACTCGATCATTTAAATTCTAAATTTTTTCTTTGCTACTTTTTCAATTGAGTTTGTAGCCTTCTTTCTGTGGCATGGTAAAGCTGGTATCTCGACAGGGGCTAAGGTCGCTTGGGAATATCTTTCTTAACCACTGAAGGAGGATTGGTTTTGAGGCATATTGACACTTGGAATGATGCTTGCGCATTAAAACTAATTTGGATGCTGTTTTTTAGAGCTGGTTCAATATGGGTTGCTTGGATCAAGTACAAGTACCTCCACACTTCTCCATTTTGGGCATTAAACGAGAAAAACAATGCCTTTTCATGGACGTTTAGAAATGTACTCAAGATACGATAAAATTTTTTTACTTTTCTCAGCATCAAGATTGGTAATGGCGACTCCACGTTTTTCTGGTGGGATATGTGGACTCATTTTGGCTCTTTGTACTCATACTTGGGTTCTTAAGGCCATACACGCTTGGGAATTCCGCTCTTTGCAACGGTCTCGGATATTTGGTCGGGGGAGGGGTGGACTATTCCTTCGGCTAGATCAGATCGGCAAGTTCTGCTTCATTCCTACAAGTCAGGGCTTCATTGCTCTCTCACTACTGATCAGGCGGTATGGTCCATTGACGAAATAAGTAAAAAGTCCTTCTCCTCTAAGGCAGTGTGGAAGGCAATAAGATGTAAAAAGCCAGAGCAGCCTTGGGCGCCTTTAGTTTGGCATAAAGCTGCAATTCCTCAGCATCAAACAGCTACGTGGCTGTCTATTCTCAATAGAAACCCAACTCTCGATCGAACATTGAAGTGGGGTTATGATACAGAGGGTATGTGTCTCCTATGCGGCTCAGATTATGAGACACGAGATCACTTGTTTTTCGAGTGCTCTTTCTCGGCAGAAGTTTGGGGAAAGCTCACACTAAAACTTTACATCAGGGATCCTCCACTTCAGTGGCAGCAAATTCTTCTTTGGTTGCCGTGCGCAGCATCAAATGAATCGTCCAAACTAGCTCTCTTACAATGATGGCAAAGTACAATATTCGAACTGTGGCGAGAAAGAAATCGAAGATTCCATGATGGAATCACTTTCAATCAAAGAAAGGTGCTGAAGTTAATACTCTCTACAGTAAAAGATAAATGTCGAGCTCTTCATCATATGGGTTCAAGTAGAGGTAGTTCATTTCTTCAGCGATGGTCTGTGAACGATCCATAACGGATTTACTGTGATATTCTCACTACTTATTATGGTATCAGGATTTCCTTCTTCTGAATTCTGGTATTCGTTGGCTGTAATGGTTCTATTTACTTTTTTGTAATATTTACTTTTAATTTAATATAAAAAAACCCTTTAACAAAAAACTAGATGAATACTTGTGTATACACACCGGTTTTTTTCTTTTATAATTCATTTTTTTATCTTTTAGTATGTGTATGTTTTCTAAACAAATATTTTTTGATGGTTTAGATTTGATTTTATATTTAATATTTGACTTTGTATGTCATAAACCGATAAAAGTTGCTAATTGAATTTCTTCTTATAAAAAGTATTTACTTTTATATTTATAAAATGATATCTTTTTTTTTAACAGTTTTCTTAATTATTTTGTATCCCAATTTTCTAAAGGTTGAATTAAGAAAACATTCTTCTATTTTGATCTGTATTTTATTTTTTTTCTTTTTGAACTTTATAGTTTGTTTCTATTTGCTTTAATCTACATCACCCGATTATATATTTTTATTTATTACTTAAAAATTATTTTTAATTTCACTGCCTTTTTTATCTTTGAAAATTTGAAATGTTTAATATTTCTTAATATACACTTCATAACCACGTACTGTGAAATTGTTTCTAATTTCACTGCGGTTCTTTATCTTTGGAAATTTGAAGAGTAGGATGTTTAATATTTCTCAATACACATTTCATATTCACGTACAGTAAATTATTTTTTATAAGTATCAATCTGTATTGAAATTTCAACGTCTACATGTGGGATTTTTTTTATTAAATGTTTGATGAGTTTAAATGTTTTTTTGTGTATTCATCTAATTTTCAAAAGTGAAATTAGTATAACTAAATCTATTATTAAACTAAATCAATAACTAATGAAAACACATATAGAGTTTAAAGTTGTTGAGTGTTAACATTAAACAAAACTCTATTATTAGTTTTTGGACATATAGACAAAACCTAAAATGTAAAATATATATGAAAGATAATTTGGTATTTATTTGAAAACGTAGAAATGAAGTTTTACATCATTTATTATATCTTTGAAAAAAAACTAATAATTTATTGTATTTCTTATTGTAAAGACTAAAAAGTTATATTTGTTTCTAAAAAGTCTGTCATGTTCATGAGCAACCCCATAAAAGTTTATCACGTATATGACCAAACCTTAATTAAGTACATGGTGTGTGGCTATCAAGACTAACATGAGCTAAAAATAGGATTTGCAACAAAATGGGTTACCTGGATAGTAAGATTTAACTGGATAGTAAGATGTATCTCATCTGTTTCATATAGTATACTCATTAATAGAGAGGCAAAGGGTAACATTCTCCCATCAAGAGGCCTAAGACAGGGAGACCCCCTCTCTCCCTTCCTGTTCATCATTCTAACAGAAGCACTGATCTCACAATTAAAAGGAGCGAAAGAGGAGGGAAATTTAACTGGTTTGAAAGTGGCGCAGACATATCCTCCTATCTCACATCTCTTATTTGCAGATGATAGCCTTTTCTTTTGCGAAGCCAAGAAAGCAGAATGCGAATTATTAATTGTTATGGGCAAGCATTGCGACAACAACTGAACCATGGAAAATCTTCTATCCTCTTTGGGAGTAAAATACCACTTGGGAAAAAGATGGAAATTAAGCATGCTCTGGGTATCTCGAAAGACGGAGGGATGGATATGTATCTCGCGACCCCAGAAATGATTTGTGGCTCCAAGAAGAAGGTCTTCGCATTCATTCAGGAACGACTAAGTAAACGTATCAATGGCTGGTCTGAAAAACTCGTATCCAAAGGAGGAAAAGAAGTTTTGATTAAGTATGTAGCCCAAACACTACCCGCTTATGTTATGTTATGCTTCTTACTCCCGCAGAAGCTTATAAAGAAACTACAAGGCGCAATTGCCAAATTCTGGTGGAGTACAAAGGGAACCAACAGAGGCTTACACTTGGTAGTATGGGATAAAATATGTATAAGCCAAGAGAAAGGAGGGTTGGGGTTCAGGGATCTAAAATATTTCAACCTGGCGCTATTAGCAAAGCAGTTATGGAGATTAATTCAGTATCCCTCATCCCTTCTGGCAAGAGTGCTACGAGCAAGATACTACAGATACCCATCTCCAATGGAGGTTGAAAAAGCCAACAATCCCTCATTTGGATGGAGAAGTATGATAGCAGCAAAACATCTGCTCCAACATGGGTTGAGACTCTCCATTAATTCAGGAATAAGTACCAAAGTGTGGTATGATAAGTGGATCCCAATATGTCCTCCCCGACCAGCGCTTGGATCAGGGGACCGATTAGATCCAAAACTGTATGTTCACCATCTGATCGACCCAATTACAAATAGGTGGCGTACAGATAGGCTGGAAGAACTAGTTGATCCGGAAGATATTCTGTGAATAAAGAGTATCAGACCAAGCTGAACTTATAAACCAAATAGATTTATTTGGGCATACACGAAGACAGTGGGGGTTTTTCCATGGATTCTCTGGTACATCTGGATGATAGCTTGCATATTTACAGCATTTTGACATACATAAGCATATATTTTTGAGTCTCTCCTATACATCAACTCACATTTTAGGTCCATTTTGCATTCATATTAGAGTTAGTTGTTCTCTAGGTATGCATTGCATGTTTAGGTGCATTTGGAGTGTGTTTTAGGTACTTTGGAGGCCATGGAAGTTCATTGATGTTTGGGACTTGATTTGGAGCAAGAAGGAGAACTTAAGAAAGCAAAGGAAAGCATGCTGATCGATACACATTCCCACTACACCAGCCAACGCCTGGAAGACCTGGCCGGATGAAGACTTTTCGGTTCGATTTAGCCCTGGACGTCTTCATTGAAGTCATAGATATCTGAGTTGGCTTTCTTGTGGTGGTGACTTCAAGTCGTTACGATCATCAGTTGAATAGTTATGGCGATTGGAGCATGCACATGTCTAGCTGGAGCTTTGATCAACCATTTTCATCACTTGAAAGATCAGTTCGACCAGAGGGCTTCCATTCCGATTCAGCCCCGGAGTACTTCATGTAAATCATAGCCACTTGAGTTATCTTTCGCCTGGAGTTAGTTTCAAGTCATTCCCATTAGTTGTTCATGAGTTATGTCGAACTTAGTCTGCACAGTGTGTCCGTAATCTACCCGAGACTTCAAGGATCTGCACCGGGCATCTGCACCGGCTTCTACTCTCCTGTGTGATGCTGGCGACCTCCTTCCTTTGGATTTTCTCTGGTTTTGACTTTGGTCAACATTCGAGTTTTGACCATTGACCAGCCTAATCTTTTGACTATAAAAACAAAACTTTATCTTCTTATCACTTATCCATGAAATTTAATATTTCATTATATTATCTTTTATGCTTTCTAAAATCTAAGCATTATCTCTCTCTCTCTTGTTCTTAAGCTTTTACTCAGTATTTTTAGTGTTTGTAAGCAATATTTTAAGTTTTTAATAAGAGTTTGCATTTTCTGCTTTTGATTATTCTTCTACTGCTTTTAATTATGTTTTCTAGTTTGTGAATCTATGAATTTCACTAGTTTATCTATGTGTTCTGAGTAGTTCTCTTAGGGTTCTTAGGATAGGTTAGATCCATGATGATTTAGTGGTTGATCCTTGATGTTTAGTGCTTAATATGATTGATCCTTTCCTTCTTGATATTTTTAATGCTTGATCCTTGCCAATCACTAGGATTTTTTAATCTAGGCATTCACTGCACCAAAATGCCTGAACTAGTCATTTAAGAGATTTACTTATCCTTACACATGAGAATGGTTGACGAGGTAGTATTTTGGCTTGATAGAACTGATATTTAATGCTTGTTAATTGCTTGATCACTAATGAGAATTAGCTTTGGTTAAGTTGTTAGTAAAGGGATCTTTGTCAAGAGATTGGACTGATCTGCTTGTTTAGAGTTCTACGCTGAAGGATTAGCCTTATTGGTTGAGTTTGCACATCAAGGATTGACTACTATTTCATTGTTGGATCAATAACCCCATCCTAAGACACCTGTTTGTTTAATTTCGAATTTCCCCTGTTTTCCCCTGTTTTTGCTCTGTTTCTTGAGTTCAAATTGCTTAGTTACTTGCCTTGCACTCTAGTCTATTGTCTTCTTTCACTTGTTTGATTGATCACTTAGGGTGTTAGACTTCTAAACAACTTCTTTTACTTGGTTTAGCTTGTATTCATTCATGTATTCTCAATGATTCACATCTCTGGTTGAATTGACACCTTAAGTGCTACAATGACATGATCATAGAACTTGAAGAATTGAGTCACAAGAGAGTAAAAACTCTTGTATCACTGGAAAGCAAGAAATGAGAAGGTTTTCAATGCAAAAGAGGTCCAGCCCATAGAGACTCTGGAATTAGCTGTCCATGAAGCTGAATCCTGGAAAGTTGCTCATGTAGTAGCAACGGTGGAGGAGGTAAGTTTCGAGCCTTTCCCACCAAGTTTACAGCATGGGGTGGAAGTAATCCCCCATCTCTTCCCGCAGTGTCAGGTGGACGCTTCCTGGGTAAGGGAGGTGCTACATCAGGGGGAGGACTCATCTTAGAGCTAGGAGACGGACAACGACTCCTCGGACTTTTCGTCCAAGACAGCAGCCAATCACCGCTGCATGCGGAGCTGGAAGCCATGTTATGGGCCATGAAGGCTGTCTCTTCTCTTCAAATTCTATCTGTACATGTTGAAATAGACTACTTACAAATGGTTTGATTGATCGACGAGGAAGAAGAGTGGCCAGCTTTAATAACAGAATTAGAAGAATTTTGTTTCTACATAACTTACTTTCATCAGTTTTCTATTGGTTTTATTCCTAGATTACAAAATGTCTGCGCTGATTATCTCGCTAAGTATGCTGAAGCACGTGGTTACAGCTTTTCCCATGTACACGAACTTGTCCCAGAATGGCTGGTTTTAGAGCCAAGTCTTTTTGAAACCTAAAAATGAATACATGGCGACTTTGAGTAAAAAACAGAAATTAAGTGCATGGTGTACATATAAGCAAGTCCGTGTTTGTGCTTTCGATTAGGCAGGCAAGGAATCAAGGACCAGAGATTCATAAATTTAAAAGAAGATGAGAATTATGAGATGCCTTTTAATTTTATCATGTAATTATTTTTTTAATCAACATCATTTAATCATTGATTGTACGAAAAAGATTATAAGTGAAGGATGTTTGGAAAAGTGATGTTTACAATTACAAGCCCTATCCATTCCGTTGAGATATATAAACGTAGATCCATCATAGCCTCTTTTTTGGAAGTGTCCTAAACCATAGTTGCTACTTGCTAGCTCCACCAACGCATGACTCTCTGCTCACTTTATCTGCCTGAGATCATCTGTCTCATGCTTTCTGGATAATAAGTATACAAATTGACTAAACATTTTTCCTTCAGAAAGCCTCTCATTGCACTGATAGGTAATGTGAATATATAAGATCTCTTGCTTAATTCTTACTATTTACACAACTGTTTTTAGCTCTAATTGACACTTCAAATCTTTTTTGTGGGCTTTTATTTTACGAAAATAACATTAAAACAAAACAATTTGAGTAAACAACAATGTTTTTTCAGATCTATTAGAATTAATATTTTAATCGTTTTGTTTACATAATCTGCTTATTGTAAATAAAAAATTCCTGCCATAAAAACACTCCAAAATTATAACTATACAAAAACTTCAGAAGGTAAAACAAATGGAAAAGCAAATTAACAAGGCCAATACCAGTAACATAGAAATCACATGCTAAACCACCGTAACTACGCCATTGTTACACCACCAAAAAAAAGGATTTACGAGGCTAGAATTAAGGATATATAAAACTAAGTTTATAAGGAAAGTGACCACAATGGGCAACCACCATTGGTTTTTTATGATTTTTAAGACGATAATCTCATGTTATAAGTAATATGAGCACATTTCTTAAAAATACTTTCTCTAGCAATAACCTAAACCTATCACGATCAATGAGGCTGCGCCGATCTATTCAAATAAAGAAAGTTGCTTGAAGATAATGACTAGTTTCCATAAGATCGAATCAACTTAAAGGCTAAGGAAGAATATTCGAAGATAATGAAGAATTTTCTTTATTATCTGGGAAGAAAAAATTTCCATATCGCAGAATATGGAAATTATCACGAAAGGAGAAAAGGAAAAAGAGTTCGCAGCAGCCGACCTCCTAATTCTATAAATAGAAGACCCCATATAGCTTGAAGACCAACTCATACTTTCTAGGGAGCAGAAGAACAAACCCTAAAAGTTCCAAGCTTTCTAGTTTATTCGTTTTCAATACTTTCTTTCATTTCGGCACGATCACGTCATTCCTTGTAATCGCTTTGCCTTTGATCTCCTAATAAGAATTTATTCTCCGAAACCCAAATTGTTAATCGCTTAATTATATTGGTAATTTTCTAGTTCAACATCCCACCTTATTGATTGCGTTTGCCACGACTAAGCATTCTACCACCTGTTCGAACTCCACATGCTTAACGTAAAATCCTGTCCGTTTTCACTATAAAAATATTTAATTTGCTCGTGTTGGCATGCACAGACTGGTGTGCTTCTTTTCAAGATTCTTGTTTTCGAACTTCTTCATGTAGATCGATGCACCGTCTCGTTTTGTCGGCCGTGAAATCTCCTACTAATTGACACATGAATTTTTAGGTTACAAAGTGAAATGTAGGTTCTTTGTAGTGAAGTGGTGCGGTGATATATAGAGATTCCAAGAACTCCTAGATTGTGCGCATTTCAAAAAGTGAAATATAGGAAATAACAATGTTTTGACTTTTGATGATCATACGGCAGAATAAGAACTTTCTGAGTGGACGAGAAGGTATGGAAGCGAAGCCATTGACGAGCTTTTTGTCAATGAGCCACCTCTCTTCTTTTTGCCTTAAAACAATATCTTAGACTCATGCAAAATGAATATTATATCATCAACAAATTAGTCACATAACCATTTTACTCCGGCCCAAGAATCCAAGATATCGCAAACGCTTTGGCCGTGGCTAAACCCCTAACCCATCCAGTCCGATAAATATCCCGATCAACGTAAATATACAGAAAACTTTTTCAATTTCAAGAACTCCTATAACTTTATCTTTTCTTTAAAATTTATTCTTCAATAAAATTTACTGATGAGTCTTTTGTTTAATAAATACTAATTGTTATAAAGGTTACCAATATTGGAAAGGAGTACTTTCAGAGCCGTGCCTATAGTGTTAGTAAAAAAACATTTGCCTCAGGTAATTTATATAATATAAAAATTTTGGTCAAATCCTAAAATTTGTTTTAGTGTAGTAATAATGTATACTTTTTTGTTAAATCCTTCCCTCAGTTCAAGTCTCTTGTTAAAATTTGTTTTTACTACGTACAAAAAACTATTATCCCTAATTAGTTTGATTAGTTACTAAGATCTCAAAAGATCTAATTATTTTTTTTCTGGAGCCATTAACATTTTGATCCATGATTTTGACATTCATTTTCTCTATGCAGTAATTTTTTGCTTTTATGTCATGCAACCATTTTTAATTGTGTTCAGCAATAACTAAATATTGTTTTTATTATGCCAACTTGATGAAAAACTTTATAGAAAAAAAATAAGAAAATAGATTTTTTAAATTAATTTTGGCTGTATATATTATTAATCGAAAAATGAATGTTTTTATTGTTTAAATTTAAATATAAATTTAACATAATTTGTTTTTTAACTCGCCTCAACCTCCTCAAAACTTTGGCATGGCACTGAGTACTTAAAGCAAGGTGGATATGTACACATTCAAAGAACAGTTGTAATGGAATGAGTGATGATGAATACAAATGGAGAAAGTATGGTCAAAAATCCATCAAAAATAGCTCTAACCCATGGTACATACTCCTTCCGTTTTTCTTTATAAAATGTTTTAGAAATTTTTTTTGTTCATAATTAGATGATGTTTTCAGAAATCAATGCAAAAAGTAATTATTTTATTCTATATATTATTTTTCTATTAGTTAAATTGTTTTAGAATTGATGTTTTATTTTGGAAAAAGAGAAAATTAAATAATTTTTTAATTTCTGTGCAAAACCTTAAATATCATATATAAAAAAACGGAGAGAGTATAATATATACATACTTCATTTTCAGAATTCGTATATATATTGAACTTCTATGGTTCGGCCAAACCAATATAATAAACCGGCATGCATGTCGAATGTGTATATACTTAAGTTTTTGTCACAAGCCTAATGTCACTTCTACTTTTGATTAATGTGTAGGAGTTATTACAAGTGCACAAACCTAATTTGCAATGCAAAGAAGCAAGTGGAGAAATCAATTGATGAGCCTAACACATATATCATCACGTACGAGGGTTTCCACTTCCACTTCACGTACCCTTTCTTCCTACCCAATAGCACGCATAGGCCCAATAAAAACCCCAAAATACTTAAACAGGATGCTCAATATAAAGTTCATTTTGAAATCAACCAAATATCTCAAACCCAAGAAGAAAACAGACCAGCCGAACTAGTCGAACCCACCTACCAAAATCATCATCCAACTCATGCAACGGCAGCTTCTTTGTCTTCATTATCGTGTCATACTTCCTCACCAGCCTCTTCTTTTCGGACTAGTTCACCACCCCTTTCCCCATCCTTCGAAGTAAGTTAATGGAGAAGTTATATGTTGCTCTAACCTTTCTTACAATAATTCAAGTCAAAATTCTCTAACCTGGCCTATTTTTTTTATTTTTGTTTTAGATGTTAAAAGTGTTTCCAATGCTTTTGAGTCTAGTTTGTTAGTCAAAAATTCAATCGATCCTGTCATTGATTTGTTTATGAATTCGTAAGTTTATTTTACTTTTAAATCAAATACAAAATTCTTTATCGAAGCATTTCTACTATTTATATATTTTGTATTGATTTTAGTCTGTCTGATGACGGTTTCTCTCTTACATTTTCTGAAACTCCACCAAAAATGGAAGTCATGTTGAAGGCTGATGAAAATTGGAATACGTTCCCAATGCTTTCTATTTTAGAGTTGAACAACTCTAGTGAGGTTTGTAAAATCAATAAATAATGTTTTTAAGGTTTGTTTTCGTTATATGTTAAATGAACTCATTTCGTCTTTTAATACAAACTTAATTCTTGTCCAAAGACTGGCAAGACAAGGATCATTTGTACTGTTTTTTCTGTGAACACTGGTTGGGAATAGTACTATTTTGAGTGTCCTAAAAGGTTACACAAAAAAGTATGAAATATCAAAGGACAACCTAACGAAATTGATAAAGTTAGATACAAACAAAGGTGGATGTGTGACCAATACAAAAAGATATCACTAATGTGGTTGCAAAATATTTTTTCATACACTCAATCTCTTTAAATAATTACATACAAGTTGCGTTAACATATTTCTACTAATTATTAATTATGTTTACCATTTTACTAATTACATACAAGATCATGACTACCTTCCTGACGCTCTACATAACTTAATTGGTAAAAACGTTTCAGTTTGTGTTAGCGATTGAGAATGAAAATCTGTGTGGGGGACATTCCACCTTTAAGGTAGCCAAGGTTTTGTCAACAAATAGTATGGTTGAAGATCTTAACATTGATGATTCTGGAAAGCCTTTAAATCCATCTGAGTTTATTTATGGTGATTAACTATGTTTTTTAAAACCTAATTACATTCTAACTAATTTGAAAATCAATGTCGTCAGTCATGATCAACTCTTTTGTAGGGGTTAATGATGCTTCCAAACAGTGAGTTTAATGAGGATTCTGGATCAAGAGTTCACGTGAAACCTAAAGGAGCTGAATTAAATCATTTATCTGCAACTAAAAAGCAATATTTGCTAAAAGTGAAACAAGACCTTGAAAATCTCCGTTGTCTACATGACACATTGAATGTTGAGTCGGAACTGTCTAAAAGTGATTTGGTTAAGGATTTAACCATTCAACATTCTGATAAGAAAATGAATGATTCAGGCTTTGCTGCTGCTGATCGGGTATGTTTATCATCTTAAATAACATTTGATTGAAAAATAATTTGACTACAATTTTTATCATTATTCTGATTTTGGATGGTTTACAGGTTCATTCATCAAGTGGATTACTTGTTGGGCACTCAACTCCAAATTATGTTGCTGTTATCTCTAAATCAAAAGACGTTGAAGTTGTTCATTATGATAAACCAGCCGTACGTAAAAACATTGTGATGAAGATAGTCAGACAAGAGAAGGAGCAAGGCAAGGAATCCGAAAACCTACCTTCACATAAAAATGGGAGAAAGTAGTGAAATTGAGTTTCTCTTATTTAAATCCTATTATGTTTGTCTGAATCCATGTTTGAATATGGTTTTTATTAATTAAACTTTTCTTCTACCATTTGGCGATTGATTTGTTTTTGTTTGCTTATCAAAAGCCAAAAATTTTAGTATTTATTGAATTACTTCTATCCTTGCTGAATCAATAATATCTTTCGAAACTATATTGATTTCAAAACTAATGTCGGACTGAATTAATGAATAATATCTTTTGAGAATTTGGGTAATTTAGTCAAAATGACTACAACTTATACTCCCTCTGTTCCAGAATGTATGATGTTTTAAATGTTTCACAAATATTAAGAAAACAATGATTATTTACTTTTTAAAAGTACTTTTTGTTTGTTTATTAATTTAATACTGAATTTTTATATTTTTTTACCTAAAAAATTGTCTTAGAAAAAGAAATATATTAAATATAATGTAGAAAATCAATCTTTTTGGAACAAAATAAAAATCCAAAACATAGGAGGGAGTATGTTAGAGTTGTCAACTTTCAATCCAAATTAGTGTAAAAGAGAAATGGCAGTAAAAGCTAAAGATTTTTATTGTGAACGCGCAGCAGTTAAGTCTAATCAACTCTTCACGTGAAAGCTTGAAACATTTCAAATACAAATTTAATTCTAAACGTCCTTTCAGAAATTTACTACCCATATATATAAGATCAACAATCATCTAAAGTGCATATGTTTATCTTTCTCAAATTAGAAAAGTCTTCTCTTCTAATTCATTTCTTCTCTAAAGTCTCAAGATGGATTGTGCCAAAAATGTCGAAGATTTGACTATCGAGATGACCCATTGTACAATATTGGTGAAGATATTGAAGAAATGGTGTGAGTCCTGCGCTTTTGGGAAAGAAAAATTACATTTCCTACTCATCGATTCACAAGTAGGTTTATTTTCAACAAAATACAAAATTTATCTCTTCACTACTCTTAAGATATTCAAAAACAGAAATTACATTATAAAACCAAATCATTGATCATTATAGGAATGCAAAGTAGTTGCAGATGTCGACATGCAAGTTCAATATTATGAAGAGAACATGCATGAAGGTCAATGGAAGAGAATTAGTAGGTTTGTAACTTTGTAGTGACACATTATTCTGAACCAGAGAGGCTAACTCGGAAATCCTGCAAACTGAAATTTGTCGATGAAACCAAAATCCAACAAGCCATTGTCAAAGATGATAAACACTTTCTTAATTTTTCATGCTTTCAAGCCATTCAAACCGGCATTGTGGAATCTAATTATCCAATCGGTATGTGAAATAAATGTTTCGAATTCGCAAATATCCTGAATGAACAAGATTTCTAATCATATTTTTATGTTTATTTATTTTGTCTTGGTAAATTTGATCGGATATGTTGATTTTGTCGAAAATATTGAGTTTGTTAAGGATCCTGATTGTGGAGAATATCCATTCAGATTCACTAGCAAAATTCAATTTTGGTTGAAGGACAATAGGTAAAGTTTTTATGTATTCACTTATATTTTATAATTATGGTATATTTTCTAAGTTTTTTTATAAAATAAATTTAGGGATGAAATTTTCCATTGTTCTGCAGTTGGAAAATTGGCCTTTGAGATCAATGAGAAGTGGTTATCTCTGAATGGTCCTAGTAATGTTTGTGTTCTAAGCGACTGGAAAGTTTTTAAGGAAGATGGTAATTTAACAAAACTTCCTTATATCTACAATATTCATAAATATAATAGGAACTCTTTATAAGTAATTGTATTATTATTTTGGCAGGAGAATCTCAAATTAGGAATATTGGTGGTGTTTCAAGGTTTTTATTTAACACCAATTTGCCTGAAGTTTATGAATACAGAAACATAATGTAAAGACTATAAATTAGAGATAACTAATTTTATTTTCTTTATATTATGTGATGTTCTTAATATACATTTTTCATAATCTGTAGAGACGCACATGATCAAGAGTTTGGAGCAACATCTCTTGATGAAGGAGATGAATCAGATGTCTAAATCATTGTAGCTGTTATATTTACTGTGAATTTGGTTTTCTTTAAACCAAATGCATCTAAACTTTTAAAAATTGGGATTTGTAGTTTTTTCTATTTTTATCTTTCTATCTCTACAATAATTGAACTTATTTATGTTTGTTTAATTTTGAATTTAATCTTTTCTTGTTTAATATTATTTTACTGTTTCTCCGAAATTTTATTTGCAAAATTTGAATTATATGTGTAATTCTCACAATGCCACCTATATTTTATCGAAAAAATGTCTTCATTAGTCTATGGCTTCAACTGGTGTTAGTAATAAACTAATAATGTTTTCGTAACATTCCTTCTTGTTTCTTATCATTAAAGAATTATAGAACAAATGTATACCTTATTAAATTTAGAGAGGAACAAAATATATTTATTTATTTTCTTATATATATTTTATTCCTATTCATTCTTTTTATCTTGTTTCTTTCATTCTTAATTTCTTATTCTTTTTTTATTGATCATCAGTTAAAGCTTATATTGTTACAAATAATATTTAAAATATCCTCACAAGATTTACTGATTTTTAATATACCTGAAAACATTAAGGACAATATTGAAAAAATCAATTTTTATACTAAATATATTCATTTATATATATATATATATATATATATATATATAAAGTTGTTATATTACTTTGCTAAGTATATCTATAGTAAATCTAAATAAATAATTGAACTATCTATTTCAGTTTATACACTTCAGAAGTTAATATATTTTCGATACCAACCATTCATTAGGTTGTTAACACCATTTCAGTGATTTCATTGTACGAAGATGAAAAAGAGGAAGGATGAATCGATAAAAGAAGATCATGTCTCTGAATCTTTCAGAAAAAAACAAATCACTCACGAATGATGAAAATTAACAAAACAACAACCAATCCATCACAATGCAAAACACCATTCCAGTGTATACTATATTTTTCAGAGTTTTAGCAGATGTTACTAATTTACCAAGATTACAAATATTGAATTCAGAATCTCAATCATTCTTTGGACTAGCATTAACAGGTTCAAAAGCAAAACTACCTTCAAGTAAGTATTATATATTTTCAAATATTTGCAATGTAAAGTAGATAGGATTCAACTAAAAATAAATAATTTACTTGTTTTCTTATCCATCATAGGTTCGAAAATATGCTCCAGCACACCTAAGTTCAACACAATTTTCGAATGTATCAATAAGCAAACCATGAAAAAAATGGTAATATTAAAATTAAGTTTGATAGCTGAATCATTAACTCTCTACAATAAACAATTTTACTATAGAGAGTTATAACTATTTCAGCTCACAAGAGAAAATCAACCTTCAGATATACAATTGATATCAGTCCGAGTTTTACTGGTAAGTTAAATATACCATAATGTAATGTTCTATAAGAAGTACAAGTGTTAACAATAATCTAATACAATCAAGTTTAACGTATGCAGGACAGAAAATGATTACTCAACTGTTTGCTAGAGCTCAAACATTAAAATTCTCAGAAGGTAATGATCTCAATTAGAACTTTTGGTATAAAATGTGTTGTTTACATAATATATAATATATACTATAAATTGTATTATAATTTTTTCCTTTTTATAGTTATTGACAAAGAATGTTCAGAACAACTCGATGATTTATCTAGCCATGAAGATACAGCGTCAGACATATCAGAGAATGAAAATCAATCAGATATTGATCCAAATGAAGAATTAAGTACTTTTGATAAATTTCAAAAGTTTGATATTAAAGTTATTTTAAAAAGAGTTCAGAAAAACAAAGAGCAAGAGCTTTAAAGATGTCCTCAGCTTCCACTTCTAATTCAAATAATTGTATGCATTATTTTTTCCAAATTTATCTTACTTTTATGTAAATTTATTTCATATTCATTTATAATTCTATATTCAGTTTATTAAGATCATGATGATCTAACATATAGGCTATAGCTGTGTAAAATGTGGTGCTATCTTCTGGTACGACGAACATATTAACAAAAAGAGAAATGCAAAAAAATTCATTTCACACTTTGTTGTTTGCACGGAGCAGTTAAGTTACCATTCTTTAAACATGTTCTTAATATTATAAAAGCACTACTAACAAATAATGACGATATAAGCAGACACTTTAGAGATAATATTAAAGCTTACAACATGATTTTTGCAGTTACATCTCTTGGTGAGAAAGTTGATAGATATATTCCTAATGAACGTGGACCAACTATGTTTCAACTTCAAGGTGAAAATTATCATGGACTTGGTAGTTTGAAGCCTCCAGATGGTGACTATCCTAAATTTTCACAGCTCTATATTGTTGATACTGAAAATGAAGTAGAGAACATAACAGAAATGATGAGGTAAATTTCGTTTAAATTGTAATGAATTTTGATTTCTTTACCAAACTCTGTATTCTAAAATGAGAACATCTTCTTTTCATTTGTAGTAAGGGTAAGAAAATACAGGTCGTTGAGGAGAGAACAAAATTTCGGAAAGAAAGAAATTATTAAAGCTCTCATGAAGATGCTCAATGAAGTCAACCCTTATGTGAAGGTCTATAGGAAGGCCGAAGAAAGATTTCAGACAAACGAGGATGAAACATTCTAAATGAGGATTGTTACTGATCATAAAAGAAAGGATGGAAGAACATATAGTATGCCTACAACATCTGAAGTAGCTGCTTTGATTCCTGGTGATTTTCAACTAGAAATGCCAGAGAGAGATATCATTGTTCAAGAAAAGTATGGTTATCTGAAACGGATTAGTGAAATACCTCCCTCTTATTTGGTTTCACAATATCCTCTACTTTTTCCATATGGTGAAGATGGTTTTCGACTTGGGATTGAGAACATAAGCCAAAGAGAGCGGCTGCAAAAAATCTGAAGATGAGTATGAGACAATTCTTTGCCTTTTGTATTCAAGAGAGGGCCAATGAAAGCCAGACACTTTTACGCTCTAAAAGATTGTTCCAGCAATTTTTATGTGATGCTTATATAACGATTGAATCAAAACATCTATCCTACATTAGATACAACCAGTCACAGCTGAGAGATGAAGATTATGACTCGTTCCAAGCAATTTTAGCTTCTGGAAATACTAACATGTTTGAACAAGGAAAACGTCTTCTTATTCCAGCGTTATTCATTGGTGGGCCTAGGTATGTGCAGCAGCAATATTATGATACCATGACTATATGTAAGCATTTTGGATTTCTTAAATTATTCATCACGTTTACATGCATTCCTAAATGGCCTAAAATAACTAGATATCTTGAGAAAAGGAATTTAAAGTCAGAAGATAGGCCAGACATTGTCTGTCGGATATTTTAGATGAAACTTGATTGTCTGATGATAGATTGAACTGATATAAACCATTTTGGACAGACTGTTTCATGTAAGTCAATATCTACTTTCATTTACTATTATTACCTTTTTATCTTTAAATTTAATCATCAGTTTAACAAAACTTTTTTGTTTACTCTGCAGCTATGTATAGAGTTGAATTCCAGAAATGAGGACTTCCACATGCACATATCTTACTATTTATGCACGTTAAATGTAAATTTCTAACAGCTGATAGCATCAACGAAATCATCTGCGCAGAAATACTAGACAAGGATTTGGAACCTGGCATTTATCAAGTTGTTAAAGACTGTATGATTCATGGTCCATGTGGTACTGCAAATCCCAGAGCTCCGTATATGGTGGATGGTAAATGTTGTAAATTCTATCCAAAGAATAATGTTGAGGTCACTACAGTTGACAAAGATGGTTACCTTGTATATAGAAGACAAGATACTAAGGTTTTTGTTAAAAATAATGGATTCAAGTGTGGCAACAGATATGTTGTACGATATAACAAGAAGCTATACATTCGTTATAAAGGTTATATTAACATAGAGTGGTGCAACCAATCAGGTTCATTCAAATACATTAACAAAGGCCAAGATCATCTCACTGTTTCTGTTGAGCCATGACAGAGTAGTTATCATCAAAAGAAACAAGTAAAATCATATAATGATGAACATCCGGCTCCAGTCAATGAAATTAAAAATTTCTTTGATGGTAGGTATGTGCATATTTATAGAACAAATGTTTATTTTTTTGGAATTTATTAATTGAATTTTTATAACATATATATATATATATATATATATATATATATATATATTGGCTTAATAGGTATGTATCAACTTCAGAAGCTGCATGGAGGATTTTATAATTTTCCAATACACTATTGTTCAACGCCGGTCGAAAAATTGAGTTTCCATCTTGAAGGAAAGCATAAGCTATATTTTGCGGAAATAAAGATGTCAAACGATTTTGGGTCGGAAAACAGCACAACTTTCCCAGTTCCTGGCTTGGATGTAACTAAATAATAAGGAGGGGAAGGAGTATGCTATTGCAAAAACTCTAACCTATGAACAAATTTTAAATCATTTTACATATGATGGGAGAGCAAAGGAATTTAAACCAAGCAAAAAGGGATTTAGCATCAGAAGGATTGGGTATACGTCACGAAAGATAGAACAAGAATATTATCTTCGAATTCTTCTCAATATAGTATCTGGTCCTAAAATGTTTGAAGAGATCAAGACATACAAAAACGCTGTTTACAGAACATATAAGGAAGCATGCTATGCACTTGGGATTTTAGAAGATGATCAGGTCTATATTGATAGTATTGTATCAACAAGTTTGTGGTGTTTTGGAGACCATCTTCAGAACTTCTTTGCAGTTATGCTTTCTTCAGATAGCTTAACTTATCCAGAAATTGTTTGGCAACAAACAACGAATCTTCTATCCGAAGACATCGAGAGAAAGAAAAAAGAATTTTAATAATCCAGTTTAATCACCACGAATTTTTCCAGTCTAAAATTCATCTGTTATACTATTAAATCTGAATCTGTAATGTTATTTTTACTACAGATTTGCATTTAAATGAAGAGGACAAGAAAACATTTTCACTACAAGAAACTGAAATTTTTTTGATTAATATGGGAACTACTCTTGAGCGATTTACAGAGATGCCACAGGTAAGTATAGACAAAATAGATCACTCTAGTCATTTTATAGCTGATGAAACGAGCTATACTTATGATTTTATCCTTGAAAAATGATGCAGGTGTTTTGCTACATCAATTACCCAAACCCACTTATGTCATTCCAGCATTTGAGATATCAATCCAATCAGGAAAGTTCAAGACAATAGGACTACAGAAAACTGTCTAATTCAAGCCAACAAGAGAAGTATTAGAACCTAGAATCCTAACAAGTGATTAAAACTTAAAACAAGCAAAGCAAATCAAACAAGACTGAATAGCAATAGCAGAATTCTAATTTGATACTAATAAGGGTAAAAGAAGGACTCAAGATGGAGTTATTGATGTTGGGGGACTCTAAGAATGATCCAAAATACTTCAGAAACATGTAAACAAACTATTCCTTGGGAAAAGAATTCAAACAAGCTAGATTAACCCAATCCCTTGGTGAAAATTCTTTTACTAACAATCTAATCAAGACTAAACCTCATTAGTGATTAAACCATTAGCAAACAAGCAGAGTCAATTCTATTTAGCCAAAATGTTCCCTAGACATCTAATCTCATAGGCTATGATGAATAAATCATCTAAATGATATGATCAGCATTTCAACAAACACTTTCTAGGCATTAGGGAAAGCTAAAACCCTAAGCAAGCTTGAACAAGGCTAAACCTAGTATTAAGAGCATCAAATAGAGAGGAAACAATAACATTAAGCACAAGACATCAAAGATCAAACCTAAAATCTCATTAATCTATCCCATCTTAAACACTAAAAGGACTACTCACTAATCATTGTCAAAACCACAAAATCCAAAGAGAGAATATGGCTAGACATGGTTAGGAAGAAGATTAAACAAGAAAATAATAAGAGAGATGCAGAAATTCACTCAAAGAAACCAAGATTCTTACAAAGTTTACTGAAAAAGGAAGGTTTTTAAGCTTAAAACAATAAAAGATAGATTGCTCTATAATTTTAGGTCTTTACATATTTTATAGGTGGGAGATCAATCCCTAATAAACCAAGAGTAAACAAAATTTAAGCTGGTTCGGGTGCACCATATCGGCTTGGACTTCCTGACACTCAGGCCGGTATGGCTTTTCTTCACGGGTCGTCTCGGGATAGATCTCTCCAGTACACAGGCCGATATGATCGCTAGTTAAGGCATATCGGCTTCTCTTTTGCTCGATACTCAAACTGGTATATGTGTCCTGTCTCCATTGTATCGACTTGGCTCCCCGAGATACAGCCTGTTATGTTTGGTGCTCCTTGTATCGGCTTCCCTTGGCCGATATGCAGCCCGGTACATGCCATATCGGGCAGGTTTGCCCAATCTCCAGCTCGATCCCTTGTTCTTCCTTTGGCTTCACTCCTAGCTCACTCTCAATGCTCCACATAGCCTCTAGACACTCCTTTTTCACCTGCCACAACTCCAAATGCAACTAAAATGTAATGCAACACCTAAAACTACTCTAAGTCCTAAATGAATGCAAATGGGACAAGAAGAGGTAAAAATGCATGTTTAAAGACCAAAAACTAGTGACGAATGCATGCTAAGATTGTATAGATAATGAGTATATCAACTCTCCCAAACTTTCATTTTGCTTGCCCTCAAGCAATCAAAGATAAATAAGAGAGAGGGAGATTTGAAAATGGGAGTTCAAAACTAAAGATGTCAATGGAAAAAGTGAAATCAATGTCCAAGTTACAAGTTCTAAGATGCAAAGAGATTGTTCTACTTCAAAAGCTTTAGCCATACTTATCTCAAACAAACAATGAACTCAAGTTTAGCCTACACAAGCATTCATATCATCCAACTCTTTAACATTCATTAAGTGCAACCAAGTGAATCATGATCATACAAATAAAATGAAACCATTTGGCTAAGAAACATGGTTTTGAGACAAATATGATCTCAATGTGAAGGGCTATTGGTTTTTTTAAGGATCACTCAATGAAAAGAATCAATCTATGGCAAAATGCTAAGAGTAAAAGCTAATTTATGCATACAAGGATGACTTTCATCTACCCAAATGCCTAAATCAACTTCTATCATAGTCTAAACCCAAAGACTAACCTCCTAAGCTACCTTTTCCCAAGGCTTTTGCTGTCTTCATAACCTTCACACTTCTTTCACCTTCCTTGTTGAACTTGGGGGATTCTTTTTCACCTTGTGGAATGGCTTTTTCACGGGTCTCCTTTGTTGTTGTGGTATCTCCTTAAAATATCTTCTTTGGATGCTTGCTGGACAGTTTTTATTCTTGTTGTATGGCCTTGTTATATTGCTAAAGATCACCTTTTGCTTCTGTTTTTAGAGCCTTCTTGTTGCCACCATTTTGTTTCGCACTCCCCAAATCAATCTCCATGTAACACCTTCTCTTTTTCATTGTTCTTTTCAAGCACAAGAACTCTTCATAGTCTACCCATCACCCAACTTAGCCTAATACTAGCTCAAACTGCAAGCTAGTGTCTACATGAAACTCAACACTTTTTGCCTAGATGATTCAGAATTTTTGAAAATAGGCCTCACATGCACACAAGAGAGTGTTTAGGTTTCAAAGAAGGCTTATTTTAGGTTTGGATAAGTTATTTGGACTAGCAAGAGTGGTATGACGGAAGAAGAAAGCCCAAATATGTATATGGTATCCATGGAATCACTTTTCAATGCATGAACATGATAATTAAAAGTTAAGATTATGGTTCTAATTATTAGAGTTGGATTCATTTCACAGCAAGCTTCAACTTAAGACATGAGTATCATTGCAAGAATTCAAAATATGGTACAACCTTAACTTCAAACTTATTACAATGCATCAAACAACTAGCAACCAAGGCATTGAGATCATTTTAAACATGGACGTCTTAACAAGTGTTTATCATTTACTCCCTATGCAAGTGCTATGCAAACCTATATGATATGGAATCTAGACTCAATCTTAAGTGTAAATGCAACTACGTGCTCTGTTTTTGAAAAGCAACTTTTTAATTTTTTTGTGTTTTTCTATGAAAATAGATGAATACATGAGACTCAAGTATGAAAAATTGAAAACTAAGAAAACAAAACACATTATCAGATATACAATCTCTCCCCCAAACTTAAATTACACAGGTCCTTGTGTAATAAAAGCTTGAGAGAAAGATACAAACACACAAAAATATGCAAAGTACTAAAAACATTAATGGTATTTACAATGGAATAGTTGTAGTACCTTAATAAGTATGCTTAGAGGTGTAGGAGGCTCTTGAAAGGCTCTCCATAATCTGGATGGCATGGCTATAGGATGGCATGTCCTTCCTTGCTAGTCTTCTTCTCCTCCTTTGCTTCTCATGGGAAAAAGGTCTAGGTGGTTCCCAAGATCTTATTCCTTCATATGCTTCAAAGGAATGCCTTCTACTTGACACTCTTTCTCCCACTTTTAGACTTTCTCCCTCTTGCTCAACTTCTTGATGAGGAGGAGGCCTTGAGTGGCTGCTCTTCTTCCTATCAAGTCCTTGATTTTGCATTTCATACTCTTCATCCCCTTCACCAACTTCTTAATGGTCTTATCTTGCCATTTGTTCCATTTCTGGAGAAGATTGATGTGATCATGGACTCTTTTCAAAGGACCTCCTTATTAGGACACATCATGAGGCTGGAAATGAAAGTCTTTGGTGTTGTAGCTTGTAAAGTCTTGCTCTTCTACTCTTCACCAACTTCTTGAGCAGCTTCTTCACCAACTGTTTCAGCCATTTGTCCCCCTTGGTACTCAACAATTTGTAGATTTTCTGGTTGTTCAAGTGAGTAAGGGGCGCCTTCTTCATAGAGCAAGTGTTGGGGAATGTGAAAGCCAATGTTACTCTTGTTTGAGATAGAGGTGAGATCTTCGTTAGGGAGGACTACCGTTGCAGCTGATCGTTGAAGTTGTAGATGTGCTTGCTGCCCACTTTCTTCCCAAGGAATTGAGATTTTCTTAGGTAGCTTAAGTCATCCACTCGACCTTTGTTGTTGGTGATGCAAGCTCTATCCCTGCAACTACTACTAAGGATGAAACAATGCCTCCACAATACAGCTTGGGTGACTTGTCTTCAGTTGTAGCCATCCAATGCTTATAAATTAGCAATTTTTGCATGAGGATGGTGACAAGTCCAATGGTTGCATCAGTCCCTATAAGCTCTGTTCCATCCCTTGCTTCCTCCAAAATGTAGATCAAGATTTGGTTTATTAGCTCCAACTCTCCAGTTTCTACAGCTCCACATTCTTTCCTTGCAAAAAGAATATGGGCAACGGCCTTATGCACACACCTAAGTGTAGGATGTCTAATGAGAGAAGCCTTATTTATTCCTGGTCTGTACTCTCCTCTACCAACATGATTTCACAAGCTCTTCAACTCATCCTTGCTTATCCCCAAGCTTTGCACTCTTCCACTTCCAGCAAGCATACCAAAGACCTCTTCAATGGCTCTAAAGGAGAGCATATGGTTGGTCTTTACAATTCTGAAGGTGATGAAGCCATCACCATCTTCTTGAAGAGCTTCTTCACCATAATCATAGAAAACAATAATCAAGGTAGCAAAAACCAGAAGGACTTGCTCCTTTTTGGCTGAATTAGGGTCTCCCAAGAGCTTATTTAACTCCATTCCATTGAGGATGGTGTGTCAGTCTTCAAAAATACCCAACTCCCTCATGGCAGGAGGATGGGGATACCTTGTTGGTCTTAATTCCACCCTTTGGAAGTGATCATAAAGCTGTCTTGGTGTGAACTCAATTGGTGCTTTCTTCTTCCCATTGTCTTGCTCACTGATAGGCTCAAGTTTTACTCAATTAATTTACTACTGCAAGTGCACATCAACGCAGTTGTAGCATAAAAGGTTATCGAATCCCAAGGGAGTAAGTTAACTACACTATAGAGTTCAGGTTCAGATTAAGCTAAGCGGTAAATAATAAAAGTAATGCGAAATAGCTAAAGTAATGAAAGTAGGCGAAATTGTTGATTTATCTAAGTTCAGAAAGCTAAAGACGCTAAGTCAGGACAATTCGCAGGTTGAATCCGAGAATGTATAATGCATGAAAGCATGAATGAATTAAAACCGTCTTGAACTTGAAACACAAGGATATAACTAATCAATTCTCATCGCAGAAGTTATCTATGCCTAATTCAAAGAATTTCAAATCTCTTTGCAAATTCTAACAAGTCAAGCAAGCATTAATGATCAGGTTTCAATTGTTCACAAAACTCCTAAGTCAAATCTCTTTGCAAATAGGCGTTTTGCTCATCTAATACTTGTTCAGGTGATTAGCAATGTTCTCACATCTATTAAACAACCTAGGGTTTCGAAATGTAACAGATGATTAGTCTCAGAAATCGATATTAGTGCAAGTAGATATGAAGAACCAATGGATTTCCTTACAGTTTAGCAATTCTACAAACTCTTCATTAACCTTTGAAAATCCCTAACTTAACTATTACTCAGACATGATCATAAAGACACAAAACATAACTGAATAAAGCTGCATTAAAAGAATATGGTAAAAGATAAAGGGGTTCGAAATCTTCTCTAAAAGAGTACAAGATCTGTCTCTCCAAAAGCTATGAAGAAATCTCTCTCTAAAGATCTCTGAATTCTAAAATCTAAGATAAAAGCCATCAATGGCTGAAAACCTAATATATACAAGCTAAAACACGAGCTGGAACACTTTTGTAATTAGTAAAACTTATAGGCCAAAGTGCAATATCTTCTTCATCTTTTGATAAAAGGTCGCGACTCTTTTCAGATGTGGGTGACGAGTCACCCTTGAGTGGTGACGATCGTCACCAATGCCCATGTAAGCTTCCGAGTTGCTAACTTCGTGGTTGATTCTTGCAATGCTTCAAAAAGCTCCAAAACCTCCAATTGTGCTCCAGTCATGCAATAACCTGCAAAGACTCTACTAGGACTCTAAAAAGACCAAAAAGACTTAATAAAAAGGACTTATACCATGGTTAAAAACCATGATATATCAACTCCCTCAGACTTAGCTTTTGCTTGCCCTCAAGCAAACATCAGACAAAAAACATGATCGAGGTTTGAAAACAGAAACAGTCAGCTAAACATTAGGAACGCCACATTGATCAACACTTTCGAATCCACATACCACAGAACCAACACAAGATCAAATCTCAGACTAATCATCACAAGTTTAGCAATCTCTCAAATCCAGTTCAAGCCCTTTCAAGAAATCCGAAATCTATACTGCTAACTCCTTATATTTATCTAAGTGTGATATCTCATCAAGGATTTATCAACTCAATAACTTATAGATGCTTTTCCCTTCCTTAACACTGAACATATCAATCTCAACACAGCTCTCCTATTTTCTCTTCCCTTGATCTATTTTTTTTTATTTTTCTGATTTTCCAACTTATTTTCTCATTTTTTTTACAGCCTAAGATATGGTGCTACTCATTACTTGTGTACCTTGTGAGGAGACAGGTTCATGAGTGTTCACTACAGTTGTTCTTTGTAAGGAGACAGGGTCATGATGCACCATTCTATAGACTTAAACTCTTAAAAGTTGTATCAGGGAAGATCAAAGAGAGACTGCATCTAAAAATTCTTGTCAGAGTTGAAAGAGAAAATCAAGATCAGTGAGTATCAAGCCCCAAGATAAGAAGTTTAAAGTTCATTAAGGTGGAGTCAACAGCAGATTTTCCAGATTCTCTTAGAACCTAAACCTTCTTTGCTAGACTGATCTACCTATGACTTTCAACTAAGTAAGACTTGTAATCAACTACTGTGGCAATGGTTCTTATAAGCATCAACGTTTTGTGGTTAGTTCCAAGAATAACTGACAGTTTCAAAATTTTGACTCTATAAAATAGGTTTTTTACTCAACTTTAAGATTCTCAAAACAAAACACATTGTACACAACGTCAGTAGCCACCTCCCTTAGACTTAAACAACACTGTCCCCAGTGTTATTAAGCCTAGAGTTGGTCAAAAAGAACCAAGTGAACATGCAGAACCGAGTCAGAAAGTGGTATCTCGCGAAGGAGCGGGTGACGAGCGTCACCTCTCAGGGTGACGATCGTCACTCGGGGAACGACTAGCTTCTTTTTTTTTATTTTTTTTTTATTTTTTTAACTAAGTAATATTATATACACGAAAATAAATATAAGTATAAGAAAAAAAAAACTTACCAGTGGGTTGCCTCCCACCAAGCGCTTGTTTTAATTATGTAGCTCGACTTGGAATGCTGTTTAGATAGCTGGTGCATCATCCAGAAACACAATGTGTCCTGCTGGAATCTCGGCTTGCACCCAATAGTGTTTCACCCTCTGTCCATTGACAGTGAACTCTTCTCATTTGGAGTTGATCATGACAATGGCGCCATGTGGTCTAGCCTCTTTGACAGTGAAGGGACCTGACCAACGAGATCGCAGTTTACCTGGAAACAACTGTAAATGAGAGTTATAAAGAAGTACCTGGTCATTGGGCTCGAAATGTCTGGAGATGATCTTTTTATCATGATATGCCTTTGTCCTCTCTTTGTATAACTTGGAGTTTTCATAGGCCAGATATCTGATTTCATCAAGGTCATTGAGCTGAATCAAGCGCCTCTTTGCAGCAGACTTCAAATCGAAGTTCAGCTTCTTGATAGCTCATTCTGCTTTGAACTCCAGCTCCACTGGAAGATGGCACGCCTTGCCATAGAGTAGATGGAAATGTGTAGTCGCAAGTGGCGTTTTGTAGGCAGTCCTGTAAGCCCACAGCGGATCATCCAATTTTGCAGACCAATCCTTCCTTGTCTTCCCTACTGTCTTCTCTAGTATCTGCTTGATATGTCTGTTGGAAACTTCAACCTGTCCACTCGTCTGGGGATGATAAGGCGTGGCCACTCTATGCTGAACACCATACTTCTTCAGCAGCTTGTCAAAGACCTTGTTAACAAAGTGAGAACCACCATCACAGATAACAATTCGTGGGGCACCAAATCTGGAGAAAATAATTGTCTTAAACAGCTTCAAAACCACTACAGCATCATTAGTAGGAGTAGCCAACGCCTCTACCTACTTGCATACATAGTCAACAGCAACTAGAATGTATATGTTCCCATAGGATGAAGGAAAAGGACCCATGAAGTCAATGCCCCAACAGTCAAAGACTTCAACCTCAAGAATGAAGTTTTGTGGCATCTCATGTCTTCTGCTAATCTTTCCTCTCCTCTGACATGTATCGCAGCGTGTAATGAATGCCTGTGCATCATGGAACATAGTAGGCCACCAGAAGCCTGCTTGAAAAACTTTGGAGACTGATTGGAAAGTGGTGAAGTGTCTAGCATATTCTGAGCCATGACAATGAAACAGGACGTCTGGAACCTCAGTTTCTGCTATGCATCTCCTGTAAATCCCATATAAACAATGTCTGTAAAGATATGGCTCATCCCAGTAGAATCTCCTAAGTTCTCTAAAGAACTTCTTCTTAGCATACCCCTTAAAATCATGTGGTTCATCCTCTGCAGCGAGATAGTGGCATAAACTTGCTCTTCAAAAGCAGCTCCCAAGCTAGCACAAATCATTGCCAACGTCTGTGTCGGGTGACGAGCGTCACCAGAGTGGGTGGCGATCATCATTGGGGTTGTATCTTGACTTGATCGCGAGTCTGCTGTGTTGGTGACGAGCGTCACCCTCCTGATGTCGCTCGTCACTACCCTGTAGTTGCAAGAAGGTTGAAGGTTTTCAATACTTTCTTCCTGAAACCGAGTTTCTATCAAGTACACGTTCTCCTCAAGCAAGAATATCATTGATTGGGACATCATCTTCAATCCTAATCATGGTGAGATGATCAGCTACTCTATTCTCAACTCCTTTTTGGTCCTTAACTTCAATGTCAAACTCTTGGAGAAGCAGAATCCATCTCAGCAACCTTGGCTTTGCATCCTTCTTCTACATCAAGTACTTCAGTGCTGAATGGTTTGTATGGACCATGACCCTGTAACCAACAAGGTACTAGCAAAACTTCTCAAAAGCAAAGACCACTTCCAACAGCTCCTTCTCAGCAGTGGCATAGTTCTTTTGAGCTTCGTTCAATGTTCTGCTAGCATAGTAGATGGCGTGTAGCTTCTTGTCTCTCCTCTGTCCCAACACTGCTCCAACTGCGAAATCACTGGCATCACACATCACCTCAAAAGGTACATCTCAGTCTGGAGGTTGCACAATAGGAGCTGTCACCAAGGCCTGTTTGATCTGTTCAAAAGCTGATTGACATTCTGCAGAGAATTCAAACTTCACATCCTTGCAGAGAAGTGCAGTAAGAGGTCTTGCAATCTTGCTGAAGTCTTTGATGAATCTTCTGTAGAACCCAGCATGACCCAGAAAATTCATCACTGCTTTGACAGAATCAAGCGCATGCAAGTTTGTCACCAGTTCAATTTTCACCATATCCACTTCTATGCCATCTCCAGAGACTCTGTGACCAAGAAAAATGCCATCTTGTACCATAAAATGACACTTCTCCCAATTCAGAACCAAATGCTTCTTTTTACATCTCTGCAAAACTGCACACAAGTTGTCCAGACAGCTCTTGAAGGAAAACCCATAGACTGAGAAGTCATCCATGAAAACCTCCATAAACCTCTCAATCATGTCAGTGAAAATCGACATCATGCATCTCTGGAAGGTTGCAGGAGCATTACACAGTCCTAAAGGCATTTTTTGATACGCAAATGTGCCTTAAAGGACAGGTAAAGTTGGTCTTCTCCTGATCATCTGGATGGATGGGAATATGAAAGAAACCTAAGTAGCCATCTAGGAAGAAGTAGTACTTGTGATTCGCCATCCTCTCTAACATCTGATCGATGAAAGGCAGAGGGAAGTGATCTTTCTTTGTGGCTGCATTCAGCTTCCTGTAGTATATACACATTCTGTGTCCAGTCACTGTTCGGGTAGGAATCAGCTCATCCTTGTCATTCTTCACCACTGTGACTCCTCCTTTCTTAGGAACCACATGAACAGGACTGACCCATGCGATGTCTGATATGGGATAGATGATCCCAGGTTGCAGCAGCTTCATAATCTCCTTCTTGACAGCATCCTGCAGGTTCGGATTCAGTCTTCTCTGATGCTCGATTCATCCTCCAAATGTATCCTATGCATGCACAAGTGTGAAGAAATACTTAAAATATAATCAAGAGAATAGCCAAGAGCTTTGCGAAATCTGCGCAGCTTTCTTAGAAAAAGGGTGAGCTCTGCATTGTTCAATGAAGCACTAACAATGACAGGATAAGTAGAGTTTTCTCCTAGGAAGGCATACCTTAGCCCTGTAGGGAGCTGTTTAAGCTCAACTTTTGGTGCCTTTGCTGCACTCCAATCACCCATTACAGCAGTTTTCGCAGATGTGGTGACTAGTTCTTCTTGAGCAACCAGTTGCATGACATGTGCAGTAGCATCCATCATCTTTGCATAACTAGTAGCAGCTGCATCTAAATGCACAACCTCTGCTGTACAAGTGGTCAACGTCCTCTCTAGGGCATCTTCTGGACTCATCTCTTGGAAGATCTGCTCAGCAAGGTTGGTAAGAACATCCACATAAAATATCTGTCTATTTATGCTTGGCCTCTCCATCAGCTTGTCCATTTCGAATTGCATCACCAAGTCACCAACATTCAGCTCAATCTTCCCTTCTTGACATATATAATAGCTCCTGCAGTAGATATGAAAGGTCTGCAAAGAATCAAAGGGTCTTTGGGTTCTTCTCCATACTCCAGAACCATAAAATCAGTAGGAATCATACAATCTCCTACTTTGATAGGAATATCCTCTATCAAACCTTCAGGAACTCTGACTGATCTATCAGCTAGGACAAGAGATATCCTGGTAGCTTTAAAATCGGTCATCCCTTTCTTGGCAACAAAATGAGGCATCAGGTTCACACTAGAACCAAGATCACACAATGATCTCTCAAACCTGTCTGAAAATATGGTGCAGTCCAACACAAAGCTTCCAGGGTCTGAAAGCTTCTCTGGAACTTTGTTATGAATCACTGCACTGACCTGCTCCTTGATCATCATTGCTCCCTGTTCTAGACTCAAATTGTTGGTCACCATCTTCTTCACATATCTCCTTATAACAGGAGTAATCATCACAGCATCAGTCAAGGGGATCTCAATGACCAGTTTATTGATGATATCCTTGCATCTAGCATCTTCAAGCTCCTGTTTAGACTTCTTAGGATGCTTAGGATAGGGTATCTTAGGCTTATACACCGTTTCCTTAGCATTGTTTGAAGTCTCAGGCGAAACAGCTGTGGTTCGTGGTTGGTGACGAGCGTCACCCTCCTGGTGGCGATCGTCACTGATCGGGGATGAATTCGCGTTGAGCCTTTCTAAAGTGGGTGACGAGCGACACTCCTCAGGGGTGACGATCGTCACTCGTTCATTCTCAGCAGGAATTTCATCATCTTCAAACTCTTCAAGTCACATGAACTGCTCTGTACTCAAAGCCTTCTGCAACACTGGTTGCAGGTTCCTTCCACTCCTCAATGTGATGGCATTCACTTGGTGTTTGGGGTTATCATCAGTCCTTCCAGGAAGGAATCCTTCTTGCCACTGAACAACTTCTGCAGTTTGAGCAACCTGAACATCCAGCTTCTTAATGTGATAGTTCAGACTCTCAATTTTTCCATTCAGGTCTTTGTACACCGAATCTATTTTGCCATTGAAGTCCATTGTCATCTTCTGCTGTCCTTCCAGGATCTGCTCTAGCATAGCTTTCATCTTGCTGTCTTGTGAAGGTGCAATTTGGTAAGAAGAATAACCATAATTCCTATTGAAGTTGCTGCTGTTCTGGTAAGGCTTCTGAAACTCAATCTTCTGGAACTGTGGCTTTGGAGTGTAACCAGAAGAATTCTGGTTTCCTGTGAAGGTACTCTTCTGATTGTAACTTTTGTAACCTTTGTTCCATTGCTGATTTCTAAACCTTTGACCCTGAAATCCTCCAGCATTGCTGAAGTTAACATCTTCTTTCTCAATCTCCTCTGGATTATCGAAAGTTTCCACTTCTTCAGCAAACTGGACTGATTTCTTTCCCACCAGAAGGCTATGCATATTGTCTAGCTTAGCCTTAACCACAGAAATCTGGTTTCCATCATTCAAACCAGCCTGTTTCATCCTCTGAAATTCATCATTCTTGGTGTTGTTACTGCATGCCAAGTTTTCAGTCAGAGTTATAGCAGCGTCGGGGAGGTTTGTGTTGAAGTTTCCACTACTAGCAGCATCCAACGCCATCTGATACTTCCAGACCACTCATATGAAGAAAATTTCAAGCAGCTGCACCTGATTGAAACCATGATGAGGACAGTCTCTCTGATAAGACTTGATTCTCAGCCAAGAAGCTTTAAAAGCTTCAGTAGGACCCTGGGAAAATGAAGCAATTTTCGTCCTCAGATCTTCTGATCTAGCATCATCATTGAAGTTGTTCATAAAGGAGTTTTTGGTGTCTTTCCAAGTGGCCATCAATCCAGGCTCCAGTTGCTTCAGCCAATAAGCTGCATCTTCTCCAAGAGACTAAGGAAACATCTTGCAGAACAGGAAGTCATTGCTAACTCCATTAGCCTTGACACTTGAAGCCAAATCCTTAAACCTCTCTATGTGATCCATAGGATGCTCATGTGGTAAGCCATGAAAGGGATAATGACCCACAAGCTAAAAATAAGCAGGCTTGAGCTCACAATCGTTTCTCTAAAAAGCAGGAAGGCGGAATGCAGCTCTGTTGGCATAAAACTGGTCAGGTCTGTTGTAATCTCCAAGAGTCATCTGAACAAAACACCCAGTAGCGTTCCCAGCAGCAGCGACTCCAGCCTCATTCGCCACTTGTTGAACCACCTGTTCAACTATGACATTTTCATTCTGAGTCAGTCTCTGCCCTTCTTCATTTCCCCTGTTTCCATCTCTGTTAACAAAGTGACCTTCTGCATCTTCAACCAAGAGCAGCGGATTGACCATTGTAGATTGCTTCTTAGCTTTCCTGATGTTTCTTTCCAACTTAGCTAGCTCGTCAATGCCCAAAGTCACAAGCTCCTTCTCTTTGTTGGTTCTGGTACTGTGATTAGGCATACACCTGAAACCAGCACAAAGAAAAGTAGCAGCAAGTTAGTAAACAAATAAAAACTTAGACAAAATCCTAATAGTAAAATCGATAGGCAGCTATTATTCCCCGGCAACGGCGCCAAAAACTTGCTCACTGATAGGGCTCAGGTTTTACACAATTAATTTAGTACTGCAAGTGCACATCAAAGCAGCTGTAGCATAAAAGGTTATCGAATCCCAAAGGAGTAAGTTAACTACACTATAGAGTTCATGTTCGGATTAAGCTAAGCAGTAAATAATGAATGTAATATGAAATAACTAAAGTAATGTAAGTAGGCAAAATTTGTTGATTTATCTAAGTTCAAAAAGCTAAAGGCGCTAAGTCAGGACAATTGGCAGGTTGAATCCGAGAATGTAGAATGCATGCAATCAAGAATGAATTAAAACCGTCGTGAACTTGAAACACAAGGATATAACTAATCAATTCTCATCGCAGAAGTTATCTATGCCTAATTCACAGAATTTCAAATCTCTTTGCAAATTCTAACAAGTCAAGCAAGCATTAATGATCAGGTATCAATTGTTCACAAAATTCCAAAGTCAAATCTCTTTGCAAATAGACGTTTTGCTCATCTAATACTAGTTCAGGTGATTAACTATGTTCTCACATCTATTAAACAACGTAGAGTTTCGAAATCAAGATGATTATTCTTAGAAATCGATATGAGTACAAGTATAGATGAAGAACCAATGGATTTCCTTACAGTTTAGCAATTCTACAAACTCTTCATCAACCTTTGAAAAGCCCTAACTTAACTAACAGATTACTCAGACATGATCAGGAAGACACAAAACATAACTGAATAAAACTGCATTAAAAGAATAGAGTAAAAGATAAAGGGGTTCGAAATCTTCTCTAAAAGAGTTCAGAATCTGTCTCCCCAAAAGCTCTAAATAAATCTCTCTCTAAAGCTCTCTGAATTCTAAAATCTAAGGTAAAAGTCATCAATGGCTGAAAACCTAATATATACAAGCTAAAACACGAGCTGTAACACTTTTGTAATTAGTGAAACTTCTGGGCCAAAGTGCAATATCTTCTTCATCTTTTGATAAAAGGTCGTGACTATCTTCAGATGTGAGTGACGAGCGTCACCCTTGAGTGGTGACGATCGTCACCAATGCCCATGTAAGCTTCCGAGTTGCTAACTTCGTGGTTGATTCTTGCAATGCTCCAAAAAACTCCAAAACCTCCAATTGTGCTCCAGTCATGCTATATCCTGCAAAAACTCTACTAGGACTCTAAAAAGACCAAAAATACTTAATAAAAAGGACTTATACCATGGTTAAAAACCATGATATATCCCTCACTTGATTCACCAACAACCTTCCTCTTGCCTTGTGCCTTCTATTTTCTTGCTTCACTTGTGTTTGTCCCTTCTCTTGTATTTGCCATAGTACCTTGATGACTGGTATTAGGCTCCTCTATGCACTTGAAAGTTAGATTTTTTAAAAATTTGTGGTTTGTTGCAGAAAATGAGAGTGTGAGAGAGAAAAGAGAGTTTACTGTTAAATAAAAGAAGATGGAATCTTTGAATATGGGAACAAGAAAACAAAGAGTGCTTAAAGGTGGGCCCTCTAATGTATGGGAAGGATGAGATTCAAATTTGAAATCTTTGGCCAAGTTTGACCAAGGATGAAAAAAAAATTAAACAAAGAAAACTTACTTCGGAGGCGAATATCGGGCTGGCAGGCTGATACACAGGTCGATATTGACCATATCGGCTAGCCTTGCCCGATATTTAGGTCGGTACGGGCTTCGTCTGTTCGGATATCGACCATGGTAGGTCGATACGTTGCTCTTGATTGCCATGCCTTTTCCGTGTCGACCAGATCTTACTCTGTATTCAGATCGATATGCGCTCCGAGCTGTCCAACATCGAGCAAGAAAGCTCGATATGTAGCTTGTTACAAGTTTCCTGGTTTTACTGTATCAACCTGATCAGCTCGGTACATAGCTCGATATTGGCCCCTGGTATGCAAACCGATACATCTCTCCTTTGCCGTATCGCCTTGTTTCCAGCCCGATACGTACCACGACACGTTTGCCATCAATCCATATCGACATGTTAAGCTCGATACATACCATGGTACGTTCCTATTAAGACATATTGGGCTAGGTACTACCGTATATGTACCTTGATACAATCACCATTTAGGCGTATCGGTTTGGCTCTCCCCGGTATTCAGGTCGATACAGACTCCTCTCTACCATATCGATCTTCATGACCCCGGTATGCAAGTCGATACAAGTCTGAGACATCCAATATCCGGTAAGGCAGCCCGATATTCAGTCTGATATTGTTTGTATCGACTTGGCTAAGCCGGTATACATGCCGATATTGCCCTGTTTCGTTTCCTCCCTTCCTCCAAACTCCACACCTTCATCCATAACTCAAACATAGTGACTATGGACGTCCAAAAACAGTAAAAAAAGCATAAAAACATTAGAAAGCAATAATATGTACAAAGATATCATGGGATTACCTCTCAAGTGCGCTTGTTAAGAGTCACTAAGCTTGACTTTCTATGGCTCCTTAGTTGGGGTACGAAGGAGTTAGAGAACTCCTTGGTGGATCCTTGCTGCCTTCTTTAACCTTCTTGATGATCCCATCAATCTTCAGTAGAGCAAAAGGCTTAGATTTGCCTTCATGCTTCATCTTGTAAGAGACGTCACCATAATTAGACCCAAATGGCCTCAAGATCACCCATCCTCCAAAGAACCAAGTAGAATATCTTTGGCATTCTTCAAACTTTCCACCTTGAGGACCTCTTCTTCAGTGGTAGACTCAAAAAAATTAGGAAGACTGCATTCATCAAAGCTCTCACCATCATAATCATTGTGTGAGAGCCAATTCTCAGCAGCCAATCTTAGCTTTTTAACTTCCATGGACAATGCTTGTTCACTCTCCATCTTGTTTCCCTTTGAATCAAACCTCAGGACCTTGTTCTTGCTTAACCTCAGCTCAATAGTGCATTCCTTATCATCAAACACAGCTCCAGTAGTGGCCAAAAATGGCCTTCCCAAGATGATAGGGTTCTTTATCTCCCCTTCTACATCAAGCACCAAGAAATCATTTGGTATCACAACCCCTTCAATCATCATAGGAACATCCTTTAGTGTTATAAGAGGTGTCTTTACTGAACCACCAGCTATGGTTAGAGAGACTTGGCTGTCTTGGAATATAGTGTATCCCAAATTCTTAGCAGTAGAGAGAGGTAGCAGATTGATACTAGCTCCAAGGTCACATAGTCAGCTTTTGAAGGAGAGTCGTCCCAACTCACAAGGCAAAGTAAAGCAACCAGGATCTCCAAGCTTAGTGAGTTGGATCTTCTCAACCTTAGTAGGCAGCTTGGGCAACAACTATTTGCTTCCCTTGATCAATTCACTTGAGCTTCAAAAAGATTTGTGTATTGCTCAATGAGCTGCATCTTGAACCTTCCAGGAAAATAAAGAGGAGGCTTGTAAGGTGACGGAAGAACATAGATTATTTTTTTCTCCTTGTCTTCGGCAGCACTGATTGGCGCCCTTTCTTCTTTTTCCTTGGTGGCGTCAACTTCAAGAGGATCTCCAAGCTTAGTGAGTTGGATCTTCTAAACTTTAGTAGGCAGATTGGACAACAACGCTTTGCTTCCCTTGATCAACTTCACTTAAGCTTCATAGAGATTTGTGTATTGCTCAATGAGCTGCTTCTTGAACTTTCCAGGAAAAAGAGGAGGAGGCTTGTAAGGTGACAGAGGAACCTAGATTCTTTTTTCCTCCTTATCTTCAGCAGCACTGATTGGCGCCCTTTCTTCTTTTTCCTTGGTGGTGTCAACTTCAAGAGGCTCTCCCCCCCCCCCCCCCCAACACACACACACACACACACTTTGGACTTTAATGTCCTCATTGATGAAAGATGAGAATTTTTCTATGATAGCCTCTTCTTCAGCCAAAAGAGACTCTTACTTGGAGGTGATTGCATTGCAGAACTCCTTGGGGTTAGCATCAGATTTTCTAGGAATATTTTCTTGTGGTCTTGGTCCTGAAGCAATGTCTTTGTTGTTCTCTAATGTCTTAACCCTTAAAGTCAAACCATCAATCTTTGTAGATATTTCAGCATGAAAGGAGTCCAGCCTATTGTTAAAATTAACAAACTTCTTGTTGAACTCCATGTTGCAATTGAGTTGACCTTGGAGCAGCTGTTGTAGTATTCCCTTCAGTTCAGTTTCATTGGATCTTGAAGCACTAGCTTGTCCTTGAGCAGCAAAACCAGGAGGAGCAAATTGTTGCATGGGCTGATAGTTCCCTTGAAAATTATTCTTGGGAGAAAATCCTTGGTTATTGAAAGGCACAAAGTTTCTTTGCTGATTTCCTTGAGCTTGGCCTTGTTATGGAGGATACACTTGGTCTTAGGGATTGACCACATTTTTGTTCCTATAGGACAGATTATGATTAAGCCTATAGTTCTCGTAGTTGTTATAACCTTCTTGATTCCCAACATAGTTCATCTCCTCCACTTGGATCTCTTCATCACCTTGCATCTCAACCATTTCCCCAACAAAGTTAACTTCCTTGTGATGCACTTGGAGAAGCCTATCAAGCCTTGAGTTCATCTCCTTGATTTATTTTTTAGTGGACTCAAGCTCCTTCTTAGTAGCATCATGCTCATCTCTTGAACCTCTTTGTGCTCTATCATAATCTTCATTATAGTTTCTATCATTGGGAAAGGTTCTCAACAAGCTCCAAGGCATCATCAATATCTTTAGCCAGAAAATTTCCATTCCTAATTGTGTCAAGAAGCATTTTTATCTTGATAAAAACTCCTCTATAGAGTGTAGAAAGAAGAGACTCATTGGAGAACCCATTGTAATAATCATGTCAAAGAGCTAAACGACCCAGACAGAGCTTTCAGTTATAGAAACCCCTCGGTACAATTTTAAAAATTATGGAACTTTGCATGGAGGTAGCCAAGATCCTACTAAAGGCCGTGGAAGAAGAATTTCTCCAAGAGAAATTCTGTCGAGTTCTCTAAAAATCGAACAGTCCGATAGATGCGTCTGAGCCGCGAAATGGGTTAAGCAAAGGAAAACCCCACTCGGTCAAGAACCTATCAACTCGGGAAATTGGGAAAATTATACTGAGCCTAAGAGGAGCCTATCTACCAAAGGAAGCCGTCAAAATCCCGGAGGAAGTCTATAGACGCACTCGAGATCTGGAATAGAGCTAAACGGAGTGAACGCGGGACAGAGACAGGTATATTTCATTACTTCAGAGTTAAGGAGGCAGGAATGAGTCATATTAATCACATGCTTATTTGTGATTGGTGGAGAAGAGATAAGAATGATTAATTGGCGTGCTGGCGTTATTTGATTGGTTGGAGGAGGGAAGGTAAGGTGTTAACACCTCATTGGTGGAGAAACCCTATATAAAGACCCCTAACCCTCAACCCACCCCATTAGTTACTACCTTAGGTGTGCTAGTGAGTGTGTGAGAGAGAAAGAAAGAGAGAAGAAAAGAGAGTGAGTCCGTGAGAGAAAAGAGAGAGTTAGTTCGGTTTGGTGAGAGTGTGTTCGGATCTGTGTTTCGAGTTAGTGAGCGGAGTGTTAGGTCTTAGATCTGAGTGTTGTGTGGTCGTGAGTGCCTAGATCTGAGGAATTTGTAAAAGATTTCATCTGATCTGGTGTGTCCTGATAGTGGTGGACTATCGCGGTTGCTGTTCGTGGTGCAGTGTAGATCTCGGATCTGCATTGTAACACAACACTAGCCTCGGTAGATTAGGTTGTGTGCTTGTATATATATGTGTGACTAACATGTGATGCAGGGAAGCTCGGATCAGTATAGATCCGAGTATATACTAACGTTTTAGTGCAGGTTCAGCCTCTGATCTGTTAGATCTGAGTGCTGCAAAACCCGTTGGGTGAGGTAACGGTTTGATGCATATCTGTGGGACATGTTATCATTCTTACCGAGTGATAAGAAGGGTGTAAGGACTGCCGGATCTTAGATCCATTTGCATGTTCCTTCACCGGATGAGCGAGTGTGCGGTTTATGGTAAAACCCACTGCATGGCTGGAAGGTCATGTAAGTGGAGTTATAATGAACGTGCATGAGTGAGGTTCAACCGTGAAGCTTGTAACCGTAAACGAGAGTTGGGACTAGAGAAGTTCTGGCTTTTGTTGTCACTCTAAGGCGCTGACTTCTCGGAGGTTGTGTGGAGGTGTGTTGGCGTTTGATCAAGTGTGGATCAACGCAGTGTGAAGTATAATAGTGTGTGATCCATTATACTGTGGAGTCATGTTGGTGGCACGTAATCCTTCATGACTTAGTGACGATATGGTCGGGGTTCCCCGTTTCCCCATGGTTAGCGAATCGACTGCTAGATGGGAAGACTCGGAGGTGGACGGGCCTTGCTAGCCTGGCCGAGTACTATTCGACAGGATAGTCGAGAAACCAGCGAGGAGTCATGCTTGTCCCGCCCGGGATGTGAACTCACTTAGCGACTCTTGGGTGGAAACCCCATCGAGATGTGAACCGACCGAGGAGCTTCCAGGATAAACGATGTTCCGGCTTGGCTTGTCTTTGTGATAGTCAAGTGCAGGGTGTTCGTAGTAGTGATGTTCTGGCTTGACTTGTCTTTGTGATAGTCAAGTGCAGAGTGATTGCGGAGGGGAACCGGCCGACCCACTTAGAGATCTCTACGTCCACGCGAATGTGGCATGTGGTGTGTGGTAGTGTGTGTGCGTTGTGAGAACGCGGTTTGGTGCGGAAGTGGTAGCACCTTTGCATATAGTTTAGTGCTTGCATATAGATCTAGGATTGCATGCTTTGGCTATTGATTTTATGTTGCTTCGGCTATTGCGTGATTGCTTGCTTGCTTGTTGCTAGGGGTTTCTTGGGGATTTCGGGGTTTATATTGTTAGAGAGTCCTGGACTCACTGAGTAATTTGAGATTACTCATCCCCCTTTTTCCTTCCTACAGGTAACCAGTAGGTGGCCTTAGTAAGCGGAGTGGAACGTTAGGGCACCGGAGTAGATTTGCGTTGGTTTTTGTAAAACTCGGTTGTGGAATAAAGTATGTACTAGACGCCTTTTTGGGTTTACCCTCCGCTGCAGCGTTATATATATATGGTTTGTAAGAACGTATTTTCGAGAATGATATGGTATTAATATTAAGTACGTTTTTACAAACTTTGGCTTGCTTAATGATATTAGTCTAGTCCGGACTAACACAACTCGAGATCGGGGTACGGATTGAAAAGCCTTAGGCCTTGGTCGAGAGGGTTCGAGCTAACTTGGCAAGACGGCCTTATGCTTGGATTCGTTCCAAGACGGGCTGACTTATCAAGTGAACCTCGGCTTTGTGACATTCGCGGTTTGACCTTGGGTATAGATCGAATCGATGGATAACTATATGAATCTAAGTGACGAGCGTGGGGAACGTATGACAAGATCAAGTCATACCACCAGTGAAACCAAACCTACAAAGAGCGAGTACTCATGGATGCGGTAACCCTCCAGTCCATCCTTTCTGTCTCTAAGTCCGCCCGGATCTAGTGCCGCCGCGTCTAGAACTCAAGAGCCGCCCCAGCCCTGGACGAATCGCCAAAATGGCGTAAACCATAAAAGGATGGAACCTGCAAACCCGAAGAACGGGGACGAGTCACAACGAGCCGATCCTACCTTGGCCATGGTACACGACCTACTATCTAAGGTGATCTTGAAGCAGACAACACCTGACCCAAGTGCTGGAACCGCACCAACTCAAGACTTCCTGAAGATAGTAACTACTATGAAGTCTTTGGGGACTTACCGATTTGAAGGGACACCAAATCCTTATGAGGCCGACGCTTGGCTGCTATGTATGGAGAAGAACTTTGCAGCAACGAGATGCCCATCAGAGTTCAAGAAGGATGTGGGCGTGTATTATCTTGAGAAGGAGGTGCTGAATTGGTGGAGTAGCATCGGCCGTCAGACCGGCTACACCATCACCTCATGGGAAAGGTTCAGGGAGGAGTTTGAACAGAAGTACTTTCTGCCGGAAGCTCGCGATAGGCTAACTCAAGAGTTCTTCCGGCTGGAATAAAGAGATAAGACTGTGAGAGAATACGAAGCTGAGTTTATGAGACTCCAGCGATACGCCACGTACTGCAGCATAAGCGACAAAGCATTAGCAAGGCAGTTTATGCAAGGGCTGAATCCGGAGATAGGAGGACGACTCCAATCAGTAACCTTCACTAACCCACATGAGGCCATAGAAAGAGCAGTAAATGTGGAAGCTTATCTATTTCGAGAAAAGGCGGCAGGAAACAAGAAGAGAGGAAACATAGAATCCGGCACAACTACGAACCTGAGACCAGTGCAGTCTGATAGGCGTGGCCAACCAACTTTCCGTGCAAATTTCAGTGGAGGAGGAAATTTCCGACCTAGAGAGGTGAACCCCGTTAAGAAGTGCTTCAACTGTGGAGGAGAGGGTCACATATCCAGAAACTGTCCTGGTAACCGTACCATCGAATCCCCCGCTTTCGTTACTTGTTACTCATGTGGAGAGAGAGGTCACTTCGCGACAAGCTGTCCGGCAAGGTGGAGGAACAAACCCAAAACGCCGGCTCAATTGACAAATGGACCCTTAGCCAAATGCCAAGCCATAGCGGGCAGAGTCTATGCTCTTGAGGGAGTAGCATTAGACTCTGCAGGACCGACTAACAGTCCCATAACAGGTATAGTTCGGGCGCTAACCTTCTTTTGTGTGTTGCGTGTGATTGCTTGTTTGATTGTTTGCATTTTGAATTGCATTCTTTTTGGTTCAGTAGAAACACTACATGTTGGTGGGATTCCCACGCATGTCTTGTTTAACTCGGGAGCAACGCATAGTTTTGTGACTCCCGAGGTAGCGTCTAGGTTTAGTGTTCCTTTGGTGAGAGGGATGTGAGTGTTTCCGTGTTAACTCCCAGAAATGAACCCCTTAGTGCAGTTAGAATGGTCTTAGGAGTACCTATAGAGGTTAGGGATAGAATTTTTAAGGCAAATCTGTTGGTAATGCCCTTAGTTCATTTCGAGGTGATCCTCGGGATGGATTGGCTGTCTAGATATAGGGCCTAGTTAGATTGTGAGAAAGGGAGAGTGACCCTTAGGGAGAACCAGAAACCCGATACGACGTACTATGGGATTAAACATAGTGCGGTAGTATCTTTAGTAGCAGCCGCAAGGGTAGTAACACCACTAGAATGCGGGGAGGCGTATTTAGTTGCCATTAGGGTGGTTGAGGAGGATAAGGACGAGGAGTTAAGGGTAAAGGATATCCCGATAGTTTGCGAGTATGCTGATGTATTCGAGCCGCTAACAAAGTTGCCCCCGCCAAGGAAGAACCTGTTCACTATAAACTTAGAGTCGGGAGCGGCGCCAATAGCAAAGACACCCTATCGGATGGCTCCAGCCGAGTTAGCTGAATTAAAGTCGCAGCTAAAATATCTGATGGGAAAAGGATTCATTAGACCGAGCTCATCGCCTTGGGGAGCAACGGTCTTATTCGTAAAGAAGAAAGACGGCAGTATGAGGCTGTGCATCGACTATCATGGGATTAACAATATCACGATCAAGGATAAGTACCCACTTCCTAGGATCGATGAATTGTTAGACCAGTTACAAGGAACCAGATCGTGAGACTGCACGAAGTACCAATGAATATAGTGTCGGACCGAGATCCGAGGTTTACAGTAGCGTTCTGGAGAGCATTGCAAGGTACGTTAGGAACCGAGCTGCATATCAGTACAGCTTTCCATCTGGAAACAGACGGGCAGACCGAAAGGACGATCCGAACATTGGAAGACTTGCTAAGACTGTGTATCTTAGATTGGAGAGGCGTTTGGGAAGACTATTTACCTCTGATCGAGTTCTCTTACAACAAGAGCTATCACGCAAGTATTGGTATGTCGCCATACGAAGCTCTATATGGAAGACCATGTCGAACTCCTCTATGCTGGACAGAAATTGGAGAAAGAAGAGTGTTTGGACCTCTAATAGTGGACAAGACGATGGAAATATTGCAAGTTATTCGGAAGAACATGAGGAAGGCTCAAGAACGCCAGAAGAAGTACGCTGATCAAGGACGACGAGAAGTAACATTCGAGGTTGGAGACTGGGTATACCTGAAGGTATCCGCGCATAAGGGAAAAGATAGGTTCGGGAAAGTAGGCAAACTGGCAGTGCGCTATATAGGGCCGTATCAGATCAAAGGAAGAGTGGGCGAAGTAGCGTATAGACTGGAGTAGCCATCGGACATGAATCTACACCTAGTGATTCATGTGTCAATGCTGCGAAAACACATTCGAGACCTGGAGGTAATCGAGCCTGAGAGGATAGAAGAACTGCAAACGGATTTAACCTATCCAGAAGGACCTCTCAAGATTGGACTCAGAAGGATACGGAAACTGAAGAACAGAGATATTCCTCAAATACAAATCTTTTGGGGAAGGCAGAATCGAATGGTGGTTACATGGGAGGACGAGCAGCGATTTAAGGAGAAGTACCCGGAGTTCTTTGCATCGAATGCAACAATGGAGCAGGAAGAGCCATCTCAAGCCTAAAAATTCGAGGACGAATTCTATTAAGGAGGGGAGAATGTAATAACCCTTTCAAAGAGCTAAACGACCCAGACAGAGCTTTCAGTTATGGAAACCCCTCGGTACAATTTCAAAAATTATAGAACTTTGCATGGAGGTAGCCAAGACCCTACTGAAGACCGTGGAAGAAGAATTTCTCCAAAAGAATTCTTTCGTGTACTCTAAAAATTAAACAGTCCAATAGATGCGTCCGAGCCGCGAAATGGGTTAAGCAGAGGAAAAATCCACTCGGTCAAGAACCTATCAACTCGGGAATTTGGGAAACTTATACTGAGCCTAATAGGAGCCTATCTACCAAATTAAACAGTCAAAATCCTGGAGGAAGTCTATAGACGCACTAGATCTGGAATATAGTTAAACGGAGTGAACGCGGGACAGAGACGGGTATATTTCATTACTTCGGAGTTAAGGAGGCAGGAATGATTCATATTAATCACATACTTATTTCTGATTGGGGGGGAGGAGAGATAAGAATGATTAGTTGGCGTGCTGGCGTTATTTGATTGGTTGGAGAAGGGAAGGTAAGGTGTTAACACCTCATTCGTGGAGAAATCCTATATAAAGACCCCTAACCCCCAACCCACCCCATTAGTTACTACCTTAGGCGTGCTAGTGAGTGTGTGAGAGAGAAAGAAAGAGAGAAGAAAAGAGAGTGAGTCCGTGAGAGAAAAGAGAGAGTTAGTTCGGTTTGGTGAGAGAGTGTTCGGATCTGTGTTTCGAGTGAGTTAGCGGAGTGTTAGGTCTTAGATCTGAGTGTTGTGTGGTCGTGAGTGCCTAGATCTGAGGAATTTGTGGAAGATAGTCAGATCTGGTGAGTCCCGGTGGTGGTGGACTATCGCGGTTGCTGTTCGTGGTGCAGTGTAGATCTCGGATCTGCATTGTAACACAACACTAGCCTTGGTAGATTAGGTTGTGTGCTTGTATGTATGTATGTGACTAACATGTGATGCAGGGAAGCTAGGATCTGTATAGATCCGAGTATATACTAACGTTTTAGTGCAGGTTCAGCCTCGGACCTGTTAGATCGGAGTGCTGTGAAACCCGTTGGGTGAGGTAACGGTTTGATGCATGTATGTGGGACATGTTATCATCCTTACCGTGTGATAAGAAGGGTGTAAGGACTGCCGGATCTCAGATCCATTTGCATGTTCCTTCACCGGATGAGCGAGTGTGCGGTTTATGGTAAAACCCACTGCATAGCTGGAAGGTCATGTAAGTGGAGTTATAATGAACGTGCATGAGCGAGGTTCAAGCGTGAGGCTTGTAACCGTAAACAAGATTTGGGACTAGAGAAGTTTTGGCTTTGCCATCACTCTAGGGCGCTGACTTCTCGGAGGTGAGGTGTGTTGGCGTTTGATCAAGTGTGGATCAACGCAGTGTGTAGTATAATGGTGTGTGATCCATTATACTGCGGAGTCATGTTGGTGGCGTGTAATCCTTTTTGACTTAGTGACGGTGTGGTCGGGGTTCCCCGTTTCCCCATGGTTAGCAAATCGACTGCTACATGGGAAGACTCAGAGGTGGACGGGCCTTGCTAGCCTGGCCGAGTACTATCCGATGGGATAGTCGGGAAACCAGCGAGGAGTCATGGTTGTCCCACCCGGGATGTGAACTCACTTGGCGGCTTTCAGATGGAAACCCCACCGAGATGTGAACCGACCGAGGCGCTCCCGGGTGTAAACGATGTTCCGGCTTGGCTTGTCTTTGTGATAGTCAAGTGCAGGAAGTTCATAGTAGTGATGTTCCGGCCTGACTTGTCTTTGTGATAGTCAAGTGCAGGGTGATTGCGGAGGGGAACCGGCCGACCCACTTAGAGATCTTTGTGTCCATGCGAGTGTGGCATGTGGTGTGTGGTAGTGTGAACGCGGTTTTGTGCGGAAGTGGTAGCACCTTTGCATATAGTTTAGTTCTTGCTTATAGATCAAGGATTGTATGCTTCAGCTATTTATTTTATGTTGCTTCGGCTATTGCGTGATTGCTTGCTTGCTTGTTGCTTGGGGTTTCTTGGGAATTTTGGGTGTTATATTGTTAAAGAGTCCTAGACTCACTGAGTAATCTTAGATTACTCATCCCCCTTTTTCCTTCCTACAGGTAACCAGTAGGTGGCCTTAGTAAGCGGAGCAGAACGTTAGGACACCGGAGTAGATTTGCGTTGGTTTTTGTAAAATTTGGTTGTGGAATAAAGTATGTACTAGACTCCTTTTTGGGTTTACCCTCCGCTGCAGCGTTATATATATATATATGATTTGTAAAAATATATTTTCGAGAATGATATGGTATTAATATTAAGTACGTTTTTACAAACTTAGGCTTGCTTAATGATATTAGTCTAGTCCGGACTAACACAACTCGAGATCGGGGTACGGGTTGAAAAGCCTTAGGCCTTGGTCGAGAGGGTTCGAGCTAACTTGGCAAGACAGCCATATGCTTGGATCGTTCCAAGACGGGCTGACTTATCAAGTGAACCTCAGCTTTGTGACATTTGCGGTTCGACATTGGGTATAGATGGAATCGGGGGTGTTACACCCATGGTGTGGGCATTGTATTGTGAAGCCTTTGAATCCCTCCTAAGCTTCCCCAAAATTTTCATTACTCCTTTGTGAGAAACTAGAGATATCATCTTTCAACCTTGCTGTCCTTGAGTTGTTGAAAAACTTGGCTAAGAAAGCCTTCTTGCATTGATCCCAATTGGTTATGCTTCCTTGAGGCAGGTTCTTCTACCATAAGTAGGCCTTGTTTCCCAAAGAAATAAGGAAGAGTCTCAGCTTGTATTCATCCTCACTCATCCCATTAATCTTTGTCAAAGTGTAAAGCCTGTCAAATTGATCCAAGTAATTACTCCCTTGCACCATAGAGATTAGGCTGCTCTTGATCTCAATGTTGTTGCTAGCAACTAATGGAGGCTGAATCTCATGCCTATTTTGTGAGTATTGGGTGCACCTCCAGCCCAAATTTGCTTAATAGGCATTTGGTGTTTCATAGCTCCTGGAACACCTTGTGCTCCTTGAACACCTTGAGCTCCTTGATGCACATGTTGACCGTGTAAACCTGATAGCTAGCTATTTTAGATCATTTTAGGCTGCATTTCATGCATCTTTTCCTCTGTTTTTGCATTATAGTTTAGCATTTAGGTATCATTTGCACTTAGAATCAATATAGCATGCATTTAGCTTAGGATTGCATACATTTGCATACATGTGCATGTTTGTGGTGGTTTTCAGGTGTTTTTGGAGTTTCATGGAGCTGGGGAAGGGATGGAAGCAGCTCATGGTCGCCGGAGATGTTAGAAATGGAGTTCTTGCAAAGTCTGGTCCATATCGAGCAAGCATATCGAGCAGAACACCCGTGGAGTGTGCTCGATGCAAGCAGCAGGACGAGAGGAAAAGGGTCAGCACGAAGATTCCAAGCCGTTGGTCTGCATCGAGGACCAGCATCGAGGAAGGACGTCGATACACGCTGCATGGGCCATATCGAGGTCGCATATCGAGCAGAACATCGATCGTATGACCTCGATGCAACTCATCCGCGTTGACCGATTAACTTTTGTTAACCTTATCCTATCTTTTTAGGTTTTATATGCTTCTTTTGGCTCCCTACTATAAAAGGGAAGCCACAAAACATTATCTTTAACTAGTTCTATTTTATCCAAGTTTAGCTTTCTATCAAAAACCTTTCCAAAACCTTATAGGGAGATTTGCCTTATGGATCTTGATCTTTAATAAAGTTTGTATTTTTATGGTTTAATCTTGTCTTTTAATCTTTGTTATTGCATCTTGGTAGATTAGATTTATCATCTTTGCATTTTAACCTCATCTAGTTATGTTTAACTTCAAATCAATGGGATTAAAATGATCAGTGATTAGTCTTCTTTAGATTTGGGGTTCTAAGTAGGGAAAGTGGTGATTAAAATGTGATTAAGGGGTGATTAGGTCTGTTTAATGGCTCTCTGTTATCTCCTTCTCTTGCAAAGGATTAATGTTGATAAAGCTTGCTCCTTTTGATTAAATATGGTTTGATGGATGCATATAGTTCGCTTGATGTCTTGATATCTCTTATCTAAGCATGGTTGCTTATTTGGCTTGATAGCCTAGCTTGGTCTATGTTTCCTTTCTTCAGTGACACCAAAGTGATAGTTCACCTTGCTAGATGATTCGCTTAGGGCTAGATAATGTTCGTTTTGAGATTCTTGATTTGATGGTTAGATAGTATGCATTGAAAGATCCTGCCTTTGCTTCATTCTTGTTCATTGCTTAGCTTTGTTAGGATGTCGCAAGTTTGTGCTTAAATCCATAATCTTGATTGGTGTATAGCTGCTTAGGCCCTTATTGGTTCACAAGATTGATAAGTTGATCTGAATTCTTGCTTGGGTGAGAGAGTAGTTGCTTGATTGGTGCATCTCTTAGGCTAGAATGGTTCTGATCTTTATGCTCATGGTTGAAAGATACGCCATCACAAGTGGGTCTAACACTTCGATCTTGTTGAATATAAATTGCTTATTGACGCCAAGTGGTTCCCTTTAGATACCTTGTCTAGGAGCATAACATTGAGAATTGCTTGCTTGTTAATGCTTGTTGAATGCCTAGTAGAAATCCCCTTGTCACTCTTGAAAACCACTATCCCACAATTGCTTAGAACCTTGAGTCATGCTTTTAATTAATTATCTTCAAAGTCATCTTGCTTAGTTCTTGCTTTAGTAGTCATTTCTTGCTTAGTTCTTGTTTAGTCATTGCTTTAAGTTCATTGTTTAGTTTTGTTCACTTGCATTTAGTTTATGATTTTCTTTCATTGCGCCATTAGGTTGTTAGACTTGTTCTTACATAATAAAATCCCCAATCCTGCTTAGCTTACAGCATTGTTTGCATCTCATCTCCCACGATTGGATTGATACCTGATCTCTATTCTACAACTGATTAGAGGATAAGGACATTTGAGTTTAGACCCAAAAAAATCTCTCTACAAATTGGCGTTGTTGCCATTGTGGATTGTTTGAGTTTAACAATGTTGTTAGACTAAGTTCTTTACTTTAAAAGTTACTAAATTGCTCTGTTTTCTATGCTCTATTTTTTCAGGTACTTGTATGAATTTGAGGTCTAAAGGCTCATCAAATCTGACTCCTTTCATTGACAACATTCATAGGAGAAGAGCTGTAAGACAGAGAGTTCAAGAGTTAGAAGAACAGAGAATGGCAGAGCAAGAAGCTTAGTTACCACATGTTGGTGTTGTTGGACAAGCACCATTACAACAAGCTGCAGCACACATAGATGAAGCACAAGAAGCTTTGAAACAAGCGGCTGGAGTTCAGGGATTACAAGTACCGGTTAATGCACTTAGAGCTGTAAGACCAATAGGAGCTGGTGATGCACCAGATACTCACCACAACAGGAATGGCATTCACGCTCCAGCTATACATCAAAACCACTTCGAGATCAAGCTTGGGTTGATCAACATGGTGCAAGGCAACAGATTCCATGGCCTGCCCAATGAAGACTCTTTGGATCATCTTGACCAGTTTGATAAGGTGTGTGGTATGACCAAGATTCAAGGAGTCTCTGAAGATGCTTTGAAGCTGCGCTTGTTCCCTTTCAGTTTAGGTGACAAAGCACATCAGTGGGAGAAGACACTTCCACAAGGTTCAATCTCTACATGGAATGAGTGCAAGACAACATTCCACAACAAATTCTTCAGCTCAACAAGAACAGAAAAGCTCAAGAACACCATAAGCAGCTTTACTCAGCATGGGAATGAGACATTTGCATGGTTTCACAAATGAAAGCTTGCTGTCTACTTTGTATAGAGGAGTGACGCCAAAGTACAGGATCCTCTTGGACACAGCTTCTAAATGGAAATTCCATGGGCAATACTGTTGTAGATGGTCTAGCTCTTGTGGAGAACTTGACGCTTTCTGATGGAAACAATGGTGAAGAATATGACAGAACATCTAGAGCTGTTGTAAGTGCTGAAGGTGAGAGCACGACAAAGAAGGAGATTAAAGCTTTGATTGACAATTTAGACAAGCTTCTGAGTGTGTCTTTCAATAATGTCAGTTTTGTTGGTGATAGTGTTGCTACACAAGATGAAGATGGGACAGTTGTAGAAGAAGAAGCCTTCTACATGAATCAACAAGGAGGCGGTTTTAACAACTACAGAAACCATCCTAACTTCTCTTATAGAAGCACCAACATAGCTAACCCTCAGGATCAAGTCTATCCATCACAAGCTGCTCAAAAAAACCAAGGAACCAAACCTTTTGTTCCTTTCAACCAGCAGAAAAACTTTGCTCCAAGACCACCATTTAAGGGCGGTTTTCAACAAGCTAACTTTCAGCCAAGACCAGCTTTTAACCCACCAGGTTTTGGCAATACACAAACCTCTTCCAGCACTCAAGATGTTTATTTGAAGCAGATGATGCAACAATTGTTGACTGGTCAAGCCAACACCACTATAGAGCTGCACAAGAAATTTGCTGGAGAGCATAACAAAATAGACGCCACTACTTGTGACCTGAATGGAAAATTATATGCTCTGAACCAAAGAGTCAAGTCTCTAGAAAGCAAAGGAGCTTCATCTTCAAAACCTCAGAATCAGTTACCAGGAAAGAGTGAAGCAAATCCTAAGGAATTCTGCCACTTGCTTCCTGAAGAGGATGAAGAGTTTGATGATGAAGATGCTTCATTGGAAGAGCTTGGCATTATGCTTCAAAAGATGCTGTTACATGTGGACAAGTTAAAGGCTGAGTGTGGGGGGAATGTCATCAACGTCACCATTAATGATCAAGAAGCTGCTGAAATTGTAGAGAAGTTCCTCCAAGGACTAGATGAAAGCTTGAATAGAGAAGAATAACAATAAAGAGCCGCACAAGAAGCTGCTGAGAAAGAAGAGGCTGAGAAATCCTTAGTTGCTCCAGAAGAAGAAGCCAAACCAGAGCTCAGTGAAGCTGATAAATATCTTGTAGAGACATACCATGCTTTGATGGTCTTGGCTAGAGAAAGTCCTCAAGACTTCAAGGAGTTGTATTATCGCCAAGTTGGCAGCTCCTCAAGCAGAAATGAGAAAGGTAAAGCTCATGAAGTTCAAGCTTATAAACCACCAATCCCTTACCCCATGATGCACTTTACAAAGGCTCAGATTGCAGACTATTCAAAGTTCAGGAAAGACATACAAGACGCTGGAATAAAGCTTCCTCATGGCACCACTTTGCTTGAAGTGAAGGATCAAATCAGGTTCCTCAAAGAAGTATTTGACAAGCTGGAAATAGTGGAACCAATTCTAGAGAATGTGGGGGCTAATCTGAAGAGAAGCAAAGAGCTGAAGACATTGACAAAGCTTCCCAATCCAGGAAATTTTCTCATCACTTGTGAGCTTGAAATGCTAGACAATGTTGGAGCTTTGTGTGATTCAGGTTCAACAGTGAATGTCATGTCTCTCCACTTAAGCCAAACCTTAGGAATCAAGGAATTGAAGCCCTGCAAAACCTCTATCACCTTTGTGGATAACACCTCAACAAGACCCTTGGGCATGGTAAAGGATTTCCCTTTCAAGATAAGGAATTGCTTGGTGCCAACAGATTTTGTGGTTATGGAGAAGACATATTCAAGAGAGGTGTCATTTCTTCTAGGAACACCATTCTTGGCAACAGCAGGAGCTCAAGTAGACTTCAAGAGAGGCTCTGTGATTTTGAAGAATGTTGATGAGTTCAAAGTCTACCAGATTGTCTCTCCTCCCATAGCTTTTTTTGGAACTATCATTGAAGATGAGAGTGAGCAACAGCAACTTCCAGAGCGTGTGGAGCATGCTATGAGCTTCACAATGAGTATGTTGATGAGAGACACTCTCCCTGATGAGCCAGAACAGAAGCTTAACACTGAGCTGAAGCTTGAAGATGGTTTGAAAGAGGATGAAAGCTTGATCACTAAGGAAGTGAAGTCTTTGATCACACCAAGTGTCAAGAAGAAGAGAAACAGGAAGACAGCTCGTGAGAAGAAGAGACTGATGTCAGTAGGCACTTGGGTTTACCAGAAGAAAGAGGAAGGTACACCAGCTCCATCAACCTCTTCTCACTAGTCCTCAAACCATCAAAGTCACGCTTAGTGACTTAAAACAAGCACACTTGGGAGGTAATCCCATGACTATCCTTGTAAATATATGCTTTCTTTTATTACTGATGTCTTTATTTAGTGTTTCAGAAGTCAAAGACCAGGTCCATGGATGTGTAGAATGGTTTAAAGGCCAAGGAAAGAAGACTCTGTTTTCATATCGATGTGCCATATCAAGCAGAACACCTATCATTTCTGCTCGATACAGCTTATCTCAGGGAAGGACCAGTCCGTACATCGATCAAGACACACGGTGGAGATCACATCAAGGTGTAGCATCGAGCAGAACACCAAAAGCCCTGCTCGATGTACTCGCTCCTGATCACCAGTCCGTACATTGAGAAGCTATAGCTTGTACATCGACCAGATTGCTCGATGGAGTTGCACCGTGGAGTTGCATCGAGCAGAACATCCAAGGTTCTGCTCGATATGGGTGTTATCAACCAACTCGATGCAAGATGGTGTCCGGTACGACAACCACCAAGAAGAACAACAACCGTGTACGAGACATTCCACATCGAGGTGTAACATCGAGTAAAACACCAACATGTTTGCTCAATGCACAATGGCCGAGCCAGAAACAAGCATCCAGACGGTGACATGCATTGCCCACGGGAAGGATCATGCAAGCCAAAGTGTCTACCTTACACCAAGCAACAACATCGAGCAGGACATCTACTGAGACTGCTCGATGCAAGGTGCCCTGAAGGAGAAGCTGACCAGAACACAGAACCCCCGAGGCAGTAGAGCATCATCACCGAGCCACAGGACCCGACGTCTCCGATATGGTACACATCGAGGTATCACGTCGAGTGATTTGCTCGATATGATCCGTATAAGAATTTTTTGAAATTTTTACATGGGTAAATCGAGTAAAACCTTTTTGTGGGCCTTGATGGCTGGTAAAACAATCTTTTCTTATGCATTTTTAAATTTTAAATCAGATTTTCTTGCATTATCTTTGGATTTTTCTAGATATCCCTTATCCTCTTGAATTAAAACTAGCAATCTTCATCTTTCTCTCCACACACACCCATATCGAGCTAAACATCTCTTATTCAAGCATCCTTTCTTTCTCTCTTGCATTCTCTAGAACTTCTTTTTGTCAAAGATCTAAGGTAAACTTTGCTAGATTCCTTGTTTCTTGAGTTTAAATGTGTCAAATTGAAGTAGGATGCATTAGAATGATTGATTATGGTTGTTTGCACAATTTTGTTTATGGTTTTGATTTGCATGTCTCCATTGTTGCTCTTCTTTGAAATTTTATGGTTTAAATGTTTGAAAATGCTGTTTTGTGCTTTGTTTGACTTTATGTTTAGATTCTGGCCAAATCTAGGCATGCTATTGTTTTTTCAGCATATTGACCATTGAAATGTTTCTTATTAGACTAGTGATAGTGAGTCTGATGCATTTTTATAGTTTGGTGGAGAGAGAATGATGTTTTTAGCTTCATATGCTTGAAATTATTGCAATCGCTGTTTGCTACTGTGGGAATTTTAGTTTTAGCTGTATTTATCCTTTTGAGCTGAAACGTTTTGCTAAATTCGACTCTATTTGTTGGTGATCAGTGTGAATGTTTTCAGAATTTTTCATTGCCTGCTTGAATTTTTAAAATTAATTTCCTGCACAGTACTCTAAAGAGATACTATACTAATTCTTGCTTTAAGTATTGCATTCTCAGGTACTATGTCGAATACCAGAGAAAATGAGGAGATTTCTGACTCAAATGTTTCTGCAAGAAACAGAGCTGAGGGAAAGAGACCAGTTGTTGAAGAAGAACCAGTCCAAGATGCAGTACCAAAGCTAAAGGACTACTTGAGAGCGATGAGGAGAGTGGACTTCACTCCTACAAGATATGCTGATCCTGGTCTGTTGGGAGAGCTAGGAATCAAGTCTGAAGTGGATGAGCTGTTGAGAAACATTGGACTGGAGAAATTTGCTAGTCTCATTATCCAACTTACAAGCAACTTTCTTGTGAGTTCCTTGCAAGCTTCAAGGTCTACTTCTACAAGTTTGATGAAGAGTATGATGAAGGAGAAGAAGACTTTGGCAATGGATTCATCAAGTTCAGAGCCAACAAAGCCTGGTACACCATGGGGTTCACTCAGCTTGAAGAAATCTTTGGATTTGATCAAGGCTCAAGAGTACAAAACATGCGCTTCAAGCATGATGAGCTAAGGCATGTATGGGAGGAGATAGTGAATGATGCTTATAGAGCTGGTCATCTGAAGAGTGCTAGCATCCGCCATCCATCTATCAGATATGTTCATAGATTTCTCACCAGCACACTCTTCTACAAAAAAGAGCAAAGTATGGTCAAAGAAGAAGAGATGGGGTTGCTTGTGAATGGCTTGAAGAACATAATGGTTGAAATAAGGCATGGGAAAACACAAGGAGAGCGCTTAGGAGTTGGTCTTGTGACAATCCTAATGAAGCAATTTATAGCATGCCAGCAGTGGGCTTTCAACACTAGAGACAAGAAGCCAAAGATAGCCATTGGAGGCGTGATCACTCCTATCTTGCTTGGTGCTGGAGTTGAGCTTGGCACACCAGATGTTACAATGATCTTTCTAGATGTTCCTTATCTCAGTAAGATAGGATACCTTTCAGGAGCTGCTGAGACAGGATTTGGCTATCAGTTTGAGCTGAAAAACAGGAAGAGAAAGATCATCTTGCCCAAGCAGCGCTTAACCAACTTCACATCATATGAGAACATCCGATTCATGCCAACAGAAGATGAGCGTTATGACCCAAGGACTGACCCACCATTGATGAGGCCAAGCAAAGTGAAGAACATGAGCACCATCAGAGACTCAGATGTGGAAGAAGAAATTGAAGAGCATCATCAATAACAAGAGGTTCAGCATCAAGGGATGAAAGAGGAAGAACATGAAGACTATGATAGCCGCCCTTATGCATTTGACCCATATGATGTGATCTGCACATCTGAAGCTTCAAAGGCTGCACATGAGCACGTTAGGCTTCTTCAGAGATGGAATCCCTTCCAGGACAAAGCCATCAGAGGTTTTCTGAAGACAGTCAAAGAAAGCAAGAATTCGGTTGACTCATTGAAGAAGAAAGTGAGGAAGCTCAAGAAGAAGTTGGGAGGATCTTCATCAGCCAAGAGATCTGATCAAGCGATCCAAATAGAGCCACAAGGAGGAGGATCTGATGCTGAGGACATTTCTGAGGACACACCAGAGAGGACAGTCCAAGAGAGACACTCATTCCACATCAGTGAGCGGCCAAGGACACAAGCTTCTCAACCGGCCAGGCATTCATCTCATGTAGCTGCTCCAAAGCAAAAAGGAACGAAGAGAAGGACTAGACAGCAAACTCCATCAGAGGAGGAAGCTTTACCTTCCCATGCCATTGAGAGTTCAGACTCTCACCACTCCTCCACTTGAAGTAAGGTACACCACAGTAACCATTGTAAATACCACTCATTTTTTTTTATTATTTGTGATTGTTTGCTTGATGTTTGTGAACACTCTCCTTACCATTTTTATTACACAGGCACTGTGTAATTTAATTTTGGAGAGGGTGTATGATGGACTGATGCTTGCATTTGCATTTGCATAGTATAATATGAACCATGCATCATGATTTCATAACATCTAAGGCATAGAAAAAACCAAAAAAAATTGAAAATTTTTCAAAAATTGCTTCACAAAAAGATTTTGATTTTCATGCATTCTTATAGGATTTAGACTTCGTGCATTAATATAGGACTAGCTTGCTTGTTTAAATTGGGAACTATGATAGTACATCTTTGTTAATGCTAGTGATTTATGAAAATGAAGCCCTTGTTTTTAATCATTTGGTGCATTTGATGTTGAACTAGATATAAAGCTGAACCACTTTTGGAATTTGCATTTGTGTGAGCTTTGTTTGAGACTGAAGCATACTTTGAAATGATTTCAACCTTTGTTTAAGTGGAACCTAATTTGAATTCGCAATTATCATGCTTTATGCTTTTGTGATTAATGTCAAGGATTGTTTAGAATATTTGGATCTTCTTATTCTCTTTTGCCACTCTCTAAGAAATCCATTTAGATTTCCTCACCCTTAACTAAACCTTCTTTCAAGCCCAGACATTAATAGTGTGTGATTTGTGAGGCCTCTTCCATCATGGTTGTTGCTTAGCAAAAGTGTTGGGTTGGAACTACAAGGGAAGTACTTCCATTGTAGAACTAGCTCACCCCTGAGTTAGATAGGTTAGGATGTTTGGGGAATGGTTTGAGGTTATCTTGGGTTTAGTTTTTAAGAGCGGCAAAGAAGAAAAGAAGTCAAGGCACAAAAGAAAAAGGAGTGTGACACAAGCAAAAGGGTGGAAATGGCGATTTTAAACTCAAAGAAAGAAGGCTCACGTTCAATGAAGAAAAGAAGATGCAAGAAGTGTAAAACCAGTAAATAAAAAATCCAAAGGCGAATCAAACACCAGCATCACCAAATAAAGGAGCCAAACTCAAAAGAAGCAAATCGCCACCACTTGAAGCTCAAAAGAAGAAGTGTCCTCCAAAGCGCTTGAAGAATAAAAGTTTTTGGGTTTTTAAAAGGGTTTAAGTTCTTAAAAAGGGTAGCATAGGAGGGTCTTTCATTGCTTAGCTAGAGTTAGGAACACATCTTATAGATCTTGGGTAGATGGGAGTCTTCCTTTGTATGTGTAAGTTGTTCTTTGACCCTTAGCATTTTGTCAAAGCACAACCATGCTTTTCCTTGAGAGGACCCTTTAAACACCAAAACCAGTTTGTGAAGTAGGATCATTTTTATTCCACTAAGCCTTGTCCCTTAGCTAAATGACAATTTCGCATTTGCATAAGCATGATTCACGGTTTGAGCATAACTGAATGTTAAAAAGGTTATTTGATTTGATGAGCATGTGTAGGTTGATAGCTTAGTGATGATCCTTGTTTTGTGAACGAAAGTTGCTAAGTATTTAAACTATTCTTCCATCAAGTGCACTCTAGAATTAGGAACATGGATTTCACTTTGATTTATTGTTAGCATTTTCAAAGATATGAGTTCTCATTCAAAACCTCATCACCATGTTAAGTGTTTGCTTGTTTGAGGGCAAGCAAAAGCTAAGTGTGGAGGTGTTGATAGCTTGCTATTTTAGATCATTTTAGGCTGCATTGCATGCATCTTTTCTTCTGTTTTTGCATTATAGTTTAGCATTTAGGTATCATTTGCACGTAGAATCAACATAGCATGCATTTATCTTAGGATTGCATATATTTGCATACATATGCATGTTTGTGGTGGTTTTCAGGTGTTTTGGAGTTTATTGGAGCTGGGGAAGGGATGGAAGCAGCTCATGGTCGCAGGAGATGTCAAAAATGGAGTTCTTGCAAAGTCTGGTCCATATCGAGCAGAACACCTGTGGAGTGTGCTCGATGCAAGCAGCAGGATGAGAGGAAAAGGGTCAGCACGAGGATTCCAAGCCGTTGGTCTGCATCGAGGACCAGCATCGAGGAAGGACGTCGATACACGCTGCACGGGCCATATCGAGGTCGCATATCGAGCAGAGCATCGACCGTACGACCTCGATGCAACTCATCCGCGTTAACCGATTGACTTTTGTTAACCTTATCCTATCTTTTTAGGTATTTTATGCTTCTTTTGGCTCCCTACTATAAAAGGAAAGCCACGAAACATTTATCAAGTTCTATTTTATCCAAGTTTAGCTTACTATCAAAAACCTTTCCAAAACCTTAAAGGGCTATTTGCCTTAAGGATCTTGATCTTTAATAAAGTTTGCATTTTTATGGTTTAATCTTGTCTTTTAATCTTTGTTCTTGTTGGTAGATAAGATTTATCATCTTTGTATTTTAACCTCATCTAGTTATGTTTAACTCCAAATCAATGGGATTAAACGTGATTAGTGAGTAGTTTTCTTTAGATTTGGAGTTCTAAAAAAGGAAAATGGTGATTAAGATATGATTAAGGGGTGATTAGGTCTGTTTAATGGTTCTCTGTTATCTCCTTCTCTTGCAAAGTGATTAATGTTGATAAAGCTTGCTCCTATTGATTGAATATGGTTTGATAGATGCAATGGTTCGCTTGATGTCTTGATATCTCTTTTCTAAGCATGGTTCGCTTATTTGGCTTGATATTGGTCTATGTTTTCTTTGTTTAGTGACACCAAAGTGATAGTTCACCTTGCTAGATGATTCACTTAGGGCTAGATAATGCTGGTTTTGAGATTCTTGATTTGATGGTTAGATAGTATGCATTGAAAGATCATGCCTTTGCTTCATTCTTGTTCATTGCTTAGCTTTGTTAGGATGTCGGAAGTTTGTGCTTAAATCCATAATCTTGATTAGTGTATATCTGCTTAGGTCCTTATTGGTTCACAAGATTGATAAGTTGATCTGAATTTTTGCTTGGGTGAGAGAGTAGTTGCTTGATTGGAGCATCTCTTAGGCTAGATTGGTTCTGATCTTTATGCTCATGGTTGAAGGATACGCCATCACAAGTGGGTATGACACTTCGATCTTGTTGAATATGAATTTCTTATTAGCGCCAACTGGTTCCCTTTAGATACCTTGTCTAAGAGCATAACATTGAGAATTGCTTGCTTGTTAATGCTTGTTGAATGCCTTAGTAGAAATCTCCTTGTCACTCTTGAAAACCACTGTCCCACAATTACTTAGAACCTTGAGTCTTGCTTTTAATTAATTGTCTCCAAATCGTCTTGATTAGTTCTTGTTTAGTCATTGCTTTAAGTTCATTTTTTAGTTTTGTTCACTTGTATTTAGTTTATGCTTTTCTTTCATTGTACCATTAGGTTGTTAGACTTGCTCTTACATAATCAAATCCCCAATCCTGCTTAGCTTACAGCATTGTTTGCATCTCATCTCCCACAATTGGATTGATACATGATCTCTATTCTTCAACTGATTAGATGATAAGGACATTTGAGTTTAGACTCCAAATCTCTCTTCAAAACCCTTGGCACCCTGCTCTCCTTGTGGCCCAACAGCTCCTTGTGGCTGATCCATATTCAGCCTTTGCAATCTCTCAAGTCTGTCCCTTTCTCTTCTTGCTCTCAAACCTCTTTCAAGCAGTTGAATGTTGTCACTATAATGAAGCAAGTTGTGTTGTCCTCTTGATCTCAAGTTCATACACCTTCAAGAGAGAGAAGACAAGATAGAACATTAGTAACCAAACAGAAAAATAAAGTTTGATCTTAAACAATCTACAAATCCTAATGCTTAAATCATTCCCCAAATAGCAACAGCGCAAAATTGATGCAGGTGTTTTGCTACTTCAATTACCCAAACTCACTCATGTCATTGCAGCATTTGAGATATCAATCCAACCAGGGAAGTTCAAGACAGTAGGATTATAGCAAACTGTCTAATCCAAGACAACAAGAGAAGTATTAGAACCTAGAATCCTAACAAGTGATTGAAACTTAAAACAAGCCAAGCAAATCAAACAAGACTGAATAGCAATAGCAGAATTTTAATTTGATACAAATAAGGGTAAAAAAATGACTCAAGATGGGGTTATTGATGTTGGGGGACTCTAAGAATGATCCAAGATGCTTCACAAACATGTAAACAAACTATTTCCTGGGCAAATAATTCAAACAAGCTAGATTAACCCAATCCATTGGTACAAATCCCTTTACTAACAACCTAATCAAGAACTAACTCCCATTAGTGATTAAACCATTAGCAAGCAAGCAGAACCAATTCTATTTAGCCAAAATGTTCCCTAGACATCTAATCTCTTAGGCTAGGATGAACAAATCCTCTAAATAATATGATCAGCATTTCAACAAACACTTACTAGGCATAAGAGAAAGCTAAAACCCTAAGAAAGCTTGATCAAGGCTAAACCTAGTATTAAGAGCATCAAATAGAGAGGAAATAATAAGATTAAGCACAAGACATCAAAGATCAAACCTAATATCACCATAATCTATCCCATCTTTAACCCTAAAAGGACTACTCACTAATCATTGTCAAAACCACAAAATCCAAAGAGAGAATATGGCTAGACATGGTTAGGAAGAAGATCAAACAAGAAAGTAATAAGAGAGATGCAGAAATTCACTCAAACAAACCAAGATTCTTACATAGTTTATTGAAAAATGAAGGTTTTTAGGCTTAAAACAATAAAAGATAAATTATCTAATGATTTTAGGTCTTTACACATTTATAGGTAGGAGGAAAACCCCTAATAAACCAAGAGTAAACCGGATTTAAGCTGCTTTGAGTGCACCATATTGGCTTGGACTGCCCGATACACAGGCCGGTATGACTTTTATTCCTTTTGTATCAGCTTCCTTGATCCCGGTACGCAGGCCGATATGCTTGTCTTCACGGGTCGTCTCGGGATAGATCTCCCCAGTACACAGGCCGATATGATCGCCAGTGAAGGCATATCGGCTTCTCTTCTGCTCGATGCTCCAACCGGTACATGTGTCTTGTCTCCAATGTATCGGATTCGCTCCTCGAGATGCAGCTCTTTATGTTTGATGCTCCTTGTATCAGATCAGCAAAGAAGTTCACGAAGATCTGAATTTGCTGATAAAGAATAATGATCATAAGTTCTTTCAAGACAGAGCTATCTTATGTCCAACAAATGAAGACGTAGATTTGATAAATGAGCTAATGATTGGTAAAATTACAGGTAAGCATCAATATTTTTTTTATCTCTTTGGTTATTGTATGATAACTAGATATGTTTAGATATTAGTGTTTCAGTTAGCTTATAGATCCTATGGATAAAGCTTCAAGGAATAACCCTTTTTCACTCCAGATTTTTTAAACTGTATCAAGGTGCTTGGATTACCAAAACACATGCTTCTTCTAAAGATAGGTGTTCCAGTAATGTTGTTACGAAACTTAGATCCTAAAGGTGGACTATACAACGTGATAAGTTTGCAAGTTACACAAATGGCTGATCATATTATATAAGCACAAATTATCATATGAAATAATGTTGGTTCAAAAGTTTTGATTTCTAAGGTTGTGCTAGCTCCTTCACATCTTAAATTTCCATTTAGAATGAAGCAAAGACAGTTCCCATTATATGTTTCTTTTGCTATGACTATAAATAATAGCCACAGTTAATCATTAAAGGAAGTCAGCCTTTTCCTACTTCGACCTGTTTTCTCTAATGGTTAATTTTATGTTGCACTCTCTAGAGTAATATCTAAGAAAGGATTAAAAATCCTTATTGTAGACAAGGAAAGAAAACCACAGAAGCAAACAATGAATGTTTTTTTCAAAGAGGTATTACAGAATCTCAAAGAAGTGAGTTCTTAACATTTTTCATTTTCGAGATGATATTTTGTTCTTTATAAATATTTGACATATGTTTTATACTTTTAAAAGTGAAATATTTATTGAAGTTTTAAAGTCTATAATATATAAATATGTATAACAAAATTCCATAATTTAAGAATTATGTGCGTGAAAATATACTAATTTACAAATAGTATTTGATCTTTACAATATGCGTTAAGTATCTAACTACATTTGTAAACAATATTTACAGTCTTAATTTCCATAAATACACATTTTATTTCAAATCTAAACTCTAAACTTTGAAACTATATGACATAACACCAACCTAATACACTACTCAAACCAATGCACAATAAACTAAGTAGGGGTTATTGGTTCTTGTATTTTGGTAGATTTATAAATCTTCTTTGGATTTGATAAATTTATTGATTTCAAAATCAGCAAAATGAAAAAAAATCAAATCCACTCAAATACCAAGGTTACACCTTGTATTTGGGTCTTTGTATTTTAGTCATGAAAATCCTTCCAAATCCATTCAAATTCAATTAAAACTCAAATCCTTATAATATTTAAATTCTAAAATGATAGAATCAATAACACTGTATTTCATTATAGATTTTAAAATCATAGAACCAATAACACTGTATTTCAATACAAATTTTAAAATACAAGAATCAATAACACTGAATTTAGTTTGGATTCTCAAATCCATTAAAATACAAGAACCAATAACACCTCCTAAAACTAAATAGAGCCATGCATCATACATAAATATTTCTGAAATCTCTAAAAATTAAATTTCAATTTTCAAATACACATGAAACTCGTACGCACGTGCGGATTATATCCTAATCAATACAACAATAACACAAGTATTTCTCCTAAAGAAGACACCTCAGCATTTTCAATCTTTCTTAAGCTGACACTTCAGCAAAAAAACTAACCAATGAAAATATTTTATTAATACGCTTCATATATGTTAACTTCAAACTCATTAAAAATCTAAAAAAATAACATTTGTTGGTAATCTTTGTTTTATTTTTTGTCAAACCCATTAATAAGCCCAATAGCTTAAAAAAATTGAACTACTAATAATAATATTTCGTTTTTACACATCAGTTACAATTAACACAAATAAAAATAAGTAAAATCGTGTCTTAAATAATTTTCGATGCTTCATAGGCAACACCAAACGTTTATTGCTAATACGACTTCTGCCAACAAATAATCTCATTAGAATCTTAGCCTCAAAATTTAATTCTCGAGTTGTATCTTGGGTAATATATAATTCCTCAGCCTCCTCTTATTCCGATCTCATGCTATATCATCGGCTCTTATTCATCGAGAGGTTGGTCTTCAAACTAAATATTAGGATTCTTTGTACAAAGATTTATAATTCTGTTGATGCAACAAATATTATTAAATTTATAAGCTGTTGAGGAAAAGTTTTATATACGCCATTCACCAGTGATTTAATATCAACAATTTTCTACATTGTAATATGTTATACTTGTACTCAATGTTGTTACCCACCTTTTATGAACTCTTGGTTTTTTTTTTAGTTGATTGCTTTTTTTACTTGATATTTTATTGAAAGTCATTAATCATTATGTTTGATTTATCTTGATTAAGCTTTCGATAACTCAAGAGAAGACTTGCATCAGTCTAAAATGCTTAACAAAGTGATACATCTTCGTATTTTGTTATCAGAGGTCAATATTTTTCAACACTCTATTATGTGGCCTGCAAGAATATCTAGCCATCATGATTCCAATAAGGTCAAATCAAGATACACGATAAATTTTGTATAATTTGTATATTAATTAGGCTTGGTATATACTTACTTTGATTCTATGTAATTTATTGTATAGACTTTATTTGATTTTGAGTTTGATAAAGTTGTGAAGAATGTAAGGAAGAAAGAGTACGTGGGGAAATACCCTGACGTTAGATCATGGGAAAATAGGCAATTTTGTTGAAGGGATCATGTATACATATGGGTGCTTTCATTAAAGCAAGGGGGAATTGCTGAATGACTCAAAACTTGATTTGAATTACAAAACTAGATCCCTTATTGCATGTTTGACAAAAATAACTCACAGGGATAGTGAAATTACAATATTATCCCTTCTGACCAAACAAAAAACGCTCGTCGCAATGACTATTTTATCCCCGAGAAGTCTACTTGAGCTCGAGTAGACTTCTCGAGTAGACTTCTCCGAGAAGTCGAGAAGTCTACTCTGGAATAATGTCTTTACCATTAATTAAAAAAATTATGAAAAATAATTTGGTGAAAAAATTATCAAAATAACAAAAACATATACTTTTTACACCTATTAAAAATAAAATTTGACACAAAATAATTAATTTAAATAATCATAGATAAATTAGGTTAGAAATCAATACTAAGTAGACTTCTCGGATTCTAAAGTAGACTTCTCAGGAGTAGACTTCTTGGAGAAGTCTACTTTATTTTAATTTCTTTACCACTAATTTTAAAAATTATGAAAAATAATTTGGTAAAAACATTATATACACAATTAAAAAAGACATATTTAGTATCTGTATAAAAAAAATCATGAAAATGAATCAATTTATAAGTTTCATAAGTATACAAATCGAAAGGGTTAGGGTTGAGGTTTAGGGTTTAGGGTATAAGAGTGTAATTCTTAGGGTTTGCACAAATTCTATATGAATCATAGTTTATGGTTCAGTTAATGAATCATAGTTCATATATTTGTTATTTTAACTATGACTTGTCAATATGGTAAGTAATTAATGTTTTCATATAAGTTTTAATTAAAAAAAAATTGATTTAGGGTTTAGGGTTAAGTAGACTTCTCGGACCGAAGTAGACTTCTCTCGAGTAGACGTCTCGGACCAAAGTAGACTTCTATCTAGTAGACTTCTCTTACCGAATTAGAATCAAAAGTAGACTTCTTTGACCGGTTATGTTCGAGTAAAATAAAAATAATCACTGAACCGAATAATATTACTAACCCATTTTTAACCGGCCTATATATTTCATTTTTACCAGAAAGTAACCCATTCCACAAACCCTAGTTTCTCTCGACTCGTAACCAGCGTTTGGGCGATTTCTTTCGCCATTTCTGTCGCCGTTCATACCATCGTCGCCGCCGCTGCTTCAACTCATCACCACCGTTTGTAAATTGTCAACGGAGGTAATCTCTGTTCTCCTCTCTCAGATCTCTCACTTCTGTATATCTCTTTATCTGTATATAGACCTTAATCGATTTCGTTCATCTCTTTTCATCGCCGCCTATGTTGCCTTGTCGCCTCGTCGCCTTGTTACTGCTGGTAATTCTGTCCTCATTTCTCTTTGTCCGGCATCTGTTAGATTCAATTTTTTGCCCTAGATATCATCGCCGCCGCTAATTTGGAAATTTTTTTGTTTGGATTTACAGATGTCGACGACGCTGTTGGTTGTCTCCGCCGGATTTCAGTGTTCGCAAAGGTAATTTATGTAACTAGTGATTTATTTTAGAATTTGTATAAGTAGACTTCTCTAGAGTAGACTTCGCTTTCGAGTAGACTTCTCTTTCGAGTAGACTTCTTCTCGAGTATACTTCTCTTTCGAGTAGACTTCTCTAAGTAGACTTCTTCTCGAGTAGACTTCTCTTTCGAGTAGACTTCTCTAAGTAGACTTCTTCTCGAGTAGACTTTTTCGCGAGTAGACTTCTCGGAGAAAAGTAGACTTCTTTCTGAACTAGACTTCTGCCATTTGCTAATAATTATATATTTCTTACATATTTATGTCATCTTTGGTTTTGCAGGATGGAGAAGCAGCCCAAGTTTCCAAGGAGATTATTCACAAAGGACGAAGAGCCCCAACCTGGGAAAAGTATAGCCTACTACAGCAACAGTAGGAAGTTGTTTCCTGCATTGGAAGCAGTACTGGAAGCAGATATATGGGAAGAGCTTTTGGAATCAAGGCTTGGTGTTTTTCTAAAGTTTTACAAACTGAATTTTGGCTGGGCGTCGAGGGTGGTGCAGTTTATACTCGGTTTTCAGCTGGACTGCAAGAAGAAGTATGAGATATGGAGTCTCATAAATGCAACCCCACTTCGGTTTTCACTCAATGAGTTTGAACAACTCACCGGTCTCAACTGCGAGGATGTTGAGGAACTGGAGGAAGCAGAAGTTACTCCTGAGATGAAATATTTCTGGGAGAAGCTTGGCGTTAGTATAGATGTTGGCCCCACCATTGATGAACTTACTGAAGCATGTAAGCGTGCTGGGGAGTGGACAAGGGATGAGAAGCTTATGCTAGGATATTTATCCATCTTCGCTGGATTTATCGAGGCAAGGAAGATGGATTCACCCACATGGTTGAACTATGCCAGGCTAGTTATGGATGTCGAGGCATTTGCAAATTACCCGTGGGGAAGAGTGGCTTTCAAGACCCTCATAGAGTCTGTCAAAAGAGCTGATTTGACGAAGACTGTTACTCTCTATGGGTTTGCCAAAGTGCTCCAAGTTTGGGCGTATTATGCTATGCCAGATTTTGGGAGGCATTACGGAAATCCTCTTCCCGACAACCCAACTCCACCGGTGCTGGCTTTCAACGATTGTCGAGGACGAAAATACATCAAAGAAGCTATGTTGAAACAGGTAATCCTAAACTATATTTGCTTCTCGAGTAGACTTCTCCTCGTCTCGAGTAGACTTCTCCTCGTCTCGAGTAGACTTCTCCCCGTCTCGAGTAGACTTCTCCCCGTCTCGAGTAGACTTCTCCCCTTATCGAGTAGACTTCTCCTCGTATCGAGTAGACTTCTCTCGAGTATAATTCTTTGCGTAGACCTCTGTAACATATATATTCCAATTGTTTGCAGGTTAGCTTCAACAACTTTTGTGTCAAGGAACGGGAGGAAATGTTCCCTACCTGGGATGATGAGGTAGACGATGTCCTTATCGAGAACGTTGTGGGAGCCATGTTTGGGGAGTTTGGTGGTGGTCGTTGGAAGTGGAAGCCTAGTCATTGGCGGTCCAAAGGGGTTAAGAAGTTAGAGGCCACAAAGGGCCAAAAAAGGAAAGTTAAAGATGATGAAAGCCGTGTTGACCCAGACGATGGGAGCATGAAGAAGACTTGTCCAGTGCCTCTTGCTGCCATAGAAGAGGAGGGTTTGAAGAGTCTTGCTGAGGCAATGAAGCAACATTTCTCAGAATGTTGCAGAACATTGTTTGGGGAAATAAAGGCTGGGTTTGAGGCCTTCGATAAGAAGTTGGACCTCCTCTCTGAAAAGGTTGTCGCCGTGGAGCATACTGTTGCCAAGATGAAAGAGCCAAAGGATGAGGAGTATGTCAAGTCAAACGATGGTCGGGTTAGTACCGATCCCTCTCCAAATCTACTAAAAAGACTTCTAAGACTGCTAAGCCTGCTATTCCTTCGTTGAGTCCAGTTCTTAGGCTTACTAGGGCAAGAGCAAGGTCTTCCAAAAAGAACTATATGTTTTTCTATTTTTGTATGTTTTCAAAAATTTGTACCTGTACCGTGTAATCTGACTTATGTTTCGTTTACTTTAATAAATTCCAATAAATAAAACCGTTTATTTTGTCATGTTGTTCTTCTCAGTAACATGTATAATGCATTATTTTAGAAAAAACCATGTGAGAGTATCAACCGCGAGGACGTGGATAGTGTCGTATTTGTCGAGTCGCGGAAACAAACGAAAGAGGATTTGGAGGTGCAGTTAAGGAAACAGCAGTCAAAGAAGGTCGCGGCACAAATTTTGTCACGAGCCAAGACCTCCGAGAAGACAAGGAGGTTGTCTAGACTAGGCGCTGGATATGATCCTTTTGCTCCCATTGATGCAGCGAAGAATAAAGCTGTAACTGAGTTTTTCAAACGTCTTCCGTAAGTTCTCTGTATAAAACAAGTTGTGAGTCTTGTGATTGTGTACTAATTAAAGTCTGATGATTATGCATTAATGTTGTCTGCAGAAATTGGCCGAGTAGACATGCTAAGAAGTACCCAGTAAACCACTGGTGGTGGCTGCTGAGGACGCCACAACAATGGCTCGCAGATACGGTTAGTCTTTCTCTCGAGTAGTCTTTCTCTCGAGTAGACATCTTATCGAGTAGACTTCTTCGCGAGTAAACTTCTCTCGAGTAGACTTTTTCTCGAGTAGACTTCTCTCGAGTAGACTTTTTCTCGAGTAGACTTTTTTTCGAGTAGACTTCTCTCGAGTAGACTTCTTCTCGAGTAGACTTCTTCTCGAGTAGACTTCTTCTCGAGTAGACTTCTCTCTAGTAGGCTTCTTCTCGAGTAGACTTCTGTTTCTTGACTTTTGTTTCTGACTTTCTTAACTTCCCTATTTGGCTATGTAGCACATGGATGCTGTCATCAACCTGCTGAGACATCGATTCATGGAACATCCACAATGGTTTAGGAGTGATCGTATCTGCTTACTTGATACGATTTTGAGCATGATGTGGCGTACCAAGTACGCGGATTTTCTGGCCACCGAACCGAATCCCGATGGCTCAGGTAGACAACTGCCGCCTGGTGCCTTTGATTATTACACCGGTGAGACACCAGTGTACTGCAAAACAGGCAAGACATGGGGGGTGGACGTCGATGACATATACACGCCCTTGAATGTAAAGGATGATCATTGGGTTGCTCTGTGTATCTCTATACCTCAGAGGCACATTCTCATTTGGGACAGTCTCGTTCATCATTCTAGCGCTGCGGAAATAGCGAAAGTAGTTGAGCCTCTTGCAGTCATGCTGCCTTATCTGCTTCGGGAAATGGCTATCCGAGAAGATAAATACAAGTTCCCATATGACGCTTTCACGCATACACGGCTAGAAGCAAAGGAGGTGCCACAACAAGGGCAGGTGGTGATTGTGGAGTTTATTGCCTTAAGTTTATTGAATATCATGCTCTTGGACTGCCATTTCCTCTGTTACTGTGTCCTGCCAACATGAAAGTTATCAGACAGAAACTTGTGGTTGATATACACCAGGAGACCAAGTGCCACGGACCTCCAAACCAGGACTGGGCGAATATGGGGTTATACGAAGGCACCTGACTTCTCTTCTCTCGTGTATTATTTTTTGTAACGAACTACTTTTTTGGTGTATCTGGTTGATGTGGTTAGAAAGTTTTTGGTGTAACCCGTCAAAGAACAGAATATGTAACCGTAGGCTAACATGTAACATGGATTGTGTTGAATTCTTGGGTTGCTGAATTTATGGAGTAGACTTCTCTCGTCACGAGTAGACTTCTTATCAAGTAGACTTCTCTAGACTCGAGTAGACTTCTTAAAGACAATAATAATACATAACTTAATGATGATTCAGAGGGACATTTCCCCCATTTATATTACATATCTTGACAACCTAGTAGACTTCTCGTGTCACGAGTAGACTTCTTATCAAGTAGACTTCTCTAGACTCGAGTAGACTTCTTAAAGACAATAATAATACATAACTTAATGATGATTCAGAAGGATATTTCCCCTATTTATATTACATATCTTGACAACCTAGTAGACTTTTCGTGTCACGAGTAGACTTCTTATCAAGTAGACTTCTCTAGACTCGAGTAGACTTCTTAAAGACAATAATAATACATAACTTAATGATGATTCAGAGGGACATTTCCCCCCATTTATATTACATATCTTGACAACCTAGTAGACTTCTCTTGTGTCAAGTAGACTTCTCGACTTGTTCAGATTCAATCAGCACCATCATCGAATCTCTACATATGATTTTATTGAAGTTAGACTACATAACGACTTGGCATGAGATAAAACAAAACACACTAAGTACAATGTAAATATTAACTTACACAATAGGGGCGAGTATGACCAGGTTGCTTGCACTTGGAGCAACTGTATTGCTTCTGCATCTTTCTTGGTCTTGTGCCTTTCTTCCTAGACATTTCTAGCCAAGTTTGCCATCTAGATTTTTTTTTTCTTCCAGGAGGAATCTTTATGACTGGAACACCACATGGTTCCTTCTTGACATCATTTTCATCAGAAATAGGCGGGTTAATGGGATGGGAGTAGGCCGCATATAAGGATTCCCGTGAGTAAGATGGACACACAAGTGTTGACAGTTTCACGTTGGCCTCTTCTGCCGCTGCAATAACATGTGAGCAAGGGATTTTTTCAACATCATACACACCACAAGAACACTTCCTTTGTTGCAAATCAACAATACAATCTCGTGCTCCACCCTTAACAAAGAAACGCCAGCCATCAATGGGTTCTGCCTTCAAATCTCCTGCCTCATATTCTCGAATTGCCAATAGATACTCTACTCCACGGGTATGGCTCGTTGTGAGACTTAGAGCATCTTCACGCCTTTTATGATACCATCTCCCGAGCTTTGTTCTTATAAACTCTAACAGAAATGTGATGGGAAACCCTTTGGCTTCCTTAACAGCCGCATTGATCGATTCTGCGATGTTGCTAATCTTTATGTTGTACCTGTCTCCCGGGAAATGGACTCGTGACCATAACCTCGGGTCCGCAGTCTCTAAATATTGAGCAAGTCTGGGGTTTACCTCTCGGATTGCGTCCATGTATCGATTATAATCGTAAGTCGTATGTGCATATGCAGCACCTTTCACCAAGTACATGAGTTGCTTCCCGTGAAACTTAGTCACAATGTTTTGCTGCAGATGATAGTAACATATACCTCGTGTTGCCCATGGTATGACATTCTTAAATGCATCAGCTATGGAGTCGTGCCGGTCAGAAACTAGGACAAGCGGATACCCATATGAGAAACATCTACTCAATTTGGTGAAAAACCAATTCCATGAATCATTACACTCAGAATCCACAATTCCAAAAGCCAACGGAAATATCTGAAAGTTACCATCCTGTGCGGCTGCCACTAGCAAAACACCTCCATACTTCCCAGTTAGATGAGTCCCATCTACAACAATCACTCGCCTCAAGTACTTAAAACCAGCTATGGAAGCTCCAAATGAAATAAAGAGGTACTTAAATCGATCCATCTCATCGCATACAAGGTCTGTGACACTTCCTGGATTAGCTCTCTCAATTTGACGCAAATAAGAAGGCAGCTTCTCATATCCATCTTCTGCTGTTCCTCTCACCAATTGTTGGGCATATATCAAAGCTCTATAAGATGTGGTGTAACTGAGGTTTAGACCAAACATCACCTTCATAGAATCTCTGATATGCTTTGGCACAATTCCATCGATTATGCCAACTCGTTCCACAAACAGAGCCCCAATATACTTAGGTGTACAACGTCTACGATGAGCTGACCGGTCTATCACAGAACAAGTATGATCTTTCAGATACTTTGTCACCCAGAATGTGTTTGCTTCGTTCTTCACACCCGCTCTAACCATCCAAACGCATCCTTTGACTGAACATTTTGCTACAAACAAAGACGTTGTAGACTTATATACTTTGAAAGCAAATCTCTTCATAACTGCCATCAATCGCAACTCAGATACAAGCTTCTCCTTGCTAGGAAAACTCTGATTAACAAAGATATTAGACGACCAACTACTATCCAGTCGATCAAAACCACCACAACGCTCTCTTACACCCTCAACTTCATCCTCATCTTTAACTTTCCCGTACTCACTGTAATCCACATCTGAGTCATCATACTTTTCTTTCATATTCTGATTAACTTCATCTTCATTCAAACTATCAGCTTCATCCTCATTTTTAACGTTTTCATCCCAATCTTCAGCGTCTTCATCCCAATCTTCTTCAGCATCAGAGCACGTATCCGCATGTCCATCCACATCATCATTCTCATGGTCCACTATCCTACTCGAAACACAAAGGCGAACACCATGCATCTTACTTAACTCAATCAAGCTCTGAACATGTCTATCATTTGTGACATACATAGGCGGAGAATCAGGAGGCATTTGTTGAAGCATTTGAGGTGGTAAGGGATAGGATAACTCCACCTTTGTTTCCTTTTCCAGCATATAATCCTCTTGCACCATTCCAAGAAACTCAACATGTGTGCAACCATCTCTTAAGAACAACATCCGCCCTCCTTTGTTATTATCCACCTCGAACTGCCAAACTGATTCAGTCTTAACCCATTCTCCATAAACAGCGGGTATGTGAACCATTCTCTGTGAAAAAAAAAAACCAAATCCAAACCACATTAGACATCAACGTTGCATAAGTAGACTTCTCGGTAAGTCGAATGAAGTCTACTTAGTAGACTTCTATAGTAGACTAAGAAGTCTACTCTTAATAAGCTAAGTATCATATAAAACATGAAAACTCATTCGACTATACCTATAAATATAAACATGCAAAACTTATACATAAGCAAGAAAACTTAATAACAGAAGCTTAGGATCACGAAAATCATAAAAATTCGTTATATATTGTATATAAATGATTTTTTTTAAAAACAAGAAAAGTAGACTTTTCGGATAAAAGTAGACTTCTCGCAGGTTAGTTTTGCAATTGCCAAAATATTAGTAGACTTCTCTATGAAAAGTAGACTTCTCCGAGAAGTCTACTTTTCATAGAGAAGTCTACTCTGAAAAGTCAAAGGTTGGTCAATTGCAAAAATGACCTGCTTCTAAAGAAGTCTACTCGAGAAGTCTACTCCATTTTTTTTGTTATCAAATGAAATGGAGTAGACTTCATTCAGACCAAAAGAAGTCTACTTTTTCATGCGGTCAATTGCAAAACTAACCTGGGCGTTGACTAGTAGACTTCATTCGGACCGAGTGAAGTCTACTTTCGGAGCCCAGAACTGAAAAACACGAAAATTGACTGAAAATCCGACTTACCACTCGTCTTTAGCTTCTTTTCTGGTCAAGATCTTCGATCCTAGCCACAATGAAAGAAGCACAACCGCAACAAACAACCAAATCGCCGGAATATAGAAATTTTTATGAACTTCAACTTTTTAATAGACAAATTATAGAGTTTTTGGGAAAAAAATAGAGAAGAAATGGAAGAATAGAAACTTAAAGGGAAAATAATGAGCTCAACAAACTCAAAAATGGGTTTTTGCCACCATTAAAGCTTCAAAATTGGTTGAAAATGGTGGTTGGGTGAATTGATGATGATGGCATTTTCGTAAATAAGTGAGGAAGATGAGGATTAGTTGGTCAATTGAATTTCCGAAAATAAATAAAATTAATTAAAAACAATGGCAATTTCGTGAATAACTGAAACTATGAGGGATTGTTTGGACACAAAATGGCAAATGTTGGAAAGGTGATTTTTGTGGGTTAGATTTGCAATTCAAATCAAATTTAGGTCATTTTTGCAAGTATCTCTTAAAGCAATCAAATATTTTCATATGAAATTAACTAATAAATAAACATTTATATAATACACATATACTATATAGTTTTGAAAATATAAATATAAGGCAAACTTTATACCAGTTTTAACAAAATATAGATTTTTAATAATAATAATAAAATATTAAAATGATTAAATATTTTAAATTCAAATTTAACTAAAATAAATAATAAAACTATTAAAAATTAAAAAAATCACAACAACAAATCTTAATTATCTCCATGGCCATTTCTCATTCTTCAAGTGGCATAGTGAAATTTTCATTAAATTTTAAAGAAAAAAGCCACATAGTTTATTTAATATATTATTATAGAGTTTACCATTAAAAAGAGTTAGAGGAAATGAGACATATTGTTTTTGTTAATTCGGAAGATACAAAATTTATTCTTAGACGACAAAGAAGAAGTTTAAAGTTAAAAAAAGAAACTTAAAATAACCAACAAAACTTTATATTTTAATCAGAAATTATTTGCATTAAAAGGATTTAAAATTTTAAAAATAAATTTGCTCATTCAACTAGTTTGGTAGGTCAATGGTTTACAGATTACTCACAGGTTTTTCTTGATTTTCTCAATTAAATAAGTTACGGATTTAAAGATTAAAACCAGTTTGTGATAGTGAGCAGGTCTCAGTTTAACTGGACGATCTGGATCGGGTTTCTAAATATTGTAATAAAGTAAAATGTGGTTATATATAGAATTTCAGATATTTACTTTAGTTTTTGAAAAAAAAATTTTAATGAGAAATCATTTTTAGTACTAATCAACTAATGCTAAACTATTTCAGGTTTATGGTCAAGGGACATGGTGGCTTCCATCAGCCAAATCTGAAACACAAGTGCAATTGTGCATTGTTCTTATTCTTAACCTTTCTCGAAGCAGTATGATGCTTAGCAATGGACTACTACAGAGAAAAGCAATCATTTTTTAATGTTGGAAGATTTGAAAATATAAATTTTATTTTATTTATTAATCAAAAGTGGAATGTCAATTTTTTTTGACATATGTAGGATGTCATTTAAGTGATGAATCATTGTATTAGTTTAGAGGTTGATATAATAAATTATACTTTTGTCGAGGTGAAATTCAGTTAGATAAAAAACTAAAATACATATTCGCAGCATAGCGCAGATATTTACGTAGTAATATTTAAAAGAAGCAGTTTATTTGGAGTCAAATAGTACAACCCTCAGGGATCCATCTCCAAAATTAATTAATATTAAAGCCCAAACTTATGTTTTATCAGTTATTGGAGCCCAATTTTGTGGTTTGTTCAACTATTCTCAAATCTGTGTTTTCATCAATTATTTGAACATGAATTTTTTTTTTTTGCCCAAAAGCCATCAAAAATAATAAACCGGTCCTGAATTTATGTGTAACTATCCACTTCCGTAAACTTCCACATCCATTCCACTGATATTAGTGATGAATAATTTAAGCATTCATGCTTTGTATAAAGGATAAAGTTGTTTCTAGAAATTATTAAATTTTTTTTTAATAGTTATTCCGAATCTGAACAAGATAAATTTTTTAAGGTTCATTTCTCATTATTACATATCACCAAATCCACATCAAACTAAAGCCTAATGCAATATATTCATGAAAATAAAGTTGTAGACTTATATCTTCCTAATTGAGGGAAAACAGCCAATTTCACCATGAACTAATACATTTCTGATTATTCATACATCAACTATGAAGCAATGCCGAAAACTACATGAACTATTGAAAAACGGCCAATTCCACCATAAACTAATACATTCCTGATTCATACATCAACCATGAAGCAATGCCGAAAACTACATGAACTATTGAAATGTTTGAATTTCCACCATAACCTTTAGAATTGTTGTTGAAACAAACAATACAAACGTCGTGAGTTTGGCCGTTAGTTGTTGATGACTGAACCAACACGTGGTTACTCAAAAAAATTTTGTTTTGTAATTTGAGTGTGAAATACATAAAAACCACGTCGTTTTGCCTTATGTCGAAAATTAACCAAAAAAACTTTCTCTTCATCGTTTCTTTCTGGTTTGGGGAAAATTTTTACAATTTCAGATCTTAGAATCCTAGAAGCAATCAAATGATGTCGGTAGAGGTTGAGGAAGGAGAGGAGGAAAATTTCACAATTTCAGATCTTAGAATCCTAGAAGCAATCAAAGTTCTTGGTTAATTTCAGATCCTAGAAATTTTGTAGTGATCCTCATTGCTCCAGACAAAGTTTTTGCTTAATATCAGATTTTAGAAATTTTTGCAGTGATCTTCGTTACTCCAAATATCATTTGATTGCTTCTAGGGTTTTAAGTTCTGATATTGTGAAAATTTCTCCCAAACCAGAAAAAACGATGAAGAGAAACTTTTTTTGGTTAATTCCCGACATAAGCCAAAATGACGAAGTTTTGTGTTTTTCACACTCAAATTACAAAACGACGTCGTTTTGAGTAACCACGCGTCAGTATGACGTCTACAGTATTGTTGGTTTCGACCATAATTCTAAAGGTTATGATGGAAATTCAAATATTTCAATAGTTCATGTAGTTTTCAGCTTTACTTCATAGTTGATGTATGAATAATTAGGAATTTATTAGTTCATGGTGGAATTGACCGTTTTTCAATAGTTCATGTAGCTTTCAACATTACTACATAATTGATGTATGAATAATCAGGAATATATTAGTTTATGGTGGAATTGGCCGTTTTTCCTCCTAATTCATGGTTTAAAAGATCATACTTATCTATGTTGGTTTAAACGGTTTATGATCTAAACCAAATATTAAACCATTAGATTTTATATTAAACCGAATTAAATTTATAACCAGAAAACAAAAATTAGAAAAAACAAAAAAATCATCTTCTTCTTCGTCTCCTTGACTCCTCCCCTCTTCTTCTCTCCTCCCTCCTTCCACTAAATTGAAACAGCGATCAAAATTATACATCCAAGGGAATTGCAAAAATCAAAACCATTGCTACATACTGAGAGAGAGAGAGGGGTTGGGTATATCAGAGTATTTGAAGAATAAGATGAAAGCAATTGAGAGAAACAGAACAAATATTTGCAGAAATCATTTTTATCATTCGCTCTATAAGGAAATCTGGAAAAAGTTCTGGATATAATTTCGATTGTAACAAATCGGTTTCTCTATGTAACCACAAAATCAAAGATTTCAATGTTTGTTATAAAAAATCTTTTTGGTTTGATTAAATTACACAGGCCAATAATGAAAAATTGCTTTCCTTTGTGAATCTAAGAAAGTTGTTGTCTTGACCACTCCGATGAGCTATTCCGTCGAGTTAACGAAGCTTGTCGGAGAAAACTTGACGGGAGCCGGTGTTGTTCTCTTCTAGCCGCTTGGCTCCTCGCAACCCATGCTCGCTCTGCTCTACAGCTACTGGCTCCTGCTTTGACGACGGTATCCTCCAATTCCCACGAACTCATGAAGCCGACAATTCCTGAAATATTTGTTGACCCAAAACCACAAATCAAATTGTGAAAACTGGTCTGGTTTGAAGATTTTACTGTTGTAATTGGTTTAAATTTGGATAATATTATATTTATGTGGTTAGTGGTTTGTTTGGTTAATAGTAAAACAATGTTTGTGGGTTTTGAGATTTTTAATTATGATTTTCAGGGAGATACAAGTTTTAAACTTTCAATACAAGTGTAATTAGATCTACAACTTTATTTTCGGGGATATATAACATTATACTTTAGTTTGGTGTGTGTGAATCATATAATACTTCTTATGGAGAAATAGATTGTTTTCCCATTATTATTTGTTATGTACGTACTGAAGCTTTACACAAATAACCATGAGAAAAGAATTGGCGCAGTTTGTATGTTTTATAATACCAATGTCTAGTTGAATGGATGTACTGAACAAACTAGATCATACACTGAATCGCAGATAGACTGTTATCCAGTTTAACCCACTCGAACATGGATAGAACCTTTGGGGTGATCAGACTAAACTGGATCAAGGGTGATGATCAAGTTCTAATCAAAGATCATCTTCAGTCAAAAAGATTCCAAATGTTCAATAGACTTGGCCATCATGTAAATGATGAATCAATCGGAATGATCGAGATTCAAGTTTGGAAGATAGGAAGTTCGAGTGACTTGATCAAAGATTAATCCAAGTGCAGTTAAAAGAACTTGAATGATTAAGATGAGATCTGAAATCAAATCCCAAGACTAACTCATCACCGTTATAACACATGCCGCTTGATGCTCTCACATCCTTTTTACTCAGATTTCTTGATATTATGACAAACGAATGGAGACAAAACACAATGTCACACAGAAACTCATGAACATTGATGAGGGCTAGCATTAACTAACATATATATCTTCAAACCCAAATCAAATTATTCTAGCTGTTGTAGAAACTAAATAGCAATAGCTAAAGTTCTTTGCCAAAAAAATAAGACCTTATTGTTTTGTTACCGGAGGAGTTGGTCTTTAGGAGACAAGAAAACAAAATAACAGACTCTCTTATCACAGTTTTGCGAAACGAGGTTGTCTTTTCGTCATATGAGCAGAGACAGCCTCAATAAGATCGTCTGATATAAGCATAGCCGAGTTCCAAGTTGCTACGTAGTCAAGACCTTCTTCTAGACTCATCTCTCTGCTTCTTAATAACACTGCCTTTGTCCCTGTCACAGCTAGAGGAGACTTCGCTGCTATTCCTGAAAACAAAAATTGACAACTCTTAATTCAATCAAACCGAACCAAATCCAGCAAAAATTGATAATCACATTCCAGAATCAAACCGAACCAAAATCAGTAAAAAAATCATATTGAAAAATGTGATTTACCTTCGGCGATCGTCGTGACGTCTTTATCCAGCTCCGACTTAGATCCAAAAACCTGAGAAACAAGACCAAGATCCTTCGCTTCACGTCCCGAGAATCGTCGAGCCGTTAACGCCAATTCCATGGCGTTTGCGTGCCCGACGATGCTCGGCAGCCTCTGGAGGGTACCTAAATCCGCGACGATCGCGAGATCAACCTCCTTGATCGAGAAGAAAGCGTCCTCGGAGCAATACCTAATGTCACAAGCGGTGATAAGATCAATTCCGCCTCCGATACACGCGCCGTGTATAGCGGCGATAACAGGTTTACGGCACTGTTCCACGGCGGTGATCGCGGCCTGCATCGATTTGATCCTTCGGCGTAACAGTTCGCTCGAGCGTCCTCTGTCGCCAGACTCTGATCGTTCCGAGATTGTAGAGAGGGAATTGATATCGATGCCAGAGCAGAAGTGTTTCCCGGCGCCGGAAAGGACGATGACGGCGACATCTGGGTTTTGGTCGAGGGATGATAGAGCTTTGGGGAAGTCGACGAAGAAATCGAGGGACAAGGCGTTGAGTTGCGATGGCCTGTTGAGGATGAGATGAAACACGGATGAATCTGGGGTCTTCTGAATGATTTCTAGGGTTTTGTAGGACTCCATGGCTTCGATTTGAATTTGGAGATGATGATAAGGTTGAAGAGATTCGAAGTTTTGAATCTCAGAAATTGCAAATGAATATTTTTGTCGAGAATCCTGACTTTTTGGTTTGGTTGGTTAGCAAGAATTGGAGACGGTTAAAGTAAACCGGTTACAAATTTTTCAAATGAAGCTCTTGACCGGCGGGTTGGATTTTAGCTTGCTGAACCAATAATTAGATGGCTGATTTTTTTTCTTTTGTAGCAGTTTCATATTCGTAAAACGGTTCAGTAAGTTAAAGTTGATAGAATTGAGTTTATATAATATTTAAATGATAAATATATATATATATATATTCGAGCATTCTGTACTAATTTGTCTGTTTTTATATTCTGTTTGCATAAAATATGAGATATCAAAAACAAAACAAACTTTCCTCACTACTAAAAAAAAGGTTTTTAAAGTCATTTTTTAGGTAGTTAATATTATTTATTAATTAACTTTAAAAACTTGGGTCATTTGTTAAAATGATACAACAATGGATGATGTTAAAATTGTTAGCATCACTTACAAAAATCACACTAAGTTTAGCATTACTCATAAAAATAATTTTAAATTTTTTATTTTTACTGTCATTTTAAACTAATATCAATTTTCTATCATTTGGTAAATTAACTATATTAACTAGATTAACTATAATAACAGTTGGTAACATTTGTTTTATATAATAACACTTAAACCAAGATTTAAATTACAAAATTTTACATTACAATCCAGTTTTGATAATAAATTAGAAGTAAAAAAAAAAGAAAAGTGAAGAGAAACAAAAAGAAATCAAAGTGAAGGAAAAAAAAAAGAAAAAGAAGGGAAAGAGACACAACCAGAAGTCGGAGGAACAGAACCAGAAGTCAAAACCTCAAATTAAAAACACAGCAAGAGATCACAAACAAAAACAGAATCTTAAGTCAAAAACAGAGCATTATAAATGACTAAAAGATCACAAACAACTATGTTCTCAAACCATTTCTTTGTATGTCTATATTCTCTAACCATTTTTTTCTATGTTTATGCCACAACAAAAGATATATATGTCAATGTTCTCTAACCAAGATATAGTCACAACAAAAGACATCATAGATACAACAACAAAGTAAAAGGAATATACCAGTTTCTGAAATCCAAATCATAACTCAAATTCAAATCTTTGAAACGCCACTTTCCTGAAATTGTAGATAAATAACAACGTTTGTGTTATATAGAAGATATGAAGATTGATATAGATAAATTACAACGTTTAAGTGTAACTTTGTTATCTGATCACTGTTGATACTAGATGATTGATGAAGATTTATCTTAAGCTTTGTGTTCTCATTTCTTGCGTTCGCCTGAAATTGCAAATAAAGTGTTACATATAAGAAATATAACATGTAAATAACTTAAAGATCACAAAGAACTTATTTGGACATGTTCTTGCTTTCTTGATTCAATTAGAGCATACACAACATTAGCCACAAAATCTAGTTTATCAGCTAATCCTTTTATTTCAGAGTTTATATATATCATCTCAGTAGTAGTTGACAAATTGCATTCTGAATTAGAGAAGTACTTGGATGGTGTCGGACCACGTCCAACACATCGAACTCGTCCGGGTTGCTCAGGACCAAATACTTGTTCAAATGCATCATATGCTTCACTTTGAATATTCTCGGTCATTACTTGTTTCAGCTTTAACTACACACGACCACATAACATAAGCGATATTAAAGAGAAAATGACCACATAAAATTTTTAAAAGAGACAAAGAACTTACCACAGAGATTCTTGCTTCGTTACAAACAAAACTTCCATCTGATCTAGTACGTGATGTAATGAAAAGCTCACTTCGACTTGGTTCTATGCATGTCTCTTCTTCTTAGTAAATAAACGGATGCAATGAATTCAGTAGGATAAAGAGAACCGTAAGTGCTAATGAATTCAGTAGGAAAAAGAGAAACGTAAGTCACTCTAAACTTATCTTACCATCTCATGAGCCTTTCTGGCTAAACTCTTTTTACCAACGGCATGTGGCATCTTATGTTTGCTTCGACTCTTAATACTACGCTCTCTCATTTTTTTTGCCTTATCAGTGAATTGCATTTACACAAACTCTCTCCATTTATCTTCTGGAACTAGACCCAGTCGCGCTTCAAATGCTTCTTGTATCGTGTTTCGTCTATGAGCATCCCAAAGACGTTGCTTCAAGTCTCTATATCTACATCCTAGAGTATATAGAACATATTTCTTCCTCCTTGTTGGGTCATCAAACCAGAATTTGTTCTGTATGATAAAGGAAACAGTTACTTAAAGCATAAAACAGTCATTATCATCAAACCAGAATAACAAATCTCTTTCCATTACCTGAATTATTTTCCAAGCCATCTCTTTCCTGTAATTAGAAACTTTCCTCCAATCTGTGTAATTGATCAGTAGTAGATTAAAATCATTACTTAGTGAGCCTAACCAAAAACCAAACAAACCTCCAGAATCCTTGATAGCCTGCCCTTTTCTATTGACATTAACCATAACCTGTCGGTTTAGCATGCTCCACACTTCTTTTCCAGAAATTCGTTCCTCTGTAGTTCTTGCATCACCATCTAAACACACAAGAAACATCACCATCTCATATTAATCATAAAAAACTTATGAGACAAAGCAGAAGCTTACACACCTATGATGCGAACTTTCCATTTTCTACTTGCTAATTCTGGTCCAAGAGGAGGTGGTGCTATGAAATCTTCAGCTCCAAACATATTTATACCTATGAAAGTAGCAAAACGATTGTCATGAAATGTAAAGAAAGTAAAACGATTGTCATAAAATGTAAGGCAAGTAAAGTTCAGAGTCATCATGAAATGTAGCAAGTAAAATGCAGAGTCTTAACCTCCATATCATACGAAATCTGAGAATTGCCAAATTTTCTATTTGTTTCACTAATCTAATGTCAAGAACATTTTCAAACCCTAATGATCTTTGAATATTGTCAGGAGGAACTTCGATCATAATTTCATCTTCTTCTGAAATAGTGGGATCACCCATGTCATACAAGTCTCTTGGCTAGACATGTACAACAATACTCCATCCTTTTTTCTTGTGGATCTTCTATATAGTAAACCAACCTAGCCTGAGAAGGCGACACATAAGGTTAATCTTCATCACCGTTTCCAATGTGTATTAAACGGGAAAAATTTACCATAGTGTGACCGAGATCATCCTTCTTATATCCTCGAGCATCACGAGTATCAACCCAATTACATTTGAACAACACAACTCTAAACGAATCATAGTATTTCACTTCTATGATTTCAACCAACTTCCCATAGTAAGAAACCTCCCCAACTCTAGAAATTAAGATCATGAGAACTTTGCATAACTAATAGTCTCAGCTGAAACAAAAACTCCACTATTCTGAGTTTTTAAATCTTGATCCCTTTCTATAGTTCTAAACTTAAAACCGTTGATATTATATGCTGAAAACTTTAAAATCTTATCAGATGGACCTAGTGCAAGACATCGAATATCATCAGAAATACCATCAAGGCCATTCTTCTCTACTTTTTGCTTAAGCCATTGACTAAAATGGAGATGCACATGTCGATCTATATCTATCATAGTTCCTCTTTTCCGACGCCGTGACTGTGACCTTATTAAATCTCTCTTAAATAACCTACATAATCAAATCCCCAAATCATCAAAACACCAAATCATCAAAGCATACTGAAGTGGAAATCTTACTCTCGATAGTCATCTAAAAATGAACTATGACTAGGATATATCGATGGGCCTGCTGACGTTCATATGAACTAAGTGTGTCCAACATAGAAGCACCAACTGATCTCCCAACTGCAGGAAAATTAAGTGGAATACATGACTGAAACCCAACTCATGTGGAACCATAGGTTTACATCCACTCTCCCAACACGATTAAAACGTGTTTCCACTCCCTCAAGATACATAGAGAAAAATGTAATGCATTCATCAGCAATATATTGCTCACATATAGAACCTTCAGGTCGAGCTCGGTTTCGAACATATGACTTAAAATGTCCAAATATCCTATAAACAAAAATCAAACCTATAGATCAATAAACACAAAGGCTCAATAAACACTAAGATTCAACTAATAGTTACCAACTAATACTTACCTTTCGACTGGATACATCCATCAAAATTGAACTGGACCTCTCAGTTTCACTTCTTCTGTTAGATGAATGGTTAAATGCACCGTTACTGTGAAGAATGATGGAGGAAAGATCATTTCTAAATGGCACAATGTAAGTGCAATATGCTTCTGCAACTTATTGATATCTTCAATGTCAAGTACTTTAAGCTGATTTCCCAAAAAAACTGACATAACTCTGTTATAACAAATGAGACCTCACGTGGTAAAAAATTACATAAGGAGATAGACAACAAGTGACAAATTAAGATGTGACAATCATGACTTTTTAACCATTTTTCTTTGATTTATATCAACAAACCTGGAAATATTTGAAGAATATCCATCTGGGAGCTTTACATTCTTCAATATGTTTAGAAATCTATATTTCTCAGACATAGTCATTGTAAAACAAGCTGGAAGGTACCTACCATTTTCATCAGACCACAACTCCTCACGTATACCAAGCTCTTGCAAATCTTTCTTGGCACTGAGATTGTCTTTTGACTTGTCTTTGTCATTCAGTAAGGTAAATATGAGGTTATCAAATACATTCTTCTCGATGTGCATCGGATCCAGATTGTGTCGCAAAAGAAGATGTTTCCAATAAGGTAATTCAAAGAATATACTCCTCTTTCTCCACTGGTTCTTTCCAGCTTCTACTCGGCATCCTTCTTTCCAACAGAATCAATCTTCTTCCCCAAAGTAACATCAACATTTTCAATTTGTTGGAGAATAACACTTCCTGATGGTGTAATAGGAGAGATCCTTCTTTCAATAAAATCATCAAAATGCTGCTTATCTTTTCGAAAACAATGACTTTCAGGAAGAAAATGTCTATCTCTCATGTAACAATTCTTCTTCCCATGGCGTAGACGGAGTTCTGTAGCATCATAGTTACAAGAAGGATAAGCTAATCCTGTGTAAATGCTTCACCCAGATAAATTTTCTAGACCTGGAAAATCACTAATAGTCCATAGTAAAACCGCACGCATAGAAAATGTTTCTTTTAAAGAGGCATCAAAGGTTGGTACTCCATCATACCATAACTCTCTTAGTTCCTGGATAAGAGGCTGTAGGTAGATATCAATATCATTACCCAGCTGATGTTTCCTAGGGATTATCATTGAAAGAATCATTGATGTTTGCTTCATTGACATCAAAGGAGGAAAGTTATAAGGGAATAAAAACACAGGCCATACACTATAGTTTGTGCTCAAAGAACCAAATGGATTAAAACCATCATTTGCTAATCCTAGCATGACATTCCTTGGGTCTGATGCAAACTCTGGAAATTCCTGATTAAATGTTTTCCAAGTTATTCCATCTCTAGGATGCCTAAGCTTACCATCTTTATTCTCAGAACTATCTTGCCACCTCATTTATTCAGCAGTCTTGGATGACATAAAGAAACGCTACAACCGTGGTTTAAGAGGAAAATATCTAATAACTTTAGCAGCTTGTTACTTTCTTTTCTTCTTCTTCTTTTTATCAACCTCCACAGATGTATCATCAACTGCCGTAGATGTCTTCCATCTTGAACTTTCACAAACTTTACATGTGTGTCCAGATGCATCATCTCCCCAATAAAGCATGCAATCATTAGGACACACATGAAAGATCTCATATGTACATCATAACTTACGAATAATCTTCTTCATATCATTTAACGAGTCTGGCAGCTTTGCATGATAAAATGCGTATTTCAAGAGGTCAATTATCATGGACATTCCTTTGTCACTTATCCTAGACATACACTTGATGTGATAAAACTTAAGCATGAATGATAACTTGCTAAAAGACTGGCATCCATCATAAAGAGCTTGATAACAGTCTGATAACAAATCATTAAGGGCCTCTTTTTACTTCGAATGATCTTCTTTGGGACTAGCAGATTCAGAGTTAAAACTATTATCCATAATCGGGTCTTCAATATTATTCATACTGGAAAAACATCTTCTAGCAGATTGAGAGTCGGGTCTTCAGTATTATTCATACTGGGAAAAGCTAAACTTTCAGATTCTAAACTAACTGTCTTCTCATGTGACTCTAATTCTTCACCATGTAGATACCAAATTGTATATGCTGGAAGAAATCCATGACAGATTAAATCACTCTCAACGTCAACACTAAGCTTGTGTCTAACAAGACAGCAACGCTGACAAGGACATTTGATCTTGTCTGTCTTCATATTTTCAAATGCGAAATCCAAAAGTCAGTGACTCCACGTATGTAGTTTTCAGATAACCGATTTTTGGTTATCCAAGATTTATCCATTTCAAAATACATATACGAATAAATCAAATGAATCATCATAAATCAAAGTTCATTCAAAGTTTAACACAATTTGAAGATGATGTAGAACACAGTTCACATTTCTCAACTGATTTGGTGTAGAACAAAGTTTACGTTCAGTTAACTATATAATCGATTCATGTTTAACAAATTTCTCAAATGATTTGGTTTAACTATTCACAACTATTCACATTTCTCAAACACATAACCATACAACTTAGTCAAACTATTCACAACTATTTACATTTCTCAAACACATAATCATACAACTTAGTCAAACTATTCACAACTATTCACATTTCTCAAATACACAACCGTACAGCTTAGTCAAACTATTCACAACTATTCACATTTCTCAAACAATAATCAAACAGCTTAGTTAAATCAATGTGAAAACTGACCTTTCTGAGTGGCGTAGAAATATGAGAGATATCCAGAGATGAAATCACTTAAGGAAGCTTTGCCAACGCCTTACAAAAATAGGAAAATACATAAGTAATCATCCATTTTGGTGACATTGATCACACAGAACAATCTGAATATCCGGTTTTCAAATATCTTAAAGAGTAAATTCAGAGAAAATCGATGCTGGTTTTGTTTCTGCTTCGTTTCAGTTCACTCATATGATTCAAACAGAGTAATCTAAAACCAATCATCTAATTAGCTACAAATATCAGAATCGATTTCTGCCGAGAACCCAGAAACATTGGAACACGACGATAAAGGAAGATAAGAAACGACTTTTAGGAACAAATAGCTTAATCAAATCAAAACCTAATGAATCATCTAACGAGAGGGGACAAAAATCAAAATGCAAGATTAGGTATATTCATCAATAAAAGCAGAAGAAATCTAACAGAATCAACATTACTAACCTTATTCTTTGAGCAATTTGAGTGAAAAATCTTAGGGAATCAACATCACAAATTCTTAACTGAAGAAGATCCAATGAAATAGAAGACCGAGAAATAAGATCCGACGAATTCGAGGAAGAAGAAAATAGACGAAGAAAAAGATCTAGGTAGAAGAAAATTGACGAAGAAGCAGATCGAGAAAGAAGATCAATGATCCAACGAGTTTTGACGTGAATGTTGTTTGTGATGAAAAGCAAATCTGATTATGTTATTACTATTATTTAATTAATTATTAATAAAACCAATAAAATAAATACACCTTGTTTATATGTAGCTTTATTTGTTAAAGTAATTTTAAATAACTAACATTGAACACTTTATTTTTACATCATTTAATAATTTGACACAAAATAACTTCATTAGTTTAAATGTAGCATTATTTGTTAAAATAATTATAATTAACAAAAGTTAAACACCTTATTTTTGTAATGCCTTCTCCTAATCTCGTGTTTTTTTTAAATATAATAAAAATGCTATCACTCCACTAGATTAGATACAATTAGATGTCTAATTTTTCAAAATATTTTAAATTATTTCATTCTAAAAATATATTTAACAGCAATATGATAAGATTTTAAAAATATAATTCGACCAACCACAATGACCGAATTAAAACCCATTAGTCTTTGCAACGTGGGGTACAAAATAATTTCAAAGCTTTTGTGCCAACAGTTACAAAGGCTACTACCACGGCTAATCTCGGAAACACAATCAGCTTTTGTGTTAGGGCGGCTTATCTCGGATAATATACTAATAGCACAAGAAATATTTCATGGTTTAAGAAAAAATAAATCATGTAAGAAGGATTTCATGGCAGTCAAGACGGACATGAGCAAAGCGTATGATCGTGTTGAATGGACTTTTATTGATAAATTACTTAGGAAGATGGGATTTGCGGATAAATAGATCACTTGATTATGTGGTGTATCGAATCCGTTCAATATAAAATTCTTATTAACGGGCATCCACGGAGACATGTCAAACCCAATCGGGGCCTTAGACAGGGAGATCTTTTATCTCTATACCTCTTCATTTTATGTACAGAGGTATTGATTTCAAACTTAAAAAAGGCAGAAAGGAATAATTTAATTAAAGGAATGCAAACAGCGCAGGCTAGTCCACCAGTTTCTCACATGCTATTTGCGGATGGTAGTCTATTTTTTTGTAAGGCATCAGAAGAATAAGCACTTGCTCTGCAGACTATATTACAACAGTATGAACGGTCTCAGGACAACAGATAAATTTTGACAAATCCTCAGTTCAATTTGGTCATACTGTGGACCCACTTATGAATCGAAGATTCATAGTACATTGGGTATAACAACTGTTGGGGGTATGAGTTCATATTTGGAAATTCCAAAAAGCATGAGTGGGGCGAAAACTAAGATCTTTAATTTTCTCCTTGAGAGGCAACAAAAACGAGTAAATAGCTTGACTTCCAGATTACTTTCGAAAGGAGGAAAAGAGGTCCTCATCAAGTCGGTGGCCACAGCAATTCCGACGTACACTATGTCATGCTTCAGGCTGCCAAAAGGGTTAACAACTAAGCTAACCAGTACGGTGGCTAAGTTTTGGTGGAGCAGTAATGGATAGATAAGGGATATACATTGGGTAGCCTGTAATAAACTATGCAAACATAAAGTGGATGGTGGGCTTGGTTTCCAAGTTATTGAGGATTTTAATACTGCACTTCTTGCTAAACAATTATGGCGATTAATAGAATATCCGGATTCCCTTTTCGCAAAAAGTTTTGAAAGGATGTTACTATAGGAATGGCACACCGCTGGACCCAATACGTTCGTATTCTGCATCGTATGGGTGGAAGGGTATTACATCTGCTAGATCTTTGGTAAACAAAGGGCTCATCAAAAGAGTTGGCTCCGATCATTCCATTTATGTATGGAATGATATCTGGGTTCCTGACTCACAGCTGAGATCAGCAACGTTCAAAGGGTATAATTTATATCCCGAGCTAACGGTCAATCAACTGATTGATCCTGCAACTTCGACGTGGAATATACCGCTACTTCATCAATTAATCGTTCCCGATGATATCTCCCATATTATTGGTCTTCCTACCACCAGGCTTCGGAGACAAGATCTTATGGGTTGGCATTTTACTAAAAATGGACGATACACGGTAAAGTCTGGTTACCTTACGGAACAAAATGTTCCTCTGGTGAACACACCAATATACAGACCAGACGTGAGTAAGTTACAGGGACAATTATGGTCGGTCTAATGCCCACCAAAGATGAAACACTTCTTATGGCAAGCTATTTCAGGATGTCTGGCGGTGACAGATCGTCTCAGAAATAAAAGAATTAATTGTGATCCTCAATGTCAACATTGTGGGGCGGAAAGGGAAACGATTAACCATACATTGTTTGAATGCCCACCGGCTCAACAAGTATGGGCACACACCAAATACTGGTTTTCCAACAGGTGCAATTTTCTCCAATATGGCTACGTTGTTCTGGCATTTGCCAAACTATGAAGATATGAAAGTTTATCCTTGGTTGTTATAGTACATTTGAAAAATGCGGAATGATAAGATCTTCTCAAATATTGATCGGGATCCACGAGAGGTCGTACGAGTGGCAATAGCAGAAGCAACGACTTGGGAGGAAGCACAACTTGACATACCAGCAATGGCCCCAATAGTACTACAAGGTACGGTTGATTACAAGAGTATTAAGGCATGTCAAACGGATGGCTCATGGAAGCAATCCAGCCCAAACTCGGGATTGGGCAAGGAGATGAAGTACTGCCCCCCTTAATGAGAGCAAGGAATGTTCGTCGAAATACGTCGGCTTTACATTCCGAATTAGAAGCTTTGATCTGGGCAATGCACAGCATGCTAGACGCACAGAGACTGGAGATGACCTTTCTCACATAGTGTTCTAACTTGGTGAAGATGGTGTCTAACCCAGCGGAGTGACCAGCATTCTGAATACATTTGGAGGAATATGAGACAAGCAGAAGAGAATTCATCTCTTTCTCGATAGCTCAAATACCGCTCGCACAAAACACAAAAGAAAACCAGTTGGCACAAAGTGCTCGAAGATGTCTTTATCAACTGAGTTGGCCTAGGTTTTTGAAGCTATTGACAAAAAAAATTGATAAAATTTTAAAGTAAGATTTAAAAATTACATATAATTATTCTACTCTAATTGGCTGTTGGTGTAGTAATAGCATGTAGAGTTAAATGGCTGATTTTTTCTAAATGGTTGAACTTGCTTCATTAAAAGAATTATTTTATAAAAAGTACCATCTAATTTCAATTTTCATTAAATGTTATATTCAACATGTGCTACGCTAATTGGCTGATGGGTAGTAATACCATGTAGAATTTTTTTTTTAACTTCAAAGAGATTTTATTGGGATAGCGATCTGAACGGAACAAGCCGAAAGTTCAAAGACAAAGAAGGATAAAACACAAATTAGCATCATACTCCTAATATGAAAGTAAGAGATGATGCTACTGATGAGGATCCTGATTTTTAGAGGACAGCTTCGCTTTGCATTAAGGACTGTAACCAGCTTGGCCCCCCGAGAGCGAGATATGGTTGGAATCTGCCATCGCCTGTGACACTTCTTGCTATCTTCCTTGCAATCTGGTTTGCTGCAGGTGATTCTGGTTCTAATGTCACAATGCTCAAAGGACGAAGCAAGTGAGAGGTATTGTGCAATCAGAACATGACTGTCTCGGCCATTGTTGAGGTTTTGAGAGTGCTTCGTAAACGAAGGTATAATCTGTAGCCACCAGAATATTACGATATCTCAGGTCCCGTAAGCTTTGAAGCGCCCATATGATATCTGAGCTCTGCCACCGAGCGGTTCTGGGATTTCGTAAATGTCTCTCTTGCATGAAACATTACTTCTCCACGCGAGTCTCTTGCTATCCACGCTCCTCCGCTCTGCATATGTCCATTTCTCCAGTTTGCATGGATGTTGCATTTGATGATACCTTGTGTTGGAGGTTGCCATCGATGATTTAGCCTCAGTGCTGTAGTATTAGTGTGCACATCTGTGGTTATCTTATTTACCGTCAGCCATGCTTGTGCATCACTGTTTAGTCTCTGCACTAATACCATTGTTGCCTCCTGTTTGCCTGCATATAAGATAGCATTACCATTCTTCCAGATATTCCACAGTAGCCATGATATAGTTTCATTCTGAGGCTCTGTCGGGTTGTGTAGATCCAATAATTCAAGCATAAAGGCTAGATTACCTTCTAGTGAGCTCGAGAACCCTCCTGTGGAGTTCGTATTGCTGTCCCTTCCATTATGTCCTGAGCCATAGTACATCTGAATAAGACATGATTGGTGGTTTCTGTGTCTTGTCTGCATAGTTTACAGCTTGGATCCATGCCAGTCCTCGGGATTGTAGTCTATCTGCAACTGCTATGGCCCCCGAGATCACCCTCCATAAGAAGAACCGAATCTTCGGCTCTGTTCTGGTTTTCTAAATGCATTATTTTAGAGAAGTGTTGGCCTCTTGGAGTACTGTTAAGGGAGCGTCTGGAATCAAAGGATAGTTTGGATCCACTTTTCACCAAATATCCTCCATTCGGAGTATAAAACCATGCATATTTGTCCGACATGTTTCCAATTGGGATCTGTAGAATTCTCTCTGCATCTAACGGTGGAAAGAGTTCCTGTACACGTTCTTGTCTCCATTTGCCAGTAGGAAGTATGAGCTCGGCGACGTCTAGATCCAGGTCTATTGAGCTTTCTCTATTGAATGGTCGTCTAGGGTGCTCATCCATCATCCATTTATCCTGCCATACTTTCCTTGTGGTTCCATTTCCAATGATTTTGATGAGTTCTTTTGAAAGCAATTCCTTCCCATGGAGAATGCTTCGCCATCCATACGAAGGTCTATATCATTTGCCACATTCTAGAAATCCCGTAGAGCCAAAATATCGTCACTTATACAATTTGGCTAACAGTGACTGGGGTTCATTAACGATCTTCCAAACCTGTTTTGCAAGCAACGCTTGATTAAATTTACTGAGATTTCTGAATCCCAGGCCCCTTTTTGCTTTTGACTTGCACAACTCCTTTCAGGAAATCCAATGAATTTTCTTTTTCTTTTCAACAGCATTCCACCAAAATCTCGTCATTGCACTGGTGATCTTCTTACATTGGTGTTTCGTGAGTTTGAAGCACGACATTGCATAGACTGGTAAGGCCATCCAATTGACTTGAGTAACACCTCTTTTCCGCCAAGAGAAAGCGTTTTAGCATACCAGCCATTCAGTCTCTTCTCTAGCCTTTCATTAATAAATGCCAAAAGATCTCTCATAGAGCCACTGAAGCATTCAGGGAGCCCCAAATATTTTCTATTCCCACCCTCTTTATTGATCCACAACCGTTCAGCAAGGAGTGTCTTCATGATAGGATCAATCGCTGCTCCAAAAGTTACTGCTGATTTTTGGAAGTTTATCTCTTGACCTAAGGCGTCGCCATACATCTTAAGGCATTTAAGAAATTATGAGCATTCTTTGAGATTAGCTCTGCAGAGGAAAAGACTATCATCTGCGAAGAGCAAATATTGAATCGAAGGACAATGTTTCGATAGCTTCATACAAGTCAATCGTTGTTCCTCTTCAGCTTTCTTTATGACATGTACCAAAGCTTCTGCACATAAAATGAATCGGAATGGCGATAACGGGTCACCTTGACGGAGACCTCTCTTTGGAGTGATGTGTCCATGTGTTTGACCATTCAGCAAGACCGTGTATGTGACCGAACAGATGCATTTCATAATCCAAGCTATCCATTTTCTATCTAAGCCCAGTATAGTAATCAACATCTCTAGGAAGGACCATTTAACTCTGTCGTACGCCTTAGACATATCTGTTTTGATTTCAATGAAGTCACTTTGGCACTGAGGATTTGTACGAAGACCATATATCATTTCATAGGCAATCAAAAGGTTGTCAGATATAAGGCGTCCTGCAACAAAAGCTCCTTGAGCTTGAGATATTAAATCAGGCAAGAATCTTTTGAGCCTCGTACATAGTATTTTGGATATTATCTTGTATGTCACAGAGCATAGACTTATCAGCCGTAAGTCCTTCATCTCAATCGGATTTGGGATCTTAGGAGTCAGGCAAAGCTGTGTGAAGTTTCAATCTCTTAGTAGGTTTCCAGAGTTAAAGAATTGATTGACCTTTGATACGACTTAGGAACCAGTAATGCTCCAATATTATTGAAAGAACACTCCTGTCATTCCATCAGCTCCTGGTGAGCTGTCTCCTTTTATTGACTTAATAGCCTTACGAATCTCTGACTCAGATACCTCTTTCGTAAGCTCATCATTCATCTTTTGTGTGACTCGAGGTTCCTTACCTTGGAGTAATCTTTCTGTCCCCCCCCCCCCCCCCCCAGGTTTGACGTCTGGAAGAGTTTAGTGAAATAATCTGCAGCAATCTTTCCTTTAACATCCTCAGCAAATTGTTCTTTTCCCTCTGTGTCCAGCAGTACATTCACATTGTTCTTGAGCCTTCTTTCGTTAACATACCTTTGGAAGAATGATGAATTTTGGTCCCCCTTTTGCAGCCAGTTGTCTTTACTCTTTTGTTTCCAAAAAGCTTCTTCTTCTCTAGTAGCGTTTAGTAAGTCAATCTTCAGCATTTTGAGTCTTCTGAAACCTGGATTTTTTTTCGAGCTTTCCAAATCTAGAGCTTGTCTCACCTTCTGGAGTTTGAGCTTTGACTTTGTGTTTATGCTTTTCTTCTACTTGGAGAGTTCCTTTCGGCAATCAGCTATGTGCTCGGATATACTACCATTCTCCTTATGTGTGTTCCAACCACGTCTGATTACTTATGCCGACTCCGGCCTAAGACACCAACGTTTGTCAAAGTTGAAACGGCCTGCAGTTCCAATTTGTTGCGCTACCAATCGCGTGAAGAGAGGTCTGTGATCTGATCCCCAGCCAAGTAGTCTGTGTGCATGGTCGGAAGCAGCTTAAACCATTATGAGTTGCCAAAATCTCTGTCTAATCTGCATTGTATCCATACGCTTTCCTTTTGTCCGGGGGAGTTTACAATTTCTCTCGTCCCTGCCCATGAGAACTTATTTCCAGAACTTGGTACTTCCTTTATCCTGCAGTCTCTAATGAAGCCTCTGAAAGGGAAGAAAGATGCTTCTGGGCTGTGATGACCGCCAATCTTTTCAGAGTTATTCACCATCTCGTTGAAATCACCAACCAGAAACCAAGCTTCATCTCTGTTTATACCAATCTGTGTTAGCATATCCCACACTTCTCTCCTACGTTCTCGAACAGGATCTTCATACACAAAAGTTTTATAGAACTTCAATGATCCGACTTCTACTTTCACATCAATCATTCTATGGTTCGAGTCTATTATTTCTACCTTATGATTGTCCTTCCAGAATAACGCCAAACCTCCACTAAGACCCATTGGGTTTACCAAATGACTGTGGCTGTAACCCAACGATCTCTGCATTCTCAACACATGATCACTCGAGTTTTTTTGTCTCTAGGAGAAACAGAAAATCTGGGAGATGTTCACGACACATCTCCTCTAGGCGTCGAACTGTCAAGTCGCTTCTCATCCCTTGACAGGTCCAGTTGATTGTCGTTATTGAGAATTGGATGGCTTCTGGTGAACCATCAAACCTTCATCTTGTTTAGGTAGCTTGGAGGTGGCTTCTGTTGCAGCTAGAGCTTTACGTTTTGTCGGCTGTTCTGTTTCAGCTTCTGCGCTTATAGTTGTCATCGGTAGAGCTTTAGACGCCGCTCCACTGTTATCTTTTTTTTTCTGGACCATGAGGACTTTTTATGATTCTGAGATCTGCTTTTCTGATTTGTCCCAGAGAATCTAGCGGTGGCATAGCCAATGCTGAAGGAACCGATGTTTGTCTGTGGAGCTCGTTCTCCTGTCATAGTTCTGTTCTGTTCTCCATTCCGTACACTGAGGCTCGCCATTCTCAGTTTGTCTTGGCTGTCTTTAGGGTTGGGTTCTGTAGCTGAAGAGCGTTTAGGGTTCTTTAGAGGGCCTTCTGTATCAAAGCTGATACCTTGCATTCGTCCCATGCTACTAACACCAAGATCTCAGTCCACTCTGTTTTCTGCACTTCCTTCATGAGGGTTGATGAGTTCCTTGTTTCTGCTTCTCGGCAGTAGCGACGTTGTGGGATGAGAGTGTTGTTGCATCATTTCATTTTCCACTGCTGTCAACGTATAGAGGTTTTGGTTCTGGATTTCCCTGATATTTTTCATGGTCGGTCTTGTGGAGCTGTCATACGGTTGGGAGCTTCGTGAGAGGCTATGGCTTGGCGCTGTCTCTTCTTCTTCTCCAGCTATCCCTTTCCCTCTATCAAGATGGTGTGTGATCAAAGGAGGTGTTTCCAACCGAAGGTATAATCTCTGAGCCACTGGGTCTTGGGAGAGTTCCTCTAGCACTCTCTTCATCCGAAATTCTCTGATTGAGCGTTCTGCAGGATCTGTGCAGTTCATATATAGCTGCATCTGCTCAAAGACTTTTGGCATAACCACGTTGGCTGGAGGGGGGAAACCAGGTGGTGCTGAAGGTGCTAATAAGGGCATGATCTTTTCTGCCAGGTTGACATGGTGTTGTCGGGGTTGAAAGCTTGTGTTCGCTCGTGGCTGTCTCTGAGTGTGTGCAGTTGCTTCTCTGTTACGATTCTTTTGCAGTAAAGGGCATCTTTGCTTATCATGAGTAAGTCTTAGGCAATGAAAGCACTTTTTCCTGAAGTGTTTATATTCTATACCCATCATCGCTTTAGTGCCGTTGGGGAGATCCAGCGATTTGATATCCCGAGCTGGTTGCGTCAGATCCAGGATCACCAAAGCGCAAATATAGTCATTTAGACTATTCTTTTCTGGGTCGTATTATATCTTCTTCACATGGCCTACTGCACTGGTGACTGCATCCATTGTACTTAGTGTGAAGTAATTGACCGGGAGTTGATGCATTATAATCCATACTGGAGCGATGTGCAGGAAGTTTGGAGGAGGGAACTCGAACCATCTGTCCATAACCATTCCCCAATCATCAAAAGTCCATAGGTCTGTCTTCATCACCGTTTCCAGATCAGATTCCAAGGAGAAGATGAATTGAAAATTTTCTTTAAATATCGCTATACCACGAACTCTTTCATAGATCTTCCATATCCGCGGCATTGATCTCAATATCCTTGCCATATTTTGACAATCTGGATCCAAGAGTCTGCCGATGAGACTACGTCCGCTTCTCACCATTGAACTGAAACTGTCGTCCGCCGGAATCATTACTAGGGGATCTTCTTCGATTGTCATGGCTTGTAACGCCTGATTGAGTGATCCGTCCATCACAAGCAAAAAAATCAATTTTCTTGCTTCGATTTTGTGTAGGTTTTGGGGATATTGTGGTCGCAGAAGGTATGATATCCCGTAAAACCCTAGAAAAACAGCTTTCGCTACTCCAAATCTTAAGGAAATATTTTTTTTTTGGATTTTTTGGTTGATTTAGCAGAATTTGGAAGAAGATTATCGAGCCAGTTTGGATAGTTTCCAAAAACTCGGATGGGACGGCAAGGAAATATTCCTTCCGTATATTTGAAAAGGCTGATTAGGAAATAGAAAGACTCTAATCGAACTTGAGGGTGCTAAGCGAAAAAAGGCATTAGATAATTTTGACCATCTTAACTATTATTTGAGAAGCATGTTTAATGGAAAAATCTGATGTGTCATCACCTTAGCAAAAGTTAGTGTAAATTAATGGTGACATGGAATTGTGACATGACAAATTTCCTAAAATAAACGAAATATTTTGATTGGATGAGTTATAATTAAATAAATTATAAAATTATAACATAAATACACTAGGTTATAACACTAAAAATAATAAATTTAAATAAATAGACAATAATAGTTACTATGATTTTAATTTGTTTTACATATATTCATAATATATTGCATAAAATATGATTACAAAAACTTTACAACCAATATATATTTAAAATTTTTAAATAGAAAAATAATACGAGATTATCCAATAAGATAATATATACGCTATATATTAATAATGTTGGGAGTATGATATATTATTATTTGTATATAATTTTAAAATTTTTTATATTATTGTTTTCTGGAATTTTATAATGTTGGAATTTTTTACATTACCATTTTATTTTATCTCTTATCTTTTTTTAAAATAAATTAATAGTTTATATCATAGTCCTACTCATATATATAGTCTCATTGTAGATCGAGAATTTGAGATCAGAAATAAAACGCAATGTAACCGGATAAAAAAATAAATTATAAATAAGAAAAAACAAATATGAATAAGAAGTAGAAGAAAAAAAAATCTCTATAGTTTTGTTTTTCCGTAACACTTTCAAACTTTATTTAATGGAGTCCTTTGAAAATATTAAGAAATAAATTTTATAATAAATGCATGTGTGGCTCAAATTTTATAATGAATACATGCGTACAGACCAACCATAAGAAATTTATTTTCTTCATCAAACCAATTCCTCAATATTGGACAAAGAGATGAGCAGAGAGCTACCGAAATTTTTTATAAAATATGATTTTACAAATTTTATAACAAATATTTATTAAAAATTTTATTTGGTATAAATAAACATATGAATAAGAAGTAGAATTAAAAGTAAAAATAAATTTTTACGACTTTGATTTTCTGTAAAACTCTCAGGCTATGCCTTTGGTTTAAAATACCTATAACCCACATTTCTTTTAAATCTTCTAATTTAGAGAAAAAAAATAGCGATGTTATTTGTTCTTCTATAATTGGAGGAAAAAGTAACAATCTTTTTTTTTCCATTAAACTAAAAATATATTGAGGAGAAATCCACCTCTATTTTAGAGGAAAAAATAGAAAAATACATTGGAGATGATCTTAATATTTAATATATTATTCAAAGTTAAGAAAAAAAATATGAGTCAAAGAAGACAAAAAAAAGAATAATTTTGATCGATTTTATATTTTTATATTGAAATATTTAAAATATTATCTTACACATATTAATTTTTTCATGCATATTTTTTTTTCAACATCTTAAAATATTATTTCAATGATCAAGTTTTGTATATGTTATGATCTATTATATATAAGATTAACACATATATCAAAGTTAGGAACAGAAGAAGTCTTATTTTGTAATATAACAATTAAATATTAAATATATTATTTTACACTTTCAACCATACACATATAAGATTAGGAACCGGCTGGCTTAAACGCTGCAGTTACATAGAGTTTTGGAAGCGAACGATTGCATGCTATACAAAATTTGACAAAGAGGTGAGCAGAGAGCTACCGAAGAATTTTATAAAATAAGAATTCACAAATTTTATAATAAATCTTTATATAATTTTGATTGAGAAACCATATATCACAAAATATTAAAAATAAGAAATTTTGATTAAATACAAAACATTAGAAACGGTTTTCGTGATTGTAGTTAAACGCCAAAAAATTGTGTTGTGTAAAATCATAATGTTTGCGGAAAATTTCAGAAAAACTAACCAGCACCTAAATATTACAATTCACTTATTTATAACTCATACCTACATGCATAATATACATATTTTTTTTTATAAAAAAATCAATCATACATTATAAAAATACATATTACAAAACATATATATTGTTATTTTCTTTTAACACATAAAATCCATACTTCAATTTTTTTTCACAAATATGCAGGTAGATATAAATATTAATTGTTCAAAAATCAAAGTCGCATGCAAATTTGTCGTGCATACATTTTCTTAACCCCTCGATTACAGTCCAATTTTAATTTAAGTTATTAGTCAATTTGTATTTATTAAAAAATCTTTATATATCGTAAGAGCGATGAGGTGGTTGGTACGCACGAATGTGCAGACCAACCATCTACCCGCTTTTAGGATAAGTAGTAATAGTAAAACCTATTTTGGTTTACTTAGCAATAGTTCAAGAAAAAATGTATACTTAAAGTATATATATATATATATATATTGACAAGATTATATTGTGCAAAGAAAAAAATAAATATAATATAGATAATATTCAAAATATTTGATAAAAATTTAATTATTATTTAATATAACTTTTACATTTATAATTATATGTTACACTAAACGTTAGGAAAAACAAAAAAAAATTTAAAAGATATAAAACGATATGAAACGTTTGTGTGATTGTTGTTAAACACTAAAATTTTATATGTATAAAAATGTAACGCTTACATAATAAGTTTTCTATAGACACAAAATGATATGAATTGTTTGTGTGATTGTTGTTAAACGCTAAAACTATATATGTATAAAAACAAAACACTTACATATGTATAAGAAATTAATCAATACTTAAATATTACAACCATAAAAATTAAATAAAAGAGTATATATTTTAATGTTTTCAGATTATTTAGTTATCATATTTATACTTTTTATCTACTGGAGTATTTTAAAAATCTGGGTTAATGTTTTTTATCTTCAATTTCTATTGAAATCTATAATATTTTTTATTTGATTTATTATTATTTTTAATTATTAAATGTATATATAATGTTATTATTAATATATTATTAATCATATACAAATAAAACATATTTAATATATACTATTAATCATATACAAATAAAACATATTTAATATATAATATTAATCATACACAAATAAAGCATATTTAATATATAATATTAATCATATATTTAACATATAAAATATTTTATAGCCTGCACACGGTGCGGGCCGATCACCTAGTGTAGAATTAAATGGTTGATTTTTCAAAATATTTTAGAAGATTACATTTTAAAAAGTTTGTTTTTAACAAAAATACCATATAATTTCAGATTTTCATTTAATGTTACATTCAATCTAGTCTTCTCTAATTGGCTGATGAATAGTAATACCGTGTAGAATTAGATGTCTGATTTTTCAAAATGTTTTAGATTGTTTCATTTTTATTCTTTTTCTTGAAAACAATATCATCTATATCAATTTGCTCTAATAGCTGAGGGGTTGAACTACTACCTAAACACATATCTGATTTATTAATTTGTGGTCAAACGCATTCTAAATAATGATGGCTGTTTGACAAATTTTAAATAAAACTGTTGACAACAAAATATTGAAGATGGCTTATGTTGGTTTTGGTTTTACATATGTGAAGATGGCTTATCAGGTAAAATGGTTTTCTTATTAATAAAAACACCAATACTCAATAGAACTGCCTAATGCATATATTTAATCAAATATTTTAAAATAAATTATACACTTTTATGTCGGAAACTTTTAAATAAATAAAAAACACAAGGGGGTTATATAACTTATAAATCTAATTGAGCCATACCTGATAAGCGGTTTGTCTTCCAGCACAATGATAACGCCAACCAACTTTTCTTTTCTGTGATAAATGTTTTAAAAAAAATTTTACTAACCCAAGAATCTTACTCTCTTTTTTTTTTTCTGTTAAAGAACCCAAGAACTTACTCTTAAAAGAGTATTGAATCAAGCATTATTAGTTTAAGAATAAGAAAATCAATTAGCAGAAGTTGAAAGCATGGGCTATCTTGATTTTTACGCTCTTTTGATCTACCAAAATCCACATGTTTTAAGATTAACCTCTCCATATCAAAATTGCTTGCTTATTATTTAATCATAAAGTTTTATAAATAAATAAATAATCTTGCTTTTTCCTCGATAATGAATGAATCGTCCAAAAATGTTGAAGCTGGTGAAAGCAGTTTGACCCCTCCCCATCTCCCAACTCGGTACTTCGCTTGCACACACCACATGCTCTCTCTCACACTCTCTCTCTCCTCATTTCTCCTCTCTCTCTCTCTTGTTCTTCTTCTCTCTCTCTTGTATTGTGTGAACCCAAAAATGGAAGCTTTACTCTATTGACGACGAGATCTTTCCCTAATTCTCTAATCGGCAGGTACACATCTTTGTTTATTAGATTTTTTTTGTTGGGTTCTTGTAAATCTTACAGCTTAAAGTAGAGATTTTTGTTATTTACTTAGTATCTTAAGTAAGATGAGCAACAAAAAATAGAAGTTTGTGACTAGAATGAGATAATATTGGAGGAGAACTTCTTTACCATAAATGGTGAGACATCCATTTGCGGCTAAGATTTTGCTAACTTTATTCTATCTCTCTCTCTCTTTTGATTTTTTCTTTATTTCCATTTTCCTTTTTTTACTACTTACAAAATAGCATCATAATCAGAGAGGGATGGCGAGTGAAAAAGTGACAATTATCTTGCATCTAATTTATGAATGTAAAACCCTAAATTATAGCCTTTTGTGTTTTTTTTTTCTTTCAAAAACCCCACATTCTCTACAAGGTTAAAAAGAAATGTTGATATTTTCCTTTAGCTCTATAGACTATAGATCTCATTTCCATAATAAATGTGCAAGAGGTTATATAATCCCCCCAAAAAGAATCATTTTGGGTTCTTGATGCTATATTAGTTCATGATCTCTTATGGGTTTTGTTGAATTTCTGATTCTAGTATCGATTTAAATGTTTTGAGGAATCTACAAACCTTGGTAGGTTATAAGTAAGTTGTAGACAAATGTTACGGAATGTAATAATAAAGGGATGATTTTGACAGCTAGAGTAGTAAATCCGCATCTGTAAACAGCTTTTGATAATGAAATGGTAAAGGGAGGGTCCTACTTCTTGAAAGATTTTGCCCCCACAAAACTCAATGAATGTGAATTATTGGTGAGCAAAAAGTTTTGTGATGTAAAATGAGGGTATCTTTTGTTGTTGTTGTTGTTGTTGTTGTTATAAATGTGGATGAAGATTGTGATGGAAACTCTTACTCACTCAAAATATTATAAAACAAAAATTTCTTCTTCCTCTGGTTTCACCTTACAGAGAGATCCATAAGTTTTTTTTAGGTATGTTGGTGTTTGTGTTATGTGTTTGATTTTGTCCTTTTATCTATGCAAATAACAGAGCAGATAAATGAATAAATTCTCCTAGGTCAATAGTACTTTTGCAGGCTTTAGTTGTATATGTGAGTTTTATTGCTCTTGACTTTGAAAGTTGATTTTGCTTGTTGAAACTATGGTTCTGTAATAAAATAGTGGAAGATAAGGAGCTTCTTAGAGATCTGGTTTTGGTATTTCTCTTATGGTTATTGATTAGAAAGCAAATCTCCCCTTTTAGTTCTCCAAAAAAGGATTAACAGTTTAGAGATGTTAGCAAATCAGAGAGCTTAAGTACAATACGAACTAGAATAACCAGAGGACAGTATAGAGATTTGAGCAAATCAGAGAACATAAGTACAAACCAGAACCAGAATAAACAGAGGATTTAACATCTGCCCAAAAAGAATAGGAAGTTGACTTTTGTAATAGAAATTTTCTCTAAGCCACATCAATCTTTTTCATTTTTTCTTATTGCTCTTGTTTTAGGTCTGTTTTCCAACAGAATTTAAGGAGGAAACCAAGTGCTATGGTCTAGTTGTCTTCTTACTCTTTTATACATAAGTAGCTTTCGAACAAGAATCCATATGTTTGACAATTTAGAATTGTGGACTTCTTTCTACATTTTGGTTTATTCTTTGCGATTTCTGAATGCTTTTTCCTGCATTTTCTTGGTAGTCTCTTATGAAAAGTTTTTGATTCTTTTCAGATTTTAGTGGCCAGTGGCCTGAATGGAGGGTAATGCGAAGCCATCGTTGCAGTGGGAATGGGATAATCTAATATCTTTTGGTACTTCATCAGCTGAAATTCCTAGAAAGCTACGACCAATGGATTGGGAAATTGATGGTTTTGATTGCACCTCTCTTTATTCTTCAAGCTTTGCTGCAGCAGCTTATGGTGGTAGTTCAGATTCTGATCTAGCTCATGCATTCTCCAAAAGCTCAAAGTCAACTTCTATTAGCTCTTCATCAGCTGAAGTGAAAACATACAATTTCACATCAGAAGCTGGTGGAGAATTGGGTAGCAGTGAAGAGTTTGCCAAAGGAATCGATACTTCTCCAAGTCTTGAACTTTCTTTTGGGTCTGGTGATACGGTTCTTGGTTTAAAGCTTGGTAAAAGAACATACTTTGAAGACTTTTGGGAAGTGGAGAATGCGAAATGTTCTGCTCTACCAGTGAGCTTAGCGTCAGCTTCTGCTTCTCCGGTGAAGAGATCGAAATCTGTTTCTCAGAGGCCACAAACACCTCATTGCCAAGTTGAAGGATGTAATCTTGATCTCTCTTCAGCTAAAGATTATCATAGGAAACACAGGATTTGCGAAAACCATTCAAAGTTTCCTAAAGTCGTTGTGAGTGGTGTCGAACGTCGGTTCTGCCAACAATGTAGCAGGTAAAAAACGAACCTTTCTTAAGAAACAAAATGGGTTTAATCAGTTAGCAAATTGCTTTAACTTTTATGGTCTTTGGTCTCTAAAGGTTCCATTGTCTCTCTGAGTTTGATGAGAAGAAACGTAGTTGTCGTCGGCGTCTCTCAGATCATAATGCAAGACGTCGCAAGCCAAATGCTGGAAGAACATATGGTATATATACTACAATCATTTATCTCTGATCCTTATATGAATCTGAAATTGGCTATAGTTGAGTTATAGTATTAGTTTTTAGAAAACTATCATTTCAAGTTAGTTTTGGTGTTCACAACAATCACATTGATGGAGACTTTGGAGATGCTTTTGTCATTGTGTGTATGCAGATGGGAAACAACAGATGGATTTTGTATGGAACAGATTTGCACTTATCCATCCAAGAAGTGAGGAAAAGTTTCTATGGCCTAAGCCCATAACATCAAGAGGGTTATTGCCGCAACCCGCAAGATCCGCCGAGCAATGTGGATTTGGATTGTTGGACCCCAAAACGAAGACCGCAAGAGCTGAGTTATTCAGCAAAGGTTTGTTTTCTTTCTTCTTTCTCTTTTGGTTCTTGTACATTTTCATCTGCTCTATTCATAATCTTGATGATGCGTGTTTTGTGCGGGTTTATTAGAAAAGGTCACAATCTCTTCACACATGGGTACTTCTCAAGATCTTGATGGTGCTCTCTCTCTTCTGTCAAATTCAACATCATGGGTTTCCTCTGACCAACCAAGACGGTTTTCCCTTGACCACCATCCCACAAGCAACCTCCAAACCGTGGCTAACCGGTCTGTGACTCAACTCAATTCGGTGTCCGGCTATTGGCAGCCGGATGCACCAGCGGTCCAAGGCCCGACCGGTCTGCACAGAAACGGTGTAGGGCAGTTTAATGAGAGCTACTTCAGCTTGAATCAGTTTTATAACTGAAAAGTGTATGCCTTTAAATCCTAATAAGATATTTTTGTGTAAGGATGAGGCAGGCAATAGTGTTAAGTGTTAACGTTAAGATAGGAATTGTGAAACTTGTAAGACACCAAATCCTCTCTTTTTGTGTTTGTCCACTGATTTTCATGAGTTAGAGAATTATGACAATTAGTCTTATAATCATCTTATGATGCAGCGCATCCTTACTCCGAAGACAATGGCGTTGTCTTCATATTATGGTTTTCTTAATTATAACTAGTTTATTATTAGGCGTGTGATGTCCCTGCAAGGCGCGGACCAAATAATCTACAAATAAATTGTTTAAGTTGTATTGTTCATTTCCAAGGAACTAATGAATGTAAACGATCAAACTCACCACAAGAGAACTCATGAATTTAGAGTGCGTGATTTATTGTAAAGAAGCCCAGATAGTAGCTGATGTAGTAGATATTGATTTCGTATAGTCGTAAACCTTAGTTTGTTTTATTGAACTTGCAAATAAGTCGAATTAAAACAAAATCCAATAAAACATATATCAAAATATGTGTATAATTTTTTTTAACTGTATCACAGATCTCACAGATAAACTAATTAAACACATAAAACCAGAAAAATTCAAATTAAACAGAAATGGTAGATGTTCTGAACACTTCTTTGTAGACAATGTTCATTGTCTGTTTTTTTCTTTTCTTTTCTCGTTAGTTATTAAAATCTTCAAACCAAACCGTGATATTACTCCAGAAACAGCTACATATAACTGTTTAGGTGAAAATATTAGTATTGACAAGAAAAACTCAATTTTCTACAATGTCTATCTCTCACTTTTATTTATAATCATTGCAAAAATAAGATTTAAAAAATTGCCGATGTCTCATTCTGAATGGGATCCTAGTTTTTGGCGGTGAAACAAACATCTTTAGATGTAAGACCATTTGGCAAACTCTATCTTCTCTAATAAGTTTAGCCTTTATCATATGTGCCGCCAATTGTGTTTGAAAATTTCATTTTACACACACCCGATCCATATTACACTTTTACATAACTATAATATTGATCACTTAATTTTGTATCACCAAAATCATAATAATAAAAGAAATTGTTTTTTTTAATTGATTGATCTCTCTTTCTTTTTTTCTTAGATTTATTTGTTTATGTTTAAAAGCACATAACTAAAACTCACTTCAATAACAACTTTCTCTATCAGAATAAATTTTGGCATTTTAGAGAGGAGAATGCATACATTCTACAAAGGCTTTTGTACATTAATTTGAGCTCATCAAAAATGGAATGTCATTATCTGAAACCGCACAGCCAGAAGAAAAAGAAAAAGATTTGAGATAAAGAAAACTTCCTAAATCTAAGAAAAATGAGATTTTCCAATTGAGAAAAGGAAAGAAGCTCGATGGAAGCGATCTCCTATCAATATAAATAGAGAAGGAATTATACCTTGGAATCTAATCCAAAAATCCTGAGAGAGAGCATCAAGAGAAGACCTAAATTACTAAGAGCTTTCTATTCGAATCTTAGGAGCTTTTATTTTTACCTCGGCAGAACAATCCTGTTCTTGCCTTTTGTTGTAATCTCAATACCCAAAGCTAATAAAGATCTTATTCTATAAATTCCCAAACTGTTATTTACTTATTCGATTGAGTGGATCTCTGATTCAATAATTGGCGCCGCCTGTAGGGAAATTAGAAAAATAACTTCTAAAAGGCTAGGGTTAAAAGATGGCAAATAATACGAATAATGAGACACAGAACCAACCTCCAATGCTTGACAACGAAGGAACAGCAATCGACGATCCGACTACCACCGGGGAACACGAAGGCCGAACGCCCCAAGACCCACCTCCAACCATTCCCGCTCCTCCAAACTCTGCAGAACTGGTCGCCCTCATGCAATCCATCCTACAGCCGATATTCTAAACACTCTCCGACAAGTTTGATGTCATGAATGGCCACCAAAACCATTATGACGAGCAACTCAACTCGCTCGCTGTAGACACCCAGGGCCATGTCACTCCAATAGGGCGGCGGCTTTTAAGGACCCCCTCCAGCCAGGTTAAAACGACGGCAGCCACCGGGGGACTCGAGACTCGACCCGTCCAAGTTATACCAATATCGACGTCGCCAGCCTTCATGAGCAAATTGATGCGATCGGATCTAAGGTGCATCAAGCGACAACCTCGGCTCCAGAAATCTGTAAGATTTTGGCTGACACACAGTGACGCCTCGCCCCCTGCATTACTGACGTATGCCTCGGCCCTGCAATCAAATTGAAGCTGAATTACTATACCAGGGTGGAGAACCCCCAGATCTGGCTCACTAGCTTCCAGATCGCCATGAATCGACAACAATTCAGCTTGGCCGGAGAGGGAGAGGCGAACTACTTTCAAACCTTGTGTGAAATATCTGAATAAAGACGCACTGAAGTGGTTCTCCAACCTTAGCCCCGGTTACGTCAAACGCTATGAGGACCTCTCTACAGCTTTCTTGAAGCATTGCTCGGTCCTGATAACTAAGCCTAATATCAGCCTACTGACCTTAGCACAAGGACGAAACGAGTCACTTCGCGACTACATTAAGAAATATAAGAAAGCCGTCATCTCTTATAAAAATATTCCCGATGAACTCAGATTGCAAGCCCTCAAAAACAGACTATGGTAGTATGGTACCAGTCCGACTTAAATGTCGAGCTACGGAAAAACCCATAGAGGACACTCGAGAAGTCACTACATTACGCCCAAACATTCATAAAGATCGAGGAAAACAAGAGGCTGTGCACCAAAAAATATGCTGATGAAGACTACGAAAACATTCCTGGACTGCCTCGCGGTGACCGAAGTAATATGATATCACATGCCATAAGCGAACCGGCAGAACAGCTGCACACCAACTCTGATCGTACTGCCCAAACAAGCACCTCGGAAAGAGATGACGATCCCACAGCTTACTGCACCTTCGATGAGCGATATTGACACTCGTCCTCCTCATGTAGCCATCTACACGATTCTTTGTACCAGAAGTACAAAGTCGAGGAAATCAAAGTCAAGCGAGAGTAGCCTCGCCCCAACTACAGTAAGAGGAGCAACTCTTAGCAGCGATCGAACAATGGACGTCAAGCAGTAATAGCGATCGACGAGACACTGATCAGAATCCCCACCGAAGCCCTTCGCCGAAAAAGTCTACCAAAAAAGAAGCTCGGGCGGACCGAGAAGAGCAAGATGAAGAACATTGGGAGAGTTCCCTCCCTTCACCAAAACGACGGGTGAACATGATCATGGGTGGACTTTCCGACATCGATGACTCGATCCCCACAATCAAAAGCTACGACAGGAAAGCCGAAGCCTCTCGAAGATACCCCCGCTGACCCGACTAAGAAGCCACCATTACCTTTACGGCAAATGACAGTTTAGGCCTCCACACCCCCCATAACGATCCCCTTGTGGTCAAACTTCACATCCACGACAGCGAGGTAGCACTGTAAATATCATCTTCAAAGACACATTGGCCAAGATGGGCATCTACGACAAAGATATCAAAGCAGCTCCGAAACCCCTCACCGGATTCACAAGCGAATCCATCTCCAGCATCAGTACAACTCGCCTCACCATCGATGTCGGCAGAATCTCTAAATCATGAAATTTACAGTAATGGACAAATATGCCATCTACAACGCGATCCTTGGGACACCTTGGATCCATCAGATGAAGGCAATCGTTCTACTTATCACCAGTACATGAAGTTCCCAACTTCATCCGGTATCTACACACTGCGTGGTAACCAGCAAATGACTAGTTTGTGTTATATAAGTGAACACAGGATGCAAACTGCCGCAGCCAAGAAAGAAGTCTCAGCTCGGCATGCTACCCAATAATCGAGATGAATGAACAAATTCTAAAAAAAAGAGGCCTAATGGCCCAACGATCTTAATATGTAACATGAACTACGAATGGTTTGATCCCTTATTTGGGTACGTAGCAGTCCTTTACCGGGGTCAACAATAAACTAATAAATTCTCTTCTTATCAATAATTTCCAGCTCGACAACATTCACAAGCAATATCGCCAGAGCAGCAGAGATAGTCATCCCATCTCCCCAAACATAGTCCACGTTCTGGCCAAACGTTGGACTGTAAATAAAAAAATAAATATATTATGGCTGATCACCACTCCCTTATGATTTTTTGGTTCAATTTAATTACTTCCAAAAAATCTAAAGGAAGAAGCCAAAGACCAAATTCGCACAACTCCTGGTCATACATAAACGAAACTTCGGCAGAAATCAACGAGTCTACATGCCTTGTGTTCGACCTTGAAGTTGTAAAGTAGAAGTAAGCCGAGCAGATAACCTTCGCATCTACCTAAGGGCCGAATAAGTGCTCCATGGTAACCAAATAGTTGGTTTGCGTAAATCGCTAGAGGAAGCGTATTATGGCCAAAAGTACCCTAACAATTCACAAAGACATTTGTTTACGCATACTCGACTAAAGAAATAGATTGGCCAGATTAGCGCTCCATAAAAAGACAATTGTGCGTAAACAAAGTTATAAGACCTCGACAAAAATCCTTTTGACTAAAACAGTCATGAACCCCGGTAAAAACGTCAAAATAAAATAAATTTATATTAGATTAAAATCCTCCCGGGTAATGTTGTTACAGAAAGGAAAAGAAAAGAAACATTAAAGTATTTCCTTTCAGACGACTTTCAGTAAATCAGAGAACTCAGACATTCCTTGTAAATCAGAGAACTCTGACATTCCTTGTAAATCAGAGAACTTTGACAATCCTTGTAAAGGCATTGATATATCATGGTTTTATGGTTTTTAACCATGGTAGAAGTTCTTTTTATTGAGTCTTTTTGGTCTTTTTAGAGTCCTAATAGAGTCTTTGCAGGTTATAGCATGTCTGTAGCATAATTGGAGATTATGGAGCTTTTTGGAGCATTTCAAGATGCATCCACAAAGTGTGCAACTCGGAAGGCGAATAAAGAGTTGGGTGACGCTCGTCACCACTCAAGGGTGACGCCCGTAGAGGAAGGAGTCGCGATGGTTTTCTAAAAGATGGAGGATTATTTGCAGAATTGGCTCCGAAGTTCCAGTATTTACAAGAATGTTCCAGCTTGTGTTTTAGCTTCTATATATTAGGTTTTCAGCCATTGTTGTCTTTTATCTTAGATTTTAGAATTCAGAGAGCTTTGGAGAGAGATTTATTCAGAGCTTTTTGGGGAGACAGATCATGTACTCTTTTGAGAAGATTTCGAACCCCTTTAACTTTTACTCTTTCTCTTTAATAAAATTTTATTCAGCTATGCTTTGTGATTCCGTGATCATGTCTGAGTAATCTGCTAGTTAAGCTAGGGCTTTTCAAAGGTTGATGAAGAGTTTGTAGAAATCGCTACCAGTTAGGAATATCTGTTGGTTCTTCGTCTGTGCTTGCTTTAAAACCGATTTTCTTAAACACATTATCTGGAAATTCGAAACCTAGGTTGTTTAATAGATGTGAGAGCATTATTGAAAACCTGATCTAGCATTAGATGAGCAAAAAAACTTAGTGCAAAGAGATTTGGCTTAGGAGTTTGGTGAATAATTGAACTTGATCATTACTACATGTTTAGGTTGTTAGGGTTTGCAAAGAGATTTGAAACTCTGTGATTTAGACATAGTTTACTTCTGCAATGAGAATTGATTAGTTATATATTTGCGAATCATGTTCAAGACGGTTCTTGTTCATTCCTGATTTCATGCATTCTACATTCTCGGTTTCAACCTGCGAATTGTCCTGACTTAGCGCTTTTAGTTTTCTGAGTCTTAGATCAATCAAGTTTCACTTGCTTTCATTGTTTTAGTTATTTCACATTACATTTATTATCTACTGCTTAGCCTAGCCCGAATCTATAATTGTTAGTGTGGTTTACTTACTCCCTTGGGATTCGATAACCCCTTATACTACAACTGCTTTGCTGTGCACTTGCAGTAGTATTTATTTGGGTAAAACCCGAGCCCTATCAAGTGTTTGGCGCTGTTTCCAGGGAGTAATAGCTGCCTATCGATTTTTAGTATTAGGATGTTGTCTAAGTTTTAATTCGTTTACTAATTTTCTGCTACTTTTCTTTGTGCTGGTTTCAGGTGCATGCCTAATCGCAGTACCAGAAGCTACAAAGAGAAGGAGCTTGTGACTTTGAGCATTGACGAACTCGTTAAGTCAGAGAGGACCATCAGGAAAACTAAGAAACAGTCTACAATGGTTGCTCCACTGATCTTGGTTGAAGATAAATAAGGTCACTTGGTTGACAGAGAGGGTAACAGGAGGAATGAAGAAGGGGAGAGACTGGATCAAGATGGAAATGTCATAGTTGAACAGGCGGTTCGACCAGTGGCACAAGACGCTGAAGCTCCTGCTGCTGCTAACAACGCTGCTGGGCATTTTGTTCAGAGGACTCTAGGGGATTACAACAGACCTGATCAGTTCTATGCTAACAGAGCTGCAATCCGCCCTCCTGCTTTCCAGAGGAATGATTTTGAGCTCAAGCCTGCTTATTATCAGCTGGTGGGACAGCATCCATTCCATGGCTTAAATCATGAGCATTCCATGGATCACATTGAGAGGTTTGAAGATTTGGCTTCAAGTGTCAAAGCTAATGAAGTTAGCTATGACTTTCTGTTCTGCAAGCTTTTCCCTTACTCACTTGGAGGAGATGCTGCTTATTGGTTGAGGCAACTGGAGCTTGGTTTGCTGACCACTTGGGAGAGCACCAAAAATGCTTTTCTGAACAATTTCTATGATGATTCTAGATCAGAGGACATGATGATGAAAATTGCATCATTCTCCCAAGGTCCTACTGAAGCTTTTAAAGCGTCTGAGCTGAGATTCAAGTCTTATCAAAAGGACTATCCTCATCATGGTTTTAGTTAGGTGCAGCTGCTTGGGATTTTCTTCAGAGGCATTGACTGGAAGTATCAGATGGCATTGGATGCTGCTAGCAATGGGAACTTCAACACCAACCTTCCAGAAGCTGCAATAACTCTGATTAAAAATTTGGCCTGCAGCAACAACACCAAAAATGCAGATTTTCAGAGGATGAAACAAGCTGGTTTGAATGATGGGAATCAGATTGCTGAAGTTAAGGCTAAGCTGGACAGTGTGCACAGCCTCTTGGTGGGAAAGAAGTCAGTCCAATTTGCTGCAGAGGTAGAGACTTTCGAAAATCCAGAGGAGATTGAGCAGGAAGATGTGAATTTCATCAATGCTGGAGGATTTCAGGGTCAAAAGTATGGGAATCAGCAGTGGAACAGAGGCTACAACAACAATAATCAGAAGAGTACCTTCACAGGGAATCAGAGCTCGCCTGGTTACACACCCAAGCCTCAGTTACAGAAGACAGAGTTCGAGAAACCTTACCAGAACAGCAGCAACTTCAACAGGAACTATGGTTCTTCTTCCTATCAAGCTGCACCTCCACATGAAAATAAGGTGGAAGCTATATTAGAACAACTACTAGAGGGACAGCAGAAGCTGACAGTGGACTTCAATGGCAAGATGGATTCACTATATCAGGACCTGAATGGAAAAATTGAGAGTCTATACTCTCATATGAAGAAGCTGGATGTTCAAATTGATCAAACTGCAGGAGCTGTTCAGAGGCAAGAGGGATTCCTTCCTGGAAGGTCATATGCTAATCCCAAACATCATGTGAATGCCATCACATTGAGGAGCGGAAAGAACCTGCAACCAGTGTTGCAGAAGGACTTGAGCTCCGAGAAATTCGTTGGAGTTGAAGAGTATGAAGATGACGAAATTCTTGTTGAAAAACAACGAGTGACGATCGTCACCCAGGAGGGGTGTCGCTCGTCACCAACTTTGCAACCCCCGACGCGATTTCTTCGCAAACGAGTGACGACCGTCACCAAGCCAGTGACGCTCGTCACCCACAGCGATCAACAGCTGCTTCGCCTGAGACCTCAAACAATGCTAAGGAAACGGTGTATAAGCCTAAGGTACCCTTTCCTAAGTATCCTAAGAAGTATAAACAGGAGCTTGAAGATGCCAGATGCAAGGCTATCATGGACAAGCTGGTCATTGAGATTCCTTTGATTGATGCTGTGAGGATTACTCCTGTTATAAGGAGGTATGTGAAGAGGATGGTGACAACAAACTTGAGCTTAGAGGCAGGAGAAATGATGATCAACGAACAGTTCAGTGCAGTGATTAAGAACAGAGTACCAGAGAAGCTTTCAAACCCATGAAGCTTTGTTTTAGACTGCATAATATTTTTTGACAGATTTGAGAGATCATTGTGTGATCTTGGTTCTAGTGTGAACCTGATGCCTCATTCTGTTGCCAAGAGCTTAGGGACGCCCGTCACCCGTCCGAGGCAAAAGTACGCACTTATTCCTTCTTCTTCTTCCTCACGAACACACCTGCACAAACCCGACACTTAGAACAAAAATCATAAATTTGCAACTTTTGATGTTGTTAACCAAATTGAGTGATTCAAAAGCCTAATCCGTGCGGATTTTAGTGCTCTTTCATAATTTCTAATCAGTTTTCAAGATCTGCAAGGTATGTGTTTGAAATCCCTAATTTTCAGTCTGCCATAGGTTTGGTAAAATTTGATTTTTGGCTTGATTATCTTGATTTAACTGTTGAATCATGGTTAGTTAGGTTGTATTAGATGAATGTTACCATCCATATGTAATTTTATCGGTTATTGCAAGTTTATGAAATTTCAAGTTCATGATGAAATTTGCAAAAATCTAGAAATTTTCAGTGATTTGGGTTGAACTGGTGCTTGAATAGTGTTCATGGTAGTGCTGTTGTTGATTGCCGTCAGTTATTTCACCATGATTCATTGATTTTTCGATCTTTTAGAAAATTGGCTTATTTTGGTGATTTTTTGTTGATTTTTGATTTGAATTTTCAGATGCCTCGACATGAGAAGAGACAGCGACCAGCATCGTCTTTAAGCACTGCATCAGGATCAGCACATTCAGACACCAGTAGACCAGTTTGCAGGCCTCCATGGCCAAAGCGAGAAGATCGGAAAATCGCTTCTGGAGTTGCTTGGGCAGAGACTCCGAAGCAGGAAGTGGCGTGGGATACCTGTGTGTTCTGCGATATTCAGGAGGAGTGGGATGAGTATGACACACTGTTCTACAATGCATGGCTGGAGGTGAAGATCATTCCCACCAGATTCACGGACACCACAGTGCTGCGGAAGATGGGTATTCTGGATGATGTTTTGCAGATTCTCAAGAGGATCGGGATGGGTACTATGGCTTTTCAGCAGTACGATATGTACCCCGACCTGGTTCGACAGTTCCTCTCTACCGTTCGTGTGTACTACGCGAACGAGATGGCCAAGCGAGCGCAGGAAGGCACGCTGACTTTTCTGATCTGCGGGATTCGCTACAGGATCAGTCTGCTTGAGCTTTGCGGGATTTATAGTTTCTCTGACCACCCTACAGGCGTTCTCTTTCAGTCGCAGTGGAACCACATGCAGACATTCTGGTCCATGTTCGGGAATGGAGTCTACGAGAGCAAGACGAGTACACAGAAAGACGTTCAACATCCTGTTATCAGGTACATTCTGCGCCTTTCAGGCAACACCATCTTGTGCAAGTCTGCGCTGAGCAAGACGTGTGTCAGTGAGCTGAACCTGCTTTATTACAGCTTTACCGAGATGCTGGATGATGAGATCCCGATAGAAAGCATGGTCAGCGCCAACTTTGGCGCTATTTTCGCTGAGCACTTGGTCTCTCTGAAGACCAAGCTATTCACCAGTCCATGGGAGAAGAGTGAGAGCATGGACAGTCTTCTTACACCCATTTTCCAGCATTTCCAGATCGATATATCACCTTGCAGCATCATCACTGACAGATCCCTTATGGATAACACGCATATGCGCAATGCTACTTGGTTCAAGCAGCGATTGGTCTGGACATTCACTACTACTACTGGAGAGTATGTTGGCATACAGTTGCCCAGCCCACGGTACACCACGATCCAGGGAGACAGACGCCAGCTGCGCTTTCTGCCAGATCCGAGTTTGCTGCGCCTTCTTCCACAACGTCCTAGAGGAGCCACTGCTGGCGCTTCCTCCTTTGTTGCTGCTGCTCAGGCTGGACCATCCAGAGGTCAGGCTCCATCCACGACCACACCCTCTGCTTTCAGGCGTCCTCCGCGACCTCAGACACCTATGGACATGACTGCTTTTCAGGAGTACGTCATTGACAGCTTTGAGGGATTATGGGATGCTGTTGCTACACTGAGCAACTGTGGTTGTGTCCACCCACACTACACTACTGAGCCTTACGAGGATGAGGACTAGATCCTCCACTATCCGGTTACTTGTTTCTATTTCTTTTTTCTCTTATTTCTCTTAAGTCATTTTTCTGTTTTTTTTTGAGTCAGTTGTCAGTTGCTGTGATGTTGGTTTGTGAACTTGTTTGAACCGGGTTTTATTGCTATGTTTGGATGCTATTAAATGTGTGTTTGAGTGCTATAACAGTCTGACTTTAGAGTACACATGATAACATAACATTTAACTCATCTAACTTGTCGAGATTAGAGTTCCAGACGCCGTCACCCGTCCCTTCGCAAGGTACCACTTTTCTAACTTGGTTTTACACGTTCACATGCTTCTTTTTGACCAACTCTTTGCTTAATAACACTGGGGACAGTGTTGTTTAAGTCTGGGGGAGGTGGCTACTGACGTTGTGTACATTGTGTTTGATTTTTAGAGTCCTAAACTTGAGTCAAAAATCTGTTTTATAGAGTCAAAATTTTGAAACTGTCAGTTTTCCTGGAACTAAACACAGAACGTTGATGCTTATAAGAATCATTGCCATAGTAGTTGATTACAAGTCTTACTAAGTTGAAAGTCATAGGTAGATCAGTCTAGCAATGAAGGTTTAGGTTCTTAGAGAATCTGGAAAATTTGCTATTAGCTCCATTAATGAATTTTAAACTTCTTATCTTGGGGCTTGATTCTCATTGATCTTGATTCTCTCTTTCAACACTGAACAATATGTTCAGATGCAGTCTCTCTTTGATCTTCCCTGATGCCGCTTTTAAATAGTTTAAGTCCATAGAATGGTGCATTCATGACTCATGTCTCCTTACAAGGAACAACAGTAATGAACACACTCAAGAACCTGTGTCCTCACAAGGAACACAAGTATTGATTAGGACCATGTCTTAGACTGTAAAAAAAATAATAATAAGAAAAGAGTTGAAGAATCTAAAATATCAGAAAGAAAAGATCAAGGGAAGAGAAAATAGGAGAGCTGTGTTGAGATTGCTTTGTTCAGTTGTTAAGGAAGGGAAAAGAATCTATAAGTGATTGAGATGATAAATTCTTGATGAGATATCACACTTAGATAAATAACAGGAGTTAGCAGTAAAGATTTTGGATTTCTTGAGGGGATTTGGATTGAATTTGAGAGATTTGCTAAGCTTGTGATGATTAGACTGAAATTCGATCTTGTGTTGACTCTGTGGTATGTGGATTCGAAAGTGTTGATCAGGTGTTCCTGATGTTTAGCTGACTGTTTTTGTTTTCAAAACTCGTCCCTGTTCTTCGTCTGATGTTTGCTTGAGGGCAAGCAAAAGATAAGTCTGGAGGAGTTGATATATCATGGTTTTTTTATGGTTTTTAACCATGGTATAAGTCATTTTTATTGAGTTTTTTTTGGTCTTTTTAATGTCCTATTAGAGTCTTTGCTGGTTATAGCACAACTGGAGCACAATTGGAGATTATAAAGCTTTTTGGAGCATTGCAAGGTACAGCCATACATTGTACAACTCAAGGGTGACACTCGTCACCCGTAAAGGAAGGAGTCGCGACTTGTCGTTAAAAGATTGAAGATTATTTGCAGAATTGGCCCCAAAGTTCTAGTATTTACAAGAATGTTTCAGCTCGTGTTTTAACTTCTATATATTAGGTTTTCAGCCATTGTTGGATTTCATTTTAGATTTTAGAATTCAGAGAGCTTTAGAGAGGATTTTATTTAGAGCTTTTGGGGAGACATATTCTGTACTCTTTTTGGAGAAGATTTCGAACCCCTTTATCTTTTATTCTATTCTTTCAATGCAATTTTATTCAGGTATGCTTTTTGATTCCATGATAATGTCTGAGTAATTTGCTAGTTAAGTTAGAGCCTTTCAAAGGCTGATGAAGAGTTTGTAGAATTGCTATATGTTAGGATTATCTTTTGGTTCTTCATCTCTGCTTGCTTTAAAATCGATTTCTTAGACACATCATCTAGAAATCCGAAAATCATAGGTTGCTTAATAGATGTGAGAGCATTATTGATAACCTGATCTAGCATTAGATGAGCAAAATGACTTAGTGCAAAGAGATTTGCACTTGAACAATTGAACTTGATCATTACTGCATGTTTAGGTTGTTAGGGTTTGCAAAGAGATTTGAAACTCTGTGATTTAGACATAGTTAACTTATGCAATGAGAATTGATTAGTTATATATTTGCGATTCATGTTCAAGACGGTTCTTAATCATTCCTGATTTCATGCATTCTACATTCTCGGATTCAACTTGCGAATTGTCCTCACTTAGCGCTTTTAGTTTTCTGAGTCTTAGGTCAATCAAATTTCGTCTGCTTTCATTGTTTTAGTTATTTCGCATTATATTATACACTACTGATCGCTTAGCTTAATCTGAACTCTAATTCTATAATGTCGTTTACATACTCCCTTGGGATTTCATAACCCCTTATACTACAACTGTTTTGCTGTGCACTTGCAGTAATTTTTATTTGGGTAAAACCTGAGCCCTATCAAGTTAACAGTAGAGATTTCAGATTTCTGATGTCTCATACATTTACATCATTTAGGCTTGCATTTAGTGCATGTTTTGGTCCTCTTTTGCATATCTTCCTTATCTTTTGTCCCATTTTCTTCTCCTTTTAGACTTAGGTTGTATTTAGGGTGTAGTTTGCATTCTCTTTGCATAAAGGATGTCTTTAGGTACTCATGTAGCTATGAGGAGCATGGAGGAGCTTTGGGAGTTGACCAGGAAGCTGGCTGAGCTGAAGAGGAGCAAGAGGAACCAAGGCAGACGATCTCTGCAGAGCCTATCGGTCAAGACACGAAGGCTATCAGTCAAGGAGTGACCGATAGAGGACCTGTCGGTCACAGAACTGACCGATAGAAGTACACCGTGTATATTTCGGTCACCCTATCGGTCATCTTCTAGACCGATATGATCCCTATCGATCACCCTATCGGTCACACTCAGACCGATAGGATTCCAGACCGAAGACCACTTATTTACAATTTTGCCATTTTTGCTTGGACTCCTTTAAATACGAAAAATCCATAATTTCTGGGAACAGTCTTTTATCCAGCAGTTTCTTCTTCTTCTTTGTTTTAGCTTTTTGATTTTGTAACTTGAATCTTTGCTTGATTTTAATTAAAGTTTGCATTTATCTTGTTTAATCTCTCTAATCATGATTAGTCATCTTTCTCTCTTTGAATTGATGGCTTTAATGGTGCTTAATGAGTAGTCTTTTTAGGGATTTGATATGGGTTAGGTTTAGGGAATTTGAGACTTAATCCATGACGTCTTAGTGTTATTTCTTCCATTTCTTTTCTTGATTGCTGTGTTTAATGCTTTATTAGCCCTAGCTAAATTGATTAAGATCTTAGGCTCATTTTATGCCCACCAAGTGTTTGATGAAATGCCTGAACTGCTTTGCAAGAGAATTGCTTATCTTAGCTCAAGAGATTGACTGTCTAGGGAGTGATTTGGCAATATAGGATTGATGGAATTGTCTTAATTCTTGCTGTTTATCATTTCACTAATGAGAATTAGTTCTTCACTTGGTATTTAGCAAAGAGATTAGTACCAAGAGATTGGATTAGTCATATAAATGAATCTTATGCATAATGAATAGCATTTTGTGAGTTTGTAAGCATCATAGGTTGACTCAAGAGTTTTCTAACACCAATTATCTCATCTTAAGTTCTATCTTTTCTCTGTTTTTAGCTTGAATTCGGATTTGCCCTGTTTTGCCTTTGTTTTAGTTGTTTTGCTTGCTTTTCACTCTTTGTTTGATGTTCTCTTCATTTCTGTTTGATCCTTTAGGTTGTTAGACTTCAAAACCATCTTTTTTTGCTTAAATTAAGAGCTCTATTTCATTCTTACGGCTTCATTCTCCCCTTTTGGATTGATAAAACCCTATGTTATACTACAACTAATTAGTACAAGCTTGGGTGATTGAATTAAGTCTTAAAAAGTCTTGTATCAATTTGGCGCCGTTGCCATTAGGGGAATGCTTTGTTCAGTAGGATTTGTAGAGATCTTGAGATCAAGCTTTGTTATTTTCGTTTTTGATTACTGATTTCTCTTTTGGTCTAGAATTTCTTTTGTAGGTACAACAACACTTGCTCTTAAGTGTTTACAACTACAACTGGGGTTCAAGGTCAAAGATTTGGGTTTGCAAAATCAGATATCAGCTGTTGAAGCATGGAAGAACATCAGTATTGGTATAAGACTCGGAATGACCGGATCTTATGGGATGAGAATGAACGTGCTGGCCTTAGACTCTCTCACGTTGATTCAATGAATGAGGAGTGATGGGGGATCGATGGCACCACAGAGAGTATGGAATGATCTCTGATACAGCAAACACTTGTGACTTTGGTGAATCACACACGCAAAGGAACAAGCAAGGATCAAGACTTTAACTTGAAGAAGAACTGCCAATTTTATTGATGTGGGGTAAAAAGTTGTGAACTACAATGTCGCAATGGAGCTTTATTAATAGCTCTTCGACCTTGACCTTCTAGGGTCTAAAAATAAAGCAAAATAAAACCAAAAAATACAAGAAAATAAATTAAAGATTACATCGGCTTAAATGGTAAAAGTAACAAAAGAAACTAGTGTTTATTCCCTGCAAAAGAAAGGAAAACAAGAATATATTGATTTAATTGATAAACTTACCATTGCCTCTTGATTCCATGGTGTGAAAATGGTAAGTCGTCCTTGATCATCAATCGTCTAAGTGCCGCCGTTTTAGAGTGGATCAATGATGAACAAGTTTGGGCCGGCCAAGTGTTTGAGGAAAGGCCATTCACCGGGGCTTGGATCTATCTTGAGCTTAGGTGGGTCTTGAAGGTCTTGAAAATCGTCTAAGTCCTGGCCTATTGAGTCGTTGTCTTGACCGGTCAGTCGTCCCGTAATGCCGTCGTCCCGCGTGGTAATGCCTTCGACCATGGTACGGGGTAGGGTCGTCACGCCATCGTCCCGTTCCATAATGTCATCGTACCAGCTCGTAATGTTCTCGTCCATCCTCGTAATGTCCTCGACCGCGGTACGTGTGTGCATGATCCTTTCCACGACTAAGTTAAACTTGTCCCTTAAGGCTTTCTCCTTTGAACGTGTCATTGGTCCTTCTCTCACCGTGGGTACGTCCGGTTGGTCCTTGGCTGGTACGGTGCTTGCACCATTCCCTCCCTCTTGACAAGGTTTTGTCCTCAAAACCGTTTCACCGACATCAAAAGGAGATAAGTCAGCAACATTGAAACTATGGGACATGTTAAACTCACCTGGTAGTTCTAGCGTTCAGGCGTTGTCATTGAGCTTCTCTTTGATCTGGAATGGACCGTCGCCTCTTGGTGCTAACTTGGAACTCCGCTTATGGGGGAAACGCTCCGGTCTCATATGAAGCCAAACCCACTCTCCGGGTTGAAACACCATCTCTTTCCTCCCATTATCTTTGTTTCTCTTATACTCCTCGGTCTTCTTAGCAATGTTGTCCCGAGCTCGCTGATGTATCTTCTTCACATATTCGCCTCGGCTAAGTCCTTCTAAGTTGACTTGTTCAGCTTGTGGAAGCGGTGTAAGAGCCATAGGCGTCAAGGGATTATTTCCGTACACAACCTCAAAAGGTGACAACTTAGAGGCAGAGTGAGTAGCATGGTTATAAGCAAATTCTATAAAGGGAATGCAATCTAACCAAGTTTTCATATTCTTGCCAAGAGTAGCTCTACGTAAAGTAGAGAGTGTACGGTTTACTGCCTCGGTTTGGCCATCGATTTGGGGGTGACAAGTGGTTGAGAAGAGCAGTTTGGTACCCATCTTTCTCCATAATGTCTTCCACAAATGGCTGAGAAACTTTGTGTCTCTACCAGAGACAATGATACGGGGAACTCCATGTAAACGCACCACTTCTTTGAAGAAGAGGTCAGCGGTTTGAGTGGCATCGTTTGTCTTGGCGCATGGTATGAAATGAGTCATCTTGGAAAACCTGTCTACCACTACAAAGATCGAGTCCTTGTGCCTAATCTTCGGTAAACCTAGGATAAAATCCATAGAAATGTCTACCCAAGGGGCGTTAGGTATAGGTAAAGGGGTGTAAAGACCATAGGGATGGGACCTGGACTTTGCTTTACGGCATGTAACACATCGAGAACACGTCTTCTCTACATCTTTCTTCAAGTGTGGCCAAAAGAAATGATCCATCATCACGGCTAGCATCTTGTCCACGTCAAAATGTCCCATGAGACCGCCACTATGTGCCTCCCTTAGTAGTAACTCTCTCATTGATCCTTGGGGAATACACAATCGCTTGTCTCGAAATAAGAAGCCATCGTGAATGTAGAATGTTCCATGAGGTCCTGTGATACACTCCTTGTAGCTCCCACTGAAGTCAGGGTCTTCACCGTACAAGTCTTTGATATGCTCAAATCCGAGAACCTTGGCCTCTATTGTTGATATCAGCCCATGTCTCCTTGAAAGTGCATCGGCTACTATGTTCTCCTTGCCTTTCTTGTATTTGATGACGTATGGAAACGTCTCAATGAACTCTAACCACTTCGCGTGTCTTCTCTTCAATGATGTCTGCCCTCTCAAATGCTTCAACGTCTCGTGGTCAGTCTGATTGACAAACTCCTTTGAGAGTAGGTAGTGTTGCCATGTCTCTAGAGCTCAGACTAGAGCATACAACTCTTTGTCATACGTGGGGTAGTTGAGCGTGGCTCCACTTAGCTTTTCACTGAAGAATGCCACGGGCCTCCCTTTCTGATGTAGTACCGCTCCTATGCCAACTCCGGATGCATCACACTCGACCTCAAACATAACCTCAAAGTCAGGTAAGGCTAGTACGGGGGCTCGGGTCAATCGATCCTTAAGGTCATTGAATGCAGCTTCTTGTGGCTCTCCCCATGAGAATGGTACGTTCTTTTTGATAATAGCGGTAAGTGGGGCAGCTACGGTACTAAAGTCTTTGATAAACCGGCGGTAGAATGATGCTAAACCATGAAAGCTCCTCACGTGGCTGACGGTGGAGGGTGTAGGCCATTCTTGAATAGCTTTTATCTTCTAATCGTCTACTTGTAAACCCTGCTTACTTACTACAAAACCTAAGAACACAAGCTTATCAGTACAAAAGGAGCACTTCTTAAGGTTGGCATATAAACCTTTCCTTTCGAAGTGTTTTTAAAACAAGCTCTAAATGCATGATATGATCCGTGAGACTCTTGCTATATATCAGTATGTCATCAAAGTAAACTACTACGAATCTACCAATGAATGATCTTAGAACCTGGTTCATGAGGCGCATGAAGGTGCTAGGAGCGTTGGTTAAGCTGAAAGGCATGACTAACCACTCGTACAGCCCCTGCCTAGTTTTGAAAGCGGTTTTCCACTCATCGCCTTCTCTCATTCGTACTTGATGATAGCCACTCCGTAAGTCCACCTTTGAAAACATTGTTGCACCGCTTAACTCATCTAACATGTCGTCTAAACATGGGATGGGGTGACGGTATTTGATGGTGATATTGTTGATGGCACGGCAGTCTACACACATGCGCCACGTCCTGTCCTTCTTAGGTACCAACAGAACCGGTACGACACAAGAGCTGAGGCTCTCGCGGATGTAACCCTTATCCATTAGCTCTTTGACTTGCTTCTCAAGTTCTTTCGTCTCCTCAGGGTTCATACGGTACGCTGCCTTGTTGGGTAACGCTGAGCCGGGTACGAGGTCAATCTGGTGTTCTATTCCCCTCACCGGAGGCAGCCCGGCTGGTATCTCATCTGGAAACACATCTTTAAACCTTTCTAGAATGTCTTGTAACTCATTTGGCCAGGCCATTGCTGTGATATCTGTACTCTAACACTCTTTGAAAACCATTAGTAGCACGGTGCCGCAGGCACTCATGGTTTTACACACATCACTAGTCTTAATGAAAAGGTTAGTTCTACATACCTCGCTCTCCTTAGCCATATGGTTTTGCATTTCATGTACCTCACTTGGTTTTAAAGGAGCTAAGTTATGTTTTCGGTCTTTGAATGTGAAGGAGTAATAGTTAGTCCTCCCATTATGGCTTGTAGACCGATCAAACTGCCACGACCTTCCCAGCAGAAGGTGTCCGGCTTGCATGGGTACGACGTCACACGTCACTTTGTCATGGTACGAGCCAATACTGAATGGGATGGTAACTTGCTCGGCAATCCTTAGCTCGGCTTGATTGTTCAACCACCTCAGCTTGTAAGGCTTCGGGTGCTTAGTCTTTTCCAAACCTAGCTTATCCACCATATACTTTGAAGCAACATTAGTACATGACCCGCCATCTATTATAAGATTACATACCTTGTTACGGATGGTGCATCGGGTATGGAAGATATTTTCACGCTGCACCTTCTCTTCTGGCACCACTAGAGCACTAAGGACTCTCCTTATTACAAGTAGCTCTCCCGTATCAGGATAGTCTATTTCACCATCTAACTCCATTGGCTCGTCATCGCTCTCGTCTTGGGATTCATAATCTCCACTCGGGGTCACGATCATAACCCGCTGGTTGGGGCACTGCCGAGACATATGGCCACGTCCCTGACACTTAAAACATATGATCTCACGAGTTCTCGAGGTGTTAGGGTACTTACTAGGCTCTGGACGAGTGGTTTTAGGGGGTTCAGTGGTTTTGCTCTTAAAGCGGGAATCAATCTCCACGGCTTTCCCTTTGTCCACCGGTTTAGAACTACTAGCAGTCCAAGGTGGGGGAGCTCGGCTACGGTTATTTAGGCTGGTCTTGCGCTTGATCTGCTGCTCTATTTGCACCGAGAGATACAAGAGCTCGTGCATGCCGCTGTATTGAGTCCTCTCGACCTTCCGAGCAATACGCTCCTGTAAGCAATCTATGAATTGCGCCATTAGGGCCTCCTCGGACTCCTCTAGCTCCAACAGGTTCATGAGCTTCTCGAATTCCTCGAAGTATTCATCCACGGTCCTTGTTCCCTGCATCAACTTTCTAAATCGTTTTTGTAAGTCTTCTTGGTATGTATCCGGAACATACCTTGACCTTAGCAAGAACTTCATGTCTCGCCACATGGTGACAGCAGCAAAACGGTTACGCCTTCGCTCAGCTACGTTCCTATCCCACCAGGCAAGGGCATTGTCGGTGAGTTGTGCGGCTGCTAAGGCTACCTTCTTACGATCTCCATAGCCGTAGCAATCGAAGATGTATTCAAGCCTCCTCTCCCAATCTAAGTAGACGTCAGGACTTGATTTGCCAGCGAAGGTTGGGGGTGTCAGCTTAACCTCCATGTTGCCTTCTCGGGGGTCCTCCTCTCGCCCTCGTGGCCTCCTCAACAGGTATTGTGCTCGTTGGTATTGTTGTTGCAACGGGTCCGGGGGTATGTCATCTTCTAGCGCGGGCATGTCCTCATCGGGTTCTCGTAAGTTTCTTATGGGACCTCTCGGGGCTGGTGCCGCTACAGGGGGCTTGGGTGGTGCGGGTGGTACAGGTGGTGTGGGTGGTACTGGTGGTGCGGGTGGTACGGGCGGCTGAGGTGGTAGAGGACGTTGCTCCAAGTGAACAAGCCTTGTACCAAAATCATCCCTCATAGCCTTCATCTCCTCTCGAAAGGCTGTTAGCATTTGTAGCACGGCGTCTTGGGGGACCTCCTCTCCCATGGTGTTCCTGAATCTCAACAAAAACAACACTAGATCAAAGCACCACAGCGGCTAGAAAAATGTTAAACAACACGTTCCTGAGCAAGCACGGCAATGAGATAAACAAAGCTTCTTTTTAGGATTTTTTTTTTATGAAAACAAAATATAAAGAGTAACAAGAGTAAAAACAATTTTCTTTTGGGGTTTTTGAAATAAGAAACAAGGACTATTAAGCCTAAGAAAAATAATCAATCAATGAATCTAAAGGAAACTAATATAGATCCAAGATATGAATATCTAACTAAGCAAGCAAAACGGAAGCAAATTTTTATGGGTTTTTTTTTTCTTAAGGTAAAAACGACTAAACAAAGAAGCAAGGAGCAAACGGTACTAGAAGAGATAGATATCACCTGATATAGAACCGTTCGGCTCTGATACCAAATGGTATAAGACTCGGAATGACCGGATCTTATGGGATGGGAATGAACGTGCTGGCCTTAGACTCTCTCACGTTGATTCAATGAATGGGGAGTGATGGGGGATCGATGGCACCACAGAGAGTATGGAATGATCTCTGATACAGCAAACACTTGTGACTTTGGTGAATCACACACGCAAAGGAATAAGCAAGGATTCAAGATTTTAACTTGAAGAAGAACTGCCGATTTTATTAATATGGGGTAAAAAGTTGTGAACTACAATGTCACAGTGGAGCTTTATTAATAGCTCTTCGATTTGACCTTCTAGGGTCTAAAAATAAAACCAAAAAATACAAGAAAATAAACTAAAGATTACATCGACTTAAATGGTAAAAGTAACAAAATAAACTAGTGTTTATTCCCTGCAAAAGAAAGGAAAACAAGAATATATTGATTTAATTGATAAACTTACCATTGCCTCTTGATTCCATGGTGTGAAAATGGTAAGTCGTCCTTGATCATCAATCGTCTAAGTGCCGCCGTTTTAGAGTGGATCAATGATGAACAAGTTTGGGCCGGCCAAGTGTTTGAGGAAAGGCCATTCACCGGGGCTTGGATCTATCTTGAGCTTAGGTGGGTCTTGAAGGTCTTGAAAATCATCTAAGTCCTGGCCCATTGAGTCGTTGTCTTGACCGGTCAGTCGTCCCGTAATGCCGTCATCCACATGGTCTACAAGGTCTTCAAGGAATTCAAGGCTTACAAGGACAGCAAGGTCCACATGGTTTACAAGGAGCTTTGTTTCAAAGACCATTGAGACCTATTGGTGCTGTTGATATACCTTCAAGTTATGCTTTAAGACAAGGTATTCTTCCACCCATGGAGACTCATCACTATGAGATCAAGAGCAGCATGATTACTATGGTTCAAGAGAAGAAGTTCTTTGGATTGCCCAACCAAGATCCTCTTGAACATTTGGATCACTTTGAGAGGATTTGTGCTTTGACAAAGCTTAGTGGAGTTTCAGATGATGGTTTGAAGCTCAGATTGTTCCCATTCTCTCTTGGTGATAGAGCTACACTATGGGAGAAATCTTTAGCACAAGGAAGCATCACTTCTTGGGAACAATGCAAAGGTGCTTTCTTAGCCAAGTTCTTCTCTCCCTCAAGAACTGCACATTTCAGGAATGAGATCACAAACTTTAAACAGTGATCTAATGAAAGCTTTGGAGACACTTGGGAAAGATTTAAAGGCTTCACCCACCAATGCCCTCACCATGGCTTTTCCAAAGAGATGCTGCTATCCACACTATACAGAGGTGTTATCCCAACCATAAGAATCCTTCTAGATACTGCAAGCAATGGTTACTTTCTTGGTAAATATGTTGATGAAGGATGGCTTTTAGTAGAGAACATGGCACTCAGTAATTGGGATTATGTTGGTAATAAAGAGCAACACTCAAAGGCAACTGAAGAGAAGCTAGAGAAAACATTGTATGAGATGAAAGCCTTGCAGAAGAAAGTTGACTTGCTGATCAATGAGACCACTAAACCTCTTCCTAGTGTTGCTTCACAAAACCACTACATGGAGCATCAAGTTAAAGCTGTTCAACTAGAAGAGGCGCCAACAATGAACCAAAACCATGATGTTTGTGTACACCAGTCCTATGGAGACACTCATACTCAACAATATCAGAGTCCTTCTTCTCAAGCATTTGGCGCCACCACCTCCCAACCTTCACATGCATTGGACCTTAAGGAGATGTTCCTGTAACTCCAACAACTTCAGAACACAGAATTTCAGAAAATCATGGTTTTTGAGATTTAAAAGAATATGATTGACATTCAAAGGAACATGACTGTTGAGATACACAAAGGCATTGACTCCAGCTTGCAATCCCAACTAGGTCCTTTGAATATGAAGATCAGCAAAATAGAAAGCATGGCTCAACCATCTACCTCTTCACTAGCACAAGAGTGTGTCAAAGCTGTCACTTGAAGTGAGAAGCAACTTCCACAAAGAGTGGCACCTTCTACACCCAATAAGGACATTGAGGAACAAGAAGAGGGGGTGGAAGCTAAAGATAATGAAGAAGCTCAAGAGGATGAAGTAGTTGAAGCTGAAAGAGGTTCAAACAACACCAAAGCCAAAGAAGTGGTTAAGGAAAAACCAAAGGAAGCATCTAAGGAGCTGATCTAGGAACCAAGATTCATCCCTCCTCCTTATCAGCCAACCATACCTTTTCCTGAAAGGTTTAAGAAGCAGCTGGTTGCTAAATACAAAGGGCTCTTTGATGAACAGATGAAGAAGATCCAGCTCACAATGCCACTATTAGATGCCTTTGTTCTGGTTCCTCCTTATCAGAAATTCCTGAAGGATGCTGTTGCTGAAAGAACCAAGGACCTACAAGGGATGGTAGTCCTCACACATGAGTGTAGCGCCGTTATTCAACAGAAGAGAGTGGCTCCCAAAAAACTAGGAGATCCGGGGAGCTTTACCTTACCCTGCTATATAGGTCCACTTCTGTTTGAGAAATGTTTGTGTGATCTAGGAGCTAGTGCCAGCTTAATGCCCTACTCTGTAACACAGCGCCTAGGCTTCACCAAGTTCAAGGACTGCAGAATTTCTTTGGTGTTGGCTGATAGATCAGTAAGACTCCCCAAGGGTTTGCTTGAAGATGTACCATTCAGGATTGGAAGTGTAGAGATATCTACTGATTTTGTGCTTTTGGATATGGATGAGGAACCTAGAGATCCTCTCATTCTTGGGAGACCCTTCTAGCCACAACAGGAGCTGTCATTGATGTTAAGAAAGGAAAGATTGAGCTACAGTTGGGCAAAGATATGTCTCTGAAGTTTGACATCAAGCAGATTATGCAGCAGCCTACTATTGAAGGTCAAATGTTTCAAATTGAGACTTTAGAGAAGCTGCATGATGAACTACAAGAGGAGCTATGTTGTGAAGATAAACTTCAAGTGGCTTTGACAAAGGAGCATGGAGAAGATGGTTACTTGGATAAGCAAAGCTTGGGTTATAAGCTGAGGTTAGACTCTCACAAAGTCTTGGAAGAAGAGGAGCCATTTGAGAGACTGGAATACACAAGAAATGAGCTCTTCTCAGTTCAAGAAGCTGGTTCCCCAAGCAAAGAAGCTGGCGCCAAGGAGCTGAGCAGCTTGGATGAGGACTGGAGTGAGCTCAAAGCACCCAATGTGGAGCTCAAACCTCTTCCTAAAGGGCTAAGGTATGTTTTCTTAGGTTCTAACTCCACTTATCCTGTAATTGTCAATGACAACCTCAATGATTATGAGATCCTTGCCCTTGTCAAAGTGTTAAAGAGGTTTAGGAGAGCCATTGGATATTCACTAGATGACATCCAAGGCATTTCTCCAAACCTCTGCACTCATAGGATGAGACAAGAACTTTTGTTGAACCTCAAAGGATATTGAATCCTATCTTGAAAGAGGTAGTAAAAAAGGAAATCTTGAAGTTGCTTGAAGCAGGAGTGATCTATCCCATCTCAGACAGCACATGGGTCTCACCAGTCCATGTGGTGCCTAAGAAGGGAGGGATCACTGTTGTAAAAAACGAAAATGATGAGCTAATACCAACTAGAACAATCACTGGTCATAGAATGTGCATAGATTACAGAAAACTTAATTCTGCTTCTAGGAAAGATCACTTCCTTTTGCCATTCATTGACTAAATGCTAGAAAGGTTAGCAAACCATAAGTATTACTGCTTTTTAGATGGTTATAGTGGATTCTTTCAGATCCCTATCCATCCTAATGATCAAGGGAAAACTACTTTTACTTGCCCATATGGAACATTTGCTTATAGGAGATTGCCTTTTGGTTTATGCAATGCTCCTGCTACCTTTCAAAGGTGTATAACTTCTATCTTTTCTGACTTGCTTGAAAAAATGGTGGAGGTATTCATGGATGACTTTAGTGTCTATGGATCCTCCTTTGGTGTCTGCTTGTCTAATCTTTCTCAGGTTCTACAAAGGTGTGAAGACACTAAGCTGGTTCTGAATTGGGAGAAGTGCCACTTCATGGTTCAAGAAGGCATTGTGTTGGGTCACAAGATTTCAGAGAAGGGGATTGAAGTGGACAAGGAAAAGATTGATGTGATGCTACACTTAGAGCCTCCAAACACAGTAAAGGGGATCAGAAGCTTCCTGGGACATGCTGGTTTCTACATGAGATTCATCAAGAACTTCTCACATATTGCAAGAAACTTGACAAGATTGTTGTGTAAGGAGACAGAGTTTGTGTTTGATGAGGAGTGTCTACAAGCGTTTCTCACCCTCAAGCAAGCTCTGGTGTCAGCGCCAATTGTCTAAGCTCCAAAATGGGATTTGCCATTTGAATTCACGTGTAATGCTAGTGACTATGATGTTGGAGCAGTCTTGGGGCAGAGAGTAGACAAGAATAATGGATGAGGCTCAATCAAAGTATGCAACCACTGAAAAGGAGCTCCTAGCAGTCGTCTTTGCATTTGAGAAGTTCAGAAGCTACTTAATGGGTTCCAAGGTCAATCAAAGTATACAACCACTGAAAAGGAGCTCCTAGCAGTCGTCTTTGCATTTGAGAAGTTCAGAAGCTACTTAATGGGTTCCAAGGTCATAGTCTACACTGATCATGTTGCACTAAGGCAAATTTATGCCAAGAAAGACACCAAGCCAAGACTTCTTAGATGGATCCTTCTCTTGCAAGAGTTTGACATGGAGATTGTGGATAAGAAAGGCATTGAGAATGGAGTTGTGATAAACACTTAATTTTTGCAAGGGTGAGAATGCAATGAGGTTATCAAACTCAAATGCAAGACATGTTGTAGTACAGCAAGCAAGAGAGAGTTAATCCATGTCTAGGATGATAGAGAATGCAAAGAGAATACAAGGACTAATGCAAATCTAAGCAAAACGAGATGAGTTATGAGAAAATCCCTAAAAACTAGATGCAGCAACTTAAATGGAATGCAACCTATTTTAAAAATACTAAGAATGAAGAAACTACCACGAGGAACAAACAGAATAATTAAAGGACAAAGCTTCGAATTACTAAAATTCGACTAGTGGATCGACCATGAGATCGACCACTAGATCGAGCAATAACAATCGATCTCGTCTAAAAATGCAAGAACAGTAAAACTAACGACCAGGATGCTATCTGAGATCAAGCGAATGACGAGATAAGATGTAAAGATGCTAAAAGAAAGGGCCTAGGGTTAAGATTCATGGTCAGGGGTTTCAAAGGTTTGACCTTGGGTTGAAAACTTTAAATCGACTCACTTTGTGAAGATCTCTAAGCCTTGAAAACTAAGCAAGATTTATCCGTGGCTTTTGGTATAGATCACTCCTTCATCCTCTCCTCCAAACCCATGGCTTTTGGTGGAAAGAGAGGTCGAAGGGGATGGAAAGCAGATTTCAAATGAATGGCTTAACTAGTCCCCCAAACTTCCATGGCTTTTGGGAAGGGGTAACTAGTCTCTAGGGTGTGATCTTTCGAGGCTTCTGAATCCTGTCAAGGTAAGGAACCTCTCGGATCATGAAGCTCTTGGCGTGAGAGTCTTCAAGCATTGAGATCTCAACACCCTAGAAGAGATAACCGTTGAAAACGCTTAGAAAAAACCCCAAGATCGAAACTCTTTAGACCCCGTAATCCTCTCAACCCCGAACCCAAGTAAACTACTCACTACACATGAAGTAAATCAAGCAAAGCATGTAAAAGGAAACGATGAACATGAAAAGAAAACTGGATTAAAATGAAAATGATTAGATTACAAAGCTTAAGAAAAACTCTAGTTCGACATTGGTGTTCTTCTCAAAACCAGAGAGAAAACATACATAAAAAAATAAGGATTGAAAGTTGTGTGGGAAAAGGACGTCGCCGCCTTCCCAAAATGGCCAAAACAAGCTGATGGTCCCCCCCTCGCTAGCGGCCAAAAGTGGTTGAAAGGACAGAGATCGACTCCAGGATCGAGCGGTTCTCTCGATCATATCCGGACATTGTGTCTTCAGCTCGATCTGAGTCTCGATCATCATTGGCGAATCGAGTGTTGCATCCGATCTCGGTATCAATCTTTGGTTGGATTGAGTGGTGTACTCGATCTGGCCCTCGCTCTGCATGGCATCATTCACGTCCGTACCGTTTGATCGACTGCTTCACTCGATCCTCGTCTCGATCATTCTCCTTGGATCGCCTGGTTGGCTCGATCTTCTGGTCGATCACATCACAGATCGACCGGCCATGCTCGATCTGCTCCTCGATCCCTGATCCTTAGCAAATATCCGAGCTCCCACGAACTGCTACATCAGCCTCAACATGTCCACGAACCTCCATGACTCCAAAGCAGTCAGAAACAACCTGAATGTGATGCAAAATGCAAGGAACATGCGTATGCTGGTGCAAGAATGCTCTAGGACTCTAAGTGATGCAATCTAACCTAAAATATGATACAAATGCATGAAAAGCTAACTAATGAGTATGCAAAATATATGCAATATGCAGTAACATCAACTCCCCCAAACTTACTTCTTGCTTGCCCTCAAGCAACAGAAAATAAGTAAGGAAGAGAGGTTTTCAGAAAAACGAATGGGGGTTTAAACTTCTTGCAAAGGTGCCTTTCAAATGAATCAATCTCAATGTCCTAGTTAGCAGTTCTAAAATGCTATGCTTACACTCATACTCCAAAGAACTTAGCCATACTCATCACACAAAGAAATTCAAATCATGACTCTCCTATTCCTAACAATCAAAGAAACTCATCCTTTAACATTCATTAACATTAGAACCATGAATCAAACTTATGCACTTTAAAGCAAAACACATTTGGCTAAGGGTGAAGGTTATGAGCATTGAATGATCTCATTTGAAAAGGGTTTATAATTAGAACAAGGGTTTCTCTCAAAAATGGTTGAACTTAGGCATAATGCTAAAGGTAAAGACAATTGATGCATACATGATTTAGTTTCTCATCTACCCATGTAAACTAACAAATGATCCTAAACCCCTCTCATTTAACAACTTCTATCCTCACTCACCACTTAGAGTCTACCCTTTTTCTTCTCAAAACTTAGCAATCCCCAATTCGAAACAAAAACATTTTTAAACTCTTAAGGCTAGTGAAAAGGTTTTGAAAATAACTTTGCTCTTTAAATATTCTTATTGGTAGCTCTCTTATTATTTTTTTTTTTTTTATTTTTACTTGGCACTTAGGCTCTTTTATTTCTTTTTTTTTTCTTTTTCTTATATATATTTTTTCTTTCTTTCTTTTTTTTTTATTGGGAGAGCTACCTCCTGAAATTTATTAGAGCATACTTAGTTTTTAAACACAACCTTTCACTTAAAACCCATTTCTTTCTTTAAAACACCAAACTCTTTGAAACCGAGAACAAATAGAAAAGAAAACAACCCCAATGATCTCCCAAACTTATCTTAAGCCTATACCTAGCTTCAAAATGTAAAGCTAGCAATCATATGAGAACCAAATCATGTCGCCTAAACCTAACACTTTATGCCAAGTTTAAACCGAAAGGAAGGCCTCACAATGATGTCACATAAGAACATTTGGCTTCAAAGAAGGGTAAGGTTCAAGGAGGGAGTTCTACTTAGGCTCACAAAGAGTGGTAAAAAGGAAGAAGAGAGCCTAAATATTTTAAATCCATGTGTTCATTTTCAAATGCATAAGGATGATAATTAGAATTTCAAATTAAGGTTCTCACTTATTAGGACAAGTTTCAAATCATGAGAGTTCAATTCAAGCCACGAAAATCTTAACAAGTGATCCAAGCATGGTAAAAACTTACTTTCAAAGCATAGACAAAGCATTAGAGAACTACTAACTAGGGCATTGAAACAATTCATAAGTAAAAACACCTTTTTAAGAAACTCTAACCCCTTATGCAAAATGCAAACAACCTAGATGCTATGAGAAACTCTAGACTCAATCCTAACATGTTTTGACAAGATGAATGCAACTACATGAATCTTTGAAATTTTTTTAAAAATTTTACCAATTTTTCATGAACTAAAGACTCAAGGATGCTACAGGAAAATAAGATCACAGAACACAAGTCAAATCACACATGTACTCCCCCAAACTTGCTTGACACAGTCCCGGTGGCAAACTCATTCGAAGGAGCATCAAAACACAAAGCAAAAAGAAGCAAATATGAGCGGTTATGTACAATGGAAGAAGGTTGTTACCTCTGGTCTAGTCTCGGCTGGAACTTGAGGATGTTCCAGAGGAGCTAGAGATTGTTGCTTTGCCCTTGTCGGCTGGTTCTTGGAGAGAGTGGGGCACCGACTGAATGGTGCTTCCTTGGGTCTCGCGGATGACAACTCCACCGGTTGAGAGCCTTCTCTTCTCGGGTTGTTGCACCTCTTGACTTGTAGGCCTCAGGCATCTCATCTTCTGTGGCTGGAGACTCGGACCTTTGACGAGGAGCAATCGCTGAAGAAGGTGGTCCTCCTAGAGGGGCAAAGCATTCTTCCTCCGTGGGCAAGAAGTCGATGTTCAACACCAAGCAGCTCGGTTTCATCTTTGTTGGGCAGGATGCACACTCTCTTCTTGTCTTCGTCGTCTATGAAGAGGTAGGCGTAGAACCCTTCTGCTGGCGTGCGTCCCAAGCTGTCGGTATTCCTCATGTATTCCTCATCCATGAAAGCTCTGGCTGGTACATGGGCAAAGTCGTGAATAGGCACGCCAGCTTGCAAGAACAAAGGAGTGAGGAAGCCGCCAATGTAAGAGAAAGTTGCCTTGCACCGCAAGGCATAAGCCTTGTATCTCACCAAGGAAGCAGCAAGCACACATCCGTAGTTCACCTCATCGCCGAGTTCATCCTCCATAGGCTCGTCATTTGCATCCGGATCACACACCAAGTGCTTCACACCTTGGAACAGGAAGCAAAGCTCTGTCTTTGTGACCGTAGGAGCAACAGATCTTCCACTAAACGTGTTGGCAATCAGCTTCAGAGTGTACCTCAGCATCGGGCTTCTCACTCGCTTGATCTTGGCAGTGTTGGCTTTGTAGTCCTCATTGCTAATCAGGTCCCAAAAGTCATTGGCTTTCTTGAAGGCGGGGAACTCGACCTTGTTGGCATCCGCGTTGAGACCATAAGCTTGGCATAGCTCAGGGATGGAGAGGGTGTAGGCTTGACGGCCAACCTTGAAGTAGAGGCGCCCTTGTGAAGGGACGGGTGTGCTAGGATTCTCGTAATGGAACTCCAACGTGGCAAAGAAGTCTATTGTCACTTCTGGAATGGTTGGGCAATCCATCTGTGACAGACATCTTAGGCCAATGTTCTTGAGGAGTTGGTCGAAATCCCCAAGAATTCCTAGCTTGAACAGCAGCTCTCGATCAGCAAACTTGGTAGGCTCAAACCGAAGCCTTTCCAGCCGTTTCTTGTCCCTCTTCTCATCCTTAGTCCATCTGACCCTCTCTTGAACTGCCACCTCTTGTCCTTCTCTTTCTTGTGCTGTCTCTTCTCTTGTTCTCTTGGGGGCCATTGTTCCTGAAACAAGTTTCTAAAGGAGTTTGATAAGCAAAACGGCGGTTTGATGAGAATGAGGGAAGAGAAGGAGAGAACTTATAAAAACTACCCTAGAATTTTGGAGAATTAATAAAAATTATAGCTAAATAAAGGAGAATCATATCTTTAGATACTAAAAAATCTAGAATTATTCCTTTTACTTAGCTATTTTTTAAAAATCAAAACCGACCCTATATTCTACAACAATATCTTGCGAATTTAAAGGAAATTTTCCTAAAGATAAATCATTAAATTTCGAAAATACCTTTGCAAGTAATGTAAACGATCTTTGCTAGCTTCTGAAAACCGAAACTCTCACTCTCTTTGTTTAAAAATTTCGAGAAAAACAGGAATGAGAGGGTGAGAGGTTGTTGAAATATTTAAAGACTAGCAAAGAGCAAATCATGGGTAGTAAAGGTGGTTTTTCTGACAAAGTCTTGGTCAAGGCACATCTTTCATGGTCAAAGATGCTTGTCTTGACCAAGTTTTGAATTTAAAAATTAGAGGGAAAATAGTAAAGGAGGGAAAGAAAATGTTACCTCGGCATGAGATCGAGTCCATTGGGTCGATCTAGGACTCGATCTCATGCCCATAATGGCTTAGATCGAGAGGGTTACTCGATTTGAGACTCGATTCATGGTGAATCGAGTCTTGGATCGATTGGCTCTCTCGATCATTGAGATGTTGGCTCCACGGCTAAGTCCTCATGATCGAGCTATGTCCTCGATTTAGGGGTCGATTTGGCACAGATCGAGTGATGGATCGAGTCGAGTGATCGATCTGTTTTCAACAGATTTTCCCGAGAGATATTAGATCGGTCAATCCGTTTTGGATCGATCGATCCTTTTTCGTCAAGGTCGATCTTGTCACTCGTTCTCGTCTAGATCGACTGGCTCCTCTCGATTCACTGACTCGATCTAGCAAAGATCGAGTCAGGATCAGTCGATCTAGCACTCGATCTCTAGCCTTATCTTAACCCCTATCGCCTCTTTTGGATTTCAAGATCAAGGTTTAGACTCCTCATACCTGTTCCTACACACTTGCAGAATAAGAACATAAAACTGAAAGAGAAATAAAGCAGAAATATGTACAAGATAAACATGGGAATGCCTCCCAAGTGCGCTTTCTTTAACGTCTTTAGCTAGACTTTACTTGGTTTAGGCGGATGGTGGGTCTTGGAGAAGCACCGAGGTACTCTCCTTGTCATAGCTGTCTGCCAAGTAAGGCTTGACTCTGTGTCCGTTGATGGTGAATGCACTGCCACTTTTTCCCATCAGAGTAACAGCTCCATAAGGCAACACTTCTTGAATCACGAACGGTCTGCTCCACCTTGACTTCAGCTTGCCCGGGAAGAGTTTGAGCCTTGAGTTGTACAGCAACACTAACCCTCCTTCCTTAAGTTCCTTGGCAACCAACTTCTTGTCATAAGTCTCCTTAGTCCTCTCCTTGTATATCCGAGAGCTCTCATAAGCGTTCAGTCTTAACTCATCCAGTTCGTGTAGCTGAATAAGGCGCCTCTCCTGAGCAGTCTTGAGGTCGAAGTTCAGCCTCTTCACAGCCCACAACGCACGGTGTTCCAGCTCAACCGGGAGATGACAGCCCTTGCCATAGAGTATAGTGAAAGGAGTTGTACCAATCAGCGTTTTGAAGGCGGTACGGTAGGCCCAAAGAGCGTCGTCCAACTTCACTGCCCAGTCTTTTCTTGTTGCCCCGACAGTCTTCTCTAGTATAGCCTTGATTTGCCGGTTGGAGACTTCCACTTGACCGCTTGTTTGAGGGTGATACAGTGTAGCCACCTTATGCTTAACTCTATACTTTCTCAAGAGGTTCTCAAAGACCTTGTTTATGAAGTGGCTTCCTCCATCGCTTATAACCACCTTAGGTACCCCAAATCTCGGGAAGATGATACTCTTGAACAGCTTGATTACCACCTTAGAGTCATTTGTAGGGGAAGCAACCGCCTCAACCCATTTAGAGACATAATCCACTGCTACTAAGATGTATTTGTTGCCATATGAAGAAGAAAATGGCCCCATGAAGTCTATGCCCCACGCGTCGAACACGTCAACCTCGAAGATGGGAACTTGAGGCATTTCGTTCCTCTTAGTGATATTCCCTGCTCGTTGACATGCCTCACAGCTCTTCACAAACTCGTGTGCATCTTTAAAAATGGACGGCCACCAGAAACCGGCTAGCAACACTTTCGTGGCAGTCTTGAATGAGGCGAAGTGTCCTCCGTAGGAAGAGCCATGGCAATGATAGAGGATGTCCCTAGCTTCTTCCTTTGTAACACATCTCCGGTACAAACTGTCTACTCCTCTCTTGTATAAGTAGGGCTCGTCCCAAAAGTAATCACTAGCCTCTCTCATAAACCGCTTCTTGTGATAGCTGTTGAGATGTGTTGGCTCATCAGCATACCACGGTAGATCCTCTTCCTTGAAACTCAGCACCTCTTCAAACCTCCCTTATAGCTTTCCACAAACAGCTGTGGTAATCGCCATGAGCTGTTCTTCTGGAAGAGAGTCATCTAAGGGGAGAGACTCGTTGATCCTTAGTCGTGAGAGATGGTCAGCGACTCCATTTTCTATTCCTTTCTTGTCTTTAATCTCCATGTCAAACTCCTGGAGCAAGTGAATCCATCTTAAGATCCGAGGCTTAGTGTCTTTCTTCGAATAGATGTATCGCAAGGCAGCGTGATCCGTGTATACAATAGCCTTGGAACCAACGAGATATGATCTGAACTTCTCAAAGGCGAACACCACTGCAAGCAACTCCTTCTCTGTAGTGGTGTACCTTGTTTGCGTGTCATCCAAGGTTCTTGAAGCATAGTAGATCACGTGTAGCTTCTTGTCTTTCTTCTGACCAAGAACGGCTCCCACGGCGTAGTCACTAGCATCACACATGATCTCAAAGGGAAGAGACCAGTCTGGTGCTTGGACTATATGCGCTGATGTAAGGGCTTCCTTGATGGTCACGAAAGCTTTCAAACACTCCTCATCAAACATAAACTCAGCTTCCTTGCACAACAACCGTGTAAGAGGGCGTGCAATCTTGGAGAAATCTTTGATGAAGCGCCTATAGAACCCTGCGTGTCCCAAGCTTCTGACTCCCTTGACGTTAACCGGCGGCTCAAGACCCATCATGACTTCCACTTTAGCCTGATCAACCTCAATGCCCTTCTCTGATATCTTATGACCAAGCACGATCCCTTCCTTAACCATAAAGTGGCATTTCTCCCAGTTCAGCACCAAGTTTGTCTCTTCACAACGTTTTAGTACCCTGCAAAGATTCAACAAACACGCAGAAAAGGACGCACCATAGACAGAGAAGTCATCCATGAACACCTCTACCATCTCCTCTATTAGATCGGAGAAGATCGACATCATACACCGCTGAAACGTAGCCGGTGCATTACACAATCCAAACGGCATCCTTTGATATGCGAAGGTACCGTAGGGACATGTGAAGGTCATCTTTTCCTGATCATTTGGGTGAATTGGTATCTGAAAGAAACCGCTATACCCATCGAGAAAACAGTTATAGGGGTGATTAGCAAGTCTCTCAAGAATTTGATCAATAAAAGGCAAAGGGAAATGGTCTTTCCTAGTCGCAAGGTTAAGTTTCCTATAATAAATACACATCCTATGACCAGTAATAGTTCTAGTAGGAATAAGCTCATCCTTTTCATTCCTTATGACCGTGATCCCTCCCTTCTTAGGCACCACGTGTACAGGAGAAACCCACGTGCTGTCACTTATGGGATAGATCACGTCAGCCTCTAAAAGCTTAAGGATTTCTTTCTTAACAACCTCTTTCAAATTAGGATTCAAACGCCTTTGGTGTTCTATAGAAGAGGCGTTCTCATTATCCAAGTGAATCCTATGAGTGCAAAGCATTGGTGAAAGGCCCTTGATGTCACTTAAAGAGTACCCAATGGCCTTCCTATACTTTCTCAGCTCAGTCAGGAGCGAGTGCAACTCATCATCACTTAGGTTTTCATTCACAATCACGGGATATGTGTTATTAGGCCCTAAGAAAGCATACCTTAGCCCTTTTGGGAGCTCCTTAAGGTCCACCTTTAGGGCTAACAGCTCACTCCAGTCATCCTCGTGGCTGTTGTTGTTGCTTTCCTCCTTGGAACCCTCCTTAGACCCCGAGGCATGGCCCTTTAGACTGCTTTCCTCCATCGCTATCCCTTCTGAAATCGAGTCCTCCAGTCGATTCTCCTCTCGATGTCATCTAGATCGAGCCATTTCGCTCGATTCACTTACTCGATTTGATGTGGATCGAGTAAGGGATCGAGACACTGAGTTGATCTCTTGATTGGACCCCATAATGATCGGGAGGTCTCTCTCGATCGTCGACTCAATTGTTTTTCCTAATCGAGCATTCCTCTCGATCAGTCCGTCGATTGTTGCACTGGATCGAGTTGTGTTCTCGATTGCCTTGTCGATCTGACTCCTGGATCGAGTGATAGCGTCGATCTCGGGGTCGATCTCTAGGCAGCAACCTTCATCATTCTTAACAATCCTCCTAGAATCCAGCAGGTTGACGTACTCCTGGGTCCTCTGATCCACATAGCCAAACTCCCCTGGTTCCTTAGTCAGTGCTAGCTTCAGATGGTCTTCTAGGGCCAGCTCTTCCAGCAACTCATCCGCTAAAGCATCCATCGTTTCAATGTAGAAAGCTTGCCCTTCAATGGTTGGCTTTATTCAGAACCTCATTGATGTCGAAGTCAAGCCTTATCTCCTTTCCCAAATGCAAGGCAATCTTCCCATTCTTCACATCTATGATAGCTCCGGCGGTTGCAAGGAATGGTCTCCCTAAGATGAGTGGATCCTTAGGCTCTTCATCCATCTCCAACACGACGAAGTCCGTATGCACGTTCACACCACTGATTCGCACCGGTAAATCTTCAAGCAGCCCCACTGGTAGCCTCACACTCCTATCAGCCAGTACCAACGAGATCCGACAGTCTTTGAAACGAGTAAAGCCAAGCTTCTTAGCCACGGAGTGAGGCATCAGGTTTATGCTAGCTCCGAGATCACATAAGCAACTCTTGAACTCTGGAGGACCTAAAGCGCAGGGTATAGTGAAGCTTCCAGGGTCTCCCAACTTCTTAGGGACTATCTCCTTATGTATCACAGCATTACACTCTTCACTTAGAACAAGTACCTCCTTGCTTTCCTTATTCTTCTTCACGAGAGTGTCTTTGAAGAATTTGGCGCATTTAGGCATCATTGCAAGGCAGTCAACGAGAGGTAGCTTGATCTCCACGTCCTTAAGATGCTTCTCAAAGAGGATTCTATGCTTCTCTATGAGTTGCTTCTTGAAGCGGCCAGGAAAAGGCAGCTTAGGTACATACGGTGGAGGCACATAAGCATTCTTCTCCTTAGTAGTTTGCTCGGCTTTCTTCTCAGCAACTGCTTTATCTCCTCTTCTTGGCCCTTGGATCCAAACGTTGTCAAAGTTAATCTCATCATCATTAGCCGAAGGTTTACCCTCCCCCTCTTGAATTACAACGTCCTCGTTGTTCTTGGTAGAGACCGGAGGTGCGAGCTCTTTGCCGCTTCTCAACGTTATGGCGTTAGCATACTCCTTAGGATTCTGCTCACACTTTCCCGGAAGACTATTCTGTCCACTCGAACTCGCTTTCCCCTTCTCTAGCTGCTTGATCTTGTTGTTTAAGTTGGTGATCTGAGTGGAGAAATCAGTGAGAGATGAATCTAGACGAGTGTTCATCTCGGCGAACTTCTGGTTTGTAGAGGCTTGCCCTTGTATCAGCTGTTGAAACATTGCTTGAACCGGATCAACTTGTTGTTGCATCGGTTGTTGCTGCTGAGGTGCAAAGCCCGAAGGGTAGTTAGGCGTATAACCCTTGTTATTTTGATGTTGTCCTTGGAAGCTGTTCTGCCCTTGACCTTGGAAACCACCACTCGGTTGAAAACCTTTGTTGTAAGGGATGAAAGGTTTTGCTTGCTGAGCAGGGTACACTTGATCTTTAGGGTTTGCTACGTTGGTGCTTCGGTAGGAGAGGTTGTTGTTCTGGTAGCCTTGGTTGTAGCCTTGAGGTTTGTAGTTGTTCTGTCCCGCCACCCAATTGGCTTCTTCTTGGCTCAACTCTAACTCCTCTTGGTTCTCATCAGCTTCACCAACAAAGTGAACATGCTTCTGATTGGCTAACACCAGCTTATCTATCTTCTCATGCAAAGATTTCAGCTCCTTTTTGTGAGACTCTAGCTCTGATCCTCTCGGTGCACGGTCATAATCCTCAGCGTAGTTGCCATCACTCAATGCCAAGTTTTCTATCAGCTCCATACCCTCTTCTACCTCCTGACCAAGGAAGTTCCCTTTGCTAGCTGTGTCAAGAAACAACCTGATCTTTGGTGAAGCTCCACGGTATATGGTACTGAGTAGTGTCTCCTCGCTGAACCCGTGATGAGGACATTGGATCGTGTAGTCTTTGAAACGCTCCATTGCCTCGTTGAATGTCTCATTGTTCCTTTAAGTGAAACCACTGATTTCGCTTCTCAACCGTGCTGTCCTGGTGCTAGAGAAGAACTTTGAGAGAAAGGCCTTCTTACACTTGGCCCATGAGGTGATGGTGCCTTGTGGGAGGGCCTTCTCCCAATGCCTAGCTTTGTCTCCGAGTGAAAAGGGGAAGAGACGCAGCTTGAAAGCATCTTCGGATATGCCATTGATCTTTATCATCCCACATACTTGCTCGAAGTTGTCAAGGTGCTCCAAGGGATCTTCCATTGCTAAGCCGTGGAACTTGTTGTTTTGCACCATGGAGATGAAACCTGGCTTGATCTCGAAGTTTTTGTTTTGTACAGGAGGAGGAGTGATCCCAAACCTATTGTGATGAGTATTGGGAGCATCTCCGGCTTCTATGATCCTTGGGGGGTCTAGCCGCGTGTTGGGGGTTTCCATTGCCCCTTCCTACTGCCCCGTGAGCTGGAGGAGGTCCTTCTGGATGCTTGTGTTCAGCCATAGCTTCAAAGTCAACCAAACCGTGCTGAACAATCTCCTCAAAGGCTCTGGCTTGTTCTCTGACTCTTCTTTGCCGTGAGTGACCAAGCTGATGAATATTGTCCAAAGGTGGAAGTAGATTGTTGTCTCCCCTTGAACGAAGATTCATATACCTGAAAACACACGTTTGAGAGTAGAAGGATTAGTAACTTGAAAAATGTAAAGACTTAGTCTTTGCTAAGTCCCAAATCTCTATGTTCTCTAAACAGTCCTAGGATGGCAACGGCGCCATTTGATAAACACTTAATTTTTGCAAGGGTGAGAATGCAATGAGGTTATCAAACTCAAATGCAAGACATGTTGTAGTACAGCAAGCAAGAGAGAGTCAATCCATGCCTAGGATGATAGAGAATGCAAAGAGAATACAAGGACTAATGCAAATCTAAGTGAAACGAGATGAGTTATGAGAAAACCCCTAAAAACTAGATGCAGCAATTTAAATGGAATGCAACCTATTTTAAAAATACTAAGAATGAAGAAACTACCACGAGGAACAAACAAAATAATTAAAGGACAAAGCTTCGAATTACTAAAATTCGACTAGTGGATCGACCATGAGATCGACCACTAGATCGAGCAATAACAATCGATCTCGTCTAAAAATGCAAGAACAGTAAAACTAACGACCAGGATGCTATCAAAGATCAAGCGAATGACGAGATAAGATGTAAAGATGCTAAAAGAAAGGGCCTAGGGTTGAGATTCATGGTCAAGGGTTTCAAAGGTTCGACCTTGGGTTGAAAACTTTAAATCGACTCACTTTGTGAGGATCTCTAAGTCTTGAAAACTAAGCAAGATCTATCCGTGGCTTTCGGTATAGATCACTCCTTCATCCTCTCCTCCAAACCCATGGCTTTTGGTGGAAAGAGAGGTCGAAGGGCATGGAAAGCAGATTTCAAATGAATAGCTTAACTAGTCCCCCAAACTTCCATGGCTTTTGGGAAGGGGTAACTAGTCTCTAGGGTGTGATCTTTCGAGGCTTCTGAATCCTGTCAAGGTAAGGAACCTCTCGGATCATGAAGCTCTTGGCGTGAGAGTCTTCAAGCATTGAGATCTCAACACCCTAGAAGAGATAACCGTTGAAAACGCTTAGAAAAAACCCCAAGATCGAAACCCTTTAGAACCCGTAATCCTCTCAACCCCGAACCCAAGTAAACTACTCACTACACATAAAGTAAATCAAGCAAAGCATGTAAAAGGAAACGATGAACACGAAGAGAAAACTGGATTAAAATGAAAATGATTCGATTACAAAGCTTAAGAAAAACTCAAGTTCGACAATGGTGTTCTTCTCAAAACCAGAGAGAAAACATACATAAAAAAATAAGGATTGAAAGTTGTGTGGGAAAAGGACGTCGCCGCCTTCCCAAAATGGCCAAAACAAGCTGATGGTCCCCCCTCGCTAGCGGCCAAAAGTGGTTGAAAGGACAGAGATCGACTCCAGGATCGAGCGGTTCTCTCGATCATATCCGGACATCGTGTCTTCAGCTCGATCTGGGTCTCGATCATCATCGGCGAATCGAGTGTTGCATCCGATCTCGGTATCGATCTTCGGTTGGATCGAGTGGTATACTCGATCTGGCCCTCGCTCTGCATGGCGTCATTCACGTCTGTACCGTTTGATCGACTGCTTCACTCGATCCTCGTCTCGATCATTCTCCTTGGATCGCCTGGTTGGCTCGATCTTCTGGTCGATCACATCACAGATCGACCGGCCATGCTCGATCTGCTCCTCGATCCTTGATCCTTAGCAAATATTCGAGCTCCCACGAACTGCTACATCAGCCTCAACATGTCCACGAACCTCCATGACTCCAAAGCAGCCAGAAACAACCTGAATGTGATGCAAAATGCAAAGAACATGCGTATGCTGGTGCAAGAATGCTCTAGGACTCTAAGTGATGCAATCTAACCTAAAATATGATACAAATGCATGAAAAGCTAACTATTGAGTATGCAAAATGTATGCAATATGCAGTAACATCAAGTTGCTGATCACCTCTCAAGACTGATGATAGATGATTTTGTCCCAATCAATGATACTCTACCTGAGGAATAGCTGCATGCTTTAGGAGTGAAGGCAGCTGAAGTGCAAAGCTTAGAGGAGAACAAACTGCCTTGGTATGCTGACTTTGTGATCTACTTGGTGATTGGGCAGATACCACAAACCCTCAACTCACACCAGAAGAAGAAGTTCTTAAGAGATGTCTCCCATTACTTTTGGGATGAGCCCTATCTATACAAAAGAGGGAATGATGGGCTGTTCAGAAGGTGTGTAGCTGAAGAAGAAGTTCCAGGAATTCTGCATCATTGCCATGGCTCAGCCTATAGAGGACATTTTGAAACATTCAAGACAGCCTCCAAGGTCCTCCAAGCTGGTTTTTGGTGGCCCAGTCTGTTCAAGGACGCCCAAGCTCACATCTCCTCATGTGATGCATGCCAAAGAAAGGGAAACATCTCCAAGAGAGATGAGATGCCTCTGAATTCTATTCTTGAAGTGGATCTCTTTAATGTGTGGGGGATTGACTTTATGGGACCTTTCCCTTCCTCCTATGGGAACAAGTACATTCTAGTGGCCGTTGATTATGTGTCAAAGTGGGTTGAAGCCATTGCCAGTCCAACAAATGATGCTAGAGTTATGCTGAAGCTCTTCAAGACAATTATCTTCCCCAAGGTTTGGTACTCCAAGGTGTGTGATCAGTGATGGTGGAAGCCATTTCATCAACAAGGTCTTTGAGAGTTTGCTCAAGAAGAATGATGTCAAGCACAAGGTTGCTACTCCTTACCACCCTTAAACAAGTGGCCAAGTGGAGGTGTCTAACAGAGAGATCAAGGCCATCTTAGAGAAAACAGTTGGTTTGACAAGAAAGGACTGGTCTAATAAGCTTAATGATGCTTTGTGGGCTTACAGGACAGCCTTCAAGACACCAATTGGCAGAATTCCTTTCTCACTCCTTTATGGGAAGTCCTGTCATCTACCTGTTGAGCTGGAATATAAGGCTTTGTGGGCAACAAAGTTGCTGAACTTTGACATCAAGACAGCTCAAGAAAAGAGACTCATCAACTTGCATGAACTAGAGGAAAACCGCCTTGAAGCTTTTGAGAGTTCTAGGATCTACAAAGAGAGGACAAAAGCTTTCCATGACAAGGGGATCAAACACAAAGACTTCAAGGCAGGTGATCAAGTACTGCTATTCAACTCAAGGTTGAGGTTATTCCCTGGAAAGCTGAAGTCAAGATGGTCAGGTCCATTCAAGATCAATGAAGTGTTACCATATGGAGCTGTGACTTTGTTTAGCAAGAATGGAGATGACTTCACAGTGAATGGGCACAGGCTGAAGCCATACATGGTAAGTGAGCCTCTTGGAGATGAAGTAGACAACAACCTTGAGGAACCTCCACATGAGTAATCAACCAAGGACAGTCAAGCTAAGGACGTTAAACAAGTACACTTGGGAGGTATTCTCCTGTTATCCTTGTACATATTTTTGTATTTTATGCTTTTTTTTGTGTTTTTCTTTCACTAACAGGAGCAAGTGTGGTTTAAGGCAAGTTGTTATAAGTTTGGGAAGCAAGAACATGTGCATTCTGGCTGCTATCGATCACCGTATCGGTCAAGACAAGACCGATACAGACCCTATCGGTCATGCTATCGGTCAGCTTGTGATTGATAGTGGTAGAGCCAGAATGTACCAGTCAACCTATCGGTCAATAGTGAACGATAGGGAAAGGAGCTGCAAAGTATGAATACTATCGGTCTAGCTATCGATCAGATACTGACCGATGGAAAAACATCGGTTGTATTTCGGTCACTCTATCGGTCTAGAGAGTGACTGATACAAAATGATCGGATGTATTTTGGTCAGTGTATCGATAAGAATGAGACTGATAGGATTCATCAGGAGGGCTATCGGTCACTGTATCGGTCACGAATGTGACCGATAGGAATTGACAGCGTATCGGTCAGCCTATCGATCTGGGAGAGACCGATACAACATCCCAGTCTGACCTAACTCCCTCTAAGCTATACAACCCTGCTCCTTTGCTTCTGAATACTTCTGAGTACCTTTCATTACCCTCCTTCAAGCTTCTATTACACAAGAGACTGTGTAATTTAAGTGTGGGGGAGGGCATTGCATTTAACATGGTGTTTTGTTTTCTTATTTTCTCTTTTACATACTTGAGTCTCATGCATTCATGCATTCATCTATGTACACTGAAAATCCATGAAAGTTTCAAATTTTTTGAACCAAAAGGACCATTTAGTTGCATTTACATAACTAAGATTGATTCTAGATGCATTTCATATATGTTTGCATACATTTGCATAGGGAGTAGATGATAAACACTTGTAAAGATGTTAATGTTGGAATTGTTTTCAATGCCTTGGTTATCTGTTGTTTGATTGCATTGTAGTGAGTTTGAAGTTAAAGCTGTACCATATCTTGAATTCTTACATTGATATTCTTGTCTTATGCTCAAGCTTGCTTTGATTTGATTCCAACTCTATCTTATTAGAACCATAATCCTGACTTTGAATTATCTTGTTTGTGCATTGAGAGGGATTACATGGCTACCCATATATATATACTTGGATTATCTTCTTCCCTTCTTACCACTCTTATTAATCAAAATATCTGATCCTCATCATTCTGGGACAGTTAACCACATCCTAAACCAATCCTTCTTTCTGGACCTAAACACTATTGTGAGAGTTGTGAGGCCTTGCATTATATCATTTTTGATTTTATCTTGGCAAAAAGTGTTAGGAATAAGGCTGGCAAGGAGAAGCTCTTTTGTAGACACCAGCTTGCATTTTGAGCTTGGTATTAGGTTAGGAGTTTGGGAAAGGGTAGTGTAAGTGGTTTAAGCTTTAAATGATTACATCTTTTGAGAAGAAGAAGAAGAAAAAGTATGGGATTGGTAGTATGGGGGAACAGTTTATTATGTGGTTAAGTTAACTAGGAAGAAAGCTATAAGTGTTAAATAAGAAAGGTGCCTGCAACAACAAAGCTTACAAAAAGTCATCCAAAAGGAGAAATCAGACCAAGCAATCCACCAAAGGTGATGAAAAATGGCACCAGTCATACAACAAAGAAGAGCAAGTTCCAAAAAGAAGTCAACCACACAAGCAAAGCAAAAGAAGAAGGAGTTTCCCCAAATATGAAGAAAGAAGAGATCAAGTGCTTTGGGAAAGGGTAGATTTAGGAGTTTCACTTGGGGTTTTAGAAGTTATTAGGTTCATCTTGGGTAAAAAGGGTAGAAGAGAGCTTTGGTTTGCATGCATAGGTATGCTTTTACCTTTACCATTTTGCCTAAGATAGAATCATTTCATTGAGTGATCCCCTGAATCTTTGAACCCTTATTTGAATGAGATAATTTTCATCTCATAACCATGTCCCTTGACTAAATGTTTTCTCTTGATTTGCACAAACATGATCCATTGGTTACTGATTAATGAATGTTAAAGAGTTAGTTGATTTGAATGCTTGTGTAGGCTACGCTAGAGTTCACTGTTTGCTATGATAGGTATGGCTAAAGTTTTTAAAGTAGAACAATCTCTATGCATCTTAGAACCTATAACTTGGGCATTGAATCAGTTTTTCCATTGACATCTTTAGGTTTGAGCTCCCACTTTCAAACCTCACTCTCCCATTTATTCTTATTTGCTTGAGGACAAGCAAAAGGCAAGTGTGGGGGTGTTGATGTCTCATACATTTACATCATTTAGGCTTGCATTTAGTGCATGTTTTGGTCCTCTTTTGCATATCTTCCTTATCTTTTATCCCATTTTCTTCTCCTTTTAGACTTAGGTTGTATTTAGGGTGTAGTTTGCATTCTCTTTGCATAAAGGATGTCTTTAGGTACTCATGTAGCTATGAGGAGCATGGAGGAGCTTTGGGAGTTGACCAGGAAGCTGGCTGAGCTGAAGAGGAGCAAGAGGAACCAAGGCAGACGATCTCTGCAGAGCCTATCGGTCAAGACACGAAGGCTATCAGTCAAGGAGTGACCGATAGAGGACCTGTCGGTCACAGAACTGACCGATAGAAGTACACCGTGTATATTTCGGTCACCCTATCGGTCATCTTCTAGACCGATATGATCCCTATCGATCACCCTATCGGTCACACTCAGACCGATAGGATTCCAGACCGAAGACCACTTATTTACAATTTTGCCATTTTCGCTTGGACTTCTTTAAATACGAAAAATCCATAATTTCTGGGAACAGTCTTTTATCCAGCAGTTTCTTCTTCTTCTTTGTTTTAGCTTTTTGATTTTGTAACTTGAATCTTTGCTTGATTTTAATTAAAGTTTGCATTTATCTTCTTGTTTAATCTCTCTAATCATGATTAGTCATCTTTCTCTCTTTGAATTGATGGCTTTAATGGTACTTAATGAGTAGTCTTTTTAGGGATTTGATATGGGTTAGGTTTAGGGAATTTGAGACTTAATCCATGACGTCTTAGTGTTATTTCTTCCATTTCTTTTCTTGATTGCTGTGTTTAATGCTTTATTAGCCCTAGCTAAATTGATTAAGATCTTAGGCTCATTTTATGCCCACCAAGTGTTTGATGAAATGCCTGAACTGCTTTGCAAGAGAATTGCTTATCTTAGCTCAAGAGATTGACTGTCTAGGGAGTGATTTGGCAATATAGGATTGATGGAATTGTCTTAATTCTTGCTGTTTATCATTTCACTAATGAGAATTAGTTCTTCACTTGGTAATTAGCAAAGAGATTAGTACCAAGAGATTGAATTAGTCATATAAATGAATCTTATGCATAAAGAATAGCATTTTGTGAGTTTGTAAGCAGCATAGGTTGAGTCAAGAGTTTCCTAACACCAATTATCACATCTTAAGTTCCATCTTTTCTCTGTTTTTAGCTTGAATTCGGATTTGCCCTGTTTTGCCTTTGTTTTAGTTGTTTTGCTTGCTTTTCACTCTTTGTTTGATGTTCTCTTCATTTCTGTTTGATCCTTTAGGTTGTTAGACTTCAAAACCATCTTTGTTTGCTTAAATTAAGAGCTCTATTTTATTCTTACTGCTTCATTCTCCTCTTTTGGATTGATAAAACCCTATGTTATACTACATCTGATTAGTACAAGCTTGGGAGATTGAATCAAGTCCTAAAAAGTCTTATATCAATTTGGCACCGCTGCCATTAGGGGAATGCTTTGTTTAGTAGTATTTGTAGAGATCTTGAGATCAAGCTTTGTTATTTTCGTTTTTGATTACTGATTTTTCTTTTGGTCTAGAATTTCTTTTGTAGGTACAACAACACTTGCTCTTAAGTGTCTACAACTACAACTGGGGTTCAAGGTCAAAGATTTGGGTTTGCAAAATCAGAATTCAGCTGTTGAAGCATGGAAGAACATCAGTATTGGTATAAGACTCGGAATGACCAGATCTTATGGGATGGGAATGAACGTGCTGGCCTTAGACTCTCTCACGTTGATTCAATGAATGAGGAGTGATGGGGGATCGATGGCACCACAGAGAGTATGGAATGATCTCTGATACAGCAAACACTTGTGACTTTGGTGAATCACACACGCAAAGGAACAAGCAAGGATCAAGACTTTAACTTGAAGAAGAACTGCCAATTTTATTGATATGGGGTAAAAAGTTGTTAACTACAATGTCGCAGTGGAGCTTTATTAATAGCTCTTCGACCTTGACCTTCTAGGGTCTAAAAATAAAAGCAAAATAAAACCAAAAAATACAAGAAAATAAACTAAAGATTACATCGGCTTAAATGGTAAAAGTAACAAAAGAAACTAGTGTTTATTCCCTGAAAAAGAAAGGAAAACAAGAATATATTGATTTAATTGACAAACTACCGTTGCCTCTTGATTCCATGGTGTGAAAATGGTAAGTCGTCCTTGATCATCAATCGTCTAAGTGCCGCCGTTTTAGAGTGGATCAATGATGAACAAGTTTAGGCCGGCTAAGTGTTTGAGGAAGGGCCATTCACCGGGGCTTGGATCTATCTTGAGCTTAGGTGGGTCTTGAAGGTCTTGAAAATCATCTAAGTCCTGGCCCATTGAGTCGTTGTCTTGACCGGTCAGTCGTCCCGTAATACCGTCGTCCCGCGTGGTAATGCCTTCGACCATGGTACGGGGTAGGGTCGTCACGCCATCGTCCCGTTCCGTAATGTCATCGTACCAGCTTGTAATGTTCTCGTCCATCCTCGTAGTATCCTCGACCGCGGTACGTGAGTGCATGATCCTTTCCACGGCTAAGTTAAACTTGTCCCTTAAGGCTTTCTTCTTTGAACGTGTCATTGGTCCTTCTCTCACCGTGGGTACGTCCGGTTGGTCCTCGGCTGGTACGGTGCTTGCACCATTCCCTCCCTCTTGACAAGGTTTTGTCCTCAAAACCGTTTCACCTACATCAAAAGGAGATAAGTCAGCAACATTGAAACTATGGGACATGTTAAACTCACCTGGTAATTCTAGCGTGTAGGCGTTGTCATTGAGCTTCTCTTTGATCTGGAATGGACCGTCGCCTCTTGGTGCTAACTTGGAACTCCGCTTATGGGGGAAACGCTCCGGTCTCATATGAAGCCAAACCCACTCTCCGGGTTGAAACACCATCTCTTTTCTCCCATTATCTTTGTTTCTCTTATACTCCTCGGTCTTCTTAACAATGTTGTCCCGAGCTCGCTGATGTATCTTCTTCACATATTCGCCTCGGCTAAGTCCTTCTAAGTTGACTTGTTCAGCTTGTGGAAGCGGTGTAAGATCCATAGGCGTCAAGGGATTATTTCCGTACACAACCTCAAAAGGTGACAACTTAGAGGCAGAGTGAGTAGCATGGTTATAAGCAAATTCTATAAAGGGAATGCAATCTAACCAAGTTTTCATATTCTTGCCAAGAGTAGCTCTACGTAAAGTAGAGAGTGTATGGTTTACTGCCTCGGTTTGGCCATCGGTTTGGGGGTGACAAGTGGTTGAGAAGAGCAGTTTGGTACCCATCTTTCTCCATAATGTCTTCCAGAAATGGCTGAGAAACTTTGTGTCTATACCAGAGACAATGGTACGGGGAACTCCATGTAAACGCACCACTTCTTTGAAGAAGAGGTCAGCGGTTTGAGTGGCATCGTTTGTCTTGGCGCATGGTATGAAATGAGCCATCTTGGAAAACCTGTCTACCACTACAAAGATCGAGTCCTTGTGCCTAATCTTCGGTAAACCTAAGACAAAATCCATAAAAATGTCTACCCAAGGGGCGTTAGGTATAGGTAAAGGGGTGTAAAGACCATAGGGATGGGACCTGGACTTTGCTTTACGGCATGTAACACATCGAGAACACGTCTTCTCTACATCTTTCTTCAAGTGTGGCCAAAAGAAATGATCCATCATCACGGCTAGCGTCTTGTCCACGTCAAAATGTCCTATGAGACCGCCACTATGTGCCTCCCTTAGTAGTAACTCTCTCATTGATCCTTGGGGAATACACAATCGCTTGTCTCGAAATAAGAAGCCATCGTGAATGTAGAATGTTCCGTGAGGTCCTTTGATACACTCCTTGTAGCTTCCACTGAAGTCAGGGTCTTCACCGTACAAGTCTTTGATATGCTCAAATCCGAGAACCTTGGCCTCTATTGTTGATATCAGCGCATGTCTCCTTGAAAGTGCATCGGCTACTATGTTCTCCTTGCCTTTCTTGTATTTGATGACGTATGGAAACGTCTCAATGAACTCTAACCACTTCGCGTGTCTTCTCTTCAATGATGTCTGCCTTCTCAAATGCTTCAACGTCTCGTGGTCAGTCTGAATGACAAACTCCTTTGAGAGTAGGTAGTGTTGCCATGTTTTTAGAGCTTGGACTAGAGCATACAACTCTTTGTCATACGTGGGGTAATTGAGCGTGGCTCCACTTAGCTTTTCACTGAAGAATGCCACGGGCCTCCCTTTCTGATGTAGTACCGCTCCTATGCCAACTCCGGATGCATCACACTCGACCTCAAACATAACCTCAAAGTCAGGTAAGGCTAGTACGGGGGCTCGGGTCAATTGATCCTTAAGGTCATTGAATGCAGCTTCTTGTGGCTCTCCCCATGAGAATGGTATGTTCTTTTTGATAACAGCGGTAAGTGGGGCAGCTATGGTACTAAAGTCTTTGACAAACCGGTGGTAGAATGATGCTAAACCATGAAAGCTCCTCATGTGGCTGACGGTGGAGGGTGTAGGCCATTCTTGAATAGCTTTTATCTTCTCATCGTCTACTTGTAAACCCTGCTCACTTACTACAAAACCTAAGAACACAAGCTTATCAGTACAAAAGGAGCACTTCTTTAGGTTGGCATATAGACCTTCCTTTCGAAGTGTTTTTAAAACAAGCTCTAAATGCATGATATGATCCGTGAGACTCTTGCTATATATCAGTATGTCATCAAAGTAAACTACTACGAATCTACCAATGAATGATCTTAGAACCTGGTTCATGAGGCGCATGAAGGTGCTAGGAGCGTTGGTTAAGCCGAAAGACATGACTAACCACTCGTACAGCCCCTGCTTAGTTTTGAAAGCGGTTTTCCACTCATCGCCTTCTCTCATTCAGCCACTCCGTAAGTCCACCTTTGAAAACATTGTTGCACCGCTTAACTCATCTAACATGTCGTCTAAACGTGGGATGGGGTGACGGTATTTGATGGTGATATTGTTGATGGCACGGCAGTCTACACACATGCGCCACGTCCCGTCCTTCTTAGGTACCAACAGAACCGGTACGACACAAGAGCTGAGGCTCTCGCAGATGTAACCCTTATCCATTAGCTCTTTGACTTTCTTCTCAAGTTCTTTCGTCTCCTCAGGGTTCATACGGTACACTGCCTTGTTGGGTAACGCTAACCCGGGTACGAGGTCAATCTGGTGTTCTATTCCCCTCACCGGAGGCAGCCCGGCTGGTATCTCATCTGGAAACACATCCTTAAACCTTTCTAGAATGTCTTGTAACTCATTTGGCCAGGCCATTGCCGTGATATCTGTACTCAAACACTCTTTGAAAACCATTAGTAGCACGGTGCCGCGGGCACTCATGGTTTTACACACATCACTAATCTTAATGAAAAGGTTAGTTCTACTTACCTCGCTCTCCTTAGCCATATGGTTTTGCATTTCATGTACCTCACTTGGTTTTAAAGGAGCTAAGTTATGCTTTCGGTCTTTGAATGTGAAGGAGTAATAGTTAGTCCTCCCATTATGGCTTGTAGACCGATCAAACTGCCATGGCCTTCCCAGCAGAAGGTGTCCGGCTTGCATGGGTACGACGTCACACATCACTTTGTCATGGTTCGAGCAAATACTGAATGGGATGGTAACTTGCTCGGCAATCCTTAGCTCGGCTTGATTGTTCAACCACCTCAGCTTGTAAGGCTTCGGGTGCTTAGTCTTTTCTAAACCTAGCTTATCCACCATATACTTTGAAGCAACATTAGTACATGACCCGCCATCTATTATAAGATTACATACCTTGTTACGGATGGTGCATCGGGTATGGAAGATGTTTTCACGGTGCACCTTCTCTTCTGGCACCACTAGAGCACTAAGGACTCTCCTTATTACAAGTAGCTCGCCCGTATCAGGATAGTCTATTTCACCATCTAACTCCATTGGCTCGTCATCGCTCTCGTCTTGGGATTCATAATCTCCACTCAGGGTCACGATCATAACGCGCTGGTTGGGGCACTCCCGAGACATATAGCCACGTCCCTGACACTTAAAACATATGATCTCACGAGTTCTCGAGGTGTTAGGGTACTTACTAGGCTCTGGACGAGTAGTTTTAGGGGGTTCAGTGGTTTTGCTCTTAAAGCGGGAATCAATCTCCACGGCTTTCCCTTTGTCCACCGGTTTAGAACTACTAGCGGTCCAAGGTGGGGGAGCTCGGCTACGGTTAGTTAGGCTGGTCTTGCACTTGATCTGCTGCTCTATTTGCACCGAGAGATGCAAGAGCTCGTGCATGCCGCTGTATTGAGTCCTCTCGACCTTCCGAGCAATACGCTCCTGTAAGCCGTCTATGAATTGCGCCATTAGGGCCTCCTCGGACTCCTCTAGCTCCAACAGGTTCATGAGCTTCTCGAATTCCTTGAAGTATTCATCCACGGTCCTTGTTCCCTGTGTCAACTTTCTAAACCGTTTTTGTAAGTCTCTATGGTATGTATCCGGAACATACCTTGACCTTAGCAAGAACTTCATGTCTCGCCACATGGTGACAGCAGCAAAACGGTTACGCCTTCGCTCAGCTACGTTCCTATCCCACCAGGCAAGGGCATTGTCGGTGAGTTGTGCGGCTGCTAAGGCTACCTTCTTACGATCTCCATAGCCGTAGCAATCGAAGATGTATTCAAGCCTCCTCTCCCAATCTAAGTAGACGTCAGGACTTGATTTGCCAGCGAAGGTTGGGGGTGTCAGCTTAACCTCCATTTTGCCTTCTCGGGGGTCCTCCTCTCGCCCTCGTGGCCTCCTCAACGGGTCTTGTGCTCGTTGGAATTGTTGTTGCAACGGGTCCGGGGGTATGTCATCTTCTAGCGCGGGCATGTCCTCATCGGGTTCTCGTAAGTTTCTTATGGGACCTCTCGGGGCTGGTGCCGCTACAGGGGGCACGGGTGGTGCGGGTGGTACAGGTGGTGTGGGTGGTACTGGTGGTGCGGGTGGTACGTGCGGCTGAGGTGGTAGAGGACGTTGCTCCAAGTGAACAAGCCTTGTACCAAAATCATCCCTCATAGCCCTCATCTCCTCTCGGAAGGCTGTTAGCATTTGTAGCACGGCGTCTTGGGGGACCTCCTCTCCCATGGTGTTCCTGAATCTCAACAAAAACAACACTAGATCAAAGCACCACAGCGGCTAGAAAAATGTCAAACAACACGTTCCTGAGCAAGCACGACAATGAGATAAACAAAGCTTCTTTTTAGGATTTTCTTTTTATAAAAACAAAATATAAAGAGTAACAAGAGTAAAAACGATTTTCTTCTGGGGTTTTTGAAATAAGAAACAAGGACTATTAAGCCTAAGAAAAATAATCAATCAATGAATCTAAAGGAAACCAATATAGATCCGAGATATGACTATCTAACTAAGCAAGCAAAACGGAAGAAAAAATTTTTATGGGTTTTTTTTTTCTTAAGGTAAAAACGACTAAACAAAGAAGCAAGGAGCAAACGGTACTAGAAGAGATAGATATCACCTGATATAGAACCGTTCGGCTCTGATGCCAAATGGTATAAGACTCGGAATGACCGGATCTTATGGGATGGGAATGAACGTGCTGGCCTTAGACTCTCTCACGTTGATTCAATGAATGAGGAGTGATGGGGGATCGATGGCACCACAGAGAGTATGGAATGATCTCTGATACAGCAAAAACTTGTGACTTTGGTGAATCACACACGCAAAGGAACAAGCAAGGATTCAAGACTTTAACTTGAAGAAGAACTGCCGATTTTATTAATATGGGGTAAAAAGTTGTGAACTACAATGTCGCAGTGGAGCTTTATTAATAGCTCTTCGACTTTGACCTTCTAGGGTCTAAAAATAAAAGCAAAATAAAACTAAAAAATACAAGAAAATAAACTAAAGATTACATCGGCTTAAATGGTAAAAGTAACAAAATAAACTAGTGTTTATTCCCTGCAAAAGAAAGGAAAACAAGAATATATTGATTTAATTGACAAACTTACCATTGCCTCTTGATTCCATGGTGTGAAAATGGTAAGTCGTCCTTGATCATCAATCGTCTAAGTGCCGCCGTTTTGGAGTGGATCAATGATGAACAAGTTTGGGCCGACCAAGTGTTTGAGGAAGGGCCATTCGTTGGGGCTTGGATCTATCTTGAGCTTAGGTGGGTCTTGAAGGTCTTGAAAATCGTCTAAGTCCTGGCCCATTGAGTGGTTGTCTTGACCGGTCAGTAGTCCCGTAATGCCGTCGTCCCGCGTGGTAATGCCTTCGACCATGGTATGGGGTAGGGTCGTCACACCATCGTCCCGTTTCGTAATGTCATCGTACCAGCTCGTATCGTCCATCCTCGTAATGTCCTCGACCACGGTACGTGTGTGCATGATCCTTTCCACAGCTAAGTTAAACTTGTCCCTTAAGGCTTTCTCCTTTGAACGTGTCATTGGTCCTTCTCTCACCGTGGGTACGTCCGGTTGGTCCTCGGCTGGTACGGTGCTTGCACCAAGTATGCTGCTGGTTTTGGTTTGCAAGGTCTACAAGGTCTTCAAGGAATTCAAGGCTTACAAGGACAGCAAGATCCACATGGTTTACAAGGAGCCTTGTTTTAAAGACCATTGAGACCTATTGGTGCTGCTGATATACCTTCAAGTTATGCTTTAAGACAAGGTATTCTTCCACCCATGGAGACTCATCACTATGAGATCAAAAGCAGCATGATTACTATGGTTCAAGAGAAGAAGTTCTTTGGATTGCCCAACCAAGATCCTCTTGAACATTTGGATCACTTTGAGAGGATTTGTGCTTTGACAAAGCTTAGTGGAGTTTCAGATGATGGTTTGAAGCTCAGATTGTTCCCATTCTCTCTTGGTGATAGAGCTACATTATGGGAGAAATCTTTAGCACAAGGAAACATCACTTCTTGGGAACAATGCAAAGTTGCTTTCTTAGCCAAGTTTTTCTCTCCCTCAAGAACTGCACATTTCAGGAATGAGATCACAAACTTTAGACAGTGGTCTAATGAAAGCTTTGGAGACACTTGGGAAAGATTTAAAGGCTTCACCCACCAATGACCTCACCATGGCTTTCCCAAAGAGATGCTGCTATCCACACTATACAGAGGTGTTATCCCAACCATAAGAATCCTTCTAGATACTGCAAGCAATGGTTACTTTCTTGGTAAAGATGTTGATGAAGGATGACTTTTAGTAGAGAACATGGCACTCAGTAATTGGGATTATGTTGGTAATAAAGAGCAACACTCAAAGGCAACTGAAGAGAAGCTAGAGACAGCATTGTATGAGATGAAAGCCTTGCAGAAGAAAGTTGACTTGCTGATCAATGACACCACTAAACCTCTTCCTAGTGTTGCTTCACAAAACCACTACATAGAACATCAAGTTAAAGCTGTTCAACTAGAAGAGGCGCCAAAATGAACCAAAACCATGATGTTTGTGTACACCAGTCCTATGGAGACACTCATACTCAACAACATCAGAGTCCTTCTTCTCAAGCATTTGGCGCCACCACCTCCCAACCTTCACATGCATTGGACCTTAAGGAGATGTTCCTGCAACTCAAACAACTTCAGAACACAGAATTTCAGAAAATCATGGTTGTTGAGATTTAAAAGAATATGATTGACATTCAAAGGAACATGACTGTTGAGATACACAAAGGCATTGACTCCAGCTTGCAATCCCAACTAGGTCCTTTGAATATGAAGATCAGCAAAATAGAAAGCATGGCTCAACCATCTACCTCTTCACAACGCCTAGGCTTCACCAAGTTCAAAGACTGCAGAATTTCTTTGGTGTTGGCTGATAGATCAGTAAGACTCCCCAAGGGTTTGCTTGAAGATGTACCATTCAGGATTGGAAGTGTAGAGATACCTACTGATTTTGTGCTTTTGGATATGGATGAGGAACCTAGAAATCCTCTCATTCTTGGGAGACCCTTCTAGCCACAACAGGAGCTGTCATTGATGTTAAGAAAGGAAAGATTGAGCTACAGTTGGGCAAAGATATGTCTCTGAAGTTTGACATCAAGCAGATTATGCAGCAGCCTACTATTGAAGGTCAAATTTTTTTAAAAATGAGACTTTAGAGAAGCTGCATGATGAACTACAAGAGGAGCTATGTTGTGAAGATAAACTTCAAGTGGCTTTGACAAAGGAGCATGTTGAAGATGGTTACTTGGATAAGCAAAGCTTGGGTTATAAGCTGAGGTTAGACTTTCACAAAGTCTTGGAAGAAGAGGAGCCATTTGAGAGACTGGAATACACAAGAAATGAGCTCTTCTCAGTTCAAGAAGCTGGTTCCCCAAGCAAAGAAGCTGGTGCCAAGGAGCTGAGCAGCTTGGATGAGGACTGGAGTGAGCTCAAAGCACCCAATGTGGAGCTCAAACCTCTTCCTAAAGGGCTAAGGTATGTTTTCTTAGGTTCTAACTCCACTTATCCTGTAATTGTCAATGACAACCTCAATGATTATGAGATCCTTGCTCTTGTCAAAGTGTTAAAGAGGTTTAGGAGAGCCATTGGATATTCACTAGATGACATCCAAGGCATTTCTCCAACCCTCTGCACTCATAGGATCCATCTAGAGGATGAGACAAGAACTTCTGTTGAACCTCAAAGGATATTCAATCCTAACTTGAAAGAGGTAGTAAAAAAGGAAATCTTGAAGTTGCTTGAAGCAGGAGTGATCTATCCCATCTCAGACAGCACATGGGTCTCACCAGTCCATGTGGTGCCTAAGAAGGGAGGGATCACTGTTTTAAAAAATGAAAATGATGAGCTTATACCAACTAGAACAATCACTGGTCATAGGATGAGCATAGATTACAGAAAACTTAATTCTGCTTCTAGGAAAGATCACTTCCCTTTGCCATTCATTGACCAAATGCTAGAAAGGTTAGCAAACCATAAGTATTACTGCTTTTTAGATGGTTATAGTGGATTATTTCAGATCCCTATCCATCCTAATGATCAAGGGAAAACTACTTTTACTTGCCCATATGGAACATTTGCTTATAGGAGATTGCCTTTTGGTTTATGCAATGCTCCTGCTACCTTTCAAAGGTGTATAACTTTTATCTTTTCTGACTTGCTTGAAGAAATGGTGGAGGTATTCATGGATGACTTTAGTGTATATGGATCCTTCTTTGGTGTCTGCTTATCTAATCTTTCTCAGTTTCTACAAAGGTGTGAAGACACTAAGCTGGTTCTGAATTGGGAGAAGTGCCACTTCATGGTTCAAGAAGGCATTGTGTTGGGTCACAAGATTTCAGAGAAGGGGATTGAAGTGGACAAGGCAAAGATTGATGTGATGCTACACTTAGAGCCTCCAAACACAGTAAAGGGGATCAGAAGCTTCCTGGGACATGCTGGTTTCTACATGAGATTCATCAAGAACTTCTCACATATTGCAAGAAACTTGACAAGATTGTTGTGTAAGGAGACAGAGTTTGTGTTTGATGAGGCGTGTCTACAAGCCTTTCTCACCCTCAAGCAAGCTCTGGTGTCAGCGCCAATTGTCTAAGCTCCAAACTGGGATTTGCCATTTGAATTCACGTGTGATGCTAGTGACTATGATGTTGGAGCAGTCTTGGGGCAGAGAGTAGACAAGAATAATGGATGAGGCTCAATCAAAGTATGCAACCGCTGAAAAGGAGCTCCTAGCAGTCGTTTTTGCATTTGAGAAGTTTAGAAGCTACTTAATGGGTTCCAAGGTCAATCAAAGTATGCAACCACTGAAAAGGAGCTCCTAGCAGTCGTCTTTGCATTTGAGAAGTTCGGAAGCTACTTAATGGGTTCCAAGGTCATAGTCTACACTGATCATGTTGCACTAAGGCACATTTATGCCAAGAAAGACACTAAGCCAAGACTTCTTAGATGGATCCTTCTCTTGCAAGAGTTTGACATGGAGATTGTGGATAAGAAAGGCATTGAGAATGGAGTTGCTGATCACCTCTCAAGACTGATGATAGATGATTTTGTCCCAATCAATGATACTCTACCAGAGGAATAGCTGCATGCTTTAGGAGTGAAGGAAGCTGAAGTGCAAAGCTTAGAGGAGAACAAACTGCCTTGGTATGCTGACTTTGTGAACTACTTGGTGATTGGGCAGATACCACAAACTCTCAACTCACACCAGAAGAAGAAGTTCTTAAGAGATGTCTCCCATTACTTTTGGGATGAGCCTTATCTATACAAAAGAGGGAATGATGGGCTGTTCAGAAGGTGTGTAGCTGAAGAAGAAGTTCCAGGAATTCTGCATCATTGCCATGGCTCAGCCTATAGAGGACATTTTGAAACATTCAAGACAGCCTCCAAGGTCCTCCAAGCTGGTTTTTGGTGGCCCAGTCTGTTCAAGGACGCCCAAGCTCACATCTCCTCATGTGATGCATGCCAAAGAAAGGGAAACATCTCCAAGAGAGATGAGATGCCTTTGAATTCTATTCTTGAAGTAGATCTGTTTGATGTGTGGGGGATTGACTTTATGGGACCTTTCCCTTCCTCCTATGGGAACAAGTACATTCTAGTGGCTGTTGATTATGTGTCAAAGTGGGTTGAAGCCATTGCCAGTCCAACAAATGATGCTAGAGTTATGCTGAAGCTCTTCAAGACAATTATCTTCCCAAGGTTTGGTACTCCAAGGTGTGTGATCAGTGATGGTGGAAGCCATTTCATCAACAAGGTCTTTGAGAGTTTGCTCAAGAAGAATGGTGTCAAGCACAAGATTGCTACTCCTTACCACCCTTAAACAAGTGGCCTAGTGGAGGTGTCTAACAGAGAGATCAAGGCCATCTTAGAGAAAACAGTTGGTGTGACAAGAAAGGACTGGTCTAATAAGCTTGATGATGCTTTGTGGGCTTACAGGACAGCCTTCAAGACACCAATTGGCAGAATTCCTTTCTCACTCCTTTAAGGGAAGTCCTGTCATCTACCTGTTGAGCTGGAATATAAGGCTTTGTGGGCAACAAAGTTGCTGAACTTTGACATCAAGACAGCTCAAGAAAAGAGACTCATCAACTTGCATGAACTAGAGGAAAACTGCCTTGAAGCTTTTGAGAGTTCTAGGATCTACAAAGAGAGGACAAAAGCTTTCCATGATAAGAGGATCAAACACAAAGACTTCAAGGCAGAGGATCAAGTACTGCTATTCAACTCAAGGTTGAGGTTATTCCCTGGAAAGCTGAAGTCAAGAAGGTCAGGTCCATTCAAGATCAATGAAGTGTTGCCATATGGAGCTGTGACTTTGTTTAGCAAGAATGGAGATGACTTCACAGTGAATGGGCAAAGGCTGAAGCCATACATGGCAAGTGAGCCTCTTGGAGATGAAGTAGACATCAACCTTGAGGAACCTCCACATGAGTAATCAACCAAGGACAGTCAAGCTAAGGACGTTAAACAAGCACACTTGGGAGGTATTCTCCTGTTATCCTTGTACATATTTTTGTATTTTATGCTTTTTTTGTGTTTTTCTTTCAATAACAGGAGCAAGTGTGGTTTAAGGCAAGTTGTTATAAGTTTGGGAAGCAAGAACAGGTGCATTCTGGCTGCTATCGATCACCGTATCGGTCAAGACAAGACCGATACAGACCATATCGGTCATGCTATCGGTCATGCTATCGGTCAGCTTTTGATCGATAGTGGTGGAGCCAGAATGTACCAGTCAACCTATCGGTCAATAGTGATCGATAGGGAAAGGAGCTGCAAAGTATGAATACTATCAGTCTAGCTATCGATCAGATACTGACCGATGGAAAAACATCGGTTGTATTTCGGTCACTCTATCGGTCTAGAGAGTGACTGATACAAAATGATCGGATGTATTTCGGTCAGTGTATCGATCTGAATGAGACTGATAGGATTCATCAGGAGGGCTATCGGTCACTGTATCGGTCACGAATGTGACCGATAGGAATTGACAGCGTATCGGTCAGCCTATCAATCTGGGAGAGACCGATACAACCTCCCAGTCTGACCAAACTCCCTCTAAGGTATACAACCCTGCTCCTTTGCTTCTGAATACTTCTGAGTACCTTTCATTACCCTCCTTCAAGCTTCTATTACACAAGGGACTGTGTAATTTAAGTGTGGGGGAGGGCATTGCATTTAACATGGTGTTTTGTTTTCTTATTTTCTCTTTTACATACTTGAGTCTCATGCATTCATGCATTCATCTATGTACACTGAAAATCCATAAAATTTTAAAATTTTTTGGAACCAAAAGGATCATTTAGTTGCATTTACATAACTAAGATTGATTCTAGATGCATTTCATATATGTTTGCATATATTTGCATAAGGAGTAGATGATAAACACTTGTAAAGATGTTAATGTTGGAATTGTTTTCAATGCATTGGTTATCTGTTGTTTGATTGCATTGTAGTGAGTTTGAAGTTAAAACTGTACCATATCTTGAATTCTTACATTGATATTCTTGTCTTATGCTCAAGCTTGCTTTGATTTGATTCCAACTCTATCTTATTAGAACCATAATCCTCACTTTGAATTATCTTGTTTGTGCATTGAGAGGGATTACATGGCTACCCATATATATATACTTGGATTATCTTCTTCCCTTCTTACCACTCTTATTAATCCAAATATCTGATCCTCATCATTATGGGACAGTTAACCATACCCTAAACCAATCCTTCTTTCTGGACCTAAACACTATTGTGAGAGTTGTGAGGCCGTGCATTACATCATTTTCGATTTTATCTTGGCAAAAAGTGTTAGGAATAAAGCTGGCAAGGAGAAGCTCTTTTGTAGACACCAGCTTGCATTTTGAGCTTGGTATTAGGTTAGGAGTTTGGGAAAGGGTAGTGTAAGTGGTTTGAGCTTTAAATGATTACATCTTTTGAGAAGAAGAAGAAGAAAAAGTATGGGATTGGTAGTATGGGGGAACAGTTTATTCTGTGGTTAAGTTAACTAGGAAGAAAGCTCTAGTGTTAAATAAGAAAGGTGCCAGCAACAACAAAGCTTACAAAAAGTCATCCAAAAGGAGAAATCAGACCAAGCAATCCACCAAAGGTGATGAAAAATGGCACCAGTCATACAACAAAGAAGAGCAAGTTCCAAAAAGAAGTCAACCACACAAGCAAAGCAAAAGAAGAAGGAGTTTCCCCAAATATGAAGAAGGGAGAGATCAAGTGCTTTGGGAAAGGGTAGATTTAGGAGTTTTACTTGGGGTTTTAGAAGTTATTAGGTTCATCTTAGGTAAAAAGGGTAGAAGAGAGCTTTGGTTTGCATGCATATATATGCTTTTACCTTTAGCATTTTGCCTAAGATAGAATCATTTCATTGAGTGATCCCCTGAATTTTTGAACCCTTATTTGAATGAGATCATTTTCATCTCATAACCATGTCCCTTGACCAAATGTTTTCTCTTGATTTGCACAAACATGATCCATTGGTTACTGATTAATGAATGTTAAAGAGTTAGTTGATTTGAATGCTTGTGTAGACTACGCTAGAGTTCACTGTTTGCTATGATAAGTATGGCTAAAGTTTTTAAAGTAGAACAATCTCTATGCATCTTAGAACCTATAACTTGGGCATTGAATCAGTTTTTCTATTGACATCTTTAGGTTTGAGCTCCCACTTTCAAACCTCACTCTCCCATTTGTTCTTATTTGCTTGAGGACAAGCAAAAGGCAAGTGTGGGGGTGTTGATGTCTCATACATTTACATCATTTAGGCTTGCATTTAGTGCATGTTTTGGTCCTCTTTTGCATATCTTCCTTATCTTTTGTCCCATTTTCTTCTCTTTTTAGACTTAGGTTGTATTTAGAGTGTAGTTTGCATTCTCTTTGCATAAAGGATGTCTTTAGGTACTCATGTAGCTATGTGGAGCATGGAGGAGCTTTGGGAGTTGACCAGGAAGCTGGCTGAGCTGAAGAGGAGCAAGAGGAACCAAGGCAGACGATCTCTGCAGAGCCTATCGGTCAAGACACGAAGGCTATCGGTTAAGGAGTGACCGATAGAAGACCTGTCGGTCAGAGAACTGACCGATAGAAGTACACCGTGTATATTTCGGTCACTCTATCGGTCATCTTCTAGACCGATATGATCCCTATCGATCACCCTATCGGTCACACTCAGACCGATAGGATTCCAGACCGAAGACCACTTATTTACAATTTTGCCATTTTCGCTTGGACTCCTTTAAATACGAAAAATCCATAATTTCTGGGAACAGTCTTTTATCCAGCAGTTTCTTCTTCTTCTTTGTTTTAGCTTTTTGATTTTGTAACTTGAATCTTTGCTTGATTTTAATTAAAGTTTGCATTTATCTTCTTGTTTAATCTCTCTAATCATGATTAGTCATCTTTTCCTCTTTGAATTGATGGCTTTAATGGTGCTTAATGAGTAGTCTTTTTAGGGATTTGAGATGGGTTAGGTTTAGGGAATTTGAGACTTAATCCATGACGTCTTAGTGTTAATTCTTCCATTTCTTTTCTTGATTGCTGTGTTTAATGCTTTATTAGCCCTAGCTAAGTTGATTAAGATCTTAGGCTCATTTTATGCCCACCAAGTATTTGATGAAATGTCTGAACTGCTTTGCAAGAGAATTGCTTATACTAGCTCAAGAGATTGACTGTCTAGGGAGTGATTTGGCAATATAGGGTTGATAGAATTGTCTGAATGCTTGCTGTTTATCATTTCACTAATGAGAATTAGTTTTTGACTTGGTAATTAGCAAAGAGATTAGTACCAAGAGATTGGATTAGTCATATAAATGAATCCTATGCATAGGAATAGCATTGTGTGAGTTTGTAAGCATCATAGGTTAAGTCAAAAGTTCTCTAACACCAATGATCTCATCTCAAGTCCTATCTTTTCTCTGTTTTTAGCTTGAATTCGAATTTGTCCTGTTTTGCCTTTATTTTAGTTGCTTTGCTTGCTTTTCACTCTTTGTTTGATATTCTCTTCATTTTTGTTTGATCCTTTAGGTTGTTAGACTTCAAAACCATCTTTGTTTGCTTGAATTAAGAGCTCTATTGCATTCTTACTGCTTCATTCTCCCCTTTTGGATTGATAAAACCATATGCTATACTTCAACTGATTAGTACAATCTTGGGTGATGAATCAAGTCCTAGAATGTCTTGAATCAATTTCTTGAAGGAGCTTGAACTGGATTTAAGAGATTTGCTAAGCTTGTGATGATCAGACTGAAATTTGATCTTGTGTTGACTTTGTGGTATGTGGATTCGAAAGTGTTGACTAATGTGGTGTTCCTGATGTTTAGCTGACTGTTTCTGTTTTCAAACCTCGACCCTGTTCTTTGTCTGTTGTTTGCTTGAGGGCAAGCAAAATCCAAGTCTGGGGGAGATGATATATCATGGTTTTTATGGTTTTTAACCATGGTATAAGTCCTTTTTATTGAGTCTTTTTGGTCTTTTTAGAGTCCTAGTAGAGTCTTTACAGGTTATAGCATGTCTAGAGCATAATTGGAGATTATGGAGCTTTTTGGAGCATTGCAAGATGCAGCCACGAAGTGTAAAACTCAGAAGGCGAATACAGAGTTGGGTGACGCTCATCACCACTCACGGGTGGCGCTCGTCACCCGTAGATGAAGGAGTCGCGATGGTTTTCTAAAAGATGGAGGATTATTTTCAGAATTAGCCCCGAAGTTCTAGTATTTACAAGAATATTCCAGCTCGTGTTTTAGTTTCTATATATTAGGTTTTCAGCCATTGTTGGCTTTTATCTTAGATTTTAGAATCCAGAGAGCTTTAGAGAGATATTTATTCGGAGCTTTTTGGGGAGACAGATCCTGTACTCTTTTGAGAAGATTTCGAACCCCTTTAACTTTTACTCTTTCTTTTTAATGCAATTTTATTCAGCTATGCTTTGTGATTCCATGATCATGTCTGAGTAATCTCCTAGTTAAGCTAGGACTTTTCAAAGGTTGATGAAGAGTTGGTAGAAATCGCTACCTGTTAGGAATATCTATTGGTTCTTCATCTGTGCTTGCTTTAAAACCGATTTTCTTAGACACATCATCTGGAAATTCGAAATGTAGACTGTTTAACAGATGTGAGAGCATTATTTATAACCTGATCTAGCATTAGATGAGCAAAACAACTTAGTGCAAAGAGATTTGGCTTAGGAGTTTTGTGAACAATTGAACTTGATCATTACTGCATGTTTAGGTTGTTAGGGTTTGCAAAGAGATTTGAAACTCTGTGATTTAGACATAGTTAACTTCTGCAATGAGAATTAATTAGTTATATATTTGCGATTCATGTTCAAGACAGTTCTTATTCATTCCTGATTTCATGTATTCTACATTCTCGGGTTTAACCTGCGAATTGTCCTGACTTAGCGCTTTTAGTTTTCTGAGTCTTAGATCAATCAAATTTCACTTCCTTTCATTGTTTTAGCTATTTCACATTACATTTATTATCTACTGCTTAGCCTAGTCCGAATCTATAATTGTTAGTGCGGTTTACTTACTCCCTTGGGATTCGATAACTCCTTATACTACAACTGCTTTGCTGTGCACTTGCAGTAGTATTTATTTGGGTAAACCCTATCAGGCATCTCCATGTCCATGGGATCGACGGCTCTGTAGAACCTTTTTGTTCTCGTAAGGTGGTTGAGGTGTTTGGAAACAAAATTGAGTGTCATCATTTCTTCCAATCCCGAACTCATCGAAGCCAGTATCTTCTCCATAATTTTATCCGGAAAGGAGAGAATGTACGAAAAGGACTTTTCCTTTCCTGCCCGAGGCCTTGACGACATGTTTATCGATTAGAGAAACGAGAAGAATGAATCGAAGTAGAGTAGAAAGAGACCTGTTGATTTGACAAGACCTTTTGCTTTACTTTCTTCTTCAAATCTTGTGTTCAAACTTATTTAAAGCCACAGATATGGCAAAGTCCAAACAACCCCATCCAAAAATATAATATCAACTCCAACACACAAAGACCATACATTATACCCAAACTTCAATTCAAATAATTAAGGGGATTATCTAAGAAAATCTTATGTTGCACGCAGACAAAGTACTAAATAACTGGAATAACAAAGATTTCAAAACTACAGTTTTTCACTTGTCTGCAACCTCCGAACTGCCTACAAACTCCTCGTAGCATTCCATAGCGTATTTCCTCCTAAATCTGTCCACATACTTATCAGTGATTGCACCCATCTCTTATACTCCACACCCTAGAGTATACATCTCTAGGAACTTTGCAGCACAGATTGCCCGTCCTCTTGTGTGAAAGTATACAGCAAGTACCGCTTCAGGATCCGTGGTATACTCTCAAGCAGTGTTTCCATGTAAGACTGGACTACTTTGTCTTTGTCATTATGGTCGACATATGCATCTAGAATCTCAACAGTGCTGAGCCGAAGGTCTATCCCCATGCATTGGGACATACACAAGGTCGATATACCTTAAGAATTCTGCATTGAGTTTTCTCCCCCTGCGTTTTCCCGTAAGGTAGCTGGCAATGTTCTTTCCCCAATCGAGCCGGATTTTGTCAGCTGCCTGTTTGAATTTATCGTACGCTGATATAACCAATCTCAAGAATACAGTGTCTACGAATGATGTCCTATCTTTCAATATAATCTCACCTCTACGGTGAGATAACATACTCCTTATCACCTGCATATGCTGGAAACGAAAGCGAAAAACATAATTATATATTTGGTGAACAAACCTCAGATAAGTAGTAAATGTTAAAAATCCCCGTTTCTTACATCAGTATCCAACCAATTCGTTTTCCTTACAATGGACAGGAAAAAACAATTAGGCACCATGTGTCATGTCATAATGTCAAACTCCATAGAGAAAAATGATTTACGCTAAATCCAAAATAAAACATAAGCTAAGTATGTAACTCATAATTTATTATAAAAACTTACATATCCTTGCATTCGTTGAGAAGTGCTAGAAATTTCTTGACCTCCTTCTGTGGCACAGTTTGGATTGGAGCACATTCAGCTTTGGTACGACTTGCAAATAAATTTCTCACACGCAGATCACCGGTGTACACTCCACCAAGTATGTTCGATCTCTGTGGTACGCACTTTGGTGCCGGAGGCTGTGAAGAACTGTCAAATTAAACTTCTTTGGATTCATAATGAGAAGCTTCTGTCTCAGGAGGTGTCCCATATTCGGACGACTGTACATGTGATATCGCGTACGTTGGTGATATATCATGGTTTTTATGGTCTTTAACCATGGTATAAGTCCTTTTTATTGAGTCTTTTTGGTCTTTTTAGAGTCATAGTAGAGTCTTTGCAGGTTAAAGCATGTCTAGAGCATAATTGGAAGTTTTGGAGCTTTTTGGAGCATTGAAAGTTACATCCCCGAAGTGTACAACTCAGAAGTGTTATTCTGGCTTGGGTGACGCTCGTCACCCCTAGAAGAAGGAGTCGTGGCTGGTTTCATAAAAGAAGGAGTATTATTTGCAGTTTTGGCCCAAAAGTTCCAATATTTGCAAAAAGGCCCCAAATCGTGTTTTACCTTGTATATTAGGGTTTTCAGCCATTCTTTTGGCAGATACCTTGTATCTTATTATTCTAGAGAGCTTTAGAGAGAGATTTGTAACAGAGCTTTTGGAGAGACAAATCAAATTCCTTCATAGCAGATTTCGAACTCCTTCATCTTTACTTCTTATTTCTTTTATGCAATCTATTCTTTTCATGATGTTTTCTCAAATCACCATGTCTGAGTAGTTTGTTAGTTAAGTTAGGGCTTTTCAAAGGTTGAAGAAGAGTTTGTAGAATTGCTAAACTTATAGGAAATTCATTGGTTCTTCATCTGTGCTTGCATTCATATCGATTTCTTAGACACATCATCTGGATTTCGAAACCCTAGGTTGTTTGATAGATGTGAGAGCATTATTAATCACCTGAACTAGTATTAGATGAGCAAAACACATATTTGCAAAGAGATTTGGCTTAGGAGTTTTGTGAACAATTGAACCTGATCATTACTGCATGTTTAGGTTGTTAGGGTTTGCAAAGAGATTTGAAACTCTGTGATTTAGACATTGTTAACCTCTGCAATGAGAATTGATTAGTTATATCTTTGCGATTCATGTTCAAGACGGTTTTAATTCATTCCTAATTGTATGCATTCTACACTCTCGGATTCAACCTGCGAATTATCATGACTTAGCGCCTTTAGCTTTCTGAACTTTAAGAACAAGCATAAAACGCCCACTTGCATTTATTTTACTGTTTCACATTACATTCATTACTTATTGCTTAGCTTAATCTGAACTTGAACTCTTTAGTGTAGTTTACTTACTCCCTTGGGATTCGATAACCCTTTATACTACGACTGCTTTGCTGTGCACTTGCAATAGTTTTTATTTGGGTAAAACCTGAGCCCTACCAATTTTTTGGCGCTGTTGCCGGGGAGTAATAGCTGCCTATCGATTTTTAGTATTAGGATTTTGTCTAAGTTTTTATTTGTTTACTGACTTCTGCTACTTTTCTTTGTGCTGGTTTCAGGTGTATGCCTAATCGCGGTACCAGAAGCAACAAAGAGAAGGAGCTTTTGACCTTGAGCATTGACGAGCTAGCTAAGTTGGAGAAGACCATCAGGAAAGCTAAGAAACAGTCTACAATGGTTGCTCCACTTGTCTTGGTCGCAAACGCAGAAGGTCAGTTGGTTGACAGAGATGAAAACAGGAGGAATGAAGAAGGGCAAAGACTGGATCATGCTGGGAATGTCATCGCTGAACAGCAGATTCAGCAAGCTCCAGATGAAGCTGTAAAAGTTGCTGGACGTTTTGTGCAGATGACTCTAGGAGACTACAACAGACCTGATCAGTTCTATGCCAACAGAGCTGCAATCCGCCCTCCTGCTTTCCAGAGGAATGATTTTGAGCTTAAGCCTGCTTATTATCAGCTGGTGGGACAGCATCCATTCCATGGCTTACCTCATGAGCATCCTATGGATCACATTGAGAGGTTTGAGGATTTAGCTTCAAGTGTCAAAGCTAATGGTGTTAGCAATGACTTCCTGTTTTGCAAGCTGTTCCCTTACTCAATTGGAGGAGATGCTGCTTATTGGCTGAAGCAACTGGAGCCTGGTTCATTAACTACTTGGGAGGACACCAAAAATTCCTTTCTGAACAATGTCTATGATGATGCTAGATCAGAGGACCTGAGGACGAAAATTGCATCATTCTCTCAAGGTCCTACTGAAGCTTTTAAGGCTTCTTGGCTGAGATTCAAGTCTGATCAAAGGGACTGTCCTCATCATGGTTTCAGTCAGGTGCAACTACTTGGGATCTTGATACAATCCTCAAATGTTTAAGGAATGTGTCTTAGAACAGATTGCTTTAAGCTTGATAGAATGGATGAAAAGAGTGGTGATTTGTAGCCTTGTTGATGCTTAATGACCTCAAACACCAAGGATTAGATTCTTCTCAGCTCAAGGGCTAATCCTCACAAGAGCTTAAGGAGATTCTACACTTCTCACAAGTTCTTTGAATCCCTCAAAAAGAACTTAATAAAAAGCAGGAACAATTTGAATGCAAAGATAAACTTTTCTTTGAAAACAAAATAACTTTCTTTCAATTATAACTTGGGTAACAATGAAAAGTACAATGCTTTGAGCTTTATATAGGCTCAAAAATAATGAAATACAACGGTCATAAACATTAAAAATGGGGCAAGGATCAAGCTGAATGATGACTGATCTCTTTACTAGCCGTTATGCTTCAATGGGCATATCCTTGACTTTGGCGATGAATGGGGAGGTTGTGATGATTCTTTGGCACGAAATGAATGTGAGGGATCTTCTAATGATGGTGAATGGTCGAGATTGAGTGATGAGGGTGGTCGTTGGTCTTCAGTATTGAATAGATATGAGTGATGATCTTCAAATGGGGAAAGCTTCTCCTTAATGTAGTTTTCTTTGACTTCTGATGGAATGGGGCGATTAATGACTTGTTCTGGTGTGGTATGACTCTTGGTAGCTGCTGTGGACGTGAGGAGGGTCGAATATAATGTCTTTATACAAGTGATATCCGTTGTTTCCTTAAATAGCTCGCTGAATGCTTCTCTTGGCTCAAGCGTTGGTTTAGGTGGATTTGGGGGATCTTCTTGGTTAAATGGCGGCTTGCACTGAACCAGGGACGATTTGTGGCTCTCCATAGTTCCAAAGAATGATTTAGGTTGGTCGAATATTGTGTTGGTGTAACATATATTCAGACTTTCCTTTTCTAGCTCATCCGGCGGTTTAAGGGCTGTATCTCTGATTTTAGATCGAACCGGCCTGGGTTTAGCTCGATCAATTTGCTCCTTGGGATGTATAAAACGCTGGTGTTTTGGTGTTTGGTCCTTAGCTGCTCCATCCTCAGCTACAAAGCCTTCATTCCCTACGGCTACAAGCTGTTCTGCACCATCTTTACCTCCAAGGCTCCACTTCTTGGTTGTTTTGAGTGAATGGGACTTGATTCTTACATCATCCTCTCCCTCTTCTAGAGGTTTTTTCCTCAAAACTGTAGAACCTGCATCAAACAACCCTAAGTTAGTCTTTGGAAAATGTTTTAAGTTTAAGAACTTACCTTGGGAATTGGTTTGTAAATGCTCTATTAGATGGATGAATGGAATGTCTTTGGCTTCCTTAAGCTCCAGTGTTGATTTAAAATCAACTAAGGGTGACTTCTCCTTAGCAAACATCAAGCTTTCACCATTATTGCACACACCAATCTCCTTAGCTTTCTCATCTTTGAACTCTTGCTCTTTAATTCTTGCAAAACAATTCTTTGACAAAGACAAGTGCATCATATCTGTGGGATTTAAATCTGAAAACTCTTGAATAGTAAAATAACTACTCTTCCCTTTAGCTCTGTTTTGTAAAACTCTAAACTCTTTTTGTGGTAAAGGAGCAAGAATAAACTTACAATGATTGAAGGAGAAGGGGTATTCATTGGTCCTCCCATTATGTGCAACATCTCTATCATACTGCCATGACCTCCCAAGCAGTACATGCCCAGCTTGCATTGGCGCCACATCACATAAAATCTGGTCTTTGTATTGGCCAATGGAGAGAGGAACTTCTACTTGTTTGTTCACCTTCAACTCTTCTTTGTCATTAAGCCATTTAAGCTTGTATGGCCTTGGGTGAGGTTTAGCTTTAAGACTTAGCTTCTCTACTAAACAAACACTAGCAATATTAGCACAAGAACCACTGTCAATTATTAAATGGCATACCTTGTTCTGAATACTGCATCTGGAGTGAAAGAGATTGTCTCTTTGTTCTAGATCCTCCAAAACTGGTTGAGAGTTTAAAGCTCTTTGAATGACCAGTAATTCTCCTTCATCAGCATATACAGTGATTTCTTCTTCTGATTTTTCAACCATAGCCTCATCTTGTGAATCATATCCACCATCTGGCCTAAGAATCATGGTCCTCTTGTTTGGATATTCCCTTGAAACATGACCCCTGCCTTGACATTTAAAACAAATACTGTCATGATGTCTATTTGAGTTGCTAGACTTACCTTGCTCTTGGCGTGGGTCATTGGATTTGAATCTTGATTCTATAGCAATGGCTTTGCCTTTATCTATCAAGGGTGTTGGCGTTGTTTGTTGCTGTTGTTGGGGTTGGTTTTGTTGGTTCCAAGCATTGTTGTTTGAGCGGCTTCTAGTAGAGGTTTTCTTCTTGAATTGTTGCTCTCTTTGAATGGCCAAGTGGAGAAGTTCTTGTAAAGAGTGGTAAGGCTGCATTTCCACCTTTCTTTGTATCCTCTCTTGTAAGCCATCCATGAATTGAGACATGAGGGACTCTTCTGTTTCTTCTAACTCCAGCCTACTTCTTAGAACATCAAATTCTTCAAAGTATTCTTCTACACTCTTGGTTCCCTGATACAAAGACCTAAATCTTTTTAGTAAATTTCTGTGATAATGAGGGGGAACATACCTCTTATGTAGCTCAAATTTCATGTCTGCCCATCTGTTGATTTGAAGATATCTTAGTCTCCTCTTCTCAGCTGTTTCTCTCTCCCAGCAAGCTAAGGCATGGTCAGTGAGACTTGCAATTGCTAGGGCCTTCTTCTTTGGCTTATTGTAAGAGTAATACTCAAACAAATGTTCCATCCTTCTTTCCCACTCTAGGTAGGCGGCTGGATCAATCTTTCCTGCAAAAGTTGGAGCAGCAAGCTTGACTTATGGTGGCAAGTTTCTGTCCTCTTGGTATGGCCTGTTGAGCTCAACATTTCTTTTATTTAAAATTTCTGGGGCAGCTTGTACAGGGTCTGGTGCTCGTGGTGGAATATCAGGGGCCTCCTCTACACGGTTTGCTTCTTGTTGACCTCCTGTAATGTTTCTTCTTGGCAATAGATGTGGAGGGCATGCGGGATTGTCCAAGCGATTTAATCTTTCAGCAGTGGCTTGGGTATTGGCGTTGAGGTTGGCAAGATTTTCGTTGATAGCTGCGAATTGTGTTTGCATCAAGGTCATCATGGCTTGTAGGGGATCTGCTGCTGGTAGATCTTCCATAGTACCTTGCAAGATTCAAGCAAAACAATCAAAGTTGGTTCAAGATAAATCACAAGTACACAAGAACAGTTGTTTTAGCAGTTGAATGAACAATTAAAGATAAAATATCAAATGATTTGAAAAATTCAAGAAATATTTTTTTTGTTGTTTTTAAGGGTTTAATTTAACAGAACAAAAAGAAATTAAGTTTTTTTAGTTATTCTGGATTTTATAAAAATCGAACAAAATGAAGAACACAGAATTAAGCGGTTTTGACCAGTTGGGTTGAAAAATCAAAACAAATTATCAAACGATCTGAATAATTTTGGGAAATAATTGTTTTTGTGTTTTTAAGAGATTAAATAAACCGAAACAAAAAGCAAAAATAATTTTTATGGATTTTTGGATTTTATAAAATTCGCCGAAGACAGATGAAAACTAAAATAGTTTTTGTGGGTTTTTAGTTTTATAAGAAAGGAAAGATGAACGAAAATAAAAATCAAAAACTTGAGAAGGAAACAGAAAACACCTGGATACAGAGATTTTAGCTCTGATACCAATGATACAATCCTCAAATGCTTAAGGAATGTGTCTTAGAACAGATTGCTTTAAGCTTGATAGAATGGATGAAAAGACTGGTGGTTTATAGCCTTGTTGATGCTTGATGACCTCAAACACCAAGGGTTAGAAACTTCTCAGCTCAATGGCTAATCCTCACAAGAGCTTAAGGAGATTCTACATTTCTCACAAATTCTTTGAATCCCTCAAAAAGAACTTAATAAAAAGCAGGAACAATTTGAATGCAAAGATAAACTTTTCTTTGAAAACAAAATAACTTTCTTTGAATTATAACTTGGGTAATAATGAAAAGTACAATGCTTTGAGCTTTATATAGGCTCAAAAATAATAAAATACAACGGTCATAAACATTAAAAATGGGGCAAGGATCAAGCTGAATGATGACTGATCTCTTTACTAGCCGTTAGGCTTCAATGAGCATATCCTTGACTTCGGCGATGAATGAGGAGGTTGTGATGATTCTTTGGCACGAAATGAATGTGAGGGATCTTCTAATTATGATGAATGGTCGAGATTGAGTGATGAGGGTGGTCGTTGGTCTTCAATATTGAATAGATATGAGTGATGATCTTCAAATGGGGAAAGCTTCTCCTTAATGTAGTTTTCTTTGACTTCTGATGGAATGGGGCGATTAATGACTTGTTCTGGTGTGGTATGACTCTTGGTAGCTGCTGTGGACGTCAGGAGGGTCGAATATAATGTCTTCATACAAGTGATATCCGTTGTTTCCTTAAATAGCTCCCTGAATGCTTCTCTTAGCTCAATCGTTGGTTTAGGTGGATTTGGGGGATCTTCTTGGTTAAATGTCAGCTTGAACTGAACCAGGGACGGTTTGTGGCTCTCCTTAGTTCCAAAGAATGATTTAGGTTGGTCGAATATTGTGTTGGTGTAACATATATTCAGACTTTCCTTATCTAGCTCATCCGGCGGTTCAAGGGCTGTATCTCTGATTTTAGATCTAACCGGCCTGGGTTTAGCTCGATCAATTTACTCCTTGGGATGTATAGAATGCTGGCGTTTTGGTGTTTGGTCCTTAGCTGGCCTTCATTCCCCACGGCTACAAGCTGTTCTGCACCATCTTTAGCTCCAAGGCTCCACTTCTTGGTTGTTTTGAGTAAATGGGACTTGATTCTTACATCAGATCTTCTTTAGAGGAATTGACTGGAAGTATCAGATGGCGCTGGAAAGTTCAACACCAACAGACCAGAGGAAGCAATCAGATTGATTGAAAACTTGGCCTGCAGCAACAACACCAAGAATGCAGATTTTCAGAGAATGAAACAGGGTGGTTTGAATGAAGAAAACCAAATAGCTGAGGTTAAGGCTAAGTTAGACAGTATGCACAGTCTTCTGGTGGGAAAGAAATCAGTCCAATTCGCTGTAGAGGTGGAGAGTTTCGAAAATCCTGAAGAATTTGAGCAAAAGGATGTTAATTTCATCAATGGAGGTTTTCAGAACCAAAGGTTTGGAAATCAGCAGTGGAACAGAGGATTCAATGGCAACAACAGAAGAGCACCTTCCCAGGAAACCAGAATGCAACTGGTTATACTCCAATGCCACAGTTCCAGAAGACTGAAGTTGAGAAACCTTACCAAAACAGCATAAATTATGGTTCTTCTTCCTACCAAACTGCACCTCCACAAGACAATAAGATGGAAGCTATGCTGGAACAGATACTTGAAAGACAGCAGAAGATGACAGTGAACTTTAATGGCAAGTTGGATTCGCTGTATCAAGACCTGAATGGAAAAAGTGAGAGTCTGAACTCTCATATGAAGAAGTTGGATGTGCAGGTTGCTCAAACTGCAGGAGTTGTTCAAAGGCAAGAGGGATTCCTTCCTGGAAGGACTGATATCAATCCTAAGCACCAAGTTAATGCCATCACAGTCAGGAGTGAAAAAGAGCTTGAAACAGTGCAGAAAAAGAGGCTAAGTGCATAGCAAATCGTGCAACTGATGGAGTTTAAAGATGAAAATTTTGCAGTCTCTGAGTCCAGTGACGAGCGTCACCAAGGGGGGTGTCGCTCGTCACCCACTTTACACAAACCCGATGCTCTAGGATCATCACAGGTCAGTGACGAGCGTCACCCCCTGGTGACGGTCGTCACCAACCCCATAACGAAGCTGTTTCGCATGTAACTGCAAATAATGGCCAGGAACGAGTCTATAAACCCAAAACAACATTCCCCAAGCATCCTAGGAAGTCTAAACAAGAGATAGAAGAAGCCAGATGCAAAGCTATGATAGATAAGCTGATGGTTGAGATGCCTCTTGGAGATGCAGTCAAGCTTTCACCAGCTCTAAGAAGGTATGTAAAGAGACTGGTTGTGAATGGTGTAAGTCTGATACATCATGGTTTTTAACCATGATATAAGTCCTTTTTATTGAGTCTTTTTGTTCTTTTTAGAGTCCTACAAGAGTCTTTGCAGGTTATAGCATGTCTGGAGCATAATTGGAGATATTGGAACCTTTTGGAGCATTTTGAGTTGAAGCCACGAAGTACCAAGCTCGAAGAAGAAAGTATGCCATATGGTGACGCTCGTCACCACCCTTGGTGACGCTCGTCACCCATCAAGGAAGGAGCGTGGCCTGATTTATTAAAAGTATGAAGACTATTTGCAGAATTGGCCCAGAAGTTCCATTATTTACAAGAAGACCCCAGATCATGTTTAGCCTCTTTTTATTAGGTTTTTCAGTCATTGTTGGCTATTATCTTAGTTTTTGAGAATTCAGAGAGCTTAGAGAGAGATTTATTCACAGCTTTTTGGGGAGACAAATCCTGTACTCTTTTGAGAAGATTTCGAACCCCTTTATTCTTTTACTCTTTCTCTTAATGCAGTTTTATTCAGTTATGTTTTGTGATTCCATGATCATGTCTGAGTAATCTGTTTGATGTGTGGAAGATGAGATGCCTCTGAATTCTATCCTTGAAGTGGATCTGTTTGATGTGTGGGGGATTGACTTTATGGGACCTTTCCCTTCCTCCTATGGGAACAAGTACATTCTAGTGGCTGTTGATTATGTGTCAAAGTGGGTTGAAGCCATTGCCAGTCCAACAAATGATGCTAGAGTTATGCTGAAGCTCTTCAAGACAATTATCTTCCCCAAGGTTTGGTACTCCAAGGTGTGTGATCAGTGATGGTGGAAGCCATTTCATCAACAAGGTCTTTGAGAGTTTGCTCAAGAAGAATGATGTCAAGCACAAGGTTGCTACTCCTTACCACCCTTAAACAAGTGGCCAAGTAGAGGTGTCTAACAGAGAGATCAAGGCCATATTAGAGAAAACAGTTGGTTTGACAAGAAAGGACTGGTCTAATAAGCTTGATGATGCTTTGTGGGCTTACAGGACAGCCTTCAAGACACCAATTGGCAGAATTCCTTTCTCACTCCTTTATGGGAAGTCATGTTATCTACCTGTTGAGCTGGAATATAAGGCTTTGTGGGCAACAAAGTTGCTGAACTTTGACATCAATACAGCTCAAGAAAAGAGACTCATCAACTTGCATGAACTAGAGGAAAACCGCCTTGAAGCTTTTGAGAGTTCTAGGATCTACAAAGAGAGGACAAAAGCTTTCCATGACAAGAGGATCAAACACAAAGACTTCAAGGCAGGGGATCAAGTACTGCTATTCAACTCAAGGTTGAGGTTATTCCCTGGAAAGCTGAAGTCAAGATGGTCAGGTCCATTCAAGATCAATGAAGTGTTGCCATATGGAGCTGTGACTTTGTTTAGCAAGAATGGAGATGACTTCACAGTGAATGGGCACAGCCTGAAGCCATACATGGCAAGTGAGCCTCTTGGAGATGAAGTAGACAACAACCTTGAGGAACCTCCACATGAGTAATCAACCAAGGACAGTCAAGCTAAGGACGTTAAACAAGCACACTTGGGAGGTATTCTCCAGTTATCCTTGTACACATTTTTGTATTTTATGCTTTTTTTATGTTTTTCTTTCAATAACAGGAGCAAGTGTGGTTTAAAGCAAGTTGTTATAAGTTTGGGAAGCAAGAACATGTGCATTCTGGCTGCTATCGATCACTGTATCGGTCAAGACAAGACCGATACAGACCCTATCGGTCATGCTATCGGTCAGCTTGTGATCGATAGTGGTAGAGCCAGAATGTACCAGTCAACCTATCAGTCAATAGTGATCGATAGGGAAAGGAGCTGCAAAGTATGAATACTATCGGTCTAGCTATCGATCAGATACTGACCGATGGAAAAACATCGGTTGTATTTCGGTCACTCTATCGGTCTAGAGAGTGACTGATACAAAATGATCGGATGTATTTTGGTCAGTGTATCGATAAGAATGAGACTTATAGGATTCATCAGGAGGGCTATCGGTCACTGTATCGGTCACGAATGTGACCGATAGGAATTGACAGCGTGTCGGTCAGCCTATCGATCTGGGAGAGACCGATACAACCTCCCAGTCTGACCAAACTCCCTCTAAGGTATACAACCCTGCTCCTTTGCTTCTGAATACTTCTGAGTACCTTTCATTACCCTCCTTCAAGCTTCTATTACACAAGGGACTGTGTAATTTAAGTGTGGGGGAGGGCATTGCATTTAACATGGTGTTTTGTTTTCTTATTTTCTCTTTTACATACTTGAGTCTCATGCATTCATGCATTCATCTATGTACACTAAAAATCCATGAAAGTTTCAAATTTTTTGGAACCAAAAGGATCATTTAGTTGCATTTACATAACTAAGATTGATTCTAGATGCATTTCATATATGTTTGCATACATTTGCATAGAGAGTAGATGATAAATACTTGTAAAGATGTTAATGTTGGAATTGTTTTCAATGCCTTGGTTATCTGTTGTTTGATTGCATTGTAGTGAGTTTGAAGTTAAAGCTGTACCATATCTTGAATTCTTACATTGATATTCTTGTCTTATGCTCAAGCTTGCTTTGATTTGATTCCAACTCTATCTTATTAGAACCATAATCCTGACTTTGAATTATCTTGTTTGTACATTGAGAGGGATTACATGGCTACCCATATATATATACTTGGATTATCTTCTTCCCTTCTTACCACTCTTATTAATCAAAATATCTGATCCTCATCATTATGGGACAGTTAACCACACCCTAAACCAATCCTTCTTTCTGGACCTAAACACTATTGTGAGAGTTGTGAGGCCTTGCATTATATCATTTTCGATTTTATCTTGGCAAACAGTGTTAGGAATAAGGCTGGCAAGGAGAAGCTCTTTTGTAGACACCAGCTTGCATTTTGAGCTTGGTATTAGGTTAGGAGTTTGGGAAATGGTAGTGTAAGTGGTTTAAGCTTTAAATGATTACATCTTTTGGGAAGAAGAAGAAGAAAAAGTATGGGATTGGTAGTATGGGGGAACAGTTTATTCTGTGGTTAAGTTAACTAGGAAGAAAGCTATAAGTGTTAAATAAGAAAGGTGCCAGCAACAACAAAGCTTACAAAAAGTCATCCAAAAGGAGAAATCAGACCAAGCAATCCACCAAAGGTGATGAAAAATGGCACCAGTCATACAACAAAGAAGAGCAAGTTCCAAAAAGAAGTCAACCACACAAGCAAAGCAAAAGAAGAAGGAGTTTCCCCAAATATGAAGAAGGAAGAGATCAAGTGCTTTGGGAAAGGGTAGATTTAGGAGTTTCACTTGGGGTTTTAGAAGTTATTAGGTTCATCTTGGGTAAAAAGGGTAGAAGAGAGCTTTGGTTTGCATGCTTAGGTATGCTTTTACCTTTACCATTTTGCCTAAGATAGAATTATTTCATTGAGTGATCCCCTGAATCTTTGAACCCTTATTTGAATGAGATAATTTTCATCTCATAACCATGTCCCTTGACCAAATGTTTTCTCTTGATTTGCACAAACATGATCCATTGGTTACTGATTAATGAATGTTAAAGAGTTAGTTGATTTGAATGCTTGTGTAGGCTAAGCTAGAGTTCACTGTTTGCTATGATAGGTATGGCTAAAGTTTTTAAAGTAGAACAATCTCTATGCATCTTAGAACCTATAACTTGGGCATTGAATTAGTTTTTCCATTGACATCTTTAGTTTTGAGCTCCCACTTTCAAACCTCACTCTCCCATTTGTTCTTATTTGCTTGAGGACAAGCAAAAGGCAAGTGTAGGGGTGTTGATGTCTCATACATTTACATCATTTAGGCTTGCATTTAGTGCATGTTTTGGTCCTCTTTTGCATATCTTCCTTATCTTTTGTCCCATTTTCTTCTCCTTTTAGACTTAGGTTGTATTTAGGGTGTAGTTTGCATTCTCTTTGCATAAAGGATGTCTTTAGGTACTCATGTAGCTATGAGGAGCATGGAGGAGCTTTGGGAGTTGACCAGGAAGCTGGTTGAGCTGAAGAGGAGCAAGAGGAACCAAGGCAGACGATCTCTACAGAGCCTATCGGTCAAGACACAAAGGCTATCGGTCAAGGAGTGACCGATAGAAGACTTGTCGGTCAGAGAACTGACCGATAGAAGTACACCGTGTATATTTCGGTCACCCTATCGGTCATCTTCTAGACCGATATGATCCCTATCGATCACCCTATCGGTCACACTCAGACCGATAGGATTCCAGACCGAAGACCACTTATTTACAATTTTGCCATTTTCGCTTGGACTCCTTTAAATACGAAAAATCCATAATTTCTGGGAACAGTCTTTTATCCAGCAGTTTCTTCTTCTTCTTTGTTTTAGCTTTTTGATTTTGTAACTTGAATCTTTGCTTGATTTTGAATTAAAGTTTGCATTTATCTTCTTGTTTAATCTCTCTAATCATGATTAGTCATCTTTCTCTCTTTGAATTGATGGTTTTAATGGTGCTTAATGAGTAGTCTTTTTAGAGATTTGAGATGGGTTAGGTTTAGGGAGTGATTTGGCAATATAGGGTTGATGGAATTGTCTTAATTCTTGCTGTTTATCATTTCACTAATGAGAATTAGTTCTTCACTTGGTAATTAACAAAGAGATTAGTACCAAGAGATTGAATTAGTCATATAAATGAATCTTATGCATAATGACTAGCATTTTGTGAGTTTGTAAGCATCATAGGTTGAGTCAAGAGTTTCCTAACACCAGTTATCACATCTTAAGTTCCATCTTTTCTCTGTTTTTAGCTTGAATTCGGATTTGCCCTGTTTTGCCTTTGTTTTAGTTGTTTTGCTTGCTTTTCACTCTATGTTTGATGTTCTCTTCATTTCTGTTTGATCCTTTAGGTTGTTAGACTTCAAAACCATCTTTGTTTGCTTAAATTAAGAGCTCTATTTCATTCTTACTGCTTCATTCTCCTCTTTTGGATTAATAAAACCCTATGTTATACTACATCTGATTAGTACAAGCTTGGGAGATTGAATCAAGTCCTAAAAAGTCTTGTATCAATTTGGCACCGCTGCCATTAGGGGAATGCTTTGTTCAGTAGGATTTGTAGAGATCTTGAGATCAAGTTTTGTTATTTTCGTTTTTGATTACTGATTTTTCTTTTGGTCTAGAATTTCTTTTGTAGGTACAACAACACTTGCTCTTAAGTGTCTACAACTACAACTGGGGTTCAAGGTCAAAGATTTGGGTTTGCAAAATCAGAATTCAGCTGTTGAAGCATGGAAGAACACCAGTATTGGTATAAGACTCGGAATGACCAGATCTTATGGGATGGGAATGAACGTGCTGGCCTTAGACTCTCTCACGTTGATTCAATGAATGAGGAGTGATGGGGGATCGATGGCACCACAGAGAGTATGGAATGATCTCTGATACAGCAAACACTTGTGACTTTGGTGAATCACACACGCAAAGGAACAAGCAAGGATCAAGACTTTAACTTGAAGAAGAACTGCCAATTTTATTGATATGGGGTAAAAAGTTGTGAACTACAATGTCGCAGTGGAGCTTTATTAATAGCTCTTCGACCTTGACCTTCTAGGGTCTAAAAATAAAAGCAAAATAAAACCAAAAAATACAAGAAAATAAACTAAAGATTACATCGGCTTAAATGGTAAAAGTAACAAAAGAAACTAGTGTTTATTCCCTGAAAAAGAAAGGAAAACAAGAATATATTGATTTAATTGACAAACTTACCGTTGCCTCTTGATTCCATGGTGTGAAAATGGTAAGTCGTCCTTGATCATCAATTGTCTAAGTGCCGCCGTTTTAGAGTGGATCAATGATGAACAAGTTTGGGCCGGCCAAGTGTTTGAGGAAGGGCCATTCACCGGGGCTTGGATCTATCTTGAGCTTAGGTGGGTCTTGAAGGTCTTGAAAATCATCTAAGTCCTGGCCCATTGAGTCGTTGTCTTGACCGGTCAGTCGTCCCGTAATGCCGTCGTCCCGCGTGGTAATGCCTTCGACCATGGTACGGGGTAGGGTCGTCACGCCATCGTCCCGTTCCGTAATGTCATCGTACCAGCTCGTAATGTTCTCATCCATCCTCGTAATGTCCTCGACCGTGGTACGTGTGTGCATGATCCTTTCCACGGCTAAGTTAAACTTGTCCCTTAAGGCTTTCTCCTTTGAACTTGTCATTGGTCCTTCTCTCACCGTGGGTACGTCCGGTTGGTCCTCGGCTGGTACGGTGCTTGCACCATTCCCTCCCTCTTGACAAGGTTTTGTCCTCAAAACCGTTTCACCTACATCAAAAGGAGATAAGTCAGCAACATTGAAACTATAGGACATGTTAAACTCACCTGGTAATTCTAGCGTGTAGGCGTTGTTATTGAGCTTCTCTTTGATCTGGAATGGACCGTCGCCTCTCGGTGCTAACTTGGAACTCTGCTTATGGGGGAAACGCTCTGGTCTCCTATGAAGCCAAACCCACTCTCCGGGTTGAAACACCATCTCTTTCCTCCCATTATCTTTGTTTCTCTTATACTCCTCGGTCTTCTTAGCAATGTTGTCCCGAGCTCGCTGTTGTATCTTCTTCACATATTCGCCTCGGCTAAGTCCTTCTAAGTTGACTTGTTCAGCTTGTGGAAGCGGTGTAAGATCCATAGGCGTCAAGGGATTATTTCCGTACACAACCTCAAAAGGTGACAACTTAGAGGCAGAGTGAGTAGCATGGTTATAAGCAAATTCTATAAAAGGAATGCAATCTAACCAAGTTTACATATTCTTGCCAAGAGTAGCTCTACGTATAGTAGAGAGTGTATGGTTTACTGCCTCGGTTTGGCCATCGGTTTGGGGGTGACAAGTGGTTGAGAAGAGCAGTTTGGTACCCATCTTTCTCCATAATGTCTTCCAGAAATGGCTGAGAAACTTTGTGTCTCTACAAGAGACAATGGTACGGGGAACTCCATGTAAACACACCACTTCTTTGAAGAAGAGGTCAGCGGTTTGAGTGGCATCGTTTGTCTTGGCGCATGGTATGAAATGAGCCATCTTGGAAAACCTGTCTACCACTACAAAGATCGAGTCCTTGTGCCTAATCTTCGGTAAACCTAGGACAAAATCCATAAAAATGTCTACCCAAGGGGCGTTAGGTATAGGTAAAGGGGTGTAAAGACCATAGGGATGGGACCTGGACTTTGCTTTACAGCATGTAACACATCGAGAACACGTCTTCTCTACATCTTTCTTCAAGTGTTGCCAAAAGAAATGATCCATCATCACGGCTAGCGTCTTGTCCACGCCAAAATGTCCTATGAGACCGCCACTATGTGCCTCCCTTAGTAGTAACTCTCTCATTGATCCTTGGGGAATACACAATCGCTTGTCTCGAAATAAGAAGCCATCGTGAATGTAGAATGTTCCGTGAGGTCCTTTGATACACTCCTTGTAGCTTCCACTGAAGTCAGGGTCTTCACCGTACAAGTCTTTGATATGTTCAAATCCGAGAACCTTGGCCTCTATTGTTGATATCAGCGCATGTCTCCTTGAAAGTGCATCGGCTACTATGTTCTCCTTGCCTTTCTTGTATTTGATGACGTATGGAAACGTCTCAATGAACTCTAACCACTTTGCGTGTCTTCTCTTCAATGATGTCTGCCCTCTCAAATGCTTCAATGTCTCGTGGTCAGTCTGAATGACAAACTCCTTTGAGAGTAGGTAGTGTTGCCATGTCTCTAGAGCTCGGACTAGAGCATACAACTCTTTGTCATACGTGGGGTAATTGAGCGTGGCTCCACTTAGCTTTTCACTGAAGAATGCCACGGGCCTCCCTTTCTGATGTAGTACCGCTCCTATGCCAACTCCGGATGCATCACACTCGACCTCAAACATAACCTCAAAGTCAGGTAAGGCTAGTACGGGGGCTCGGGTCAATTGATCCTTAAGGTCATTGAATGCAGCTTCTTGTGGCTCTCCCCATGAGAATGGTACGTTCTTTTTGATAACAGCGGTAAGTGGGGCAGCTATGGTACTAAAGTCTTTGACAAACCGGCGGTAGAATGATGCTAAACCATGAAAGCTCCTCATGTGGCTGACGGTGGAGGGTGTAGGCCATTCTTGAATAGCTTTTATCTTCTCATCGTCTACTTGTAAACCCTGCTCACTTACTACAAAACCTAAGAACACAAGCTTATCAGTACAAAAGGAGCACTTCTTAAGGTTGGCATATAGACCTTCCTTTCGAAGTGTTTTTAAAACAAGCTCTAAATGCATGATATGATCCGTGAGACTCTTGCTATATATCAGTATGTCATCAAAGTAAACTACTACGAATCTACCAATGAATGATCTTAGAACCTGGTTCATGAGGCGCATGAAGGTGCTAGGAGCGTTGGTTAAGCCGAAAGGCATGACTAACCACTCGTACAGCCCCTGCTTAGTTTTGAAAGCGGTTTTCCACTCATCGCCTTCTCTCATTCAGCCACTCCGTAAGTCCACCTTTGAAAACATTGTTGCACCGCTTAACTCATCTAACATGTCGTCTAAACGTGGGATGGGGTGACGGTATTTGATGGTGATATTGTTGATGGCACGGCAGTCTACACACATGCGCCACGTCCCGTCCTTCTTAGGTACCAACAGAACCGGTACGACACAAGAGCTGAGGCTCTCGCAGATGTAACCCTTATCCATTAGCTCTTTGACTTTCTTCTCAAGTTCTTTCGTCTCCTCAGGGTTCATACGGTACACTGCCTTGTTGGGTAACGCTAACCCGGGTACGAGGTCAATCTGGTGTTCTATTCCCCTCACCGGAGGCAGCCCGGCTGGTATCTCATCTGGAAACACATCCTTAAACCTTTCTAGAATGTCTTGTAACTCATTTGGCCAGGCCATTGCCGTGATATCTGTACTCAAACACTCTTTGAAAACCATTAGTAGCACGGTGCCGCGGGCACTCATGGTTTTACACACATCACTAGTCTTAATGAAAAGGTTAGTTCTACTTACCTCGCTCTCCTTAGCCATATGGTTTTGCATTTCATGTACCTCACTTGGTTTTAAAGGAGCTAAGTTATGCTTTCGGTCTTTGAATGTGAAGGAGTAATAGTTAGTCCTCCCATTATGGCTTGTAGACCGATCAAACTGCCACGGCCTTCCCAGCAGAAGGTGTCCGGCTTGCATGGGTACGACGTCACACGTCACTTTGTCATGGTACGAGCCAATACTGAATGGGATGGTAACTTGCTCGGCAATCCTTAGCTCGGCTTGATTGTTCAACCACCTCAGCTTGTAAGGCTTCGGGTGCTTAGTCTTTTCCAAACCTAGATTATCCACCATATACTTTGAAGCAACATTAGTACATGACCCGCCATCTATTATAAGATTACATACCTTGTTACGGATGGTGCATCGGGTATGGAAGATGTTTTCACGGTGCACCTTCTCTTCTGGCACCACTAGAGCACTAAGGACTCTCCTTATTACAAGTAGCTCTCCCGTATCAGGATAGTCTATTTCACCATCTAACTCCATTGGCTCGTCATCGCTCTCGTCTTGGGATTCATAATCTCCACTCGGGGTCACGATCATAACGCGCTGGATGGGGCATTCCCGAGACATATAGCCACGTCCCTGACACTTAAAACATATGATCTCACGAGTTCTCGAGGTGTTAGGGTACTTACTAGGCTCTGGACGAGTGGTTTTAGGGGGTTCAGTGGTTTTGCTCTTAAAGCGGGAATCAATCTCCACGGCTTTCCCTTTGTCCACCGGTTTAGAACTACTAGCAGTCCAAGGTGGGGGAGCTCGGCTACGGTTAGTTAGGCTGGTCTTGCGCTTGATCTGCTGCTCTATTTGCACCGAGAGATGCAAGAGCTCGTGCATGCCGCTGTATTGAGTCCTCTCGACCTTCCGAGCAATACGCTCCTGTAAGCCGTCTATGAATTGCGCCATTAGGGCCTCCTCGGACTCCTCTAGCTCCAACAGGTTCATTAGCTTCTCGAATTCCTTGAAGTATTCATCCACGGTCCTTGTTCCCTGTGTCAACTTTCTAAACCGTTTTTGTAAGTCTCTATGGTATGTATCCGGAACATACCTTGACCTTAGCAAGAACTTCATGTCTCGCCACATGGTGACAGCAGCAAAACGGTTACGCCTTCGCTCAGCTACGTTCCTATCCCACCAGGCAAGGGCATTGTCGGTGAGTTGTGCGGCTGCTAAGGCTACCTTCTTACGATCTCCATAGCCGTAGCAATCGAAGATGTATTCAAGCCTCCTCTCCCAATCTAAGTAGACGTCAGGACTTGATTTGCCAGCGAAGGTTGGGGGTGTCAGCTTAACCTCCATGTTGCCTTCTCGGGGGTCCTCCTCTCGCTCTCGTGGCCTCCTCAACGGGTCTTGTGCTCGTTGGTATTGTTGTTGCAACGGGTCCAGGGGTATGTCATCTTCTAGCGCGGGCATGTCCTCATCGGGTTCTCATAAGTTTCTTATGGGACCTCTCGGGGCTGGTGCCGCTACAGGGGGCACGGGTGGTGCGGGTGGTACAGGTGGTGTGGGTGGTACTGGTGGTGCGGGTGGTACGGGCGGCTGAGGTGGTAGAGGACGTTGCTCCAAGTGAACAAGCCTTGTACCAAAATCATCCCTCATAGCCCTCATCTCCTCTCGGAAGGCTGTTAGCATTTGTAGCACGGCGTCTTGGGGGACCTCCTCTCCCATGGTGTTCCTGAATCTCAACAAAAACAACACTAGATCAAAGCACCACAACGGCTAGAAAAATGTCAAACAACACGTTCCTGAGCAAGCACGACAATGAGATAAACAAAGCTTCTTTTTAGGATTTTCTTTTTATGAAAACAAAATATAAAGAGTAACAAGAGTAAAAACGATTTTCTTCTGGGGTTTTTGAGATAAGAAACAAGGACTATTAAGCCTAAGAAAAATAATCAATCAATGAATCTAAAGGAAACCAATATAGATCCGAGATATGACTATCTAACTAAGCAAGCAAAACGGAAGCAAATTTTTATGGGTTTTTTTTTTCTTAAGGTAAAAACGACTAAACAAAGAAGCAAGGAGCAAACGGTACTAGAAGAGATAGATATCACCTGATATAGAACCGTTCAGCTCTGATGCCAAATGGTATAAGACTCGGAATGACCGGATCTTATGGGATGGGAATGAACGTGCTGGCCTTAGACTCTCTCACGTTGATTCAATGAATAAGGAGTGATGGGGGATCGATGGCACCACAGAGAGTATGGAATGATCTCTGATATAGCAAAAACTTGTGACTTTGGTGAATCACACACGCAAAGGAACAAGCAAGGATTCAAGACTTTAACTTGAAGAAGAACTGCCGATTTTATTAATATGGGGTAAAAAGTTGTGAACTACAATGTCGCAGTGGAGCTTTATTAATAGCTCTTTGACTTTGACCTTCTAGGGTCTAAAAATAAAAGCAAAATAAAACCAAAAAATACAAGAAAATAAACTAAAGATTACATCGGCTTAAATGGTAAAAGTAACAAAATAAACTAGTGTTTATTCCCTGCAAAAGAAAGGAAAACAAGAATATATTGATTTAATTGACAAACTTACCATTGCCTCTTGATTCCATGGTGTGAAAATGGTAAGTCGTCCTTGATCATCAATCGTCTAAGTGCCGCCGTTTTGGAGTGGATCAATGATGAACAAGTTTGGGCCGACCAAGTGTTTGAGGAAGGGCCATTCGTTGGGGCTTGGATCTATCTTGAGCTTAGGTGGGTCTTGAAGGTCTTGAAAATCGTCTAAGTCCTGGCCCATTGAGTGGTTGTCTTGACCGGTCAGTAGTCCCGTAATGCCGTCGTCCCGCGTGGTAATGCCTTCGACCATGGTATGGGGTAGGGTCGTCACACCATCGTCCCGTTTCGTAATGTCATCGTACCAGCTCGTATCGTCCATCCTCGTAATGTCCTCGACCACGGTACGTGTGTGCATGATCCTTTCCACAGCTAAGTTAAACTTGTCCCTTAAGGCTTTCTCCTTTGAACGTGTAATTGGTCCTTCTCTCACAGTGGGTACGTCCGGTTGGTCCTCGGCTGGTACGGTGCTTGCACCAAGTATGCTGCTGGTTTTGGTTTGCAAGGTCTACAAGGTCTTCAAGGAATTCAAGGCTTACAAGGACAGCAAGGTCCACATGGTTTACAAGGAGCCTTGTTTTAAAGACCATTGAGACCTATTGGTGCTGCTGATATACCTTCAAGTTATGCTTTAAGACAAGGTATTCTTCCACCCATGGAGACTCATCACTATGAGATCAAGAGCAGCATGATTACTATGGTTCAAGAGAAGAAGTTCTTTGGATTGCCCAACCAAGATCCTCTTGAACATTTGGATCACTTTGAGAGGATTTGTGCTTTGACAAAGCTTAGTGGAGTTTCAGATGATGGTTTGAAGCTCAGATTGTTCCCATTCTCTCTTGGTGATAGAGCTACATTATGGAAGAAATCTTTAGCACAAGGAAGCATCACTTCTTGGGAACAATGTAAAGTTGCTTTCTTAGCCAAGTTTTTCTCTCCCTCAAGAACTGCACATTTCAGGAATGAGATCACAAACTTTAAATAGTGGTCTAATGAAAGCTTTGGAGACACTTGGGAAAGATTTAAAGGCTTCACCCACCAATGACCTCACCATGGCTTTCCCAAAGAGATGCTGCTATCCACACTATACAGAGGTGTTATCCCAACCATAAGAATCCTTCTAGATACTGCAAGCAATGGTTACTTTCTTGGTAAAGATGTTGATGAAGGATGACTTTTAGTAGAGAACATGGCACTCAGTAATTGGGATTATGTTGGTAATAAAGAGCAACACTCAAAGGCAACTGAAGAGAAGCTAGAGACAGCATTGTATGAGATGAAAGCCTTGCAGAAAAAAGTTGACTTGCTGATCAATGAGATCACTAAACCTCTTCCTAGTGTTGCTTCACAAAACCACTACATAGAGCATCAAGTTAAAGCTGTTCAACTAGAAGAGGCGCCAAAATGAACCAAAACCATGATGTTTGTGTACACCAGTCCTATGGAGACACTCATACTGAACAACATCAGAGTCCTTCTTCTCAAGCATTTGGCGCCACCACCTCCCAACCTTCACATGCATTGGACCTTAAGGAGATGTTCCTGCAACTCAAACAACTTCAGAACACAAAATTTCAGAAAATCATGGTTGTTGAGATTTAAAGGAATATGATTGACATTCAAAGGAACATGACTGTTGAGATACACAAAGGCATTGACTCCAGCTTGCAATCCCAACTAGGTCCTTTGAATATGAAGATCAGCAAACTAGAAAGCATGGCTCAACCATCTACCTCTTCACTAGCACAAGAGTGTGTCAAAGCTGTCACTTTAAGAAGTGAGAAGCAACTTCCACCAAGAGTGGCACCTTCTACACCCAATAAGGACATTGAGGAACAAGAAGAGGGGGTGGAAGCTAAAGATAATGAAGAAGCTCAAGAGGATGAAGTAGTTGAAGCTGACAGAGGTTCAAACAACACCAAAGCCACATAAGTGGTTAAGGAAAAACCAAAGGAAGCATCTAAGGAGCTGATCTAGGAACCAAGATTCATCCCTCCTCCTTATCAGCCAACCATACCTTTTCCTGCAAGGTTTAAGAAGCAGCTGGTTGCTAAATACAAAGGGCTCTTTGATGAACAGATGAAGAAGATCCAGCTCACAATGCCACTATTAGATGCCTTTGTTCTGGTTCCTCCTTATCAGAAATTCCTGAAGGATGTTGTTGCTGAAAGAACCAAGGACCTACAAGGGATGGTAGTCCTCACACATGAGTGTAGCGCCGTTATTCAACAGAAGAGAGTGGCTCCCAAAAAACTAGGAGATCCGGGGAGCTTTACCTTACCCTGCTCTATAGGTCCACTTCTGTTTGAGAAATGTTTGTGTGATCTAGGAGCTAGTGTCAGCTTGATGCCCTACTCTGTAACACAGCGCCTAGGCTTCACCAAGTTCAAAGACTGCAGAATTTCTTTGGTGTTGGCTGATAGATCAGTAAGACTCCCCAAGGGTTTGCTTGAAGATGTACCATTCAGGATTGGAAGTGTAGAGATACCTACTGATTTTGTGCTTTTGGATATGGATGAGGAACCTAGAAATCCTCTCATTCTTAGGAGACCCTTCTAGCCACAACAGGAGCTGTCATTGATGTTAAGAAAGGAAAGATTGAGCTACAGTTGGGCAAAGATATGTCTCTGAAGTTTGACATCAAGCAGATTATGCAGCAGCCTACTATTGAAGGTCAAATTTTTTTAAAAATGAGACTTTAGAGAAGCTGCATGATGAACTACAAGAGGAGCTATGTTGTGAAGATAAACTTCAAGTGGCTTTGACAAAGGAGCATGGAGAAGATGATTACTTGGATAAGCAAAGCTTGGGTTATAAGCTGAGGTTAGACTTTCACAAAGTCTTGGAAGAAGAGGAGCCATTTGAGAGACTGGAATACACAAGAAATGAGCTCTTCTCAGTTCAAGAAGCTGGTTTCCCAAGCAAAGAAGCTGGTGCCAAGGAGCTGAGCAGCTTGGATGAGGACTGGAGTGAGCTCAAAGCACCCAATGTGGAGCTCAAACCTCTTCCTAAAGGGCTAAGGTATGTTTTCTTAGGTTCTAACTCCACTTATCCTGTAATTGTCAATGACAACCTCAATGATTATGAGATCCTTGCTCTTGTCAAAGTGTTAAAAAGGTTTAGGAGAGCCATTGGATATTCACTAGATGACATCCAAGGCATTTCTCCAAACCTCTGCACTCATAGGATCCATCTAGAGGATGAGACAAGAACTTCTGTTGAACCTCAAAGAATATTCAATCCTAACTTGAAAGAGGTAGTAAAAAAGGAAATCTTGAAGTTGCTTGAAGCAGGAGTGATCTATCCCATCTCAGACAGCACATGGGTCTCACCAGTCCATGTGGTGCCTAAGAAGGGAGGGATCACTGTTTTAAAAAACGAAAATGATGAGCTTATACCAAGTAGAACAATCACTGGTTATAGGATGAGCATAGATTACAGAAAACTTAATTCTGCTTCTAGGAAAGATCACTTCCCTTTGCCATTCATTGACCAAATGCTAGAAAGGTTAGCAAACCATAAGTATTACTGCTTTTTAGATGGTTATAGTGGATTATTTCAGATCCCTATCCATCCTAATGATCAAGGGAAAACTACTTTTACTTGCCCATATGGAACATTTGCTTATAGGAGATTGCCTTTTGGTTTATGCAATGCTCCTGCTACCTTTCAAAGGTGTATAACTTCTATCTTTTCTGACTTGCTTGAAGAAATGGTGGAGGTATTCATGGATGACTTTAGTGTCTATGGATCCTCCTTTGGTGTCTGCTTATCTAATCTTTCTCAGTTTCTACAAAGGTGTGAAGACACTAAGCTGGTTCTGAATTGGGAGAAGTGCCACTTCATGGTTCAAGAAGGCATTGTGTTGGGTCACAAGATTTCAGAGAAGGGGATTGAAGTGGACAAGGCAAAGATTGATGTGATGCTACACTTAGAGCCTCCAAACACAGTAAAGGGGATCAGAAGCTTCCTGGGACATGCTGATTTCTACATGAGATTCATCAAGAACTTCTCACATATTGCAAGAAACTTGACAAGATTGTTGTGTAAGGAGACAGAGTTTGTGTTTGATGAGGCGTGTCTACAAGCCTTTCTCACCCTCAAGCAAGCTCTGGGGTCAGCGCCAATTGTCTAAGCTCCAAACTGGGATTTGCCATTTGAATTCACGTGTGATGCTAGTGACTATGATGTTGGAGCAGTCTTGGGGCAGAGAGTAGACAAGAATAATGGATGAGGCTCAATCAAAGTATGCAACCACTGAAAAGGAGCTCCTAGCAGTCGTCTTTGCATTTGAGAAGTTCAGAAGCTACTTAATGGGTTCCAAGGTCAATCAAAGTATGCAACCACTGAAAAGGAGCTCCTAGCAGTCGTCTTTGCATTTGAGAAGTTCAGAAGCTACTTAATGGGTTCCAAGGTCATAGTCTACACTGATCATGTTGCACTAAGGCACATTTATGCCAAGAAAGACACCAAGCCAAGACTTCTTAGATGGATCCTTTTCTTGCAAGAGTTTTACATGGAGATTGTGGATAAGAAAGGCATTGAGAATGGAGTTGCTGATCACCTCTCAAGACTGATGATAGATGATTTTATCCCAATCAATGATACTCTACCAGAGGAATAGCTGCATGCTTTAGGAGTGAAGGAAGCTGAAGTGCAAAGCTTAGAGGAGAACAAACTGCCTTGGTATGCTGACTTTGTGAACTACTTGGTGATTGGGCAGATACCACAAACCCTCAACTCACACCAGAAGAAGAAGTTCTTAAGAGATGTCTCCCATTACTTTTGGGATGAGCCCTATCTATACAAAATAGGGAATGATGGGCTGTTCAGAAGGTGTGTAGCTGAAGAAGAAGTTCCAGGAATTCTGCATCATTGCCATGGCTCAGCCTATAGAGGACATTTTGAAACATTCAAGACAGCCTCCAAGGTCCTCCAAGCTGGTTTTTGGTGGCCCAGTCTGTTCAAGGACGCCCAAGCTCACATCTCCTCATGTGATGCATGCCAAAGAAAGGGAAACATCTCCAAGAGAGATGAGATGCCTCTGAATTCTATCCTTGAAGTGGATCTCTTTGATGTGTGGGGGATTGACTTTATGGGATCTTTCCCTTCCTCCTATGGGAACAAGTACATTCTAGTGGCTGTTGATTATGTGTCAAAGTGGGTTGAAGCAATTGCCAGTGCAACAAATGATGCTAGAGTTATGCTGAAGCTCTTCAAGACAATTATCTTCCCAAGGTTTGGTACTCCAAGGTGTGTGATCAGTGATGGTGGAAGCCATTTCATCAACAAGGTCTTTGAGAGTTTGCTCAAGAAGAATGGTGTCAAGCACAAGGTTGCTACTCCTTACCACCCTTAAACAAGTGGCCAAGTGGAGGTGTCTAACAGAGAGATCAAGGCCATCTTAGAGAAAACAGTTGGTGTGACAAGAAAGGACTGGTCTAATAAGCTTGATGATGCTTTGTGGGCTTACAGGACAGCCTTCAAGACACCAATTGGCAGAATTCCTTTCTCACTCCTTTATGGGAAGTCCTGTTTGAGCTGGAATATAAGGCTTTGTGGGCAACAAAATTGCTGAACTTTGACATCAAGACAGCTCAAGAAAAGAGACTCATCAACTTGCATGAAGGAAAACTGCCTTGAAGCTTTTGAGAGTTCTAGGATCTACAAAGAGAGGACAAAAGCTTTCCATGACAAGAGGATCAAACACAAAGACTTCAAGGCAGAGGATCAAGTACTGCTATTCAACTCAAGGTTGAGGTTATTCCCTGGAAAGCTGAAGTCAAGAAGGTCAGGTCCATTCAAGATCAATGAAGTGTTGCCATATGGAGCTGTGACTTTGTTTAGCAAGAATGGAGATGACTTCACAGTGAATGGGCACAGCCTGAAGCCATACATGGCAAGTGAGCCTCTTGGAGATGAAGTAGACATCAACCTTGAGGAACCTCCACATGAGTAATCAACCAAGGACAGTCAAGCTAAGGACGTTAAACAAGCACACTTGGGAGGTATTCTCCTGTTATCCTTGTACATCTTTTTGTATTTTATGCTTTTTTGTGTTTTTCTTTCAATAACAGCAGCAAGTGTGGTTTAAGGCAAGTTGTTATAAGTTTGGGAAGCAAGAACAGGTGCATTCTGGCTGCTATCGATCACCGTATCGGTCAAGACAAGACCGATACAGACCATATCGGTCATGCTATCGGTCAGCTTGTGATCGATAGTGGTGGAGCCAGAATGTACCATTCAACCTATCGGTCATTAGTGATCGATAGGGAAAGGAGCTGCAAAGTATGAATACTATCGGTCTAGCTATCGATCAGATACTGACCGATGGAAAAACATCGGTTGTATTTCGGTCACTCTATCGGTCTAGAGAGTGACTGATACAAAATGATCGGATGTATTTCGGTCAGTGTATCGATCAGAATGAGACTGATAGGATTCATCAGGAGGGCTATCGGTCACTGTATCGGTCACGAATGTGACCGATAGGAATTGACAGCGTATCGGTCAGCCTATCAATCTGGGAGAGACCGATACAACCTCCCAGTCTGACCAAACTCCCTCTAAGGTATACAACCCTGCTCCTTTGCTTCTGAATACTTCTGAGTACCTTTCATTACCCTCCTTCAAGCTTCTATTACACAAGGGACTGTGTAATTTAAGTGTGGGGGAGGGCATTGCATTTAACATGGTGTTTTGTTTTCTTATTTTCTCTTTTACATATTTGAGTCTCATGCATTCATGCATTCATCTATGTACACTGAAAATCCATGAAATTTTCAAATTTTTTGGAACCAAAAGGATCATTTAGTTGCATTTACATAACTAAGATTGATTCTAGATGCATTTCATATATGTTTGCATACATTTGCATAGGGAGTAGATGATAAACACTTGTAAAGATGTTAATGTTGGAATTGTTTTCAATGCCTTGGTTATCTGTTGTTAGATTGCATTGTAGTGAGTTTGAAGTTAAAACTGTACCATATCTTGAATTTTTAAATTGATATTCTTGTCTTATGCTCAAGCTTGCTTTGATTTGATTCCAACTCTATCTTATTAGAACCATAAAACTTTGAATTATCTTGTTTGTGCATTGAGAGGGATTACATGGCTACCCATATATATACTTGGATTATCTTCTTCCCTTCTTACCACTCTTATTAATCCAAATATCTGATCCTCATCATTATGGGACAGTTAACCACACCCTAAACCAATCCTTCTTTCTGGACCTAAACACTATTGTGAGAGTTGTGAGGCCGTGCATTACATCATTTTCGATTTTATCTTGGCAAAAAGTGTTAGGAATAAGGCTGGCAAGGAGAAGCTCTTTTGTAGACACCAGCTTGCATTTTGAGCTTGGTATTAGGTTAGGAGTTTGGGAAATTGTAGTGTAAGTGGTTTGAGCTTTAAATGATTACATCTTTTGAGAAGAATAAGAAAAAAAAGTATGGGATTGGTAGTATGGGGGAACAGTTTATTCTGTGGTTAAGTTAACTAGGAAGAAAGCTCTAAGTGTTAAATAAGAAAGGTGCCAGCAACAACAAAGCTTACAAAAAGTCATCCAAAAGGAGAAATCATACCAAGCAATCCACCAAAGGTGATGAAAAATGGCACCAGTCATACAACAAAGAAGAGCAAGTTCCAAAAAGAAGTCAACCACACAAGCAAAGCAAAAGAAGAAGGAGTTTCCCCAAATATGAAGAAGGGAGAGATCAAGTGCTTTGGGAAAGGGTAGATTTAGGAGTTTTACCTGGGGTTTTAGAAGTTATTAGGTTCATCTTGGGTAAAAAGGGTAGAAGAGAGCTTTGGTTTGCATACATATATATGCTTTTACCTTTAGCATTTTGCCTAAGATAGAATCATTTCATTGAGTGATCCCCTGAATCTTTGAACCCTTATTTGAATGAGATCATTTTCATCTCATAACCATGTCCCTTGACCAAATGTTTTCTCTTGATTTGCACAAACATGATCCATTGGTTACTGATTAATGAATGTTAAAGAGTTAGTTGATTTGAATGCTTGTGTAGGCTACGCTAGAGTTCACTGTTTGCTATGATAGGTATGGCTAAAGTTTTTAAAGTAGAACAATCTCTATGCATCTTAGAACCTATAACTTGGGCATTGAATCAGTTTTTCCATTGACATCTTTAGGTTTGAGCTCCCACTTTCAAACCTCACTCTCCCATTTGTTCTTATTTGCTTGAGGACAAGCAAAAGGCAAGTGTGGGGGTGTTGATGTCTCATACATTTACATCATTTAGGCTTTCATTTAGTGCATGTTTTGGTCCTCTTTTGCATATCTTCCTTATCTTTTGTCCCATTTTCTTCTCCTTTTAGACTTAGGTGTAGTTTGTATTTAGGGTGTAGTTTGCATTCTCTTTGCATAAAGGATGTCTTTAGGTACTCATGTAGCTATGAGGAGCATGGAGGAGCTTTGGGAGTTGACCAGGAAGCTGGCTGAGCTGAAGAGGAGCAAGAGGAACCAAGGCAGACGATCTCTGCAGAGCCTATCGGTCAAGACACGAAGGCTATCGGTCAAGGAGTGACTGATAGAAGACCTGTCGGTCAGAGAACTGACCGATAGAAGTACACCGTGTATATTTCGGTCACCCTATCGGTCATCTTCTAGACCGATATGATCCCTATCGATCACCCTATCGGTCACACTCAGATCGATAGGATTCCAGACCGAAGACCACTTATTTATAATTTTGCCATTTTCGCTTGGACTCCTTTAAATACGAAAAATCCATAATTTCTGGGAACAGTCTTTTATCCAGCAGTTTCTTCTTCTTCTTTGTTTTAGCTTTTTGATTTTGTAACTTGAATCTTTGCTTGACTTTAATTAAAGTTTGCATTTATCTTCTTGTTTAATCTTTCTAATCATGATTAGTCATCTTTTCCTCTTTGAATTGATGGCTTTAATGGTGTTTAATGAGTAGTCTTTTTAGGGATTTGAGATGGGTTAGGTTTAGGGAATTTGAGACTTAGTCCATGACGTCTTAGTGTTAATTGTTCCATTTCTTTTCTTGATTGCTGTGTTTAATGCTTTATTAGCCCTAGCTAAGTTGATTAAGATCTTAGGCTCATTTTATGCCCACCAAGTGTTTGATGAAATGCCTGAACTGCTTTGCAAGAGAATTGCTTATCCTAGCTCAAGAGATTGACTGTCTAGGGAGTGATTTGGCAATATAGGGTTGATAGAATTGTCTGAATGCTTGCTGTTTATCATTTCACTAATGAGAATTAGTTCTTGACTTGGTAATTAGCAAAGAGATTAGTACCAAGAGATTGGATTAGTCATATAAATGAATCCTATGCATAAGAAATAGCATTGTGTGAGTTTGTAAGCATCATAGGTTAAGTCAAAAGTTCCCTAACACCAATGATCTCATCTCAAGTCCTATCTTCTCTCTGTTTTTAGCTTGAATTCGAATTTGTCCTGTTTTGCCTTTATTTTAGTTGCTTTGCTTGCTTTTCACTCTTTGTTTGATATTCTCTTCATTTCTGTTTGATCCTTTAGGTTGTTAGACTTCAAAACCATCTTTGTTTGCTTGAATTAAGAGCTCTATTGCATTCTTACTGCTTCATTCTCCCCTTTTGGATTGATAAAACTATATGCTATACTTCAACTGATTAGTACAAGCTTGGGTGATTGAATCAAGTCCTAGAAAGTCTTGTATCAATTTCTTGAAGGAGCTTGAACTGGATTTAAGAGATTTGCTAAGCTTGTGATGATCAGACTGAAATTTGATCTTGTGTTGACTTTGTGGTATGTGGATTCGAAAGTGTTGACTAATGTGGTGTTCCTAATGTTTAACTGACTGTTTCTGTTTTCAAACCTCGACCCTGTTCTTTGTCTGTTGTTTGCTTGAGGGCAAGCAAAAGCCAAGTCTGAGGGAGATGATATATCATGGTTTTTATGGTTTTTAACCATGGTATAAGTTCTTTTTATTGAGTCTTTTTGGTCTTTTTAGAGTCCTAGTAGAGTCTTTACAGGTTATAGCATGTCTAGAGCATAATTGGAGATTATGGAGCTTTTTGGAGCATTGCAAGATGCAGCCACGAAGTGTAAAACTCAGATGGCGAATACAGAGTTGGGTGACACACATCACCACTCACGGGTGGCGCTCGTCACCCGTAGATGAAGGAGTCGCGATGGTTTTCTAAAAGATGGAGGATTATTTTCAGAATTGGCCCTGAAGTTCTAGTATTTACAAGAATATTCCAGCTCGTGTTTTAGCTTCTATATATTAGGTTTTCAGCCATTGTTGGCTTTTATCTTAGATTTTAGAATCCAGAGAGCTTTAGAGAGATATTTATTCGGAGCTTTTTGGGGAGACAGATCCTGTACTCTTTTGAGAAGATTTTGAACCCCTTTAACTTTTACTCTTTCTTTTTAATGCAATTTTATTCAGCTATGCTTTGTGATTCCATGATCATGTCTGAGTAATCTCCTAGTTAAGCTAGGGCTTTTCAAAGGTTGATGAAGAGTTGGTAGAAATCGCTACCTGTTAGGAATATCTATTGGTTCTTCATCTGTGCTTGCTTTAAAACCGATTTTCTTAGACACATCATCTGGAAATTCGAAATGTAGACTGTTTAATAGATGTGAGAGCATTATTTATAACCTGATCTAGCATTAGATGAGCAAAACAACTTAGTGCAAAGAGATTTGGCTTAGGAGTTTTGTGAACAATTGAACTTGATCATTACTGCATGTTTAGGTTGTTAGGGTTTGCAAAGAGATTTAAAACTCTGTGATTTAGACATAGTTAACTTCTACAATGAGAATTAATTAGTTATATATTTGCGATTCATGTTCAAGACAGTTCTTATTCATTCATGATTTCATGTATTCTACATTCTCGGACTTAACCTGCGAATTGTCCTGACTTAGCGCTTTTAGTTTTCTGAGTCTTAGATCAATCAAATTTCACTTCCTTTCATTGTTTTAGCTATTTCGCATTACATTTATTATCTACTGCTTAGCCTAGTCCGAATCTATCATTGTTAGTGCGGTTTACTTACTCCCTTGGGATTCGATAACCCCTTATACTACAACTGCTTTGCTGTGCACTTGCAGTAGTATTTATTTGGGTAAACCCTATCAGGCATCTCCATGTCCATGGGATCGACGGCTCTGTAGAACCCTTTTGTTCTCGTAAGGTGGTTGAGACGTTTGGAAACAAAATTGAGTGTAATCATTTCTTCCAATCCCGAACTCATCGAAGCCAGTATCTTCTCCACAATTTTATCCGGAAAGGAGAGAATATACGAAAAGGACTTTTCCTTTCCTGCCCGAGGCCTTGACGACATGTTTATCGATTAGAGAAACGAGAAGAATGAATCGAAGTAGAGTAGAAAGAGACATGTTGATTTGACAAGACCTTTTGCTTTACTTTCTTCTTCAAATCTTGTGTTCAAACTTATTTAAAGCCACAGATATGGCAAAGTCCAAACAACCCCATCCAAAAAACTTGATAGGGCTCAGGTTTTACCCAAATAAACCTACTGCAAGTGCACAGCAAAAGCAGTTGTAGTACAAGGGGTATCGAATCCCAAAGGAGTAATGCAGACTACACTATCGAATGTAGATTCAGATTAAGCTAAGGAAAATATAATGTATGTAATGCGAATGAATAAATAAAAGTAAGCAATGATTTTTGTAAGATGATCTAAGTTTCAGAAGACTAAAAGCGCTAAGTCAGGACAGTTCGCAAGTTGAATCCAAGAATGTAGAATGCATGAAATCAGGAATGATTAAGAACCGTTTTAAACATGAATCACTGATGTATAACTAATCAATTCTCATTGCAGAAATTATCTATGCCTAAATCACAGAGTTTCAAATCTCTTTGCAAACCCTAACAACCTAAGCATGCAGGAATGAGTCGGATTCAATTGTTTACAAAACTCCTAAGCCAAATCTCTTTGCACTAAGGCGTTTTGCTCATCAAATACTAGTTCAGGTTATCAATAATGCTTTCACATATATTTAACAACCTATGATTTTCGGATTTCTAGATGATATGTCTCAGAAATTCGATTTTAAAGCAAGCAGAAATGAAAAACCATAAGATATTCCTAACAGGTAGCAATTCTAAACTCTCTTCATCAACCTTTGAAAAAGCCCTAACTTAACTAGCAGATTACTCAGACATGATCATGGAATCACAAAACATAACTGAATAAAACTGCATTAAGAGAAAGAGTAAAAGAATAAAGGGGTTCGAAATCTTCTCAAAAGAGTACAGGATTTGTCTCCCCAAAAAGCTGTGAATAAATCTCTCTCTAAGCTCTCTGAATTCTCAAAAACTAAGATAATAGCCAACAATGACTGAAAAACCTAATAAAAAGAGGCTAAACACGATCTGGGGTCTTCTTGTAAATAATGGAACTTCTGGGCCAATTCTGCAAATAGTCTTCATACTTTTAATAAATCAGGCCACGCTCCTTCCTTGATGGGTGACGAGCGTCACCAAGGGTGGTGACGAGCGTCACCATATGGCATACTTTCTTCTTCGAGCTTGGTACTTCGTGGCTTCAACTCAAAATGCTCCAAAAGGTTCCAATATTTCCAATTATGCTCCAGACATGCTATAACCTGCAAAGACTCTTCTAGGACTCTAAAAAGAATAAAAAGACTCAATAAAAAGGACTTATATCATGGTTAAAAACCATGATATATCAGACTTACACCATTCACAACCATTCTCTTTACATACCTTCTTAGAGCTGGTGAAAGCTTGACTGCATCTCCAAGAGGCATCTCAACCATCTGCTTATCTATCATAGCTTTGCATCTGGCTTCTTCTATCTCTTGTTTAGACTTCCTAGAATGCTTGGGGAATGTTGTTTTGGGTTTATAGACTCGTTCCTGGCCATTATTTGCTGTTACATGCGAAACAGCTTCGTTCTGGGGTTGGTGACGACCGTCACCAGGGGGTGACGCTCGTCACTGACCTGTGATGATCCTAGAGCATCGGGTTTGTGTAAAGTGGGTGAAGAGCGACACCCCCCTTGGTGACGCTCGTCACTGGACTCAGAGACTGCAAAATTTTCATCTTTAAACTCCATCAGTTGCACGATTTGCTATGCACTTAGCCTCTTTTTCTGCACTGTTTCAAGCTCTTTTTCACTCCTGACTGTGATGGCATTAACTTGGTGCTTAGGATTGATATCAGTCCTTCCAGGAAGGAATCCCTCTTGCCTTTGAACAACTCCTGCAGTTTGAGCAACCTGCACATCCAACTTCTTCATATGAGAGTTCAGACTCTCACTTTTTCCATTCAGGTCTTGATACAGCGAATCCAACTTGCCATTAAAGTTCACTGTCATCTTCTGCTGTCTTTCAAGTATCTGTTCCAGCATAGCTTCCATCTTAGTGTCTTGTGGAGGTGCAGTTTGGTAGGAAGAAGAACCATAATTTATGCTGTTTTGGTAAGGTTTCTCAACTTCAGTCTTCTGGAACTGTGGCATTGGAGTATAACCAGTTGCATTCTGGTTTCCTGGGAAGGTGGTCTTCTGTTGTTGCCATTAAATCCTCTGTTCCACTGCTGATTTCCAAACCTTTGGTTCTGAAAACTTCCATTGATGAAATTAACATCCTTTTGCTCAAATTCTTCAGGATTTTCGAAACTCTCCACCTCTGCAGCGAATTGGACTGATTTCTTTCCCACCAGAAGACTGTGTATACTGTCTAACTTAGCCTTAACCTTAGCTATTTGGTTTTCTTCATTCAAACCACCCTGTTTCATTCTCTGAAAATCTGCATTCTTGGTGTTGTTGCTGCAGGCCAAGTTTTCAATCAATCTGATTGCTTCCTCTGGTCTGTTGGTGTTGAACTTTCCAGCACTAGCTGCATCCAGCGCCATCTGATACTTCCAGTCAATACCTCTAAAGAAGATCTGATGTAAGAATCAAGTCCCATTCACTCAAAACAACCAAGAAGTGGAGCCTTGGAGCTAAACATGTTGCAGAACAGCTTGTAGCCGTGGGGAATGAAGGCTTTGTAGCTAAGGATGGAGCAGCTAAGGACCAAACACCAAAACGCCAGCATTCTATACATCCCAAGGAGCAAATTGATCGAGCTAAACTCAGGCCGGTTCGATCTAAAATAAGAGATACAGCCTTTGAACCGCCGGATGAGCTAGATAAGGAAAGTCTGAATATATGTTACACCAACATAATATTCGACAAACCTAAATCATTCTTTGGAACTAAGGAGAGCCACAAACCGTCCCTGGTTCAGTTCAAGCCGCCATTTAACCAAGAAGATCCCCCAAATCCACCTAAACCAACGATTGAGCTAAGAGAAGCATTCAGCGAGCTATTTAAGGAAACAACGGATATCACTTGTATGAAGACATTATATTCGACCCTCCTCACGTCCACAGCAGCTACCAAGAGTCATACCACACCAGAACAAGTCATTAATCGCCCCATTCCATCAGAAGTCAAAGAAAACTACATTAAGGAGAAGCTTTCCCCATTTGAAGATCATCACTCATATCTATTCAATATTAAAGACCAACGAACACCCTCATCACTCAATCTCGACCATTCATCATCATTAGAAGATCCCTCACATTCATTTCGTGCCAAAGAATCATCACAACCTCCTCATTCATCGCCAAAGTCAAGGATATGCTCATTGAAGCCTAACGGCTAGTAAAGAGATCAGTCATCATTCAGCTTGATCCTTGCCCCATTTTTAATGTTTATGACCGTTGTATTTTATTATTTTTGAGCCTATATAAAGCTCAAAGCATTGTACTTTTCATTATTACCCAAGTTATAATTCAAAGAAAGTTATTTTGTTTTCAAAGAAAAGTTTATCTTTGCATTCAAATTGTTCCTGCTTTTTATTAAGTTCTTTTTGAGGGATTCAAAGAACTTGTGAGAAATGTAGAATCTCCTTAAGCTCTTGTGAGGATTAGCCCTTGAGCTGAGAAGAATCTAACCCTTGGTGTTTGAGGTCATCAAGCATCAACAAGGCTACAAACCACCAGTCTTTTCATCCATTCTATCAAGCTTAAAGCAATCTGTTCTAAGACACATTCCTTAAGCATCTGAGGATTGTATCATTGGTATCAGAGCTAAAATCTCCGTATCCAGGTGTTTTCAGTTCCTTTCTCAAGTTTTTGATTTTTATTTTCGTTCATCTTTCCTTTTTTATAAAACTAAAAACCCACAAAAACTATTTTAGTTTTCATCTGTCTTCGGCGAATTTTATAAAATCCAAAAATCCATAAAAATTGTTTTTGCTTTTTGTTTCGGTTTATTTAATCTCTTAAAAACACAAAAACAATTATTTCCCAAAATTATTCAGATCGTTTGATAATTTGTTTTAATTTTTCAACCCAACTGGTCAAAACCGCTTAATTCTGTGTTCTTCATTTTGTTCGATTTTTATAAAATCCAGAATAACTAAAAAAAATTAATTTCTTTTTGTTCTGTTAAATTAAACCCTTAAAAACAACAAAAAAAATGTTTCTTTAATTTTTCAAATCATTTGATATTTTATCTTTGATTGTTCATTCAACTGCTAAAACAACTGTTCTTGTGTACTTGTGATTTATCTTGAACCAACTTTGATTGTTTTGCTTGAATCTTGCAAGGTACTATGGAAGATCTACCAGCAGCAGATCCCCTACAAGCCATGATGACCTTGATGCAAACACAATTCGCAGCTATCAACGAAAATCTTGCCAACCTCAACGCCAATACCCAAGCCACTGCTGAAAGATTAAATCGCTTGGACAATCCCGCATGCCCTCCACATCTATTGCCAAGAAGAAACATTACAGGAGGTCAACAAGAAGCAAACCGTGTAGAGGAGGCCCCTGATATTCCACCACGAGCACCAGACCCAGTACAAGCTGCCCCAGAAATTTTAAATAGAAGAAATGTTGAGCTCAACAGGCCATACCAAGAGGACAGAAACTTGCCACCATAAGTCAAGCTTGCTGCTCCAACTTTTGCAGGAAAGATTGATCCAGCCGCCTACCTAGAGTGGGAAAGAAGGATGGAACATTTGTTTGAGTATTACTCTTACAATGAGCCAAAGAAGAAGGCCCTAGCAATTGCAAGTCTCACTGACCATGCCTTAGCTTGCTGGGAGAGAGAAACAGCTGAGAAGAGGAGACTAAGATATCCTCAAATCAACAGATGGGCATACATGAAATTTGAGCTACATAAGAGGTATGTTCCCCCTCATTATTACAGAAATTTACTAAAAAGATTTAGGTCTTTGTATCAGAGAACCAAGAGTGTAGAAGAATACTTTGAAGAATTTGATGTTCTAAGAAGTAGGCTGGAGTTAGAAGAAACAGAAGAGTCCCTCATGTCTCAATTCATGGATGGCTTACAAGAGAGGATACAAAGAAAGGTGGAAATGCAGCCTTACCACTCTTTACAAGAACTTCTCCACTTGGCCATTCAAAGAGAGCAACAAATCAAGAAGAAAACCTCTACTAGAAGCCGCTCAAACAACAATGCTTGGAACCAACAAAACCAACCCCAACAACAGCAACAAACAACGCCAACACCCTTGATAGATAAAGGCAAAGCCATTGCTATAGAATCAAGATTCAAATCCAATGACCCACGCCAAGAGCAAGGTAAGTCTAGCAACTCAAACAGACATCATGACAGTATTTGTTTTAAATGTCAAGGCAGGGGTCATGTTTCAAGGGAATGTCCAAACAAGAGGACCATGATTCTTAGGCCAGATGGTGGATATGATTCACAAGATGAGGCTATGGTTGAAAAATCAGAAGAAGAAATCACTGTATATGCTGATGAAGGAGAATTACTGGTCATTCAAAGAGCTTTAAACTCTCAACCAGTTTTGGAGGATCTAGAACAAAGAGACAATCTCTTTCACTCCAGATGCAGTATTCAGAACAAGGTATGTTATTTAATAATTGACAGTGGTTCTTGTGCTAATATTGCTAGTGTTTGTTTAGTAGAGAAGCTAAGTCTTAAAGCTAAACCTCACCCAAGGCCATACAAGCTTAAATGGCTTAATGACAAAGAAGAGTTGAAGGTGAACAAACAAGTAGAAGTTCCTCTCTCCATTGGCCAATACAAAGACCAGATTTTATGTGATGTGGCGCCAATGCAAGCTGGGCATGTACTACTTGGGAGGTCATGGCAGTATGATAGAGATGTTGCACATAATGGGAGGACCAATGAATACCCCTTCTCCTTCAATCATTGTAAGTTTATTCTTGCTCTTTTACCACAAAAATAGTTTAGAGTTTTACAAAACAGAGCTAAAGGGAAGAGTAGTTATTTTACTATTCAAGAGTTTTCAGATTTAAATCCCACAGATATGATGCACTTGTCTTTGTCAAAGAATTGTTTTGCAAGAATTAAAGAGCAAGAGTTCAAAGATGAGAAAGCTAAGGAGATTGGTGTGTGCAATAATGGTGAAAGCTTGATGTTTGCTAAGGAGAAATCACCCTTAGTTGATTTTAAATCAACACTGGAGCTTAAGGAAGCCAAAGACATTCCATTCATCCATCTAATGGAGCATTTACAAACCAATTCCCAAGGTAAGTTCTTAAACTTAAAACATTTTCCAAAGACTAACTTAGGGTTGTTTGATGCAGGTTCTACAGTTTTGAGGAAAAAACCTCTAGAAGAGGGAGAGGATGATGTAAGAATAAAGTCCCATTCACTCAAAACAACCAAGAAGTGGAGCCTTGGAGGTAAAGATGGTGCAGAACAGCTTGTAGCCGTAGGGAATGAAGGCTTTGTAGCTGAGGATGGAGCAGCTAAGGACCAAACACCCAAACGCCAGCGTTTTATACATCCCAAGGAGCAAATTGATCGAGCTAAACCCAGGCCGGTTCGATCTAAAATCAGAGATACAGCCCTTGAACCGCCGGATGAGCTAGATAAGGAAAGTCTGAATATATGTTACACCAACACAATATTCGACCAACCTAAATCATTCTTTGGAACTAAGGAGAGCCACAAATCGTCCCTGGTTCAGTGCAAGCTGCCATTTAACCAAGAAGATCCCCCAAATCCACCTAAACCAACAATTGAGCCAAGAGAAGCATTCAGCGAGCTATTTAAGGAAACAACGGATATCACTTGTATGAAGACATTATATTCGACCCTCCTCACGTCCACAGCAGTTACCAAGAGTCATACCACACCAGAACAAGTCATTAATCGCCCCATTCCATCAGAAGTCAATGAAAACTACATTAAGGAGAAGCTTTCCCCATTTGAAGATCATCACTCATATCTATTCAATACTGAAGACCAACGACCACCCTCATCACTCAATCTCGACCATTCATCATCATTAGAAGATCCCTCACATTCATTTCGTGCCAAAGAATCATCACAACCTCCCCATTCATCGCCAAAGTCAAGGATATGCCCATTGAAGCATAACGGCTAGTAAAGAGATCAGTCATCATTCAGCTTGATCCTTGCCCCATTTTTAATGTTTATGACCGTTGTATTTCATTATTTTCGAGCCTATATAAAGCTCAAAGCATTGTACTTTTCATTCTTACCCAAGTTATAATTGAAAGAAAGTTATTTTGTTTTCAAAGAAAAGTTTATCTGTGCATTCAAATTGTTCCTGCTTTTTATTAAGTTCTTTTTGAGGGATTCAAAGAACTTGTGAGAAGTGTAGAATCTCCTTAAGCTCTTGTGAGGATTAGCCCTTGAGCTGAGAAGAATCTAACCCTTGGTGTTTGAGGTCATTAAGCATCAACAAGGCTACAAATCACCACTCTTTTCATCCATTCTATCAAGCTTAAAGCAGTCTGTTCTAAGACACATTCCTTAAGCATTTGAGGATTGTATCAAGATCCCAAGTAGTTGCACCTGACTGAAACCATGATGAGGACAGTCCCTTTGATAAGACTTGAATCTCAGCCAAGAAGCCTTAAAAGCTTCAGTAGGACCTTGAGAGAATGATGCAATTTTCGTCCTCAGGTCCTCTGATTTAGCATCATCATAGACATTGTTCAGAAAGGAATTTTTGGTGTCCTCCCAAGTAGTTAATGAACCAGGCTCCAGTTGCTTCAGCCAATAAGCAGCATCTCCTCCAATTGAGTAAGGGAACAGCTTGCAAAACAGGAAGTCATTGCTAACACCATTAGCTTTGACACTTGAAGCTAAATCCTCAAACCTCTCAATGTGATCCATAGGATGCTCATGAGGTAAGCCATGGAATGGATGCTGTCCCACCAGCTGATAATAAGCAGGCTTAAGCTCAAAATCATTCCTCTGGAAAGCAGGAGGGCGGATTGCAGCTCTGTTGGCATAGAACTGATCAGGTCTGTTGTAGTCTCCTAGAGTCATCTGCACAAAACGTCCAGCAATGTTTACAGCTTCATCTGGAGCTTGCTGAATCTGCTGTTCAGCGATGACATTCCCAGCATGATCCAGTCTTTGCCCTTCTTCATTCCTCCTGTTTCCATCTCTGTCAACCAACTGACCTTCTGCGTTTGCGACCAAGACAAGTGGAGCAACCATTGTAGACTGTTTCTTAGCTTTCCTGATGGTCTTCTCCAACTTAGCTAGCTCGTCAATGCTCAAGGTCAAAAGCTCCTTCTCTTTGTTGCTTCTGGTACCGCGATTAGGCATACACCTGAAACCAGCACAAAGAAAAGTAGCAGAAGTCAGTAAACAAATAAAAACTTAGACAAAATCCTAATACTAAAAATCGATAGGCAGCTATTACTCCCCGGCAACAGCGCCAAAAACTTGGTAGGGTTCAGGTTTTACCCAAATAAAAATTATTGCAAGTGCACAGCAAAGCAGTCGTAGTATAAAGGGTTATCGAATCCCAAGAGAGTAAGTAAACTACACTAAAGAGTTCAAGTTCAGATTAAGCTAAGCAATAAGTAATGAATGTAATGTGAAACAGTAAAATAAATGCAAGTGGGTGCTTTATGCTTGTTCTTAAAGTTCAGAAAGCTAAAGGCACTAAGTCAGGATAATTCGCAGGTTGAATCCGAGAGTGTAGAATGCATGCAATTAGGAATGAATTAAAACCGTCTTGAACATGAATCGCAAAGATATAACTAATCAATTCTCATTGCAGAGGTTAACAATGCCTAAATCACAGAGTTTCAAATCTCTTTGCAAACCCTAACAACCTAAACATGCAGTAATGATCAGGTTCAATTGTTCACAAAACTCCTAAGCCAAATCTCTTTGCAAATATGTGTTTTGCTCATCTAATACTAGTTCAGGTGATTAATAATGCTCTCACATCTATCAAACAACCTAGGGTTTCGAAATCCAGATGATGTGTCTAAGAAATCGATATGAAGAACCAATGAATTTCCTATAAGTTTAGCAATTCTACAAACTCTTCTTCAACCTTTGAAAAGCCCTAACTTAACTAACAAACTACTCAGACATGGTGATTTGAGAAAACATCATGAAAAGAATAGATTGCATAAAAGAAATAAGAAGTAAAGATGAAGGAGTTCGAAATCTGCTATGAAGGAGTTTGATTTGTCTCTCCAAAAGCTCTGTTACAAATCTCTCTCTAAAGCTCTCTAGAATAATAAGATACAAGATATCTGCGAAAAGAATGGCTGAAAACCCTAATATACAAGGTAAAACACGATCTGGGGCTTTTTTGCAAATATTGGAATTTCTGGGCCAAAACTGCAAATAATACTCCTTCTTTTATGAAACCAGCCACGACTCCTTCCTCTAGGGGTGACGAGCGTCACCAGCTTGGTGACGAGCGTCACCCAAGCCAGAATAACACTTCTGAGTTGTACACTTCGGGGCTGTAACTTCTAATGCTCCAAAAAGCTCCAAAACTTCCAATTATGCTCCAGACATGCTTTAACCTGCAAAGACTCTACTAGGACTCTAAAAATACCAGAAAGACTCAATAAAAAGGACTTATACCATGGTTAAAGACCATAAAAACCATGATATATCACCAACGTACGCGATATCACATGTACAGTCGTCCGAATATGGGACACCTCCTGAGACAGAAGCTTCTCATTATGAATCCAAAGAAGTTTAATTTGACAGTTCTTCACAGCCTCCGGCACCAAAGTGCGTACCACAGAGATCGAACATACTTGGTGGAGTGTACACCGGTGATCTGCGTGTGAGAGATTTATTTGCAAGTCGTACCAAAGCTGAATGTGCTCCAATCCAAACTGTGCCACAGAAGGAGGTCAAGAAATTTCTAGCACTTCTCAACGAATGCAAGGATATGTAAGTTTTTATAATAAATTATGAGTTATATACTTAGCTTATGTTTTATTTTGGATTTAACGTAAATCATTTTTCTCTATGGAGTTTGACATTATGATATGACACATGGTGCCTAATTGTTTTTTCCTGTCCATTGTAAGGAAAACGAATTGGTTGGATACTGATGTAAGAAACAGGGATTTTTAAGATTTACTACTTATCTGAGGTTTGTTCACCAAATATATAATTATGTTTTTCGCTTTCGTTTCCAGCATATGCAGGTGATAAGGAGTATGTTATCTCGCCGTAGAGGTGAGATTATATTGAAAGATAGGACATCATTCGTAGACACTGTATTCTTGAGATTGGTTATATCAGCGTACGATAAATTCAAACAGGCAGCTGACAAAATCCGGCTCGATTGGGGAAAGAACATTGCCAGCTACCTTACGGGAAAACGCAGGGGGAGAAAACTCAATGCAAAATTCTTAAGGTATATCGACCTTGTGTATGTCCCAATGCATGGGGATAGACCTTCGGCTCAGCACTGTTGAGATTCTAGATGCATATGTCGACCATAATGGCAAAGACAAAGTAGTCCAGTCTTACATGGAAACACTGCTTGAGAGTATACCACAGATCCTGAAGCGGTACTTGCTGTATACTTTCACACAAGAGGACGGGCAATCTGTGCTGCAAAGTTCCTAGAGATGTATACTCTAGGGTGTGGAGTATAAGAGATGGGTGCAATCACTGATAAGTATGTGGACAGATTTAGGAGGAAATACGCTATGGAATGCTACGAGGAGTTTGTAGGCAGTTCAGAGGTTGCAGACAAGTGAAAAACTGTAGTTTCGAAATTGTTGTTATTCCAGTTATTTAGTACTTTGTCTGCGTGCAACATAAGATTTTCTTAGATAATCCCCTTAATTATTTGAATTGAAGTTTGGGTATAATGTATGGTCTTTGTGTATTGGTTCTTTGTTCCTGTTTCAGGTGTATGTCTAATCGCAGTACCAGAAGCAACAAAGAGAAGGAGCTTGTGACTTTGAGCATCGACGAACTAGCTAGGTTGGAGAGAACTAACAGAAAAGCTAAGAAGCAATCTACAATGGTCGCTCCACCTATCTTGGTTGAAGATGCAGAAGGTCACTTGGTTGACAGAGAAGGAAACAGGAGGAACGAAGAGGGGCAGAGGATTGATAAAGAAGGGAATGTCATTGTTGAACAGCAGGTTCAACAAGTGGATGAGAACGTTAGAGTCCCTATTACTGCCAATAACGCTGTTGGGCGTTTTGTTCAGAGGACTCTAGGTGACTACAACAGACCTGATCAGTTCTATGCTAACAGAGCTGCAATCCGCCCTCCTGCTTTCCAGAGGAACGATTTTGAGGTTAAACCTGTCTACTATCAGCTGGTTGGCCAGCATCCATTTCATGGCTTACCTCATGAGCATCCTATGGATTACATTAAGAGGTTTGAGGACTTGGCTTCAAGTGTCAAAGCTAATGGTGTTAGCAATGACTTTCTGTTCTGCAAGCTTTTCCCCTACTTTCTTGAAGGAGAAGCTGCATATTGGCTGAAGCAACTGGAGCCTGCTTCATTGACCACTTGGGAAGACACTAAGAATGCTTTTCTGAACAACTTCTATGATGATGCCAGATCAGAAGACATGAGGACGAAAATTGCATCATTTACACAAGGTCCTACTGAAGCTTTTAAGGCTTCTTGGTTGAGGTTTAAGTCTTATCAAAGGGACTGTCCTCATCATGGTTTCAATCAGGTGCAGCTGCTTGGTATCTTCTTCAGAGGCATTGACTGGAAATATCAGATGGCGCTGGATGCTTCAAGTAGTGGAAACTTCAACACCAACATACCAGAAGAAGCTGTAAGATTGATTGAAAACTTGGCCTGCAGTAACAGCACTAAGAATGCAGATTTTCAGAGAAAGCAGCAGGCTGGTTTGAATGATGGAAACCAAATAGCTGAAGTTAAGGCTAAGTTGGACAGCATGCACAGCCTTTTGGTGGGAAAGAAGTCAGTCCAATTCGCTGCAGAAGTGGAGAGTTTCAAAAATCCTGAAGACATTAAGCAGAAAGATGTTAACTTCATCAATGGAGGTTTTCAGAACCAAAGGTTTGGGAATCAACAGTGGAACAGAGGATTTAATGCAACAATCAGAAGAACACATTCCTAGGAAACCAGAATGCTTTTGGTTATACTCCAATGCCACAGTTCCAGAAGACTAAAGTTGAGAAACCATTACCAAAACAGCAGGAATTTTGGTTCTTCTTCCTACCAAACTGCACCTCAACAAGACAATAAAATAGAAGCTATGCTGGAGCAGGTACTTGAAGGACAGCAGAAGATGACAGTGAACTTCAATGGCAAGCTAGATTCGCTGTATCAAGACCTGAATGGAAAAATTGAGAGTCCGAACTCTCACATGAAGAAGCTTGATGTACAGGTTGCTCAAACTGCAGGAGCTGTTCAAAGGCAAGAGGGATTCCTTCCTGGAAGGACTGATATCAATCTCAAGCATCAGGTTAATGCCATCACAGTCAGGAATGAAAAGGAGCTTAAAACATTGCAGAAAAAGAGGTTGAGTGCAGAACAGATCGTGCAACTAATGGAGTCTGAAGATAAAATTTTTGCAGTCTCAGAGGTGAGTGACGAGCGTCACCAAGGGGGAGTGACGCTCGTCACCAACTTACAAGGGAATCGCGAATCATCACTGGTGAGTGACAAGCGTCACCCTCCTGGTGACGGTCGTCACCCACCCCAGAATGAAGCTGCTTCGCCTGTAACTGCAAACAATGGCCAGGAGCAGGCGTATAAACCCAAAATACCATTCCCTAAGCATCCTAGGAAGTCTAAACAAGAGATAGAAGAAGCCAGATGCAAAGCTATGATAGACAAGCTGATGCTTGAGATCCCACTTGTTGATGCAGTCAAGCTTTCACCAGCTCTAAGAAGGTATGTAAAGAGAATGGTTGTGAATGGTGTAAGTCCTGAGGAAGGAGCATTGCTTACCAGAGACATTAGTGCAATTCTCTTAGGTACAGTTCCAAAGAAGAAGAAGAAGGTGACTGTTTCTGAACAAGTCAATACCATCATTCAAAGCAGAGTTCCAGAGAAGCTATCTGATCCAGGGACCTTTGTGCTTGATTGCTCAATATCTGCAGGACGTTTTCCACACTCTCTATGTGATCTATGGTCAAGTATTAACTTGATGCCTTTCTCTATTGCTACTAGACTTGGAATGACTGATTTCAAGCCAGCTGGGATCTCTCTCATCCTAGCAGATTGATCCATAAGGACCCCAGAAGGCATGTTAGAGGATGTTCATGTTAACATTGAAGGCTGCATAATTCCTACAGATTTTGTGGTTCTAAAATATGCTGAAGAACCTAAAAATCCTCTTATTCTGGGAAGATTATTTTTGGCTACTGCTGGCACCATCATTGTTGTGAGAAAGGGGAACATTGAGCTTGATCTTGGTGATGTTGTCATGAACTTTAACATGGATAAGTTAAGAGGAAGTTCTACCATTGATGGCCAGACCTTTTCTGTAAGGACTTCCAGAGATGACGAACCTGTCATGGAGCATTCAGAAGACACTACTGATGGGTATGTCACTGAATCTGCTACAAGTGGTCAAGTGAACAAGATGGCTGGTGAAGAGGCAATATCTGAAACTTCTGCCAAAGCTGTTGGGTTTGAGGATTGCAGTGAGGATCATATCTTCATGACTAGGCTTGAAGAAGAGGTTCCCATCAATGCCAAGTTGCTGGAGGAGGACGAGTTTGTGATTGAGGCAAGACTTGCAGAGCTGAATTGTAGGAAAACTGCAGCAACCGAACTGCAGAGTCAGTGACGAGCGTCACTGACCTGGTGACGCTTGTCACCAACCTGGACACAAAGAAGCAACGTGATATTTACACTACAAGTCCATCATATGTTGCCAATCCGAAAATTTACCATTCCACAACCCAGAAACCTGCAACTAGGGAAAGGTACGCACTTCCTGGAACCAAATCTAAACCTCCTAATCTCATCAATAAGAATTTAAAACGTGCAAAAGATGCTTTACACTTATGCAAGCAACGAGATTCTCGTAGAAAGCTTGGCATTTCTTTTGATGATTCTGCAGGAAAACAAAGTATCCCACCCACAGTCACGACCCACCCTGCTGATGTTCGTCACTTCCTTGGAAGAATTCATGCATCTACTGCCTATAAACCACCATGGATGAGGAGACATTCTTCTCCAAGGCATTCAATTCCACCTTCTGCTCCACCAGCTGTCTGAGCAGCATTCAAAGTCGAGCTAATGAATTTAAACAAGCGCTTAGTGGGAGGCAACCCACTGGTAAGTTTTTTTTTTCATATACTTAGTCTATTTTTCTATTACATAGCTAAAAAAACCCAAAAACATGAGAAAAATCAAAAAAAAAAAGAGTCAAATTGTTAGTTTGCTTTGATGATGTCTTGTGAAGTTGTTGGACCATGGATTATGCTTTGTTTAGATGTTTTTGATGTGTGTTTTGAGTGCTCTAGCAGTCTGACTTCGGAGTACACATGATGACACAACGTTTAAGCATCCAACTTGATAATTCTGAAGTATCAGACGTGGTGACGCTCGTCACCAAGCTGGTGATGCTCGTCACCCGTCACATCGCGAGGTACCACTTTTCTGACTTGGTTCTACAACTTCTCATGCTTCATTTTGACCAACTGTTGGCTTAATAACACTGGGGACAGTGTTGTTAAAGTATGGGGGAGGTGGTTACTAACGTTGTGTGCTTTTGTGTCATATTTATAGAGTCTTAAAGTTAAGTCAAAAACCTGTTTTTATAGAGTCAAAATTTTTGAAATTGTCAGTTTTTCTTGGAACTAACCATATGACGTTTTTGCTTATAAGAACCAATGCCACTGTAGTTGATTACAAGTCTTACTAAGTTGAAAGTCATAGGTAGATCAGTCTAGCAATGAAGGTTTGGGTTCTTAGAGAATCTGGAAAATTTGCTGTTAGCTCCACCTTAATGAACTTTAAACTTCTTATCTTGGGGCTTGATTCTTATTGATCTGTATTCTCTCTTTCAGCACTGACAATAAGGTTAAGATACAGTCTTTTTTTAATCTTCCCTGATGTAGTTTTTAAGAGTTTAAGTCCAAGGAATGGTGCATTCATGACCCTGTCTCCTCACAAGGAACAACAGTAGTGAACACACTCAAGAACCTGTCTCCTCACAAGGAACACAAGTATTGAGTAGCACCATATCTTAGACTGTAAAAGTTGAGAAAAAGAAGTGAAAAATCGAAAATATCCAAAGGAAAAGATCAAGGGAAGAGAAAATAGGAGAGCTGTGTTGAGAGTGAATTGTTCAGTTGTTAGGAAGGGAAAAGAATCTGTAAAGTGATTGAGATGATAGAACCTTGATGAGATTTCACACTTAGATTAAAAAAAAACAGGGAGTTAACAGTAGAAATTTCGGATTTCTTGATGGGATTTGGACTGGACTTGAGAGATTTGCTAAGCTTGTGATGATTAGACTGAAATTTGATCTTGTGTTGACTCTATGGTATGTGGATTCGAAAGTACAAACTAGTGTGGTGTTCCTGAAGACTGACTAACTGTTTCTTGTTTTCAAACCTCGACCCTGTTCTCTGCCTGATGTTTGCTTGAGGGCAAGCAAAAACTAAGTCTGGGGGAGTTGATATATCAAGGTTTTTATGGTTTTTAACCATGATATAAGTCCTTTTTATTGAGTCTTTTTGATCTTTTTAGAGTCCTAGAAGAGTCTTTGCAGGTTATAGCATGTCTGGAGCATAATTGGAGATATTAGAACTTTTTGGAGCATTTTGAGTTGAAGCCACGAAGTACCAAGCTCGAAGAAGAAAGTATGCCATATGGTGATGCTCGTCACCACCCTTGGTGACGCTCGTCACCCATCAAGGAAGAAGCGTGGCCTGATTTATTAAAAGTATGAAGACTATTTACAGAATTGGCCCAGAAGTTCCATTATTTACAAGAAGATCCCAGATCGTGTTTAGCCTCTATTTATTAGGTTTTTCAGCCATTGTTGGCTATTATCTTAGTTTTTGAGAATTCAGAGAGCTTAGAGAGAGATTTATTCAGAGCTTTTTAGGGAGACAAATCATGTACTCTTTTGAGAAGATTTCGAACTCCTTTATTTTTTTACTCTTTCTCTTAATGCAGTTTTATTCAGTTATGTTTTGTGATTCCATGATCATGTATGAGTAATTTGCTAGTTAAGTTAGAGCTTTTTCAAAGGTTGATGAAGAGAGTGTAGAATTGCTACCTGTTAGGAATATCTTATGGTTTTTCATCTATGCTTGCTTTAAAATCGAATTTCTGAGACACATCATCTAGAAATCCGAAAATTATAGGTTGTTAAATATATGTGAGAGCATTATTGATAACCTGAACTAGTATTTGATGAGCAAAACGCCTTAGTGCAAAGAGATTTGGCTTAGGAGTTTTGTAAACAATTGAATCTGATTCATTCCTGCATGCTTAGGTTGTTAGGGTTTGCAAAGAGATTTGAAACTCTGTGATTTAGGCATAGATAACTTCTGCAATGAGAATTGATTAGTTATACATCAGTGATTCATGTTTAAAACAATTCTTAATCATTCCTGATTTCATGCATTCTACATTCTTGGATTCAACCTGCGAACTGTCCTGACTTAGCGCTTTTAGTCTTCTGAAACTTAGATCATCTTACAAAAATCGTTTGCTTACTTTTATTTATTCATTCGCATTACATACATTATATTTTGCTTAGCTTAATCCGAATCTACCTTCGATAGTGTAGTCTGCATTACTCCTTTGGGATTCGATACCCCTTGTACTACAACTGCTTTTGATGTGTACTTGCAGTAGTTTTATTTGGGTAAAACCTGAGCCCTATCAAAGTCCTGAGGAAGGAGCATTGCTTACCAAAGACATCAATGCAATCCTCTTAGGCACAGTTCCAAAAAAGAAGAAGAAGGTGACTGTTTCTGAACAAGTCAATACCATCATTCAAAGCAGAGTTCCAGAGAAGCTATCTGATCCAGGGACCTTTGTGCTTGATTGCTCAATATCTGCAGGACGTTTTCCACACTCTCTATGTGATCTATGGTCAAGTATTAACTTGATGCCTTTCTCTATTGCTACTAGACTTGGAATGACTGATTTCAAGCCAGCTGGGATCTCTCTCATCCTAGCAGATCGATCCATAAGGACCCCAGAAGGCATGTTAGAGGATGTTCATGTTAACATTGAAGGCTGCATAATTCCTACAGATTTTGTGGTTCTAAAATATGCTGAAGAACCTAAAAATCCTCTTATTCTGGGAAGATTATTTTTGGCTACTGCTGGCACCATCATTGTTGTGAGAAAGGGGAACATTGAGCTTGATCTTGGTGATGTTGTCATGAACTTTAACATGGATAAGTTAAGAGGAAGTTCTACCATTGATGGCCAGACCTTTTCTGTAAGGACTTCCAGAGATGACGAACCTGTCATGGAGCATTCAGAAGACACTACTGATGGGTATGTCACTGAATCTGCTACAAGTGGTCAAGTGAACAAGATGGCTGGTGAAGAGGCAATATCTGAAACTTCTGCCAAAGCTGTTGGGTTTGAGGATTGCAGTGAGGATCATATCTTCATGACTAGGCTTGAAGAAGAGGTTCCCATCAATGCCAAGTTGCTGGAGGAGGACGAGTTTGTGATTGAGGCAAGACTTGCAGAGCTGAATTGTAGGAAAACTGCAGCAACTCGAACTGCAGAGTCAGTGACGAGCGTCACTGACCTGGTGACGCTCGTCACCAACCTGGACACAAAGAAGCAACGTGATATTTACACTACAAGTCCATCATATGTTGCCAATCCGAAAATTTACCATTCCACAACCCAGAAACCTGCAACTAGGGAAAGGTACGCACTTCCTGGAACCAAATCTAAACCTCCTAATCTCATCAATAAGAATTTAAAACGTGCAAAAGATGCTTTACACTTATGCAAGCAACGAGATTCTCGTAGAAAGCTTGGCATTTCTTTTGATGATTCTGCAGGAAAACAAAGTATCCCACCCACAGTCACGACCCACCCTGCTGATGTTCGTCACTTCCTTGGAAGAATTCATGCATCTACTGCCTATAAACCACCATGGATGAGGAGACATTCTTCTCCAAGGCATTCAATTCCACCTTCTGCTCCACCAGCTGTCTGAGCAGCATTCAAAGTCGAGCTAATGAATTTAAACAAGCGCTTAGTGGGAGGCAACCCACTGGTAAGTTTTTTTTTTCATATACTTAGTCTAGTTTTCTATTACATAGCTAAAAAAACCCAAAAACATGAGAAAAATCAAAAAAAAAAAGAGTCAAATTGTTAGTTTGCTTTGATGATGTCTTGTGAAGTTGTTGGACCATGGATTATGCTTTGTTTAGATGTTTTTGATGTGTGTTTTGAGTGCTCTAGCAGTCTGACTTCGGAGTACACATGATGACACAACGTTTAAGCATCCAACTTGATAATTCTGAAGTATCAGACGTGGTGACGCTCGTCACCAAGCTGGTGATGCTCGTCACCCGTCACATCGCGAGGTACCACTTTTCTGACTTGGTTCTACAACTTCTCATGCTTCATTTTGACCAACTGTTGGCTTAATAACACTGGGGACTGTGTTGTTTAAGTATGGGGGAGGTGGTTACTAACGTTGTGTGCTTTTGTGTCATATTTATAGAGTCTTAAAGTTAAGTCAAAAACCTGTTTTTATAGAGTCAAAATTTTTGAAATTTTCAGTTTTTCTTGGAACTAACCATATGACGTTTTTGCTTATAAGAACCAATGCCACTGTAGTTGATTACAAGTCTTACTAAGTTGAAAGTCATAGGTAGATCAGTCTAGCAATGAAGGTTTGGGTTCTTAGAGAATCTGGAAAATTTGCTGTTAGCTCCACCTTAATGAACTTTAAACTTCTTATCTTGGGGCTTGATTCTTATTGATCTGTATTCTCTCTTTCAGCACTGACAATAAGGTTAAGATACAGTCTTTTTTTAATCTTTCCTGATGTAGTTTTTAAGAGTTTAAGTCCAAGGAATGGTGCATTCATGACCCTGTCTCCTCACAAGGAACAACAGTAGTGAACACACTCAAGAACCTGTCTCCTCACAAGGAACACAAGTATTGAGTAGCACCATATCTTAGACTGTAAAAGTTGAGAAAAAGAAGTGAAAAATCGAAAATATCCAAAGGAAAAGATCAAGGAAAGAGAAAATAGGAGAGCTGTGTTGAGAGTGAATTGTTCAGTTGTTAGGAAGGGAAAAGAATCTGTAAAGTGATTGAGATGATAGAACATTGATGAGATTTCACACTTAGATTAAAAAAAAACAGGGAGTTAACAGTAGAAATTTCGGATTTCTTGAAGGGATTTGGACTGGACTTGAGAGATTTGCTAAGCTTGTGATGATTAGACTGAAATTTGATCTTGTGTTGACTCTGTGGTATGTGGATTCGAAAGTACAAACTAGTGTGGTGTTCCTGACGACTGACTAACTGTTTCTTGTTTTCAAACCTCGACCCTGTTCTCTGCCTGATGTTTGCTTGAGGGCAAGCAAAAACTAAGTCTGGGGGAGTTGATATATCAAGGTTTTTATGGTTTTTAACCATGATATAAGTCCTTTTTATTGAGTCTTTTTGATCTTTTTAGAGTCCTAGAAGAGTCTTTGCAGGTTATAGCATGTCTGGAGCATAATTGGAGATATTGGAACTTTTTGGAGCATTTTGAGTTGAAGCCACGAAGTACCAAGCTCGAAGAAGAAAGTATGCCATATGGTGATGCTCGTCACCACCCTTGGTGACGCTCGTCACCCATCAAGGAAGAAGCGTGGCCTGATTTATTAAAAGTATGAAGACTATTTACAGAATTGGCCCAGAAGTTCCATTATTTACAAGAAGATCCCAGATCGTGTTTAGCCTCTATTTATTAGGTTTTTCAGCCATTGTTGGCTATTATCTTAGTTTTTGAGAATTCAGAGAGCTTAGAGAGAGATTTATTCAGAGCTTTTTGGGGAGACAAATCATGTACTCTTTTGAGAAGATTTCGAACTCCTTTATTTTTTTACTCTTTCTCTTAATGCAGTTTTATTCAGTTATGTTTTGTGATTCCATGATCATGTATGAGTAATTTGCTAGTTAAGTTAGAGCTTTTTCAAAGGTTGATGAAGAGAGTGTAGAATTGCTACCTGTTAGGAATATCTTATGGTTTTTCATCTATGCTTGCTTTAAAATCGAATTTCTGAGACACATCATCTAGAAATCCGAAAATTATAGGTTGTTAAATATATGTGAGAGCATTATTGATAACCTGAACTAGTATTTGATGAGCAAAACGCCTTAGTGCAAAGAGATTTGGCTTAGGAGTTTTGTAAACAATTGAATCTGATTCATTCCTGCATGCTTAGGTTGTTAGGGTTTGCAAAGAGATTTGAAACTCTGTGATTTAGGCATAGATAACTTCTGCAATGAGAATTGATTAGTTATACATCAGTGATTCATGTTTAAAACAATTCTTAATCATTCCTGATTTCATGCATTCTACATTCTTGGATTCAACCTGCGAACTGTCCTGACTTAGCGCTTTTAGTCTTCTGAAACTTAGATCATCTTACAAAAATCGTTTGCTTACTTTTATTTATTCATTCGCATTACATACATTATATTTTGCTTAGTTTAATCCGAATCTACCTTCGATAGTGTAGTCTGCATTACTCCTTTGGGATTCGATACCCCTTGTACTACAACTGCTTTTGATGTGCACTTGCAGTAGTTTTATTTGGGTAAAATCTGAGCCCTATCAAAGTCCTGAGGAAGGAGCATTGCTTACCAAAGACATCAATGCAATCCTCTTAGGCACAGTTCCAAAGAAGAAGAAGAAGGTGACTGTTTCTGAACAAGTCAATGCCATCATTCAAAGCAGAATTCTAGAGAAGCTTTCTGATCCTGGAAACTTTGTACTTGATTGCTCAATCTCAACAGGACGTCTTCCTCATTCTCTATGTGATCTAGGGTCAAGTATTAACTTGATGTCTTCCTCTGTTGCTGCTAGACTTAAAATGACTGATTTCAAGCCAGATGGAATCTCTCTCATCCTAGCAGATCGATCCATAAGAACCCAGATGGCATTTTAGAGGATTTTTCAGTTAACATTAAAGGCTGCATAATTCCAACAGATTTTGTGGTTCTAAAATATGCTGAAGAACCTAAAGATCCTCTTATTCTAGGAAGATCATTCTTGGCTACTGCTAGCGCCATTATTGATGTGAGAGAGGGGAAGATAGGGCTTGATTTGGGTGATGTTGTCATGAACTTTGACATGGATAAGCTAAGAGAGGGTTCTACCATTGATGGTCAGACCTTTTCTGTAAGCACTTCCAGAGATCAAGAGCCAGTCATGGAACATTCAGAAGACATTACTGCTGGCTATGTCACTGAATCTGATAAAAGTGGGCAAGTGAACAAGATGGCTGTTCAAGAGGCAATATCTGAAACTTCTGCCAAAGCTGTTGGGTTTGAGGATTGCAGTGAGGATCATATCTACGTACCTAGGCTTGAAGAAGAGGTTCCCATCAATGCCAAGTTGCTGGAGGAGGACGAGTTTGTGATGGAGGCAAGACTTGCAGAGCTGAACTGCAGGAAAACTGCAGAACCTCGAACTGCAGGGTCAGTGACGACCGTCACTGATCTGGTGACGCTCGTCACCAACCTGGACACAAATGATCGACATGATCTTACCGCTACAAGTTTATCTGATGTTGCCGAACCGAAAAATCAACATTCCACAACCCAGAAACCTGCAACTAAACAAAGGTATGCACTTCCTGGAACCAATTCCAAACCTCCTAATCTCATCAATAAGAATTTAAAAGGTGCAAAAGCTGCTTCACACTTATGCAAGCAACGAGATTCTTGTAGAATGCTTGGTGTTTCTTTTGATGATTCTGCCTTAAAACGAAGTGTATCACCCACAGTCACGACCCACCCTGCTGATGTTCCTCACTTCCTTGGAAGAATTCATGCATCTACTGCTTATAAACCACCATGGATGAGGAGGCATTCTTCTCCAAGGCATTCAATGCCACCTTTTGTTCCACCAGTTGTCTGAGCAGCAATCAAAGTCGAGCTAATGACTTTAAACAAGCGCTTAGTGGAAGGCAACTCACTGGTAAGTTATCTAGCTATCATACTCTAGTTTATTTTCGTTTTCTAACATAAAAAAAGAAAAAGAAAAAAAGAGTCAGTTTGTTCAGTTTGCTTTGAGGATGTCTTGTTAACTTGTTCAACCATGGATTATGCTTTGTTTGGATGTTTTTGATTTGTGTTTTGAGTGCTCGAACAGTCTAACTTCAGATTACACATGATGACACAATGATTAAGCATCCAACTTGATGATTCTGAAGTATCAGACGTGGTGACGCTCGTCACCAAGCTGGTGACGCTCGTCACCCGTCCCTTCGCGAGGTACCATTTCTGACATGGTTTTACAAGTTCTCATGCTTCTTTTTGACCAACTCTTGGTTATTAACACTGGGGACAATGTTGTTTAAGTCTGGGGGAGGTGGTTACTGACGTTGTGTGCTTTGTGTCATGTTTATAGAGTCTTAAAGTTGAGTCAAAAACCTGTTTTTATAGAGTCAAAATTTTGAAATTGTTAGTTTTTCTTGGAACTAACCATAGGACGTTTATGCTTATAAGAACCATTGCCACAGTAGCTGATTACAAGTCTTACTAAGTTGAAAGTCATAGGTAGATCAGTCTAGCAATGAAGGTTTAGGTTCTTAGAGAATCTGGAAAATTTGCTGTTAGCTCCACCTTAAAGAACTTTAAACTTCTGATCTTGGGGCTTGATTCTTATTGATCTTGATTATCTCTTTTAGCACTGACAATAAGGTTAAGATACAGTCTCTCTTTGATCTTCCCTGACGTAGTTTTTGAGAGTTTTAGTCAAAGAATGGTGCATTCATGACCCTGTCTCCTCACAAGGAACAACAGTAATGAAAACACTCAAGAACCTGTCTCCTCACAAGGAACACAAGTATTGAGTAGCACCATATCTTAGACTGTAAAAAAAATGAGAAGAAGTGAAAAATCGAAAAACAAAATCATAAAGGAAAAGATTCAGGGAAGAGAAAATAGGAGAGCTGTGTTAAGATTGCTTTGTTCAGTTGTTTAGGAAGGGAAAAGAATCCGTAAGTGATTGAGATGATAAAAACCTTGATGGTTTTCACACTTAGATAGAAAATAAGGAGTTAGCAGTAAAGATTTCGGATTTCTTGAAGGGATTTGGATTGGACTTGAGAGATTTGCTAAGCTTATGATGATTAGACTGAAATTTGATCTTGTGTTGACTCTGTGGTATGTGGATTCGAAAGTGTTAACTAATGTGGTGTTCCTGATGTTTAGCTGACTGTTTCTTGTTTTCAAACCTCGACCCTGTTCTCTGTATGATGTTTGCTTGAGGGTAAGCAAAAGCTAAGTCTGGGGGAGTTGATATATCATGGTTTTTATGTTTTTTAACCATGGTATAAGTTCTTTTTATGGAGTCTTTTTGGTATTTTTAGAGTCCTAGTAGAGTCTTTGCAGGTTAAAGCATGTCTCGAGCATAATTGGAGGTTTTGGAGCTTTTTGGAGCATTGGAAGTTACAGCCCCGAAGTGTACAACTCAGAAGTGTTATTCTGGCTTGGGTGACGCTCGTCACCAAGCTGGTGACGCTCGTCACCCCTAGAGGAAGAAGTCGTGGCTGGTTTCATAAAAGAATGAGCATTATTTGCAGTTTTGGCCTAGAAGTTCCAGTATTTGCAAAAAGGTCACAGATCGTGTTTTACCTTTATATTAGATTTTTCAGCCAATGTTTTGGCAGATATCTTGTATCTTATTATTCTAGAGAGCTTTAGAGAGAGATTTGTAACAGAGCTTTTGGAGAGACAAATCAAACTCCTTCAGAGCAGATTTCGAACTCCTTCATTTTTACTTCTTATTTCTTTTACGCAATATAATCTTTTCATGATGTTTTCTCAAATCACCATGTCTGAGTAGTTTGTTAGTTAAGTTAGGGCTTTTCAAAGGTTGAAGAAGAGTTTGTAGAATTGCTAAACTTATAGGAAATTCATTGGTTCTTCATTTGTGCTTGCATTCATATCAATTTCTTAGACACATCATCTGGATTTCGAAACCCTAGGTTGTTTGATAGATGTGAGAGCATTATTAATCACCTGAACTAGTATTAGATGAGCAAAACACCTATTTTCAAAGAGATTTGGCTTAGGAGTTTTGTGAACAATTGAACCTGATCATTACTGCATGTTTAGGTTGTTAGGGTTTGCAAAGAGATTTGGAACTCTGTGATTTAGGCATAGTTAACTTCTGCAATGAGAATTGATTAGTTATATCTTTGCGATTCATGTTCAAGACGGTTTTAATTCATTTCTAATTGCATGCATTCTACACTCTCGGATTCAACCTGCGAATTGTCCTGACTTAGCGCATTTAGCTTTATGAACTTTAAGAACAAGCATAAAACGCCCACTTGCATTTATTTTACTGTTTCACATTACATTCATTACTTATTGCTTAGTTTAATCCGAACCTCAACTCTTTAGTGTAGTTTACTTACTCACTTGGGATTCAATAACCCCTTATACTACGATTGCTTTGCTGTGCACTTGCAGTAGTTTTTATTTGGGTAAAACCTGAGCCCTATCAGTTGGCGAGTTAGTTCTTCCATCATCAAAGTACCCAAGAGGAATCAGCTGCAAATGATTATCTTCTAGGCCTTCAAAGTCAAGTATCTGAAAGTGGATTTCTAAGTTCACCGTTACTAACTTTTCACCAAAAAATAAGAATTCTCATGCATTTTCGATACCAAGTGTACGGGTTACCTCCTTAAGCTGGATTGGGCGTACACTAGCTATACCCATAAATTGCTCTGTAGTATCGTCGACATCTTCAGCCTCCTTTCCTTCCCCACTCTTGGTTTGTTCTTCAGCCGCTTTCAAAACTTCTCCCACATTCCCATTTTCAGCACCTTTTTCTTCACCCTCCTTCTCTTCTTTCGCACCGTTCATCATGTTCACTGTCTTTTGCTTCTTCACCATCTTCCCCTTTTTCATCAACTTTCCCTTCCTCATCACCTTTCCATTCTTCCTCATGCTCCCGAACTTCCCGTATTACATACTCCGTCAATCCGTAGTTATGCCACCATCTACCATCGCGCACAAGATCAGCATCATTGTCATCCATGATTAGTTTCCGCCTTTGGTAGGAGCACAATTCACATCTACTGACTCTTTCTGCATCTCTCCTAATTTCTGTAGCCTATTTGAATGCCCTCTTTTAAAGTTACCAGTATCAGGTTCAATTGTGTTGTTCGGTATTTGGAGATCCTCATTGTTTTTCTCTCAAACGACAAATGCATCTTTTCTCTTATCTGTAGAGACAACACGCCTTTCAAATGTATCCAACAGCTTCTGTTTGAGTTGGCATAATTGTGCAACCATCCATTTTTTCAGGTCTTCTACCGTATCAGCAAGCCGTGCTTCATAAAACCCTTCAACACTCTTCCTTTTTTCTGGCCATTGGTTGACCAGGCCTCTTAGGTGCCGGTTTTCTTCCCACTCTACAAGGATTATTTTTCCTTTTTTGCGGTGTTACATGGGGTTGACAAACATTTGAGGAATTTATTCGGATAGGTGGTATAGAGGTATCACCACTCCTTAAACTGATAACCACTTCTTTTTAGTTCCAACAAGAAACATACTTCGGCATCCTTCTTCTCGTCATCTCATACAACATCTGAATCTTCTCAATATATGATGTTGGGAGCAACATCTAACTGTATAATGTTGAATTACAGAACATCAATTAAATCTCAACCCCAAATTTCTATGTACAAAGGCATAGGTGTGCACACGTAAATATCAATAGGAACAGAGGCGTCTACCTTTGCATCAGAAAATATATGGTGGTTATGAGAGGGGAGTGTGTGTTTACCTAAGGGTCCGACTCCATGTCGACGACATCGTACATGTGCATAAGGGTTATAGTGGTTTCCAAGGCGTATGGATTGGGTTGAATCACCGTTAGATTTTATGGTTCAAGAATCTTAGTAAGTAGCATCAGGACTACTTGAAAAGCAACCAGTTGAAAGGCCAACAGAAAACTGTAACAGGCAGTGGTTTCTGTTTCAAACGGTTTCTAAATTCCCCAACCACGTCTTCTTGGTTCGTTCCAAGGGGGACAAATCTAGAGAGAGTTTTCTCGAACGATTTTCTACCCCATGGAAACTCTAGAAAGTACTTCATATCGCACATCATATCTACATATTCGGGGGTGATTGTTAGGTTCTTGTCATGACATATGAGAACTCCACCCACTAAGATACAATAAGCTAGTGGGAGCTGTTTCCACTGTGGAAAAAAGGGATCCTTCAGCATTTCAAGCGCATTATTTTCTGTAACCATAGGATCGTCCCTGTCAAACACGTTTCAGCACATCTCGGACATCGGTTTCTTACTTGTTTCTCCAATCGTCGGGGTATGGACAACACAGAAGGCCTGTTACACGCTTGAAGTCCACCAACGAGAACCTTATCGGTTGGCTACTGAAGCCTGTCAATAACTCAAACCTCCTCTTCGTTATAAGCTGGCGGGATATGAGGGAGTGGAAAAGTTTGGCTGAGTTGGTGCATCTAGCGACAAGTAGCCGTAAGAGGGCGTCAAATTGAGAGTTCAGAATTTTGTTACAGGTTTTCACTATCACCCAACGCGCGAATTAGTTGACCGATCATGTTGGCTTTCAAGTATATGGTAAGACATGGGCTACCCAGTGGGTAGCAATTGGCGGCAAACAGCCGCCTAGGAAACGTCTTTGAACCACTACAATCTTGCTGGAAATCTGGAATCACCATTCCTTGTGACTCTACATCAATTACAATCACGATTTAGTGCAATCTTTGTTTCAGCATGGGACATTTGGTTAAAAATTGAAGAAGATGCCCAAGACGGATCACTGATTATGTCGTTATTTTTATATATAAGTTTTATACAGTGGATCCATATATACGAAATCCAATGTTAAAGACCAAGTTGATGAATTTTTCAATTAATTTTGATGCTTAATTTATAAGCGTTTACCTCCGATGCCGACCGCGCCGATGTTGAATTCGCCGGTGGTGGTATTATACGGCTGTACACCACTCTTGAGGTCGCCAATACGGGAGCCTGCATCTACTTTCCAGAACTTTGTTTTTGAGGGCCCATTCATTTATCGAACTTCGCAGTTACGGGTCAGTCCGAATTACCCACTTTCCTATATTGGTCCGATGTTTGACGGAGACTTGGTGTGAAGAAGTTAAAATTGGTTGTACGGTGAAGTTTCTTGAAAAGATTATTAAATGCTGCAATCGGCATTCAAATGGTGGATAATTCGGACCGGGCCGGATCGGGTACCCATTCTACGATAAACCGTTTTTTGTGAGTCGGTTTGGGTCTCTGGACACAGACGTTGGTTTGGATCAGTGCTAACCAAGTATCCGTACCACTATTGGTAGGTACAAACTGTGTAAGCGAATTATGAAAGAGTACAAACGTCAATTGGTAAAGAGAGAGAAAGAGAAGTACCCACTTTTCTAATAAAAACATCCCACCAAGTTTATCAATTAAGAAATAGAATAGAGGTGAAAAAGATAAAGAACCAATAATTCAGTGTTTAAATTCTATAATATAACTGTTTCTGTTTTTAATTTAACAATATAATTTAGCTAACACTATTAATTATGCATCTCTTTAATTTTATTAGAGATTGGAGGTTCGATTCTCATTTAGATAATTTTGGAATTAATTTTTTTTTTATCAAACCGGACAAAAAATTAACAGAAACGTTATTTGTTTTATCGTTAATTTCGGTCAAAAATTTAACAGAAATGTTATTTGTTGATGTCGACAAAATAGGAGAGTCCTGTATTACAGGTGACTTTTGAGTTTATTGGATTGACTCGCATTTTATTTTAGATGAGTATTTTTCTTTAAAAAAAAAATAATTTGAGGGTTATATACACTAAGATTTTATCTATCATTAGGATTTTTATAAAGTTAAGTACTTTTCTAGCTTTTATCAAACACTATGACTTTTATTGTAATTTCTATATAAAAAGATTTTATGTCTTTAAAAGATGGTAGCTAATATATTGAATTGAATTCAGAACCTTTGTTTATCTCTTTGCTTGCTTATCAGTTATTCATACAAATCAACGATATCCATGAACCAATGGGTATTCTTTATAATCAATGACTCTTCAATTTATTATCTTCCACTATGCCAGTTTGGTATCATAACCTCTTTTCATTCATGACATTTTTTTTCCTTGTCTTCTCGTTTTCAGTGTTCGATCATACCACCGAGATGCACCGCAGATCATAACGAGTGGGAAGAGCTTCGCAGAACTCTCTTTGCAATGCATGAGAACATACAAGCACTGATCCATGACTCAATTAAAGACTTAGCAGAAACCATCATTCAAGCTTGTACTGCATTACGATATGATTCCGATGAAGAAGAAAACGATGGCGATGCTAACCTGTTCGCACAACAACAAGAATATGAGCAACATCAGTACTGTAATCAACACGGTGGCCGTGAGCAGTCTGACCGATGTTGGGAGTAGGGATTTAAAATTGACATTCTCAAATTCCATGGCACGTTGAAAAGAGAAGAGCCTCTCGATTGGTTGATTACCATGGAATCCACGCCCATTTGGACCGGTCCAATATTGACCATTTCGATTGCGGATAAATTTGTCCATGTTCATTAACACCGTGACCATTAAAGATTATATTTAAATGGGCTTCCCCATGAACACCCATTTTCTTCTGATGTAATGAATTTAATTTACTAAGTTAAATACTCAAATTTCACGTTTACCTAGTCAATCAAACACTCAAATACCAAATACCAAATCCTAAATGCAAAACACACAAAGTACCAAATCCAAATCCAAATGCTAAACACACAAACTACCAAATCCAAATCAAAATGCTAATCACACAAAATACCAAATCCAAATCAAAATGCAATGATACTAAGTCTTAAACAGAAAGTACAATGATACTAAGTCTTAAATTTCTTCTTCTCCTTCCTCGTCTTCCTCAAGTGGATCACCTAAGCACAATAAAAGAACAATTATTTTAAATATAGAGAGTTTAAAAGATGAAAATAACATAAGCAACAAAACTTACCAATGTCTTCAAAGCCGCGTAGCCAGTTCCTTGTGCATATCAAGGCTTGTACATTTGAAGGAAGAAGGCAACTTCTATATTCGTTTAGCACACGACTTCCAATGCTAAAGGAAGATTCTGAAGCAACAATTGTGATAGGGATGCTAAGGACATCATAAGCCATAAAAGACAATTCAAGAAAGAGATTTGCATTATCTTTCCAATATGCCAATATATCCAAGCTTTTAAATGCAACCATATCTAAAACTGGCTCATCCAAGTACTTGTCTAAAGCTGATTTTCCACTATCACCAACAGTTTGGGAGAAGAACGCATAAAGCCCCTAAAAATATATATTCGAATCATACTCATAGCAAGATTCAAATAGCAATACATAAGAGAAAATATAAGGACAGAAACTTACATTGTATCCTGGAAGAACACTTTGTTCCAATGTGTTTGTTGCTGAAGTTCTAGCTGCAGTTTTCTTTGGGTCTTCTTATAAACCACAAAAAACTTATTCAACTTCTTAGGGACATAACTTCGATTTACTAGTGGATGCATCTAAGGTAGTGAAGCAATACTCTAGAAAAGTAAACTTCAATCTAGAATCAAAAACCACAGCTATAGCAAGTATGTCACTATATTCATCCCAATACTTGTCAAACTTATCATTCATACTTTCCACCATCTCACGAATAACTACATCAGGATATTCTTCATTAGTTTTCAACCAACTTTCAATCGCCCACACTTGAATGAAATACAAATTAGCAGTTGGATAAGAAGAGCCAGAGATCAGATTTGTCATCTCCGCAAATGGGGCCAATAACTCTCAAATCAACTCTCCTCTTGCCCACTATTAATCAGATGGAAACATTTGATAACTTGTATCTATCTCAGAAAGATGCTGAAATTCTTCTTTATACATGATGGCTCTAGAAAACATCAAATGAGATGAACTCCATCGGGTTGATACACCTAAAGCCAACCCTGCATTAGCTTCAATTCCTATAGTTTCCACACAGGTTTTTAAAGGACTACTCTTTAGACTCACTACCCTTCATAAACTTTAGACTATCTCTGATTTTCTCTAAAGCTTCATCAATCACGTTTAGCCCATTTTGCACAATCAAATTCAAAATATGCGCAACACATCTTACGTGAAGGAACGCTCCATTGCATACCAAATGTTTCCAAAACTGTCTCTTGATAATTCTTTGCATGTTGTCATTAGATGAAGCATTGGTCACTGTTATTGTAAAAACTCTTATCTCGATTCCCCATTCTTTAAACAATGCCAACACCTTTGTGGCTATAGCTGCGCCAATATATGGAGGAGAAAAAGCACAGAAAGACAGTATCTTAGCCTTCAAATTCCAACTACTGTCTATGTAATGTGCAGTCAAGCACATATAACCCTCTACCCAAAGTGCTCTCCAAAGATCAGTTGTCAAGCAAAACCAACCAGGAACTTCGTTCAAAGAGATCCAAGTTTCTGTTTCTCTTTCTTAAAGATCATTAGGAAATCAGCTGCTGCAGTATTCCTGCTCCAAAACTCTATACTAGAGTTATCATAAATAAATGCTTCTATAATCTTTCTATACTCAACAAATGAGTAAGGCAAATCATGCTCAATTATAGCCACGACAATCATTTCCCGAAACACCATGATATCAAGCTTTCTGTTTTCACACACATGAGAACTTCCATGATTCTTTGAGCAAACATGCATATGACGCAACATAGTATTAGTATCATTCCTACGCAAATCTAAACAATAGCTACGGTTGCAATGCTTGCAGATAACCTCAATCCTACCATCAGGCAGTTTATCTCCAATATCTTAAAACTCTTCCAACACTTTGAACATTTGCGTTTAGTGTTGCCTCTTGTATGATTCTCAACTGTACTCATAAGTGAATCGCCTTCTTATGGATTCTCTTCATCATGATCCATCACTTCATCCCGACTCATATAGTCATCATCTAGATTTAGTGTATCCTCGTTTTCTATGTGAAACAATAACACAAAAAGCAACAAAATTAACAGAGAAATGGAGGGAAACAACAAAATTAAGAGAAACAGAAACAACAACAGAATGGGTCTCTCTAAAAATCATTGAAAACCATTCTTCCGCAGAATCAGGTTTGCGAATCAAGCAGGAGATAGAAGAATGGATAAATTTACCTGAACCGAAAAGTGTGGAGGATCTTCTGATTGATTTCGAAGAGATAAATCTATGGAAGCTTGAAGACAGAAAATCTTGAAGATTGAAGAAAATAGTATAGATTGACGAAAAATTCCTCTTGAAACGAAGGCACTCGATTTTAAGAATCGTAGAATGAAGAACCCGACTTTTCCCCAAATCGATTTTGACCTATGTTTTTTAAGTTTATTGGACTAACTAATGTCCACACTGTCTGGCCCATTTTGTCTGTGGGCGAATTTAGACTTAGCCAATTTAAACCCGCTTAATTTTTTGTCTCGTCCATAACCCGTCCAAAATCATTTGGACGCGGACAGCCCACAGGTAGTCCAGCCATTTTGACACCTCTTCCATGGATGAATTGATGGATTTTAAGCAAGTTCCGGTAGAAAGACAAGTTGCATTGGTAGCAATAAATTTCCAGGGCTGCGCTGCAGCTTGGTGGACACAACTCAAAGCTATGAGAGCTTGCAAGAGCAAGAGAGAATTGAGATGTAGGCCAAATTGCAAAAATATCTCAAGCAGACTTTTCTTCCATTTAAATTTGATCGTATGATATATACATGTTTGCAAAATCTGCGACAAGGAGTGTGTTCAGCTGATGAATATGCTGAAGAATTTTTTCTTCTTTTTACTCAAAATGAAATACACGACAATGAAATACAACTAGTCTCTAGTTTTATTGGAGGACTAAAACAGCAGATTTAGAATGCAATGTCCCAATTTGACCTCATATCCGCCGCGGAAGCACATCGACATGCACCACATTTGAACTTCAATTTAAACAACTCACTTCGAATTGGACTTCATCATCTCGCACTCGATTGCCCCCGGTCCCATATGATGTGGGATACCTTGGAACAGCAGCTAAAGATACTCAAGATATAGCAGGTTTGCGATCCACGGTATCACCCAAAGCACCCTTACTTGTTGACGATGTACGCTGCTCGTCGCGACTTAATGCATTGAGATGTTTCATATGTGACGAACGCAGACATATGCAATCAACTTGCATAATGCCACACGTCGTGGTCTTCTTGATATCAAGTGTGACGTGGATGAGACAGAAGAACACAATGAGTTTGTCAACGAACTCTTAATTAAATCCGATGAGGGAGACACGAGACAGCTTTTTATGATGCGGCGTATTTGTTTGGCACCGACCAGTCAAGAAGAGCAACCATGGCTACGTACAAACATCTTTTCTTCTACTTGTACTATCAAAGAGAAGTTTTGTCGTTTTGTTATTGACTATCATGGTTGTCGTAAAGTCATTGCGGAGGATGCAGTCACCAAACTTGGATTATGCAAATTGGATCATCCAACTTCGTACAAATTGGTGTGTTTAAAGGAAGGATCAAGAAACTCCACCACCTCCACCTATACTAGCTAATGATGACTTGCATCATCGGATCAGAGGCACATGCTCTAGTGCGTCAGTTTTATTGTGTTCGTGTTTGGCTTTTGAGACGGAATTTTGAGAGGTGGGTTTTGTATAGGCTCTGGTCTTCACTTCAGCGTCTTGTCTCCTTACCGTTTCGGTGCAGCCCGAGATTATTAATCTTTTAACTGAGTTTGACGATGTGTTTCCATCTAACTTGCCAAGCCACTATTACAAGACATACAACACAACATTGACCTCGTCTGGGGAGCTATCTTACAAAATCACCCACATTACTGTATGATTCCTCAAGAGCAATTGCACCGTCATATTGAGGAGTTGTTATCTACGGATCGTATCCGAGAAAGCCTTAGCCCTTTCGCAATACCAGCTCTTTTAATTTCCATGAAAGATAGCTCTTGGCGAGAGTGCATTGATATAGGGCGATTAATAAGATTATGGGCCGTTATCGGTTTCCAATCCCACGTTTTGATGACTTATTGGATCAGATGATATTCTTCAAGCTCGATCTTAAGAGTGGTTACCATCATATCCGGATTCCACCTAGAGATGAGTGAAAGATGATGTTTAAGGCACGAGAGGGTTTATTCGAATGGTTGGTGATGCCCTTTGGATTGTCCAACGCTCCTAGTACCTTCATGAGTATCATGAACCAAGCCCTCCACCTTTTGCATTGGCCAATTTGTGGTGGTCTATTTTGATGATATCCTGATTTTCATTCACCTCCGTCAATATTTGATATTTTGCGATGGGAAAAGCTTTTTGTAACATGTCAAAAGTGTGAACTTGGTGTTGATAGCGTATTATTCTTGTGATATGTAGTTTCACGTAATGGTTTATCTATGGACGAGAGCAAGGTCCTTGCGATTCGTTTATGGCCAGTTCCAAAGATGATGTCTGAGGTTCGCAGTTTCCATGGCTTGGCCTCCTTCTACAGGCGATTTGTGTCGTATTTCAGCGTGGATGATAATAAATTCGTGTGGACTCATGAGGCAGATCATGTGTTCGAGCTGATCAAAACTCAAGCTCATTACAACACCTGTTTTGATTTTTCCTGATTTTGCAACGACATTTGAGCTCCACTATGACACCTCAAAACTTGGTATCAGTACTGTGCTAAAAAAAGGGTCAATTTGCATCGTGCTTTTCCTACATAAATTAAAGCACAGTGCATTTTTCTACGTGAACGCTTCAAAATTTCAAAAACTCAACCCAAACTTCAACTTTTGTGCCTAAAACAAATTTAACTTTACAGAACATAGTCAATAGTTAAATATAGAAAACAACATCATTTTAAATTGAAAAGAAAAATTAAAAATCAGAAATCTTGTTTTAGACAAGACTCGAGCCCTGGTCTAATGCTCACACCAACAACACTCAAACCATTCTGCTAAGATATCTTTTAACATCTATAAATAAAGTAAATAAGATATAACAGAAAGTTTTGATTAAAAATGTGAATTACACTTTTATCTTTAGATCAGTTTCCATTACTTTATTATTTAGAACATAAATTTCACTTTTCAGTTATTAAAAAAGGTGAAATTAAAAACATTTTACTTAAAATGCTTTATTAAAAATATGAATTTCACTTTTTAATTTTTAATAAAAATGTTTTTTCAAAACATGTATAGTAGAAATTCAATAAATTAATAAACTTTGTAAATTACTAAATTTTTCGGTTTTGAACTGGGATAGTTCAAAATATTATACAAATATATGGTAGCATTAATATAATAAATTTATAATATAATCTTTGTAAACCAATAATAATTGAAATTTAGTGGACACGTTTTTTAATTTCACTTTTTTAATAACTGAAAAGTGAAATTAATGTTCTAAATTTAGTAATTTACAAAGTTTATTAATTGTCTTTTCCTACCTAAACAAAGATACGCTGTCTTTTGCCGTTATTTAGAACATAAATTTCACTTTTAAGTTATTAAAAAGGTAAAATCAAAAATGTTTTACTAAAAATGTTTTATTAAAAATATGAATTTTACTTTTCAATTTTTAACAAAATGCTTTTTCAAAACACATATAGTAGAAATTCTATAAATTAACAAACTTTGTAAATTGCTAAATTTTTAAATTACTAAATAAATAAACATTATAAGTTCGTCTTTAGATCGGTTTCTATTTATTTGTTATTTACTAAATTTAACAAAATAAATTTTACTTTTCAGTTGTTAAAATGTAAAATTAAATGTTTCTATTAAATTTCAATTATTATTGGTTTACAAAGATCATATTATTAATTTATTATATTAATAAGATCATATATTTGTGTAATATTTTGAACTAGACCAATTCAAAACCGAAAAATTTAGTAATTTACAAAATTTATTAATTTATAAATTGCTACTATACATGTTTTGTAAAAACGTTTTTATTGAAAATTTAATAGTGAAACTCATATTTTTAATAAAATATTTTTAGTAAAACGTTTTTAATTTCACTTTTTTAAACAACTGAAAATTGAAATTTATATTCTAAATAACAAAGCAATAGAAATGATCTAAAGAGGAAAGTATAATTAACATTTATAATAAAAATGTTATGTTATGTTATTTACTTCAATTATAGTTGACAAAAGTTATTGTAGTAAAATGGCTTGTGTGCTGTTGGTCTGAGCATTAGACCAGGGTTCGAGTTTTGTCTAAAGCAAGGTTTATGATTTTTCAAAAAAAAAAATTTGTGATCGCGAACGTTATTGTACGTATGACATGGAGTTATATGTTGTCGTTCAGGCTGTCGAACATTAGAGGCACTACCTTGTGCATCGTGAATTTGTTCTCTTTACTGATCATGACATATTAAAGCATTTCGATATCCAAGGTGAGGTCACTGTGAGACATGCGACATAAATTGTCTTCCTTCACTATATCACTTTCATGATCCGTCATAAGTCCGACAAGCTCAATCGTGTGGTTGATGCGTTAAGTAAACATCATTGTTTGTCGAATACAATGCACGTTTCTGTTGAAAGATTTGCGTCGGTTGCAGAGTTATACGATTCTGATCCTTTCTTTGCTAAAGTTTTAATGAACGTTCAAGCTAATCGACGAGGGGATTTTACTTTAGTCAATGGGTTTGTGTGCAAAGGCGTCTAAATATGTGTTCTTGCTTGTAGTTTGCGTTTGCGTATCATTGTCAAACTGCATAAGGAGGGTCATATGGGCAGAGATCATACACTTAAGCTTGTCACTACTTCGTATTATTGGCCTTCTCTCCGCCGTGATGTTGAGCGTTTTGTGGATCATTACAGAGCATGTCAGTTGGCTAAATGGCATGTGTCAAATGCAGTGCTTTATCTTCCACTCCTTATTTTGACTCAGCCTTGGACTGGTTTGAATATGGACTTCATCTTAGTATTACTATGCACATAACGAGGTAGTGACTCAATCGTCATGGTCGTTGACCGTTTTTTTGAAGATTGCTCACTTTGTTCCTTGTAAGCGAACAACTGATGCTGTGAAGGTTACACATTTTTTTTACTGAAATTTATCGTCTTCATGGCCTCCCAACATCGATTGTGTCAGATCCATATAGTTTGTTAAGTCACTTTTGGAGGTCTTTATGGAAGTTACTCCACACCAGTCTTGACATGAGTACGACATATCATCCTTAGATGGATGGTCAGACTGAAGTGACAAATCAAATGCTTGGTAACATGCTGCATTGTCTTATTGGTGACAACCTTTGTACTTGGGAATCTTGGTTATGTCAAGCCGAATTTGCACACAATAATGTGACAAACTACAACTCTAGTTTTAGTCCTTTCATGTTGTCTATTGTATTGTTCTGCATGGTCCTCTTGACTTAATGTGATTACCAGATATGACACGTACACATGATCAAGCAACCGGCTTCGTTGATGCGTTGAAAACGACACACTAGCTGGTGCATTAGAGCTTAACAAAAGCAGTGGAGAAGTACAAGGCCAATTTCTCCAGGTTCAATTACCAATTCATGATCAAGCAACTGGCTTTGTCGATGCGTTGTCATCGTGAATTGGTAATTGAACCTGGAGAAATGGTATGGGTGGTGCTGAAAAAGGATAGAATGCCCTTACATGAGTACAATAAACTCCGTGCAAGGAAGATTGGTCTGATGCAAGTGTTGGAACGTATTAATGGCAATGCGTATCATCTTCAACTTTCCGAGCATATCAAGATGGCTAATATGTTCAACGTCAAGTATCTTTCTAAGTATCTTGGTGATAATGAGGATCCCGATTTAGAGACAAATCTTCTCTTACCCGAAGAGACCTGCTGCAGCGCATCCTTACTCCAAAGACATTGGTATTGTCTACATATCATATTATGGTTTTCTTAATTGTAACTAGTTTATTATACACTAATGCTTTATCTATGGTTTGGATTTTTTATAAAAGTATTATTTTAGCGTTTATCTTATGCTAGAATTTTTTTATTGTAATCTCTATATAAAGAGATCTTACGTCTTTCAAAGACGACAACATTAAATTGAATTCAGAACTTTTGTTCATCTCTTTGCTTGCTTATCGGTTATTCATACGAATCAGCGATATCCAAGAACCAATCTTGTTGGGTATTCTTTAGAATCAACGACTCTTCGATTTGTTATCTTCTGCTACGCCATCTTATCATGTTATATTATTAATTTATTATACATTCAAAAATTAAATATTGATGGTGTTGCAACTACAAAATTGATCAAATGTATGATATAACATGTTAAGTACACATATACGAAAGGGATATAAAAGCAAGTTTATATTAGTGGGTTGTGTTTAGAATTATGTTCATTTATCAATTTATTCCCAATGAGGTTTTGATGTTTGAATTGTTAAGTACATACAAATTCTTAGGGTTGTTGATGCAAGGATGAAGTGAAGATATATATGATTGAATGGGTCACTAAGAACACTCTGGATTTTGACACACCAAAACCAACAAAGAATATTTCATCTGTTCTCTTCCTAAAAAAGGAAGCAGATTTCCGCATAAAGCAACATTAAATTCAAAGCCCAAGTGAAGAGGATCATTCATATCTATGATTTTGATGAAGCTTGGAAATCATATCCAATTGCGACTGTTTCACAATTGTATTGGATCCAGGAATAAGTTAGGAAATATATATTTGAGGGAACAAGGAGCAAGATTCAACCGCCCTTGATGATGCTTCACAAGAAAGAAGATCTAGGGGTCTTTGCTGTCTCATACGTAATTGAAGGACCTGAATTCACTGATGATAATATATGATACATGAGCTTGTATGAGTTGGAAGAGATGTTGATTGACTGAGAATTCAATGCAGACCATCTCCAGCAACAATGAAGCTGGCCGATGGCTAAACTCTTGGAGTCCTTGGAGTAGATAGAAACTTGAATGTTCAGATTTAGAGTTGCTATATCCCTAGTGATTTTCTTGTCATGGACAACAATGAGAAGCAAGAAGTCTATATACTTTTAGATAGTCCATTCCTCTCAGCAGTTGGCACAGTGATTGATTCGCTAATGAAGAAGATCACTTTTACTTATGTCGACGCGATGACTAAGTATGAAGTGATTCCTACAAAGATGGGCAGAAGAGACTAAGCCGAAGAGAAGAAAAAGAAAAGAAGAAAAGGAAGACACAACACTAGCGCTATTTTCTATTGAAGGAGATTCTTTGCCAAAGAAGATTCTTTACCACAGAAATCGATATTGCGCACTTGCAACTTTCATATTATCTTGTTTTTAGGAATAATATTGCATACACATCAATTGGCTTGGTTGTTTCAAAGACAAATTTTTCTTCTTGCTATATTTTGTACCGAAACACACATCTTCTATATTTTTAGCATAACTTTTTATCCACCGTTTTGAATGACTTCAAACCACTTGGAGATGAAAGCTAACATTTATGGATATTTTGTGTCCATAGAAGCACGAAGTGAAGATAAATATGATCGATGGTTTGCTGGAAAGACACTGGAATTTGACACACCAAAGCCAAGGAAGAGTGCCCCAATCACTCCCTACAAAAAGTGGAAGCAGATTTCTTCAAGTTCGAAGCCCAAATGATAAGAATTCCTCCTACCTATAGCTTTGATGAAGCTTGGGAATTGTATCCACTCGCAGAGTTTGTTAACAGCTGCATTGAATCCAAGGATGAGATAGGGAAAATTCTTGAGAAAACAAGGAGCAAGATTCAACCACCTTGGAAGATGTTTGACAAGAAGAAAGATATGGGAGACTTTGCTTTCTCATTCAGAATTGAAGAACATGAATGTAATGATGCTATATGTGATACATGAGCTTGCTTGAGTCTTATCCGAAGAAGAGATGTTGATTGACTGGGACTGTACAATTTCAGACCATCTCAGCAACAATGAAACTTGCCGGTGGCTCAATTGTGGGAGTCCTCAGAGTTGACAAAAACTACAGATTGGGAGTTGCTTTATCCCTAGTGATTTTCTTGTCCTGGACACCAATGAGAAGCAAGAAGTCTATATACTTGTGAGGAGACTATTCTTTGCAATAGTTGGTACAGTGATTTATTTGTCAATGAAGACGATCACTTTCACTTATGTCAACACAATGACTAAGTATAAAGTGATTCCTACAAAGATGGGCAGAAGAGATAGATCTCCTACGAAGACGAAGAAAAGAAGAAAAGGCAGACAAACAAGACTTAGTGGCACTTACATTGAGTAGAAGTAGATTCTTTATCTTTCCTATTCAAAACACATATTGCTTGATTGATCAACTAACAATTGATATCAGGATAACATTGTTTGCACACTACTTATTTGGTAACCGAAAAAAAGAATTGAATATAGCGTTAGCGCTGTTTCTAATTGCCTAAGTGAGAATATGAACTGAACATTCATTTCTGCATCTTTTTGCTTATGTTGCATTTAACAAATGTAATAAGGTTGATAGATTTAAGTTGATTTTATGCCGCTCGAAAAGAACTTAACAATCTTGAAGTATTTCGACTCTATAATGAAAATATTTGTGTTTGTCTCTAATTTGCTAGAGTTCAAATAGACTAAACAATGATCCGAAAGGATTTTCATTCACTTCAACATTATAAATCATAAATTTTACATCTTTTGAAATCATTATTTGATTGTTTTTGCTTTATTTATTTATTTATGTGATTTTGCATTCCTTTGTACCAAAACCCAAATCATATTTCAATTTAGCTTTTTTGAGAATCATTATGCACTTAAAACTCTATGTGGATTTGATACCTAAAGTATTACAATTGACTACTAAGCACATTCAACTTTCACATTGTCTTGTTTTTTTAGGAAACTTTTACATACACATTAATTGGCTTAGTCATTTAAAATAAAAATTCTTCTTCTTGCTATATTTAGTCACCAGACGCACTAATCTTCAGTATTTTGAGCATAATATTTTATCCACCATTTTGATTGACTTCAAACCACTTGGCGATTAAAGCTATCATCCATGGCTATTTTGTGTCCAAATTGGAAATAATCTGAAAACTTTTACCTACACATTATGATGCTTATTTTTGTTCCAATTTTGTGATTATCTATAAACTTTTTATAAACGCAGAAAGACAAAAACAAAATTGGTTTATCAAAAAATTCCAACTATTTCTTATTAAAAACATATATAATATATAATTAAAAGTAATAAAAATACGTATTATATTATTAGAAGAAGCATAATACTAATTAAAAATTTAGCAAATAATAAAATATATATTTAAAAAAATATATATAAACAAAAATGAATTACAACATACATATGGTAATTTTTCCAAAATAAAATTTTTTAATCTGTTAAAATAGATATGTGCAAACTAGGATTTGCAATAGGAACAACTAATTATTATTTTCTCATAACAATAACATATTTGGAAAACTAAAATAGCAAAGCACAACTAAGTTAGATAAAACTAATTCAATGTATACATTTAAGACAAATAAAAAATAACTGGACGAAAAACAACCTCTAAAAATAGATATCATTAATTTCACTATATAAATCACTTAGAGAAACCCAACATACTCATAAAACCATCTTGTTCACACTTCTAAACTTAATTTTTTTTTAAATACTCATTTAAGAATTAGTGGTAATCACCATTGCTAGGTCAAACACATACTTTATGACGACTCAAACATTCAGCATTTTCGTAATTCTAGTGATATTTACATTTCTATATTCAGCACAAATTTCTCATTCAACCAATATAGAAATGTGTATCAAACATTGCATCCCGAATCAGTGCACGAAAATGGTGAAAACACCTGATCCTGCTATTTGTAAAGAAGCTTGCACAAAACTTTGCAACAATCAACTAACCGGTCATGAAGAATACTTAGTTCCTCCACAAGACGGCAGTACGATAAGCAAGATTGCATGCAAAGTTCTGTCGACTTTTGACCTTTGCAATTGATATTTTAATATTAAATGATGGGACAACATATGTTACCTAAGTTTCTACATAAAATGTATGTATATGTGTGTAATTGATTTTACTATGTTATTCAACATATTATGTACATTGTTTCATTATTATCAGTAATAAGACAATGTATTCTATTTTGCATTTGAAAACAAACAATGGACACTAATGAGCACTGAAATTTAACCGGACTAAGTCAACTCAATATATATGAATTACAATTGTTAAAGACTGATTGAACACAAACAAACAAAATTTATGTTATGACAATGAAGTAAAAATAATATATCAGTATATGTAGGTTCAGTTCTCTTGGGAGTTTTTCTAACTGTTACACTCTTTGAAGTAGCAGCGGTACATTGTGGACAATCTATGATCGAGGAGGGAGACATCATCACACTCTCTTGGATCACTACAACAAATAAGGCATATTGTATCATCTATTTTTGTAGATTTACATTAGTCTTATTTTGGGAAAGCTAACTGTATGTTGTAATTAAGATTTATAGAAATTTGTATGTTTTGTTTATAATATTTTTTATTTTTTTATTTGCTAAATTTTTAATTGGTATGATGCCTCTGCTACTGATATAATACGTATTTTACTACATTCTTGATAGTACTTTCTATATGTTTTCAATTAGAAATGGTTGGAACTTAGTCGAAAACCACTATTGAAATTCTGAAGTTTTAAAAGGTTTGAGAAGCAATCTGGAGAATTGGAGCAAAAATAAGTATCGGAAGTTTGATATTAGATGGAGAACTTTTCACCATCAGATCAAGACCAATTTGGACACAAGATAGCAATGGACATTAGCTTCTATCTGCAAATGGTTTGAAGTCAAGTAAAACCGCGGATAAAAGTTATGCTCAAAATACTGACACTGCTATGTCTGGTGATGAAATGGAGCAAGCACAATAATTTGGCCTTGAAATGACCCAGCCAATTGATTTCTATGCGAAAAGTTTCCTTAAAAAAATTGTAATACTTTAAATATCAAATCCACATAGGATTTTGAGTACACATTTGTTCTCAAATTGAAAATAACTCTAAATTGAAACATGATTTGAGTTATTGTGCAAGTGAATGCAAAAAGAAAAGAAAAGAAATATATATTTATAAAAAAAGCAAAAAAGCACGCAAATAATGATTTCTAAAGTAAAACTTATGATTTAAAACATTGGGGTGATAGGAGTCTTTCGGGGTCATAGTTTACTTTATTCAGACTTTAGCAAATTAGATGCAAACACAAATGTTTTTATTCTAGAGCCGGAACACTTCTAATTTGATAACTTTCTTTTGAATGGCATAAAATCAACTTATACTTATCAACCTAGATTACATTTGTCAAATGTAATATAAGCAAAAAGATAGAACGATGAATTTTCAAATTCAAATTCTTAGTTACGCAATTAGAGACAGGCATTAGCAATCTAAAAATCTTAGACTATTCAATTCATTTTTCTGGTTATTAAAAAAGTAGTGTAAAAATAATGTTATTCTAATATCAATTACTAGGTGATCAGTCTAGTAATAATTAATATGAACCGGAAAGACAAATAATCTTCTTCTACTGAATTGGGGAGTAGTGAAGAGTTTGCCAAAGAAATCGATACTTCTCCAAGTCTTGAACTTTCTTCTGGGTCTGGTGAATCTTAGACTATTTAATTCATTTTTCTGGTTATTGAAGAAGTAGTGTGCAAATAATGTTATTCCAATATCAATTACTAAGTGACCAATCTAGTAATTTTTGATATGAACGGGAAAGACAAAGAATCTTCTTCTACTGAATTGGGGAGCAATGAAGAGTTTGCCAAAGATATCGATACTTCTCCAACTCTTGAACTTTCTTTTGGGTCTGGTGATACTGTTCTTAGTTTAAACCTTGGTAAAAAAACATACTTTGAAAACTTTTGGTAAGTGGAAAAATGCTAAATGTTCTGCTCTTCCAGTGGCATAGCGTCAACTTCTGCTTCTCCCGTGAAGAGATCAAAATCCATTTCTCAGAGGCTACAAACTCGACACTGCATGCTAAGTTGAAGGATGTAATCTTGATCTCTCTTCAGCTAAAGACTAACATAGGAATCACATGATTTGTGAAAAGCATACGATGTAGTGATCCAAGAGAGGGTGATGATGTCTCCCTCGTCGATCATAGATAGCCCATTATGTACCAGTGCCGCTTCAGAGAGTGTGTAGCAGTTTGGAAAACTACCAAGAGAACTGCACCTACTTATATAAAAATTTCTTCCATATTAGTATAACATTTTTACTTCTTCGCCATAAAATGCATTTTGTTTGTTCGCGATTCAATTTGTCTTTAAAATCATAATTTGTATATATTGGGTTGACATAGTTTGATTAGATTGCAATGCTCTTTGAAACCAATAAACAATAGTTTGTTTTCAAATGCAGATAAGAAAACAAACTATTATTCACGAGAACAATGAAACAATGCAGATACAATATGTACAATAACATATACATACGTTTTTATGTAGAAAACTAGGAATAACATATGATGTTCCATCATTTGAAACTAAAATATTAAGTGCAAAGGTTAAACATCAACATAACTTTGCATGTAAATCTTGCTTATCGTACTGCCTTCTTCTGGAGGAACTAGATATTCTTCATGACCGGTTAGTTGATTGGTGCAAAGTTTTGTGCAAGCTTCTTTATAAATAGCGGGATCGGGTGATTTCACAATTTTCATGGACTGATTTGGGATGCAATGTTTGACACACATGACTGATTAACTTGCATTATTGTATCATTTTAGGCCTTATTTAGTATAGTTCCATTAAATATCATATATTTTATAGTCCAAAAAGTCCTATTTGCTTTCATAGTAGAGTTAGTAAGCATTAGGATTAGGAATGCATGTTTTGTTGCATTTGAAATGTATCTCAGGTACTATGAAGCTTTGGAGACCTTTTGATTAGATGGAGTTCATGTTAGTGGATGGAAAAGAGCAAAAGAAAAAGAAGCAAGAAGAGTGACTTGCACCGGGTAGTGCACCAGCGTCTACGCCTCGGTGGTAATCAATCCGAGACTTCGAAAAGCTACATTGGGCACTCACACCAGCGTCTACACCTCGGTGGGAATCAACCCGAGACTTCGAGAAGCTACACCGGGTACTCACACCAGCGTCTACAACTCGGTAGAAATCACCCGAGACTTCGAGGTGTTGCATCGGGCACTCACGCCGGCGTCTACACCTCCGTATGATCGACCCGAGACTTCAAGAATCTGCAGCGGGCACCTGCACCGGCTTGTACTCCCCGGTGTGATGCTGGTGACCTCCTTCCTTTGATTTTTCTCTGGTTTTGACTTTGGTCAACTTTTGAGTTTTGACCATTGACCAAGCCTTAATCTTTTTACCCAGAATTCTTAGTGTTTATAAGTAATATTTTGAGTTTCAGAGTTTGTATTTTCTGCTTTTGATCATCCTTCTACTGCTTTTAATTAAGTTTTATGTTTATGAATTTAGCTAGGTTATCTATGTGTTTTGAGTAGTTCTCCTAGGGTTCTTAAGATGGATTAGATCCATAATGATTTAGTGGTTGATCCTTGATATTTACTGCTTAATATGATTGATCCTTTCATTCTTGATTTTTTTAATGCTTGATCCGTGCAAATCACTAGGATTTCGAATCTAGGCTTTCACTGCACCAAAAGTGTTTGATGAGATGCATGAACCAGTCATTTAGGAGATTTACTTATCCTTACACATGAGAATGGTTGACTAGGGAGTATTTTGGCTTGATAGAACTGATGTTTTATGATTGTTAATTGCTTGGTCACTAATGAGAATTAGCTTTGGTTAAGTTGTTAGTGAAGGGGTCTTTGTCAAGAGACTGGACTGATCTTCATGTCTAGAGTTCTATGCTGAAGGATTAGCCTTATTAGTTAAGTTTTCACAACAATGATTTACTGTTATTTCAATGTTGGATTAATAATCCCATCCTAAGACACCTGCTTGTTTAAATTCGAATGTCCCCTGTTTTCCCTTGTTTTTGCTATGTTTCTTGAATTCAAATTGCTTAGTTACTTGCCTTGCACTCTAGTATATTGTCTTCTTTCACTTGTTTGATTGATCACTTAGGGTGTTAGACTTCTAAACAACTTCTTTTATGTGGCTTAACTTGCATTCATTCATGTATTCTCAATGATTCACATCCCTGATTAGATTGACACCTTAAGTCCTACAATGACATGATCATAGGACTTTAGGAATTGAGTCACAAGAGAGTGAAAACTCTTGTGTCAATTTGGCGTCGTTGCCCTTTGGGGATTGTGTTCATTAAGATTTTGATTGTTTGCAAGACTAAGCTGTTTTTATTTTGTTCTTGACTACTTTACTTGAGAAGTGTTTCAGGTGCCAAAATGGACTACAATATCCCTACAAGGTTAATTGGAGCAGGAGATGTACATGGCTCTCATACACCACGGTTTGGCATTACTGCACCAACTCTGCAGGATGCCAACTTTTCCATCAAGAGTGGGATCATTGCAATGATACAGAACACCAAGTTTCTTGGGCTGCCCACAAAAGATAGAATCTGCAGCTTAACTCACTTATATGGGGTTTCAGAGGATGCCTACAAGCTCAGGTTATTCCCTTTCTCCCTTGATGGTAAAGCACACCTCTGGGAAATGAAGTTGCCTGCAGGTTCAGTTACTTCTTGGGCTCAATACAAATCTGTCTTTCTTGTCAAGTTCTTCTCCACATATAGAACAGCTCAGTTGAGAACTGCTATCTCTTGCTTCACACAAGACACCAATAAAAAAATTTGTGAAGTTTGGGACAGATTCAAGGACTACATTCAGAATTGTCCTCACCATGTCTTTTCAAATCAGTCCCTCATTTGCACTCTTTACAGAGGAGTCACTTCCCAACCGAGAATGTTGCTTGACACAGCAAGTCATGGCCACTTTTTTTGGTACAAAAGTTCAACAGGGTTGGCAGCTAGTTGAGAATCTTGCTGCAAATGATGGTAACCACTGTGACTTGGAACTCATGCCTACAACTCAGGTTGATGTTGCAGCTACAAGCAAGAAGGAGATTGCAGAACTAAATTCCAGGTTGGATACACTCATGTGCCACAAACAGTTGGATGTTCACCTTATTTCCTCTTTATAGCCTAATCAACCTGCTGCCTTTGGATCTATTTCCTCAACTCCTAATCCATCTCAACAGCGCAATACATGTCAACAACATTTGACAGTCACCTCCTCTCTAAGACAACTAAACTCTCTTCCTCCACCTCCACCTGCTGATTTCAACACTTTGTTACATAAACTTCTATACGAGCAGTTTGAACGTACTCTAGCTGTCACCAACGCTCTCTCAGCCATCAACACCAAAGTGGACAGATCTCTCCAGCAACTATCACATGACTTTGCTACTTTGAAGTCTCACCTACATCAGATAGAACAGAACAAAGACTTTCACATTCTCAAAAGGAATAAATTCAAGCCATCACTTTGATGAGTGGTAAAGCTGTCCCTCCTAGGGCACCTCCTCCACCTCTCACTGAGGACATTGAGGGCCAAGTTGGGGGGGGGGGGGGTGGAGAATTCGAGACTCCAGAAGAAGTAGCTGAAGAACCAAGTGCTGAAGCTGAAATATTGGTGAAATAAAGGGATAATATGGCAGCAAGCAACCCTAAGGTGACAGCTCTACAAAAGAAGACTTCTACTACATTTGAACCTCCACCTTACAAACCTCCTCTACCTTTTCTATGAAGGTTAATAAGCAATTGGTGGAAAAGTAGAAAGCATTGTTTGACAAGCAAATGGAGAAAGTGGAGATCACTATGCCACTTATTGATGATTTTCTTCTTGCCCCACACTACCAAAAGTTCCTGACAGATGCCCTCTTGGAGAGAACTAAAGAGATGCAATGGATGGTTGGGTTAACTCATGAGTACGGTGCTATCATACAAAGCAGGGTCATACCAAAGAAACTAGAAGATCCAGGGAGTTTTACACTACCTTGTGCTTTGGGTCCACTTGTGTTTGATAATTATTTGTGTGACTTGGGGGCAAGTGTCAGCCTAATGCCTATGTCCATCACAAAACGCCTTGGCTTTACAAAGTACAAGGATTGCAAGATCTCTTTAGTGCTAGCTGATAGGTCCATAAGACTTCCAGTTGGGTTGCTTGAAGACATACCAGTAAGGATAGGAAGTGTGGCAGTTCCTACAGATTTTGTGGTTCTTAAAATAGATGAAAATCCTAGAGATCCTTTGATTTTGGGAAGATCCTTCTTGGCTACTGTTGGTGCTGTTATTGATGTCAGAAAAGGAAAGGTAGAGCTCAACATGGGCAAGGAAAATATCTTAAAGTTTGACATCAACAACATCATGAAGAAACCCACAGCCAAGTTTCAGTGTGGAGGTGATAGATCAATTAGAAGATGAGATGTTTGAGGAGTTGACTCTAACAGACCCTCTTCAAGTTGCTTTGACAAAGGATCATGTAAAAGATGGGTACTTAAAACAGGACAGCCTAAACTACATGGTGATGCTGGATTCCCACAAGACAGTTGATAGTGAGGATTCTTTCACAGAACTGAACTACAAAAGCCATGAGGTGTGCCTGATACAACAAGAAAATGACAGCAAAGAGGTGCATTCTTCTGATGATGACTGGTGTGAGCTGAAAGCTCTTAAGGTGGATTTTAAAGAATTTCCCAAAGGGCTAAAGTATGCTTTCTTGGGCAACAATTCCACTTACCCGTAATAGTTAATGAAAACCTCAATAAAGACGAAACCTTAGCCCTTATTAAAGAACTCAATAAGTATAAGAGAACCATTGGATATTCACTTGATGATATCAAAGGCATCTCTCCTACACTTTGCACTCACATAATTCATTTAGAAGATGAGTCTAAAACTTCAATTGAACCTTAAAGAAGTTTAAACAGTGGTCAAGAAAGAGATCTTAAAACTGTTAAATGTTGGTGTGATTTATCCCATTCAGACAGTACTTGGGTCTCACCAGTCCAGGTAGTGTCTAAAAAGGGGGGATCACAGTGGTAAATAATGACAAAGATGAGCGAATCCCAACAAAAACTATAACAGGACATATACTGTGCATTAACTATGGGAGATTGAATTCAACTTCTAGAAAAGATCATTTATCTTTGTCATTTATTGATCAAATGCTTGAAAGATTAGCCAATCACCCTTACTACTGTTTTCTGTATGGCTATAGTGGTTTCTTTCAAATACCTATACACTCAAATGATCAGGAAAAAACCACTTTCACTTGCCCATATAACACTTTTGCTTATAGAAGAATGTCATTTGGGTTGTGTAATGTTCCAGCTACTTTTCAATGATGTATTTTTCTGATTTGCTTGAGGAAATGGTTGAAGTTTTCATGGATTATTTTTCTGTGTATGGGAGATCTTTTGCTTCTTATTTGTCCAATCTTTGCAAGGTACTACAGAGGTGTGAGGACACAAACCTGGTGATGAATTAGAAGAAGTGCCATGTTATGGTCAAGGAAGACATAGTTTTGGATCACAAGATATCTGAGAAGGGAATAGAAGAGAACAAGGACAAGATAGATGTGATGCTACACCTAGAGCCTCCAAACTCAGTCAAAGGGATAATGAGCTTCTTGGGAGATGCTGGATTTTATAGGAGAATCATCAAAGATTTCTATAAGATATCAAGACCACTAACAAGACTGTTATGCAAGAAAACGGAGTTTGCTTTTGATGAAGAGTGTTTGCAGGCTTTCCTAACCCTCAAGAAGACTCTTGTGAGTGCACCCATAGTTCAGGCGCCTTTTGAGATTATATGCGATGCAAGTGACTTTGCAGTTGGCACAATGTTGGGTAAGAAGATAGAAAAGAAGCTGCATGTGATATACTATGCTACTAGGACACTTGATGATGCTCAAACCAAGTATGCGACAATAGAGAAGGAGCTTCTAGCAGTAGTCTTTGCCTTTGAGAAGTTCAGGAGTTATCTGGTTGGGTCCAAGGTAATTGTCTATACTGATCATGCTGCACTAAGGTACATCTATGCTAAGAAAGATACCAAGCCTAGACTTCTTAGATGGATCCTCCTTCTTCAAGAGTTTGATATGGAGATTTTGGAGAAGAAAGGCATTGAAAATGGGGTGGCTGATCATCTCTTAAGGCTTAGGATAGAAGATATTCTCCCCATGAATGATGTACTACCTGAAGAGAGCCTTATGCTGGCGGAGACAGTTGAAAGTGTATTCCATCTGAACACAAAGATCAATGAGGCGCAAAGATACAAGGAAGGAGACTTGCCTTGGTATGCTGATATAGTAAATTATCTGGTCTGTGGAGATATACCAGATCACTTGGACTCCTACAACAAGAAAAAGCTTCTAAGGGATGTTAACCACTACTATTGGGATGAATCACATTTGTTCAAGAAAGGGGTTGATGGTTTATTCAGGAGGTGTGTTGCAGAAGCAAAAGCTAAAGAGATTTTGCACCACTGTCATGGTTCAAGTTATGTAGGCCATTTTGCTATCTTCAAAACAGCTACCAAGGTGTTACAATCTGGATTCTGGTGGCCCACAATATTCAAGGACGCCCTACAGATACATCTTCTCTTGTGAAGCCTGTAAGAAGAAAGGCAACATAGGAAAAAGGGAGTAAATGTCTCAGCAACTCATCCTTGAAGTGGAACCTTTTGATGTGTGGGAGATTGACTTCATGGGGCCATTTCCTTCATCATATGGTACATCCTATCCTGGTAGCTGTTGATTATGTGACTAAGTGGGTGGAGGCTATTGCAAGTTACACTAATGATGCAAGAGTGGTCCTCAAGCTTTTCAAATCCATAATCTTTCCAAGTTTTGGTACCCCAAGAGTAGTGATCAATTATGGAGGAACTCACTTCATCAATAAGGTCTTTGAGAACCTCCTAAAGAAGAATGGAGTCAAACACAAAGTGGCTACACCATATTATCTCCAAACAAGTGGCCAAGTGGAGGTATCCAACACGAAATCAATACAATCCTGAGAAGGTTGTTGGTATCACAAGAAAAGACTGGTCAGCAAAACTAGATGATGTTTTGTGGGCATATAGAGCAGATTTCAAAACACCCATTGGAAGGTCTCCCTTCTCCCTATTCTATGGTAAAGGTTGTCACCTCCCTGTAGAGCTGGAATATAAGGCACTTTGGACAATCAGACTGCTGAATTTTGGACATCAAGACAGCTCCGGAGAAAAGATTGATGAACCTCCATGAGTTTGAAGAGACACACCTGGAAGCTTTTGAGAGCTCTAAACTTTACAAGAAAAAGACCAAGTCCTTCCATGACAAGAAGCTCAGGCCTAATTACTTCATGACAGGGGACAAAGTACTCCTCTACAAATCAAGGCTGAAACTATTCCCAGGGAAATTTAAGTCAAGATGGTCTGGTCCCTTTCAAATTAAGGAAGTGCTATCATATGGGACAGTCACTCTATTTGACAAGAATGGAGAAGGGTTCACTGTGAATGGACACAGATTGAAGCCCTACTTGGCATATAGTCACTTGGAGGAGAGATATCCATCTCTCTTTCCAACCCACAACAAGAATGACCAGGCTGAAGATCAAGCTAAGAGATGTAAAACAAGCACACTTGGAAAGTAATCCCATGTTATCTCTGTAAATACTTGTTTTTATTATTAATTTTTCTGTTCTAGTTTTGAGTGGATCGGGGTTGCTAACTGACATGTCAAGGGGAACAAAAGGAAGAAGAAAGAAGAATCTCCCTGAGCCACACCGGGGTTTGCACCAGCATGATGACATCGGTGAAAAGCAGCTCGCATGATCTAGGCTTCACACCGGATACTCACACCGGGGTGTCGACCTCGGTGCAAACTAAGCCAAGACATTTGAATTTCCAACCATATACTCACATCGGCTTCACCACCCCGGTGTGAGTAAACATTTCCCACCCTCCCTATCCAGCAACAAGTCCTTTTCCATGGACACTTCCTCCTCCTCCTGTGATAACTAAGGTACACACCCTCTTTCCTTGTCCATACCATTGTGTATTTTCCATTCATTTAATTTCCATTGGCTTGTTGAATATTGGCTCCTCTTGCACTTTTATTACATAAGGAATTGTGTAATTTAAGTGTAGGAGAGAATGTGTGTAACTTGACAATAATTTTAGCATGTTTTTGCATCATTCATAGCATTGTAGTTCATGCATCTCATCTATTTGCATAGAAAAACAAAAACAAAAAATTGAAAATTTTCAAAATTTTACTTTTCAAAAACATAGCATTTAGTTGCATTTACATTTAGGATTGAGTCTATATTGCATTTCATATAGGGTTGCATAGCACTTGCATAGGGAGTAGATGATACACACTTGTTAAGATGTCTATGTTTAAAGTGATTTCAATGACTTGGTTGCTTGTTGTTCGATTGCATTGTAGTGAGTTTGAAGTTAAGACTGCACCATATTTTTGAGTTCTTGCAATGGCATTCATGTCTTAAGTTGAAGCTTGCTGTGAATTGAATCTAACTCTCTTTATTAGAACCTTAATCTTGACATGAAATAATCTTGCTTCTGTTTTGATATGTGATTGCATGGCTACCATATACATACTTGGACTTTCTTTCTCCTTCCATCACTCTTGCTAGTCCAAGTAGCTGATCCTCATCTATATGACAGTTAACACCACCTTAAATCAATCCTCCTTTCAAGCCTAAATACTATCTTGTGCGTGTGAGGCCTCATTTTAAATAAACTTAGCAAAATGTGTTGGGTTTAGCACGACAAGGGTGAACCTTCATGTAGATATGAGTCTTCTCTTTGAGTCATGAATAGGTTTAGGATGGTAGATTTAGGTGTGGGACTTGGGTGTTCTTTTATTTTTAAAGTGGAGAAGAAAAGAAGAAAGGAAAAGCATCAAGCTCAGCATGTTTGGAACCAAAAGATCTAAAAGCAGCAAGTACAAAAGAGGAGTGCTCAAACAACAAAGAAGAAAGGCAAAAACGCCTAAAGAATCAAAAGAAGAAACAAATGGAGACTTCCTAAGCACTAAAGAAGCGCTGCAAAAAGAGGATCAAAGAAGGCCACATCATGAAGAGAGCAATGAAGAGAAGCTTCCCTAAGAAATGGTTAAGTGTGGGGGTATTAGAAAGAGGCAAAAGCCTTATGAAAAGAGTAGATTATGATGGGCTTTTCTGGGATAAAAACCTGTGTTCAGAACAATCTAGGCAATGGGTAGATCAGACTTTATCCTTGTATGCATATGTTGTGCTTTATCCTTAGCATTTTTCCAAAGTTCATTCCTTCAAAGAGAGATCCTTTGCATCTGAAAATCCACCTTAAAAGAGATAATTTTCATCTCTTAGTTATGTCCTTGAACCAAATGATTTCACTTGATTTACATGAGCAAGATCTATTGGTTACTATTAATGAATGTTAAAGAGTTGGAGAATATGAATGCTTGTGTAGGTGATATATCATGGTTTTTATGGTTTTTAACCATGATATAAGTCCTTTTTATTGAGTCTTTTTGGTCTTTTTAGAGTCCTAGTAGAGTCTTTGCAGGTTATAGCATGTCTAGAGCATAATTGGAGATATTGAAGCTTTTTGGAGCATTGCAAGTGGAAGCCACGAAGTGTCCAGCTCGGAGAGGAAATTATGCATTTGGGTGACGCTCGTCACCACCTATGGTGACGTTCGTCATCCATATGGGAAGGATCGTGGCTGGTTTCTAAAAGATTGAGAAGAAATTGCAGTTTTGGCCCAAAAGTTCCAATATTTGCAAAAAGGCCCCAGATCGTATTTTAGCTTGTATATTAGGTTTTTCAGCCATTCTTTTGGCATATATCTTGTATCTTATTATTTTTGAGAGCTTGAGAGAGAGATTTGTAGCAGAGCTTTTGGAGAGACAAATCAGACTCTTTCAGAGCAGATTTCGAACTCCTTTATTTCTACTTCTTATTTCTTTTATGCAATCTATTCTTTTCATGATGTTTTCTCAAATCACCATGTCTGAGTATTTTGTTAGTTAAGTTAGGACTTTTCAAAAGTTGAAGAAGAGTTTGTAGAATTGCTAAACTTATAGGAAGTTCATTGGTTCTTCATCTGTGCTTGCATTCATATCGATTTCTTAGACACATCATCTGGATTTCGAAACCCTAGGTTGTTTGATAGATGTGAGAACATTATTGATAACCTGAACTAGTATTAGATGAGCAAAACGCTCTAGTGCAAAGAGATTTGGTTTAGGAGTACTGTGAACAATTGAACTTGATCTTTAATGCATATTTAGGTTGTTAGGATTTGCAAAGAGATTTGAAACTCTGTGATTTAGGCATAGATAACTTTTGCAATGAGAATTGATTAGTTATATCTTTGTGTTTCATGTTCTAGATGGTTTTAATTCATTTCTGATTATATGCATTCTACACTCTCGGATTCAACCTGCGAATTGCCTCGACTTAGCACCTTTAGCCTTCTGAACTTTAAGAACAAGCATAAAAACGCCCACTTGCATTTATTTTACTGTTTTGCATTACACTCATTATTAATCACTTAGCTTAATCTGAATCTATAATCGCTAGTGTAGTTTACATACTCCCCTGGGATTCGATAACCTCTTGTGCTACGACTGCATTGCTGTGCACTTACAGTAGTTTTATTTGGGTAAAACCTGAGCCCTATCAAGTTTTTGGCGCCGTTGCCGGGGAGTAATAGCTGCCTATCGATTTATAGTATTATGATTTTGTCTAAGTTTTAATTTGTTTACTCACTTTCTGCTACTTTTCTTTGTGCTGGTTTCGGGTGTATGCCTAATCCCAGTACCATAAGCAACAAAGAGAAAGAACTTGTGACTTTAAGCATCGACGAACTTGCTAAGTTGGAGAGGACCATCAGGAAAACTAAGAAACAGTCTACAATGGTTGCTCCACTGATTTTGGTTGAAGATGCAGAAGGTCACTTGGTTGACAGAGAGGGAAACAGGAGGAACGAAGAAGGGCAGAGAATTGATCAAGAGGGGAATGTCATTGTTGAACAGCAGGTTCACCAAGTGGGACAAGACGCTGGAGTCCCTGCTGCTGCTAACAACGCTACTGAGCATTTTGTTCAGAGGACTTTAGGAGACTAGAACAGACCTGATCAATTATATGCCAACAGAGCTGCAATCCGCCCTCCTGCTTTCCAGAGGAACGATTTTGAGCTTAAGCCTGCTTATTATCAGCTGGTGGGACAGCATCCATTCCATGGCTTACCTCATGAGCATCCAATGGATCATATTGAGAGGTTTGTGGATTTGGCTTCAAGTGTCAAAGATAATGGAGTTAGCAATGACTTCCTGTTCTGCAAGCTGTTCCCTTACTCACTTGGAGGAGATGCTGCTTATTGGCTGAAGCAACTGGAGCCTGGTTCATTAACTACTTGGGAGGACACCAAGAATGCCTTTCTGAACAATTTCTATGATGATGCTAGATCAGAGGACCTGAGGACGAAAATTGCATCATTCTCTCAAGGTCCTACTGAAGCTTTTAAGGCTTCTTGGCTGAGATTCAAGTCTTATCAAAGGGACTGTCCTCATCATGGTTTCAGTCAGGTGCAGCTGCTTGGGATTTTCTTCAGAGGCATTGACTGGAAGTATCAGATGGCGCTGGACGCAGTTAGTGCTGGAAAGTTCAACACCAACAGACCAGAAGAAGCAATCAGATTGATTGAAAACTTAGCCTGCAGCAACAACACCAAGCATGCAGATTTTCAGAGAATGAAACAGAGTGGTTTGAATGAAGGAAACCAAATAGCTGAGGTTAAGGCTAAGTTAGACAGTATGCACAGTCTTCTGGTGGGAAAGAAATCAGTCCAGTTTGCTGCAGAAGTGGAGAGTTTCGAAAATCCTGAAGAATTTGAGCAGAAAGATGTTAATTTCATCAATGGAGGTTTTCAGAACAAAATGTTTGGGAATCAGCAGTGGAACAGAGGTTACAATGGGAGAAATCAGAAGAACACCTTCCCAGGAAACCAGAATGCAACTGGTTATACTCCAATGCGACAATTCCAGAAGACTGAAGTTGAGAGACCTTACCAAAACAGCAGGAATTATGGTTCATCTTCCTACCAAACTGCACCTCCACAAGACACTAAGATGGAAACTATGCTGGAGCAGATACTTGAAGGACAGCAGAAGATGACAGTGAACTTCAATGGCAAGCTAGATTCGCTGTACCAAGACCTGAATGGAAAAATTGATATTCTTAACTCTCATATGAAGAAGCTGGATGTGCAGGTTGCTCAAACTGCATGAGCTGTTCAAAGGCAAGAGGGAATCCTTCCTGGAAGGACTGATATCAATCCTAAGCATCAGGTTAATGCCATCACAGTCAGAAGTGTAAAGGAGCTTAAAACAGTCCAGAAAAAGAGGTTGAGTGCAGAACAGATCGTGCAACTGATGGAGTCTGAAGATGAAAATTTTGCAGTCTCAGAAGTGAGTGAGGAGCGTCACCAAGGAGGAGCGACGCTCGTCACCAACTTACAAGGGAATCAGGGGTTGTCAGAGGTGAGTGACGAGCGTCACCCCCCTGGTGACGGTTGTCACCCACCCCAAAACGAAGCTGCTTCGCATGTAACTGCAAATAATGGCCAGGAGCAAGCGTATAAACACAAAATACTATTCCCTAAGCATCCTAGGAAGTCTAAACAAGAGATAGAAGAAGCTAGATGCAAAGCTATGATAGACAAGCTGATGCTTGAGATCCCTCTTGTTGATGCAGTTAAGCTTTCACCAGCTTTAAGAAGGTATGTAAAGAGAATGGTGGTGAATGGTGTAAGTCCTGAGGAAGGAGCATAGCTTACCAGAGACATTAGTGCAATCCTTTTAGGCATAATTCCAAAGAAGAAGAAGGTGACTGTTTCTGAACAAGTTAATGCCATCATTCAAAGCAGAGTTCCAGAGAAGTTATCTGATCCAGGGACTTTTGTTCTTGATTGCCAAATCTCTGCAGGACGCTTTCCCCACTCTCTATGTGATCTATGGTCAAGTATTAACTTGATGCCTTTTTCTATTGCTGCTAGACTTGGAATGACTGATTTCAAGCCAGCTGGGATCTCTCCCATCCTAGATGATCGCTCCATAAGAACCCCAGAAGGTATCTTAGAAGATGTTCCTGTTAACTTTAAAGGTTGCATAATTCCTACAGATTTCGTGGTTCTGAAATATTCTGAAGAACCTAAAGATCCTCTTATTCTGAGAAGATCATTCTTGGCTACTGCCGGCGCCATCATTGATGTGAAAAAAGGGAACATAGAGCTTGATTTGGGAGATGTTGTCATGAACTTTGACATGGACAACTTAAGAAAAAGTTCTACCATTGATGGTCAGACCTTTTCTGTAAGGACTTCCAGAGATGAAGAGAATGTTATGGAGCATTCAGAAGACACTACTGCTGGATATGTCACTGAATCTGCTATAAGTGGTCAAGTGAACAAGATAGCTATTGAAGAGGCAATATCTGAAACTTTTGCAAAAGCTGTTGGGTTTGAGGATTGGAGTGAAGATGATATCTTCGACACTAGGCTTGCAAAAGAGGGTCCAATGAATGCCTAGTTGCTGGAGGAAGACGTGTTTGTGATGGAGGCAAGACTTGCAGAGCTGGATTGCAAAAAAAAGTTGCAGAAAATCGAACTGCAGGGTCAGTGACGACCGTCACTGACCTGGTGACGCTCGTCACCAACCTGGACGCAAATGATCGACATGATCTTTCAGCTACAAGTCCATCTTATGTTGCCAAACCGAAAATTCAACATTCCACAACCCAAAAACCTGCAACTAAGCAAAGGTATGCGCTTCCTGGAACTAATTCCAAACCTCCTAATCTCATCAATAAGAACTTAAAAGGTGCAAAAGCTACTTCACACTTATGCAAGCAACGAGATTCTCGTAGAATGTTTGGTGTTTCTTTTGATGATTCTGCAGGAAAACGAAGTGTCCCACCCCCAGTCAAAACCCGCCCTGCTGATGTTCCTCACTTCCTTGGAAGAATTCATGCATCTACTGCCTATAAACCACCATGGATGAGGAGAAATTCTTCTCCAAGACATTCAATGCCACCTTCTGCTCCACCAGCTGTCTAAACAGCCAATCAAAGTCAAGCTAATGACTTTAAACAAGCGCTTAGTGGGAGGCAACCCACTGGTAAGTTATCTAGCTATCGTACTCTAGTCTATTTTCGTTTTCTAATATTAAAAAAAAAAAAAAAAAAAAGGAAAAAAAGAAAAAAAAGAAAAAAAAAGAGAGTCAGTTTGTCAGTTTGACTTGATGATGTCTTGTGATTTTGTTGAGCCATGGATTATGCTGCAGAAGTGGAGAGTTTCGAAAATCCTGAAGAATTTGAGCAGAAAGATGTTAATTTCATCAATGGAGGTTTTCAGAACAAAATGTTTGGGAATCAGCAGTGGAACAGAGGTTACAATGGGAGAAATCAGAAGAACACCTTCCCAGGAAACCAGAATGCAACTGGTTATACTCCAATGCGACAATTCCAGAAGACTGAAGTTGAGAGACCTTACCAAAACAGCAGGAATTATGGTTCATCTTCCTACCAAACTGCACCTCCACAAGACACTAAGATGGAAACTATGCTGGAGCAGATACTTGAAGGACAGCAGAAGATGACAGTGAACTTCAATGGCAAGCTAGATTCGCTGTACCAAGACCTGAATGGAAAAATTGATATTCCTAACTCTCATATGAAGAAGATGGATGTGCAGGTTGCTCAAACTGCATGAGCTGTTCAAAGGCAAGAGGGACTCCTTCCTGGAAGGACTGATATCAATCCTAAGCATCAGGTTAATGCCATCACAGTCAGAAGTGTAAAGGAGCTTAAAACAGTCCAGAAAAAGAGGTTGAGTGCAGAACAGATCGTGCAACTGATGGAGTCTGAAGATGAAAATTTTGCAGTCTCAGAAGTGAGTGAGGAGCGTCACCAAGGAGGAGCGACGCTCGTCACCAACTTACAAGGGAATCAGGGGTTGTCAGAGGTGAGTGACGAGCGTCACCCCCCTGGTGACGGTTGTCACCCACCCCAAAACGAAGCTGCTTCGCATGTAACTGCAAATAATGGCCAGGAGCAAGCGTATAAACACAAAATACTATTCCCTAAGCATCCTAGGAAGTCTAAACAAGAGATAGAAGAAGCTAGATGCAAAGCTATGATAGACAAGCTGATGCTTGAGATCCCTCTTGTTGATGCAGTTAAGCTTTCACCAGCTTTAAGAAGGTATGTAAAGAGAATGGTGGTGAATGGTGTAAGTCCTGAGGAAGGAGCATAGCTTACCAGAGACATTAGTGCAATCCTTTTAGGCATAATTCCAAAGAAGAAGAAGGTGACTGTTTCTGAACAAGTTAATGCCATCATTCAAAGCAGAGTTCCAGAGAAGTTATCTGATCCAGGGACTTTTGTTCTTGATTGCCAAATCTCTGCAGGACGCTTTCCCCACTCTCTATGTGATCTATGGTCAAGTATTAACTTGATGCCTTTTTCTATTGCTGCTAGACTTGGAATGACTGATTTCAAGCCAGCTGGGATCTCTCCCATCCTAGATGATCGCTCCATAAGAACCCCAGAAGGTATCTTAGAAGATGTTCCTGTTAACTTTAAAGGTTGCATAATTCCTACAGATTTCGTGGTTCTGAAATATTCTGAAGAACCTAAAGATCCTCTTATTCTGAGAAGATCATTCTTGGCTACTGCCGGCGCCATCATTGATGTGAAAAAAGGGAACATAGAGCTTGATTTGGGAGATGTTGTCATGAACTTTGACATGGACAACTTAAGAAAAAGTTCTACCATTGATGGTCAGACCTTTTCTGTAAGGACTTCCAGAGATGAAGAGAATGTTATGGAGCATTCAGAAGACACTACTGCTGGATATGTCACTGAATCTGCTATAAGTGGTCAAGTGAACAAGATAGCTATTGAAGAGGCAATATCTGAAACTTCTGCAAAAGCTGTTGGGTTTGAGGATTGGAGTGAAGATGATATCTTCGACACTAGGCTTGCAAAAGAGGGTCCAATGAATGCCTAGTTGCTGGAGGAAGACGTGTTTGTGATGGAGGCAAGACTTGCAGAGCTGGATTGCAAAAAAAAGTTGCAGAAAATCGAACTGCAGGGTCAGTGACGACCGTCACTGACCTGGTGACGCTCGTCACCAACCTGGACGCAAATGATCGACATGATCTTTCAGCTACAAGTCCATCTTATGTTGCCAAACCGAAAATTCAACATTCCACAACCCAAAAACCTGCAACTAAGCAAAGGTATGCGCTTCCTGGAACTAATTTCAAACCTCCTAATCTCATCAATAAGAACTTAAAAGGTGCAAAAGCTACTTCACACTTATGCAAGCAACGAGATTCTCGTAGAATGTTTGGTGTTTCTTTTGATGATTCTGCAGGAAAACGAAGTGTCCCACCCCCAGTCAAAACCCGCCCTGCTGATGTTCCTCACTTCCTTGGAAGAATTCATGCATCTACTGCCTATAAACCACCATGGATGAGGAGAAATTCTTCTCCAAGACATTCAATGCCACCTTCTGCTCCACCAGCTGTCTAAACAGCCAATCAAAGTCAAGCTAATGACTTTAAACAAGCGCTTAGTGGGAGGCAACCCACTGGTAAGTTATCTAGCTATCGTACTCTAGTCTATTTTCGTTTTCTAATATTAAAAAAAAAAGAAAAAAAAGGAAAAAAAGAAAAAAAAGAAAAAAAAAGAGAGTCAGTTTGTCAGTTTGACTTGATGATGTCTTGTGATTTTGTTGAGCCATGGATTATGCTTTGTTTGGATGTTTTTGATGTGTGTTTGAGTGCTCCAACAGTCTAACTTCGGAGTACACATGATGACACAACGTTTAAGCATCCAACTTGACGATTCTGAAATATCAGACGTGGTGACGCTCGTCACCCGTCACTTCGCGAGGTACCACTTTTCCACCTTGGTTTTACACGTTCTCATGCTTCATTTTGACCAACTCTTGGCTTAATAACACTGGGAACAGTGTTGTTTAAGTCTGGGGGAGGTGGTTAGTGACGTTGTGTGCTTTGTGTTTGATTTTTAGAGTCTTAAATTTGAGTAAAAAAAACCTGTTTTTATAGAGTCAAAATTTTGAAACTGTCAGTTTTTCTTGGAACTAACCATATGACGTTTATGCTTATAAGAACCATTGCCACAGTAGTTGATTACAAGTCTTACTAAGTTGAAAGTCATAGGTAGATCAGTCTAGCAATGAAGGTTTAGGTTCTTAGAGAATCTGGAAAATTTGATGTTAGCTCCACCTTGATGAACTTTAAACTTCTTATCTTGGGGCTTGATTCTTATTGATCTTGATTCTCTCTTTCAGCACTGACAATAAGGTTAAGATACAGACTCTCTCTGATCTTCCATGATGTAGTTTTTAAGAGTTTAAGTCCAAAGAATGGTGCATTCATGACCCTGTCTCCTCATAAGGAACAACAGTAATGAACACACTCAAGAACATGTCTTCTCACAAGAAACCCAAGTATTGAGTAGCACCATATCTTAGACTGTAAAAAAATTTGAGAAAAGAGTTGAAAAATCGAAAAAATCAGAATGAAAAAGATAAAGAGAAGAGAAAATAGGAGAGCTGTGTTGAGATTTCTTTGTTCAGTTGTTTAGGAAGGGAAAAGAATCTGTAAGTGATTGAGATGATAAAACTTTGATGAGATATCACACTTAGATGAAAATAAGGAGTTAGCAGCAGAGATTTCGGATTTCTTGAAGGGATTTGAACTGGACTTGAGAGATTTGCTAAGCTTGTGATGATTAGACTGAAATTTGATCTTGTGTTGACTCTGTGGTATGTGGATTCGAAAGTGTTAACTAATGTGGTGTTCCTGATGTTTAACTGACTATTTCTTGTTTTCAAACCTCGACCCTGTTCTGTGTCTGATGTTTGCTTGAGGGCAAGCAAAAGCTAAGTCTGGGGGAGTTGATATATCATGGTTTTTAACCATGATATAAGTCCTTTTTATTGAGTCTTTTTGATCTTTTTAGAGTCCTAGTAGAGTCTTTGCAGGTTATAGCATGTCTAGAGCATAATTGGAGATACTGAAGCTTTTTGGAGCATTGCAAGTTGAAGCCACGAAGTGTCCAGCTCGGAGAGGAAAGTATGCATTTGGGTGACGCTCGTCACCACCTATGGTGACGCTCGTCACCCATATGGGAAGGGTCGTGGCTGGTTTCTAAAAGATTAGGAAGAAATTGCAGTTTTGGCCTAGAAGTTCTAATATTTGAGAAAGGCCCCAGATCGTGTTTTAGCTTGTATATTAGGTTTTTCAGTCATTCTTTTGGCATATATCTTGTATCTTATTATTTTTGAGAGCTTGAGAGAGAGATTTGTAGCAGAGCTTTTGGAGAGACAAATCAGACTCCTTAAAGTAGATTTCGAACTCCTTTATTTCTTTTATGCAATCTATTCTTTTCATGATGTTTTCTCAAATCACCATGTCTGAGTAGTTTGTTAGTTAAGTTAGGGCTTTTGAAAGGTTGAAGAAGAGTTTGTAGAATTGCTAAACTTATAGGAAATTCATTGGTTCTTCATATGTGCTTGCATTTATATCGATCTCTTAGACACATCATCTGGATTTCGAAACCCTAGGTTGTTTGATAGATGTGAGAACATTATTGATAACCTGAACTAGTATTAGATGAGCAAAATTCCCTAGTGCCAAGAGATTTGGCTTAAGAGTTTTGTGAACAATTGAACTTGATCTTTAATGCATGTTTAGGTTGTTAGGGTTTGCAAAGAGATTTAAAACTCTGTGATTTAGGCATAGATAACTTCTGCAATGAGAATTGATTAGTTATATCTTTGTGTTTCATGTTCTAGATGGTTTTAATTCATTCCTGATTATGTGCATTCTACACTCTCGGATTCAACCTGCGAATTGCCTCGACTTAGCGCATTTGGCCTTCTGAACTTTAAGAACAAGCATAAAAACGCCCACTTGCATTTATTTTACTCTTTTGCATTACATTCATTATTTATCGCTTAGCTTAATCTGAATTTATAATCGCTAGTGTAGTTTACATACTCCCCTGGGATTCGATAACCCCTTGTGCTATGACTGCATTGCTGTGCACTTGCAGTAGTTTTATTTGGGTAAAACCTGAGCCCTATCAGTAGGCTAAGCTTGAGTTTATTATTTGGTAATGATAAGTATGGCTAATGATTTTTAAGTAAAACAAACTCTTTGCATCTTAGAACTTGTACCTTCGGCATTGACTTCACTTTTTTCATTAACATCTTTAGTTTTGAGCTCCCACTTCCACACCTCACTCCTTTATTTGTCCTTGTTCGCTTGAGGGCAAGCAAAAGGAAAATGTAGAGGTGTTGATAGCTTACATTATTGCATCATTTTAGGCCTCATTTAGTATAGTTTCCATTGCATATCACCATTTTATAGTCCAAAGTCCCATTTGCATTCATAATAGAGTTAGTAAGCATTAGGATTAGGAATGCATGTTTTGTTGCATTGGAAGTGTATTTCAGGTACTATGGAGCTTCGGTGACCTTCTGATCAGGTGGAGTTCATGTTGGTGGATGGAAAATAGTAAAAGGAAGAGAAGCAAAAAGAGTAACTTGCATCGGGTAGTGCACCGATGTCTATACCATGGTGGGAATCAACCCAAGACTTCGAGAAGCTACACTGGGCACTCACACCGGCGTCTACACCTTGGTGGGAATCAACCCGAGACTTCGAGAAGCTACACTGGGCACTCACACCGGCGTCTACACCTTGGTGGAAATCAACCCAAGACTTAGAGGAGTTGCACCAGGCACTCACACCAGCGTCTACACCTCGGTAGGAATCGACCGAGACTTCAAGAATCTGCACCGGGCACCTGCACTGGCTTCTACTCCCCGGTGTGACGCTGGCGACCTCCTTCCTTTGGGTTTTCTCTGGTTTTCACTTTGGTCAACTTCTAAGTTTTGACCATTTTCCAAGCCTTAATCCTTTGACCATTTAAGCAAACCTTGTCAACAATTGATCTTATCCATCATTAATCTTAACTTTTATGATTTTTCAGATCTAAACATTCCCTCTCTCTCTCTCTCTCTCTCTCTCTCTCTTGTTCTTAAGCTTTTACCCAGAATTCTTAGTGTTTGTAAGCAATGTTTTAAGTTTCTATTAAGCGTTTGCATTTTCTGCTTTTGATCATCTTTCTACTACTTTTAATTATGTTTTCTGTTTCTGAATCTATGAATTTAGCTAGGTTATCTATGTGTTCTGAGTAGTTCTCTTAGGGTTCTTAGGATGGGTTAAATCCATGCTGATTTAGTGGTTGATCCTTGATGTTTAGTACTTAATATGATTGATCCTTTCCTTCTTGATTTTTTTAATGCTTGATCCTTGCAAATCACTAGGATTTCGAATCTAGGCTTTCACTGCACCAAAAGTGTCTGATGAAATGCTTGAACCAGTCATTTAGGAGATTTACTTATCCTTACACATGAGAATGGTTGACTAGGAAGTATTTTGGCTTGATAGAACTGATGTTTAATGCTTGTTAATTGCTTGATCACTAATGAGAATTAACTTTGGTTAAGTTGTTAGTAAAAGGATCTTTGTCAAGAGATTAGAATGATCTTCATGTTTAGAGTTCTATGCTGAAGGATTAGCTGTATTGGTTGAGTTTGCACATCAAGGATTGACTGCTATTTCATTGTTGGATCAATAACCCCGTCCTAAGACACATGCTTGTTTACATTCTAATGTCCCCTGTTTTCCCTTGTTTTTGCTATGTTTCTTGAATTCAAATTGCTTAGTTACTTGCCTTGCACTCTAGTTTATTGTCTTCTTTCACTTGTTTGATTGATCATTTAGGGTGTTAGACTTCTAAACAACTTCTTTTACTTGGCTGAGCTTGCATTCATTCATGAATTCTCAATTATTCACATCCCTGATTGGATTGAGACCTTAAGTCCTACAATGACATGATCATAGGACTTGAGGAATTGAGTCACAAGAGAGTAAAAACTCTTGTATCAATGACACTTTTTATAATGAGAAATTTGTGCTGAATTTATTAACGTAACTATTGCTACAATTACAAAAATGTTGCATGTTTTCTTTATTGTTTTAATCGTTATCGTGTATGTGTTTGAACTAGCACTACAAGAAAACATATCGAATTCTGACGGTTTTTCCGACGGGTCAAAATCCGTTGGAAATCCGTCATAAAATAATCTGTCGAAAATCTGTCAGAAATTTCCGACGGATTTCCGACGGATTTCCGACAAATTTCTGATAGATTTCTGTTTCTGTCGGAAATCTGTCAGAAAAACAACCCCTTAGAAATCCGTGAGAAATTTTCGATGGATTTCCGACGGGTTTAGAGTTTCAAAACCAATTTAAATTAGTGTTTAATTTAATCTTACATAATTACAAATATAATTTAATATTTATCTATCACATTATCACAATTTAGATCAATATCTTTCATTTTTTCTCAATCTTAATATTCAACTACATTTACACTTAACATACTAGAACTAATACTCCAATTTAAACTATTAAAATGTTAAATGTTTAATTTTTTAAAAAGTCATTAAAACAAGATTAGTATTTGCATACTTTAACATGATGTGATATATTATATAACGATAAAAAAGAACAAACAAATTATGATTTTAAGTTTTAAATTCCAAATCTGTCAGAAATCTGTCAGAAATTTCCGACGCATTTCCGACGGAATGAACATTAACCTTATCAATATCGATTTTGAACTGACTAATAAAACTACATGCAAATTTTTAACATCATCTCTTTCTCTTTTCCTCTTCATCAATCATCTATTATAAATATCATCTCTTTCTCTTTTCCTCTTCATCAATCATCCATTATATGTAAATATTTGTTCTCACTTTTTCTTAAAACCATTAAAACCATACTTTTACGGTTTTTAGATGAGATGAATACCATTGTTTCAGGTAACCACTAGAATAATATCACTTGGGTTATACATTCAGATTTTGAAAATCAATTGGTAACTCGCACAAATGTAATTAGAGATAAATGGTAAAGATTGTAGTGTATTTTTAAATATTTTGTGCTGCATTTTTTAATATAATATTTAGATGATTTCAAATATCACAAAAATTAGAATAAATCATAATTCGTAAAACATATTAACATTTATAAATAAATTAAAAATGCGAACTTGGATAATATTGATTAATTAATTAATCTCTTTCGCATAACATGAAATCAAATGTGAGATATCATCAATTTTATATAGTTAAATCTAATTATACATTAAATACTTTCAAAACATCAAATCCAGATGAGAATGACAGATTATATTTTTAACTAAAATTCTATCAATATATTATTATTAAATTATTGAAATAAGAAAAATAAATCATCAAAAAGCAAAATATAAGCCAAACTTGAGCCAAATATAATAAATAAAAAGGAAAAAACATATTTATTATTTTGTTGTGGGAAGGGGGTACCAAAAGCCCTTAAATTATTTTTTCTTTGCCTCAATTAGTCATTATGTTTCTAATAAACTCCTTTTACTTGGTAAATATTATTACGTTATTTTTTTAATAAAATATAAACTATAATAGTTTTAATGTATATATCGTCGTCTTAATTAAGATAGTGATTTTAGATATCAACGCAAAAATATACACTTTTTGTAATATAGTTAGATTCACGTTGTTCCTCCGGTCACTAAAGAGATCACCAAGTGACACTGAACGTAAGAATACGATGACATCTTATGTCTATGTTTACTAAGTAGTAGAAATCGACGGTTTTACCCTTCCGCTTGGCATTGGAGAAGATTGTTTTGTTAAATGCCTCGTGACTCTGTTGTGTAATCTTCCATTTCTCCATGTTTTTCGGTCCCACATCGATGATATGAACGGATTAATCATCTTGGTTTCATTTTTACAATTCCACCTTTATCAACACAATTAAAAAAAATCATGTAGACAACTTTCTCGAGAATTTGAGTTGCAACTTTTAATTTCTTTCTCGGTTGATTCATTGAACTTGGCTATTCAAGAAAGGTTGAAGTTAATTCGAATATTTTTCAGCATATAAAGTGGGAGGGGTTGCACACAAAAAAAAAAAGTGGGAGGGGATAATTTCGTAAAAAGAGCATTTTATATTATGCTTCAGCAGTTATGGACGGAAATACTCACCAGTTCCCAGTATGTGGAGTCAGGCTAGGAATGGTCAAATAATAGTCATGACGCTTTAATTAATAGTCAATAGGCTGATCGTAGTATCTGTTTTAATGTCTCTTTCGATTCACGTAAAGTAAATATAATGGAAATGGAAAATTACATTGAGAAAAAGATAATCAATACAACAATCAATACAACAATACCATCAATGTCTCTCCTAGAGATGACACATCAGCATTTTGAAGCTTTCTAAAGATGACATATCAGCAAAAATATTCACCAATCTAAATATTTTATTAATACAACTCATCTACTTATTTTGATTTTTAAAATTAAATCCATTAAAAACCCAAATACTTTTTCTATTAATCTTTGTTTTAATTTTTACCAAATTCAAGCTCAAGTAATTAATAACAGTAAATAAAAAAATATTTTTATTTTTATTTTTTTGTCAAACTATAACCCAAATAATAAATAACAACAAATAAAAAAACTAAATCTTTATTTTTGATGGGCAACACAATTTTCTATGTTTGATGGATAATGCAATTTCTTTCTTTTCGTACGAAAATACAATTTCATAATTTTTGTAGAAAAATACAATTTGACAATTTTGGCGGACAAATGCAATTTCTCAATTTTATTAGGAAAACATGATTTCTTGGTTTGCCGAGAAAACAGTTTTTCTTAGCTTTGGCGAGAATAGGGAATTTCTCTGTTTTGCTAGGAATATGAGATTTCTTGGTTTCGGTAGGAAAATGTGATTTTTAGTTCTGGTAGCAAAACATAATTTCTCGGCTATGGCGAAAAAAAAAAGAATTTTCAAATTTGGCGAGAAAATGTGAATTCTTGGTTTTAGTGAGAAAACAAAAAAAAAAAATTTTGATGGAAAAACAAAATATCTTAGTTTAGACAGAAAAATGCTCGATTTTGATGAGAAATGCAACTTTTCAATTTTGACAAAAATGTGATCTCTCAGTTTAATAGGAAATGAAAATTTTTTGCTTTTGGCGGATAATGCGATTTCTTAGTTTTTGCGCAAAAATTTGATTTTTTAGTTTTCGCAGAAAATTAGAATTTGACAATTTTGGCGGGAATAAATAATTTTTTGGTTTTGATGGAAAATGCAAATTTTCAATTTTTGACAAATAATGTGATTTTTTTTGTTTTCGTGGGAAAATATAATTTCTTAGTTTTCACAGAAAAACACAATTTCTCGTGAGATAATGCAATTTTGGGTTTTTGCAGAAAATTATAGTTTATTTGTTTTGGTAGGAAAGATTCTTAGTTTGACAAAAAATAAAATTTTTGGTTTTGGCGGGAATAGAAGATTTCTCGGTTTTTACAGGAAAATAAATTTTTCGGTTTTAAAGGGAAAATACGATTTTTTGGTTTTTGCAGAAATATAAAATTTTTAGTTTTGGTGAAAAAACGTGATTTTTAGGTTTTGGCGAGAAAACACAGGTTCTCGCGAAAAAATAAAATTTTAGGTTTTGGGTTTGACGAGAAAATGAATTTTTTTTTGTTTTGGCGGGAATAGGCGCTTTCTGAGTTTCATGGGAAAATGAAGTTTTTTTGTTTTGATGAGAAATGCGATTTCTCAGTTTTTGTAAGAAGATGAAATTTCTTTGTGCTAAATTTTCAAGTTAAAGTATGTTTACAGTAACCAAAATTTAATTATGTAACTTCAACTAAAATGATATTTCAACAGTTCAAATAGCAATAGTTTTGATATGAATGTTATTGATAATAGTTTAGTAGTTTTAGAAACATATGTTTATAATAAATATTTGATAAATAAATAAATTTTATAATTCAAGATAATCAGAAATATTTTTTTAAAATGATATTTTACTTTATATAATTACAAAGGAGAATCAAGTGATAATTTATTAGAAAAAATAGATTACATTTGCCATTAGCATGAAAGTACTAAAAAATATATTGTTTTATTCTTACATATACATATATAATTAGTTATCTAAACAAATTTAATAGCAAATTATAATTTCAAAAAATAAAAAAATTAAGGATATAAAATGTTTATTCAAATTAAAAATATATAAATACATAACTTAAGCTAATAAAAATATAATACTTATTTATATTATAAAAATAATTTTATTATATTAAAAATATATACAAAATTTAGAAAAATATCATGCCGCGTAGCGCGGGTAAATACCTAGTAACATCAAAGTCTTTACATGGCTTGACACATCAGTTTTTTCAAGTTTGTCATAAACTAACACATCAGCAAAATCAATAACCAATCAAAACATTTTAACTAATACACATCATCTACTAATTTTTATTATTTTTTAATTTAAACCCATTAAAAACTTAAATATTTTTTTTTTGCTAATCTTTGTTTTAATTTTTGTCAAACTCAACCCCAAATATTAAATAACAGTAAATAAAAAAAATTATAACTTCATTTTTTTGTCAAACCCAAACCCAAAATAATAAATAACAACAAATAAAAAAAATTATTTTATTTTTTGCTAAACCCAAGCCCAAATAATAAATAACAGCAAATTAAAAAATAAAATTTTGTGGATATATGAACTTCGATTAAACGACATACTTATTACAATCGTTCGTTGATGCGTTGTAACGTCTTATGATTCAGATATATCTTAACATAAACTTGAAACAACAGAGCTTGGTTCTATATGTGATAAAGTTTAGAATCGTCTTGTTATTGTTGTGAAACAGAGCTGAAAGGTATGTCAGTGGACATGGTAGCTAAGTTAGTACTTGAGCATGCGAGGAAGCAATGTTCTTAACTCGGTTTGTAATTTCCTCCAAAAACTCTAAATATAGCACGAACACATCACCATTTTTATAAATTGCATCTCTTATCTTTCACGGTATCCAAAAATCTTATATGTACCTTTTGTTTGTTGTATGAGTAGAAACAAAAAGAGAGGGTGAGTATTGTGGTTGGTTTATAATGTAATAGCCATCAAAGTATATTTAATCAAGAGATTTGTATTTGTGCTTTTGAATCTATATTTCCTTAATCTATAGTAGTAATCTCTGTAAAATCATCAAAGCATTGCTCACTATAGCAAATTCGTTAAAAATATAAACCGAACTAAACTGAAAAATAAATCTATAAGAATGATCAAGAAAAATAAGTGTGGCCTTTTTCTAACCAAACCAAGTTTTGGACTGGGCTCGTGTGAGGTTTCTTGTGTAGTCGTCGTCGTGGATCTATTGAGGTGTTAAGTCTACACTGTTTTTAGGATTTGGTTTCTCTCCAGACCCAATTTAAAATTTTATTGGAAGAGTTATAAATCCAAAAACACAAAAATAATTAATTAATTATTGTTATCAAGTTTTTTTTAAGTTTCAACTGGTTATTATTCATATGCTTTTGTAAGGCAAACATACAAATGTGATTTTCAGGTGGAAACTGAACCAATTTATAGTGTCTTAATTGTTGTTTCTATTGGATTTAGTTCGTTATTTTAGTTTCGACAAAAACTGTTAAAAGAATAACGTAAAATAAATAACATAGGAATCATTAAAACACTTAAAATTAATAATGCAGTGAAGAACTCTAATGAAGAAGATACTTACCCAATTAACAAAGTCTCAAGAGACTGAAGGATGCATAGTCATTATAAGATATGAGAGATGCATAATCTCACTAGATCTCTTCCTCCAATTGTGTCACTTGACAAATTCATGTCACTCATAGTTTTATAATCTCTATTTGACTCTTTCACTTCAGATGTTGTAAAATGATCATTGTTCCGTATAATAATGATGGAGAAATGATTTTGATTTCAGAAAAGAGTATTTTGTTTTATTCAAAAGAAAGAGATATCATGATACTCAAAAAGAGAAGTTTTAGCGTTTTATTGTTGGCGTCTTTATTTTTTTCAGATTCAACATTTTAAATTTATACTACAATTGTCGACAGTCTTCGATGATATAAGTTTAGTATGTGTAAGATCAACATTTTATATTATAGGATTGAAATAACATATCAGCTCACAAAGGAGACAAAGTAAAGATAAACCCTAAGCTGATAACATTTAAATATGAGGACTATATAAATATGCCAAACATCTATGAATATGCCTTGAGTGAACAATGGTTATTTCTATTTGTTATAAAACAGATTAACATAAAGTTTTTTTATTAATGAAAAGATTTTTATAAAATAAATAAAATGTCGTATGAAAGAATAGTTTTATTGTGAAATTTTACATTTAAGATATTTTCCGTTCAAAATAAATATATATGAGAATTAATTTCAATCTTGACCTTTTATATTCACAACTTAGATATGGTTTTACATCATCCAAGTGTCTATTAATGTTTTAATTCGACCTCAACTCACCATTACAACCATTTATGTCCCTTTGAACACAACAAAACATCTAATACAAATATTTTTCTAAGCAAACTTACATTTGCACAAAAAAGATAAATGATAATTAACGTTAAGATGGTTTTACTATTAAGCTTCAAAACTTTAAAGTTCGAAACACTATTCTAAATAATATTTTTGTGCATGCATATTCACAAAGTCTATAATCAAGAAGTGGTAGATCATTAGATACTTTAAACATGTTTTAGAGAAAAACAACTAGATGAGTGAGCGATTAGTTTTTAAGTTAAAAAAAAATATGAAACTATGATGAAATTAAGTAGGATGTCATTTGAGTGAATTTTTATATCAATTTAAAGGGATGCCAGTTTAAGACAGTAAGGATAATACCGTGAATTATGCTCTTGATAAGAGAAGATTCGGTTAGGTGCAGTAATTACTAAAGTTGAAGAATTGCACATAAGCACGTTCCACCATATGTGTTGCCTTACATCCACATCTGGTAAAAATTAGATAAACACTGACTATGACACAAAATGCATCTAAAACAGAATTTCATTAATAGATTTGTATATTTCTTAAAATATACATATAGTATTAACTTTAATATATTTTTATTTTATCAAAGTATAGCATTAAATCAATAAAAAGATAATTAAAAAATAACCCGCATAAATAAATCAGTTTTTCTTTTTCATGGTACTTTCATAATATACAAAATATCAATATTACTTTGTTCTTATTCGGATCAAATAATACATTTTAAACAGTTAGTTTAATGTTAATATTAAACATATAAATAAAACATTTAAATTAATTTTCCACTGTTTAGCGCAGGTATATACCTAGTATATCTAATTGAATAGGTAGAGAAAAAACTACAGGCAATAAGATTCAGTGACGCCATAGTCTAATTATAAAATAATTATGAACTGAAAATTAATTATAAAATCACATAATGATTAATAAAATACTAAGGTTACACAAAAAAATTCTAGTCTGCGTATGCAATGTCTAGTTGATGCTATTCTTATTGGCACAAGAGACTGGACAGAAACTTGCGCACAAGTATCGCATGATGAGACAAAATTACTGTTTCAAATTTCTAACTTCTTCATAGATAAATTAAAAAATCACTGTTTCAATGAAAAGTCCTCTCGAGCCCAAAGAGCTTTTTAATCATGGCCTAATTAAACGCCCATGCGATTTTGTCATACGCCGGTCCGTTTCTCGGGCCCAAAAATATAAAGTCACAAGTCAACAACAAGAAAAGCAATTACATTAGATAAACAAGAAGAATATCAAACGATTAAATGACAAAGAAAGATGTAGTATATGTTCAACAAACAACCAAAATGTGTCAGTAAAGTAAAGAGCTATAGGGCCATGATTCCTGGGCTTTGGAATCACGATCCAATCACCGTAACATGAAAAATTATCATTATAATGGGGTTAGTTTAGGTTCACGTCAATTTCGATATGTAAAAGGATGATACCCCGAAAATGGATATTAGACATGGGATTCGACTCACGAATAATTGCAGGGAACATGTGATATTGTAATGGTATGATATACCAGCAATGGAGATTACCACTAATTGGTAAATGAGTATTAAAAAACAATTATGATAGAATTGTGAATAAGATGATTTTATGAATATGTTGGTTTTTTCTAGGTGATTTATATAGTGAAATTAATGATATCTAATTTTAGGAGTTGTTTTTTCATCCAGTTATTGTTTATTTGTCTTAAGATGTATACATAGTTGTGTTCTGCTATTTTAGTTGTCCAGATAAGTTATTGTATAGATAAGTTATTGTATGAGAAAACAATGATTAGTTGTTCCTATTGCAAATTCTAGTTTGCATATATTTATTTCAATAAATTTGAAATCTTATTTTATAAAAGCTACTATATGTGTGTTGTAATTGATCTTCATAATAATTCTTATGTTTTGTTTATTTATTTTTCTATTTTTTAATTTTATTTTATTTGCTATATTTTTAATTGGTATAATGTTTCTTTTAGTGATATATTACATATTTTATTAATATTTAACAGTATTAATATTTTTAAAGAAGAAATGGTGGATACTTTGTCATAAACTAATGTTTTTAGTTTTTCCAAGTTGATGATATCTCTATATTTTACACCTTCTTAGTATATATTTATAGTAATTTTTAACTACATTGATGTATTTTTTCTTTAGTTTTTGTATCATTTGCATTTATTCTAGGTTAAGTATGTATTAGGTTAGATATTGCATATTTGTGCAAGTTTGGAGTGGTTGTTAGGTACTTTTGAGCTGGAGGATATGTGGTAGACATTAGAGGATGATCCAAGATGCTGAGGAGTTTAGAGAAAATCCAAGGAGAGTGAGACAAACAGTTTCTATCATCACAACGGAAAACCACAACGGTCTGGACTGCTTGATGTGGGAGGAGCTCGTGTACCAACGGACTGACACAACAGTTTGTATCCGGTGTGAAGAATGCAACCTTGTGTCAAAAAGACATTGTTTGCCTCCACAACAGTCAGCCACAACGGTCATAGCCTGATGCAGAAATCTCCAGGGGAGATTAAAATGGTTTGTAACCGTTGTACTTATCTGATGTTGTATCCACAATGACGAAGACCTTACACATTTTGGTCTGTGTCTGATAGAGAAACGTGCAACGATCAGTCACAACGATTGTGATCGTTGCAACTCATCCAAAAAAAGACAAAAAGCATGTGGGGACCAATTCACTAGGGCTTCCCTTGGCTTTTTATAAATATCCTCTTGGCTGCAAATTTATGTGTTGTTGCTTATTTTTTAGATCTAAAACTCTTCTTTTCTCTCTAGCTTATTTTTCTTTTTTCTTTTGTTTCAAAGACATATTTTGTAAACTTTTCAAGTTATTAATCTTTTGCATTTCTCCTAACCTTGATTTAATCATATATAACCATTCTTCCTTAATAGGATTTGTGTTTTGGACTATGTGAAGTGAGTACTTATTTTTTGATTTTTAGTATGAGGTAGATGTAGGATGTTAAATGATTGATCTTTGATATCTTATGCTTAATGATCTTAATCATTTCTTATTTGATGAATCTAATGCTTAACCTATCTTCATTATTTGGTTTATGAGCTTAAGTTTTCTCTCACTAACACTATGTTTGATGAAATGCTTGAATCAATCTCATGATAGATTTACTCATCCTAGCCTAAGTCCATTGTTGTTAGGGAGTATTTTGGCTTCATAGAATTGTTATTTAATGCTTGTTAGCCATCTATCACTAATACACCATTTGATTTTGGTTATGTGGTTGGCAAATGGGTTAGACCCAAACACCATGGGATAACATTGCCTTGAATTCTATGCCTAAGGATTAGCCTATATGTTGCTACTTTATACATCATCGATTAGTCATATTTCATCCTACATCACCATCTCATCCTAGGAGTCTTTCTTTCATTTGAATATCTTGTTTTATTGCTCATTAGAGTTTAAATCTTTTGAGTCGCCATTATTTAGGTTTTGTTTGTTTGTTTTATTGATTTAGTAGGTTGTTAGCAAAATCCTTGAACCTCTTGATCTAGCTTAGCTTATTTCATGAATCATATACTCTCAATATCTCTATCTTAGCCCATTGGATTGAAAAAAACCCATAACACTATGCTACATTCGATTTGGTAGGTGTTGGATATTGATAAGTACCTAAAACCTACTTATCAATTGGCGCAGTTGCCTTTGGGTTTTGTTTAAGAGTATTGGTTTTTGATTCTAAGTAAGACTAGGCATTTTATTTTTCTTCTAGTTACTAATTTTCGTTCTTGAGCACATCTTTTGTAGGTACCATAACTTGACCCCAATCACTACAAGCACGAGAGTTGAATCCGACTAGTGTTTGAGTATGGAAGACGGTTTTGTTGAGAATGGTATGAATCAGGCTGAGGCTGGTATAGACAGAATTGCTGCTCACCCATAATGGCCAAGACACATTGGGGAATGTGACTCTCCAAGTGCTTATACTACTCGACATGGTGTAATTCCTCCTTCCTTGCATGACGCTGAACCAAGAGCAGCCTCATCTCGATAGAGTGCCAAGTTCAATGGCTTGCCAATAGAGGACCCTCTTGATCATCTTGATTAGTTTAACCGCAGCTGTTCTATGAAATGGCTATAAGGAGTGAGTGAATATGGCTTCAAACTTTGCTTGTTTCCTTTCTCTCTCGATAATAAAGTAAGTACTTGGGTTTTCAATACCACAAGGCTCAATCACCACATGGAATCAATGCAAAGGAGCATTTCCCACCAATTTCTTCTCACCATCTAGAACAGCCAGACTTAAGATTGATATCTCAACTTTCTACCAAAAGGATGAGGAGCGGTTTAGCAAAGCATGGGAGCGTTTGAAGGGCTACATAATAAAATGTCCTCATCATGGCTTCTCAAACGCCTCCTAGCTCAATATACTACACAAAGGAGTACTACCAGACTTCAAGAGACTCTTGGATACATCAAGTACTGGTCTGTTTTTTGGAAAAGATAAGGAGGAAGGAACGATACTTGTCGAGAACCTCGCCACAAGCGATGAGTAATATGCTGATGGGTTAGTGATTGGTTCAGTAGTGGATTAAAAGACCACAAAAGGGGAAAGAGCTACAAGATAGAATCTATCAACTACTCAAAGCACAATAGAAACCAGTTGAGGCTATGGGGAAGCACGCTCAACACAAAGTTGGGGAGGCAACTCGTTTTGAAGATGTTCACTTTGTACAAGAGTAACATCATCACAATGACTTCAACAAAGGAGCCCCACCACACCATTACAATATTTACGCTAAACATGGATATGCTCCAAACCCTTACTTCCAACACCCTCGCGACCATGCTCCACCAATTTACGCTTCACCGAATGCCCTACCACCTTATGGTGCATATGGACATTACCCTTATGTCCATAGCCATCAAAACACGCCTGCTCTTCAAGACATGGACATCAAAGGATTACTTGAGCATCTTGTGAAAGGTCATAACTCTCAAACATTGGAGTATAATCGGAAATTGGATGAACTTACCACAAGAATGTTATCCTTACAAGCCTCCAAAGTGATACACTCTCTACTATACGTCAGGAATCTTCTACAAGCTATCTAACAACTCCACCAAATGAATTTATACAAGTTATCATCTTGAAAAGTGGAAAAAATCTTCCACCTAGAGAACTTCCTCCTCATCTCAATGAAGACATTGAGAGACAAGTTGGGAAGGCTGGTTTTGAAATTTCCAAAGATAATGATGTTGAGTACATAGAGGAGAGTATTGAAGACCAACTCTATACTAAGACTCATGAGAATACCATGAGAGACAAGCCAAGGGAGGCAACTAAGGCCAAGAACAAGGAAACTCGCTTCTTACCTCCTCCTTACAAACCTCCTTTCCCACTTCCCAGTCGGGTTAAGAAGGAACTTCTAGAGAAGTATAGGGTTCTCTTTGATGAGTAGCTGAAGAATATTGAGCTCACAATGCCCTGATGGATGCCTTTGCATTAGTGTCTCCTTACCAAATGTTTTTGAAAGAAGCGGTTTTGGAGAGAACAAGAGAGTTGCAAGTGATGGTGGTCTTAACACATGAGTGTACTGCAATCATACAATAGAAAGAGATCCCTACTAAGCTTGAGGATCCAGGAAGTTTCACTCTTCCTTGCACTAAAGGACCTCTCTCATTTGGCAATTGCCTTTGCGACTAAGGAGCTAGTGTAAACCTTATACCTCTCTCCATTGCAATATGACTTAATTTCACAAGCTATAAGGCAAGTAATATTTCCCTGGTATTAGCAGACAGATCAGAAAGTATTCCCAAGGGTTTATTTGAGGACGTTCCAGTCAGGATTTGGGATACTAATGTACCAAACGACTTCGTGGTTATAGAAATGGATGAAAAACCAAGAGATCCCCTCATCTTGGGGAGATCCTTCTTGTCCACGGTTGGAGCCGTTATAGATGTAAGAAAGGGAAGATTTAGCTTAACTTGGGTAAAGGTGAAACACTAAAGATTGATATGATTATGAAGGGGCGAACTATAGAGGGAAAAGTCTTTTGGGTGGAGACTTTGGATGTGATTAGTGATGAAGTCTTTGAGGAATTAGACTTCAAAAGACCCTCTACAAGTGTCTTTGGTGAAAAAACATGGAGGAAATGTTTATTTAAGCCAAGAGAGTGTAGAGTATATGCAAATAGATTCACGTAAGGTCGTAGAAGATGAGGATCAGTTTATGAACCTCTAGCATGAGAGGCATATGATGTTTTTAATTAAACAATTTTACTCCTTGGGTACCGAGAGAGAGGTTGAGAAAGCAGAAAGCACAAGCGAGGCAAGATTATAATAAGATTGGACTGAGCTCAAGGCATCTAAAGTAGAGCTTAAACCCCTTCCTCTAGGGCTCATGTATGCTTTCTTAGGAACCAACTCCATCTATCCTGTCATTGTGAATGAAAACCTTGATGAAAATGATTTATCCACCCTCTTAAAAGAGTTAAACAATTTAAGGAGAGCCATTGGATATTCACTAGATTATATCAAATGTATCTCTCCTACTCTTTGCACTCATAGGGTCCACATTGAGGATGAATGTATGACTTATATAGAGCATCAAAGGAGGTTAAACCCTAACCTTAAGGATATTGTTAAGAAATAGATTCTCAAGCTCCTTGACGCCGATGTGATACATCATATTTCTGATAGTAAGTGGGTCTCAACGGTGCATGTGGTACCGGAGGTAAAACCGTGATCAAGAATGAGAAAGATGAGTCTATACCAACTAGGACCATTATAGGTCATAGAATGTATATAGATTATAGAAAATTGAATGCAACCTCTAGAAACAATTATTTTCCTCTCCCTTTTATTGATCAAATGTTAGAGAGACTTGCAAACCAGCCTTTTTACTGCTTTCTTGATGCATATAATGGCTTTTTCCAGATCCCCATATATCCTAATGTAAAGAGAAAACAGCATTTGCATGTCCTTATAGCACATTTGCTTATAAACGAATGCCATTTGGATTGTGCAATGCTCCATCTACCTTTCAAAGATGCATCATGTTGATCTTCTCTAAACTTATTGAGGAAATGATGGAGGTATTCATGGATGACTTCTCTGTATCTGGCTCTTTTTTTGGTGTCTGCTTGTCCAATCTTTGCAGGGTACTCAAGAGATGTGAAGAGACAAATCTTGTCCTAAATTAGGAGAAGTGTCATTTCATAGTTAAAGAAAGAACAGTCCTTGAACACAAGATATCAGAGAAATGCATTGAAGTTGATAAAGAAAAGATAGAGGTCATGCTGCATTTAGAGCCGCAAAGGTCAATCTAGGGCATAAGAAGCTTTTTTGGCCATGTTTGTTTCTATATGAGGTTTATAATGGATGTCTCCAAAATAGCAAGGCTCATCACCAGATTACTTTGCAAAGAGGCTGAATTTTTGTTTCATTAGGAATGTCTTCAAGCCTTCTTAACGATAAAAGAAGCCCTTGTGAGTGCTTCCATAACACAAGCATCAGACTGGGATTTCCCATTCGAGATCATATGTGATGCAAGCGACTTTGTAGTTGGGGCAGTCTTAGGTTAAAAGGTAGGTAAAAAGCTTCATGTGATATATTACTCTAGATGATACTTAAGAGAGGTATGCTACCACAGAGAAAGAGCTTCTTACGGTTGCATTAGCTTTTGAAAAGTTCAGAAGCTATCTTTGATTGTGTACACGGATCATGCAGCCTTGAGGTACATATACTCCAAGAAAGATACAAAGCCGAGGCTGCTCAGGTGGATACTCTTACTCTAAGAAAGAATTTGACATGGAGATTCTAGACAAGAAAAGGATTGAGAACGAAGTGGCTGATCATTTGTCTAGGATGAGGATTGAAGAAATTGTGCCCATCAACTATTCTTTGCATGAGGAGCACATAATGATGATGGGAGTTTTAGAACGCCTATTGTGTGGGCAAGGAGATGAATGCTGTGAAGATCATAGAACAGAAAGCATCTCCCTGGTACGCAGACTTCGTTAACTACTTGGTGAGTAGAGACATACCTAGAGATTTAGATACATATCACAAGAATAAGTTCTTCTGTAATTGCTCCCAATACTTTTGGGACGAGTCATATCTCTTCAAGAGGGGTTCCGATGGGTTATTTTGAAGATGCATATAAGAGGAGGAAGTCAAAGGGATCATATATCATTGTCATGGCTTAGCCTGTGGAGGTCATTTTACAACTTTTAAGACTACAACAAAGATCCTCCAAGCTGGTTCTTGGTGGCCTACCTTGTTTAAAGACACACATGCTTATATATCTTCTTGTGAAGCTTGCCAAAGGAAAGGGAATATTAGCAAGAGATATGAGATACCACAAAATCCAATCCTTGAGGTACATGTGTTTGACGTATGGGGAATTGACTTTATGGGCCTTTTTCCCTCTTCATATGGAAACAAGTATATTTTGGTGGCCATTGACTATGTCTCCAAGTAGGTTGAAGCTATAGCAAGCCCCACCAATGATGCCAAGGTTTTGATCAAGCTCTTTAAATCTATTATCTTCCATGATTTGGTGTTCCATACCACCCTCAAATAAGCAGCCAGGTTGAAGTCTCCAACAGGGAGATCAAAGCCATATTAGAAAAGACTGTTGGGGTAACAAGAAAAGACTGGTTAGTTTCAAGACACCAATATGGAGATCTCCTTCCTCTCTTCTTTATGGAAAAGGGTGTCATCTTCTTGTAGAGCTGGAATACAAAGCATTTTGGACTATCAAGTTGCTTAACTTTGATATCAAGACAGCCCAAGAGAAAAGGATGATAAACCTGCATAAGCTTGAAAAAAACTTGTCTTGGAGCTTTTGAAAGTTCTAAGATCTACTAGAAAATGACTAAAGCTTTCCATGACAAGAAGATCAAGCCCAATAACTTCAAGGCTGGGGATGAGGTGTTGCTTTACAACTCACGGTTGAACATATTTCCGGGGAAGCTCAATTCTAGGTGGACCGGCCCTTTCACTATTAAAGAAGTTTTGTCTTATGGTGCTGTAACCTTATTCAGTAAGGATGGGAATGATTATATAGTGAATGGGCACAGACTGAAGCCCTACATGGCAAGTGACAAGTACCAACTGGGAGAGGAGACATCCTTTCCACTCTAAGAAGTTCCAAGCGCCTAAGAGAGGCTAGAAATAATCAAGCTATGTGACGTTAAACAAGCGCTCTTGGGAGGCACCCCAAACATATCCTTATGTATATATTTATGTTTTTTTTAATCTTTAGGTTCATGTTTTTAGAAGTTTATAGTGGACCAGGTAAACCCATGGTAATAAAAAGCTCATGGACTGAGGTAACCACAAGGCTTGGGAATCCACAACGGTGTGGTACAACGGTTACAAACCGTTGAGTAACAACCCACGTCAGAGTGTTTTTCCGGTTACAAACCGTTGTAGAATCCATATCGGACAGCTTCAACAAGCTCAAACCATAGGGAAATCCTGCAACAGAGTGTATATTGGGCTTAAACTGTTGTGAGGTCAACCGGGAATCTTTATCGGACTGAACATTGGACTCAGCCCATTATGAAGGATTGCGGGAACCAGCATCAATCAGCCGCACCATATAAGACACCTTGATGCATCCACAACGATCACATATATCGGTCACAAACCGATGTGAATGCTGAACCAAGGTTTATCTTCCCACAACTCCACGACACTCCTCCTTGCATTATGTTTATTTTGGTTGCCTCCTTTTAAGCTTTCATCACACATGGACTATGTAATTTAAGTTTGAGGGAGGGTTGTGTATCTAAATTTGTGCCTTGTTTTCTTAGTTTTCTTTTTACATCTTTAAGTCTCATCCATTTATGCATAGAAAAGAATACAAATATTGGTAAGTTTTTTTTTAAAAAAAAAACATCATGCATAAAAAGAGAGCATGTAGTTGCATGTACATTCTGGGATTAAATTTAGTTTCATAGCATATAAGACCCATTGCATTTGCATAAGGTGATGATGATAGTTCCTCAAAGAACACTAATTTGAGTCATGAAATCAATGCCCTTGTACATAGTTTTGTGATTCATCTTGCATGAATTCGAAATTAAGGTAACACCACACTTTGAAACTTATACCTTGATATTTATGTTTGATTAATACACGCTTGATTTAATTATTTTCCCTAATCATATTTGAACCATAAATATTGACTCATAATTATCATGCTTTTGTTTTGAGTTTTAACTCATGGATACATATATATACCTAGTTTATCTTCTCTCTTTTACCACTCTTTGTTAACCCAAGTAGTTAGTCCTAATAAAAGCTAAACCTTCTTCGAAACCAAAACACTATCGCGTGAACGTGATAGGCCTATTTTTTCTAACTTTTGAGTCATCTAGGCAAAAAGTGTTGGGTTTATGCCGACAAGAGAAATTTTATATAGAAATTAGCTTCATAATTGTGCTAGTAATAGGCTAAGATGAAGGTGGGTAGCTTAGGAAGGTTACTTGTGATTAAGGGTTTACTTATGGGAGGGGAAAGAGAGAAAAGAGTGTGGTATAAGGAATTTGAATGGGGAGTACATTTAATAAGTGGCAGCAAAATAAAAGGAGCTCTACGCATAAAGAAGAAAGGTGATCCCAAAACCAAAAAGGAGAAAAATCTGGCCAGCAAGCATCCAAGTGATGGAAATTATGAGGCACCAAAAATCAACAAGGAAGAGCCAATGAAGAAAACCAAATGTCACTCTACATGAAGAAGAAGAACTCCCCAAGTTCAACAAAGATGATGAAAGCAAGGTAAAGGGTATAAAGGCACAAAAGCCTTTGGAAAAAGGTAGATTAGGAGAAAAACCATGGGATTAGTTAGGATAGAAGTTAATTAGGCATTGGGTAGATGAAAGTGGCCCTTGTATGCATACAATGGTTTTTACCCTTAGCTTTTTGCCATAGGTTGACTCTTTTCTTGAGTGATCCCTTGAAACACATTAAACCCTTCATGATTGAGTTCATCTTTAGCTGAAAACCTTAATCTTGACCAAATAAGTTCTTATGATAAGCATGAGCATGATTCACGATTTTTGATCATTAATACAAGTTAAAGGCAAAAGATGATTTGATTGTGTGCATAGGTTGAGATTGGATCCATTGTATACTGTGATGAATGTGGCTAAGGATTTTGTAGTAAACAAATTTAATTTGCATCTCAGAACTACGAACACGGACACTGATTTGATCACTCTTATTAGCTTTCTCAGAATTAAGCAACCATTGTGTAACCTCTTTCCCTTTTCTGTCTTTATTTGCTTGAGGACAAGCAAAAAGGCAGGTTTGGGGGAGTTGATATCTGTATATTTTACTCCTTCTTAGCATACATTCATGGTAGTTTTAGCTACATTCATGCATCTTTCCTTTAGTTTTAGTACCATTTGCATTCATTCTAGGTTTAGTATGCGTTAGGCTAGATATTACATCTTTGTGCGAGTTTGGAGTGGTTATTGTGTACTTTTGGACTAGAGGATGTGTGGTGGACACTAGAGGATGATCTAAGATGCTGAGCAGTTTAGAGAAGACCTAAAGAGAGTGAGACAGACAGTTTCAATCATCACAATGGACAGCCACAACAGTTTGGACTACTCGATGTAGAAGGAGCTCATGTACCAACGGACTGACACAACGGTCTGTACCTGGTGTAAAAAATGCAACCTTGTGACAAAAAGACGATGTCTGCCTCTGCAATGGACAGCCAAAACGGTCACATCCCAATGCAGAAATCTTCAGGGGAGATTACAGCGGTTTGTAATCGTTGTACTTGTCCGATGCTGAATCAACAACGACCAAGACCTTTCGCATTTCGGTATGTGTCCGATAGAGAAACCTGCAATGATCAGTCACAACGGGTTGTGACCATTGCAACCTGTCCAAGAAAAAGACAAAATGGCTGTGGGGACCAATTCACTAGGCCTTCCATTGGCTTGTAATAAATACCCCCTTGGCCGCAAATTTATATGTTGTTGCTTATTTCTTAGATCCAAAACTTTTCTTTTCTCTCTAGTTTATTTTTCCTTCTTCTTTTGTTTCAAAGAAGTATTTTGTAAACTTTTCAAGTTATTAATCTTTTGCATCTCTCTCTTAACCTTGATTTAATCATGTCTAACCATTCTTCCATAGTAGGATTTGTGGTTTGGATTTTAAATAGTTATTTTTGGATTATTAGGATGTTAAATGATTACTCTTTGATATTTTATGCTTAATGATCTTAATCTTTTCTTATTTGATGCATCTAATGCTTAAACTATCTTTATTATTTGGTTTATGAGCTTAAGCTTTCTCTCACAAACACCATGTTTGATTTAATGCTTGAATCAATCTCATAAGAGATTTATTAATCTTAGCCTAAGTCCATTGTTATTAGGGAGTATTTTGGCTTTATAAAATTGTTATGTAATGCTTGTTAACCATTCTATCACTAATACACCATTAGGTTTTGGTTATGTGGTTAGCAAAGGGATTAGACCCAAATACAATAGTCTAACCTTACCTTGAATTATATACTTAAGGATTAGCCTAATGGTTGCTACTTTATGCATCATCGATTAGTCATGCTTCATCCTACATCACCATCTCATCCTAAAAGTCTTTTTTCATTTGATATCTTGTATTATTGCTCGCTGGAGTTTTAATATTTTGAGTCATCATTATTTAGCTTTTGTTTGTTTGTTTAATTGTTTTAGTAGGTTGTTAACAAAATCCTTGAACCTCTTGATCCAGCTTAGCTTATTCGATGACTCATATGCTCTTAATATCTTTATCTTAGCCCATTGGATTGAAAAAAGGTGTTGGGTATTGATTAAGTACCTAAAACTACTTAAGACTCATTTAACCTCATATATCACATATAACATCATTGAATTCATATCCTTCAATGACGAATGAGACAACAAATACCCTTATATCTTCCTTCTTTTCATGCATCTTCAAAGGAGGCTGAATCTTCCCTATCTCATCCCTGAATTCAATGCAATTGTGAAAAAAATCTGCAATTGAATATCATTCCCAAGCTTCATCCAAGTCATAGGTAGGAGGGATCCTCATCACTTAGGCTTCGAACTTGATGTTGCTTTCTGCAGAAATGTGTTTCATTTTTATAGGGAATGAATGGGGTACTCTTCCTTGGATTCAGTGTGTCAAAGTCCAGCGACTCATTCAATCATATTCTTATTCACTTCATGCTTCTCTTGTACTCATCGACTATTCCATCACTGTTGTGAGCTTTCTCCTCAAGCTTACCTTCACGGATTATGACTTTGTTGATCTTTTTGGCTAGTATGTTCAGCTTCTCTTGACTCTCATTGTGAAAGTAGTCTATTTTGGAGTCACGGCGTTTAAACTCCTAGCTCCTTCTATTAACCCATGATTCGATGACAAGAATTCTGCCGGCCAGGTGAGTGATTGTGCCATCTTGAGACTCCAGCTTAGATTGAAGGTGATCAAATTTTGATTTGAACACTCCTGCATCTTGTCATGTTCCTTATGCTATCTCCAATCCTCCTCTTATTATTATATATTATATCCTCAATGGACTGCAACTGCACATACATTCTTCTGACTTGACAAGTCACATCATCAATCTTTTTCGACAAATCTGACTGTATTATGTCCAGCTTAGCTTTGAGCTCAACATACATTGCCTTCTTCATCTCAAGGTATTCGCCAATCATCTGGTTTACTCTCTGCTCATGTGAAGGCATTGGTATAGGTGCATGGCGATGATCATGGCAAATCAGATATGGCGCTTATCATCTCAGATGAGGTTCATTCGGGTCTTTATAGAATCCATCTTGGGGAAATATCTCTCCATTACTGCGACATGTGGTATGTGAATGTAGCTTGAGTTTCGTGAATTTCGCATCTTTCAAATCCTGAGACACAAGTAAACAAATAAAAATTTGACAATAAGTAAAAAAAACTTAGCTGAAATCTTCAAATTCAAAGCTAACGCAACTGCAAAGACTACCTGATAACGACGCCAAATAAACTGATGAGTATGCAAAAGTTTTACTAAAACAAAAGACAATGTGAAAGTTGCAAGTGCACAACAATCAAGCATAGTACTTTAGGTATTGAATCCACAGAGAATCTTAAGTACACAATAGTTTTCAAAATGAAAAGAATGTTAAGTTACAAATCTGGTTTTGGGATTTGTTGCAAATGAATGCAAATAAACAGAATTGAAATAAATAAAAAAGCAAGCACATGATGATTTCTAGAGATGTAAAGCTTAGGATTTAAAACATAAGAATGATGGAGAATCCTTGAGGGTTATGGTTTAGATTTATCATGGACTTAGCAATCTAGAGGCAAACACAATTATTGTCATTTTATGGCCGCTAACACTTCTAGTTTGATAATTTCCTCTAAGCATAAAATCAATTTACTTCTATCAGCCTAAATCGCATGTGTCAAATGCAACATAAGCAAACAAAGGCAGATATGAATGTTCAAGTTTGCATTATGATAACATACATATTTACCTATTCGAAATATCATAAGTGACCTCTTTAATAAGTGTTTCACCTGGTTTTTCATGCAATTGTAGCATATTTCGAGTATTTGTTTGGTACAGACTCTTTTCAGGTTAACTTAGCAAAAATGATGCAAAACGGAGCAAAACATAAATTTCTCCAACAAGTGCAAGATGACAGAAGGTCAACAGCAAACGGAGACCTTCCCACAGCGAGATCAAGCTGGTTTTTGGAGATAAGATGGGCTGATCTTCTACCTTGTATACCAAAGTGATTTGAGGACAATTCCACAATTGGATCTCAATTTACATGAAACACAAGCAGGTCCGTCAAGAAGAAGAAGCACGAGTTGTTGCCGTTCCACACAAGCTCAGGGTCCCGCCACATATGGTCGCCCGTGCAGCCACTTCAGATGTTTAGTTCGAGTCCATTTGCAAGCCCAACTTAAACCCATTGCCGTCAAACGAAGGTCAAGACATAAGTGACGTCTAAAAAGAGTTGAAGACCTACAAATAATTAAGTTTTAAGGCTTTTATATGTACGTTATTCATGCTTTTCGTGCTTCTTTCAGCCACCAAAGTTTTACATTGTTTTGATCTTCAATTTCGAGGAAGATATATTCTTCTTGAAATTTCTTAGTTTCCGCTTATTAATTGAAGTATGCATTCATCAATAATGTTTTTTTTTCCCTCAATCATGTCTGAATAGTTTATGTTCTTTGGGGTTTCTTATAAAGGGTTATTATGGGGAATTTTATTAATTATTTTTAAGCATATAATCGCATAGCTGTATTCTATGAATTTCTTTTGTCTAATTTTGTTCTTATTGCATAGATCTAGCATCATGAACTAGAAGCTTATCTTATGATTGTTTAGAACCGCTGACATATTGAATTTATTCATTGGATCTAGCTTAACCGAGTTGTCTTGATGCAAGATACAAAAGCATACATGTGGAGCATTGTGAGCGTTAAAACTAACTTGAACTGATATTGCGTGTTTGATTGCATCGTACGATACGAACACATGCCTGCAGAGTTTTTATAACATAGACGATCTATTCTATGAAAGTAGATAGATTATAAAATCAATGATTATGGTTTAGAGAAATTTCGCCTAGTTTTATTTATTTTCGTTAGTTTATTTAATTTCTAGTTAGAACCCCTAATAATTTCCAAAATAACCTCAATGCTTTTTGCTTATTCATTAATCGCAAATTTACTTTAATTAGGCTTATTTTCACTAATTTCTTTTTTGGTTTTAGTTTTTCTTTTCATGCATTCATTAGGTTCAGGTGAAGGCCTATTTAAATACTTGCATTGCTTTTCAATTCTTTCAACCTGCAGCTACTAACAATGACACCATAACCACAGACCCCCTTATTTTGTGTCTTCGTTTTCTCTAACATTCTTTTTTTTACAGCAAACTGTCTGTATGGTTTAACACCTAATTATTACAAACGCATATGTGCACTTGCAAAATTATGGTCTTTATAAATTTAAAACGAATAGAGTTCCTAAGAAGCATCCATACTTTTGGATAGCAACTTCAGACCATATCACATTCTCACTGAGGCAATTAGAGACAGCGCTAGTGCCTTAAAGAGCTTAGCATATCAATTCTTATTTCTGATTAGCAAGAAGTAGTGTACAAACAATACTATCCTAGTATCAATTACTAGGTGATAAATATAGCTATATGCATTATGAACTTGAAAAACATAAAATCTACTTTTACTCAATATAGGCGCCATCCTAGAATACTAAACCTATTGATATAAGATTAAATGTATGATCTTATATAACCGGTATGATGGGAAATCAGATAGCTGGCCACACGGCACTCTCTATCTAGATTTGGCACGTTGGTGATGGTTTGTTGAAGTGGTGATCACGTAACTGGCCAAACGGCTCTCTTTACTTAACCAAAGGGATGATAGTTGACGATGGATCGAATGACACCACACAGCTGATGGTAAGGCTGTGATAAAGTTGGTTGTGAACTCAAGAACATGTGGGTAACCTATCAATATTCAAGAACTCGGTGGCGGCTCTCTTAGTTAAGAAGAAAGTGCTCTCTTTATTGATAATAGGTAAAAACGTGAACTACAATGTCGCATATGGAACTTTATTAATAGTCTTTTCAACCTTGACCTTCTAGGATCTAAAATAAATAAATAAATGCAAAGACCAAAAATACAAAAAAATAACAAGGAAGATTACACGGTTTACTCTAAAGATTCTAGAAAGAAACTAAGAATAAAGCCCTGCAAAACAAAAAGGAAAACACGAGATAATATGAGAATAAATGACAAAACCTTACCATTGCCTCTTGATTAGTTCCTAGCCGAATAAGGTAAGTAATGTCCAGCACGTTTTCCTTTAAACTTGGTCTTTTTGAAATGGGTTGATGATCAGCAGATTTGGGCCGGGGTAGTCTTTAAGAAGGGGCCACCATCTAAATTAAGCGCCATCTTGAACGAGGCTGGGCTTTGAATGACTTGAATATCTTCTAAGTGCTGGCCCATTTGATCGTTATATCCCTCGGTCATTCGTACCGTAATGCTCTCCTCCATGGTACGTGGCTGCTACGTGATGCTGTCGACTGCGGTACAGGGGTGGTACGTAATTCTGTTGTCCCGTCACGTCATGTCTTTGTCCCGTCCCATCATGTCTTCATCCCGTCCCGTAATGCATTCTTCTTTTAAAACAAGTCGTTTGAGGAGAGTGTTGATATCTTGTGCTTGCTTAAGGTTGAGGAGGTTCTCCACGGCTTTGTTGAATTCTTCTCTCATTGTCCTTGTGCCGGATCTAGTCTGTGGTGGCTTGTACATGATGGGTACTTTATGCTTGACCGGGTTGAGGTCCTCATCATTCCCTCCCTCTTGAAGAGATTCTCTCAGAACCGTATCTGCATCAAATGGAGCTAAATCAGTGACATTAAAACAATTAGAAATGTTCATCTCACCTGGAAGTTCTAAGCGGTAGGCATTGTTGTTGATGCGTTCAATGACTTTGAAGGGTCCGTCTCCTCTTGGTGATAACTTGCTTTTTCTTTGGTTTGGGAACCTTTCTGGCCTCATATGTAACCAAACCCATTCGTCGGGTTCGAATTTGACCTCCTTGCGGCTCTTGTCAATGTTTTGCTTGGTTTATAATATCTTCTTCTCCAAGTTCTCCTTTGCTTTCTGGTGAAGCTTCTTGATTAGCTCGGCTTTACTTAACTCGTCTTGGCTGGCTCGTTCTGCTGGCGGTAGTGGTGTTAAATCTAACGGTGTAGTTGGCTTAAACCCATAAACAATCTCAAAAGGTGAAAGTTTAGTAGCAGAGTGTGTGGCTTGGTTATAAGCAAATTCAACATATGGAATACAATCAAGCCAACTTCTTAAGTTCTTACCAACCGTTGCTCTTAGAAAACCTGAAAGGGTGTGGTTAACCACCTCAGTTTGTCCATCAGTTTGTGGATGGCATGTTGTTGAAAAACAAGAGCTTTGTCCCTAGTTTCCTCCCAAAGAGTTCTCTAAAAATGGCTCAAGAATTTTGTGTCCCTATCAGGCACGATGGTTCTTGGTATCCCGTGTAGTCTCACTACTTCTTTAAAGAAAAGGTCAGCAGTTTGAGTTCCATCATTTGTTTTGCTGCACAATATGAAATTAGCCATTTTCGAGAATCGGTCAACCACCACGAATATTGAATCCTTGCCCCTGATCTTTGGTAATCCTAACACAAAATCCATAGAAAGATCTTCCAAAGAAAGGTTAGGTATAGGTAAAGGCATATAAAGACCTCAAGGATAGAACCTTGATTTGGTTTTAAGGCATAGAAAGATCTCCCAAGAAACGTACAACGTCTCTCGTGAGGTGTGGCCAAAAGAAATGCTCCACCACCACGCTTAGAGTCTTGTCTACCCCCAAAGTGTCCCATAAGCCCTCCTTCATGTGATTCTCTGATCAGCAGCTCTCACATGGATCTCTGCAGTATACACAAACGTCCATCTCGAAAAATAAAACCATATGGGGCTTTGTTGCATTCTTGAAAGATTATCCCAAAGTCTGGGTCCTCTTTGTAATGCTCCTTAATGTGTTTGAATTCAATCACTCGAGCCTCCATGGTGGTAATGAGAGTGTAACGCCTAGAAAGGGCATCCGCTATAATGTTCTCTTTCCTCTTTTTATACTTGATGATGTAGGGAAACGTCTCCACAAACTCTAGCCACCTCGCGTGTATTCTCTTCAATGTAGTCTGGCCTCTAAGATGTTTGAGTGTCTCGTGATCCGAATGTATGACAATCTCCTTGGAAAGCAAGTAATGCTGCCACGTCTCCAACGATCTCACCAAAGCGTATAATTCTTTGTCATACGTGGGATAGTTAAGTGTAGCTCCGCTTAGCTTCTCACTGAAGTATGCAACTGGCTTGTCTCCTTGTGTAAGGATAGCTCCAATGCCAAACCATGAAGCATCACAATCAACCTCAAACATTTTATCAAAATCAGAAAGCACTAGTACCGGGGCGTTGGTAAGGCTGTATTTCAGCTTGGCAAAGGCTTCTTCTTGCATTGGCCCCCACTTAAAAGCTACATCCTTCTTGATCACGACTGTAAGAGGGGCTGCGATGGTGCTGAAGTCCTTCACAAACCACTGGTAAAAGCTGGCTAAGCAATGAAAGCTCCGGACATATCCTATTGAAGACGGTGTGGGCCAGTCTTGTATAGCTCGTATCTTCTCCTGGTCCACTCTTAGTCCCTGCGAGCTTACAACTAAACCTAGAAACACTAATTCAATAGTGCAAAAGGTGCACTTCTTGAGGTTTGCAAAGAGTCCTTCTTGACGAAGTGCCTCTAATACTTGCTCAAGTTGCTTTAAGTGATCTGCAAGACATCTACTATATATTAAAATGTCATCAAAGTAAACCACAACAAACTTACTGATGTGCGTCCTTAAGACGTGATTCATGAGTCATGAATGTACCCGGGGCATTGGTAAGACCGAATGGCATTACTAGCCACTCATATAAACCTTGCTTGATCTTGAAAGCAGTCTTCCACTCATCACCCTCCTTCATACGTACTTGGTGATATCCGCTCTTCAGATCCACCTTTGAGAAGATGTAGCTCCACTGAGCTCGTCTAATATGTCGTCTAGGCGGGGAATGGGGTGGTGGTACTTGATGGTGATGTTGTTAATGGCACGACAGCCCATGCACATTTGCCATGTTCCATCCTTCTTAGGCACCAACATGACGGGAACCGCACAAGGGCTTAGACTATCTCTAATGTACCCCTTAGACATTAAGTCTTGTATTTGCTTCTCTAACTCCTTAGTCTCGGCGGGGTTCATCAAGGCTCTTATCTCCACAGGTATCTCCACTTCACTAGCTCCTGAAAGTAATCCTTCTCGAAAGACCATGAGTAGCACCAAATCTTGACAGTTTAAGGCTCGGTTAATGACTTTAGTAGAAGCAAATAAATTAGTCTTACTTACAACTTTTGCAAATTTAATTTGCATTTCATGAATCTGATTTGGCGTGAGAGGAGCAGAGTTGTAATTTTGCTTGTCATGTGTGAATGAGTAGTGATTGGTGCGGCCTTTGTGTATAGCCTCCTTGTCAAACTGCCAAGGCCTCCCAAGCAAGAGATGTCCTGCTTGCATTGGCACCACATCGCATGTCACCTTGACGCTGAAAGTGACAATCACTTGATCCGCTATCTTAAGCTATGTGTCATCGTTTAGTCATCTTAGCTTGTAGCCTCCAAACCTAACATTTCTACCATATACTTGCTAGCCACGTTAGTGCAAGAACCACCATCGATTATTAGGCTACATACCTTGGTGTTTACGGTGCATCTGGTATGGAAGATGTTTTCTCTTTGAATTGTTTCTGGCTCAACAAGAACGCTGAGGGCTCTACGGATTACTAACATCTCTCCTGAATCAGGGTATTCAATCTCTTCTGTCTCGGCCTCCACCGTATCTTCTTCCATTTCATCTTGGGATTCAAATCCTCCTTCGGCCGTGAGGATCATGAATCGGTTGTTGGGGCATTCTCTCACCATATGACCTCTCCCCTGACATTTAAAACATGTAATGTCACGTGTTCTTTGAGTAAAATGAGGCTTACCTTGCTCTGGCCGAGTTTTTTTAGATGATTCGGCTGTTGGCTTTTTGAACCGCGAATCAATCTCCACAGCTTTGCCTTTGTCAGAAGCTTTTGGGGGCGTTAAGGTCCAGCTCGTGTTTGGTTTTGAATGGCTTATAGCGCCACCTTATGCTTGACGTGTTGCTCCGCTTGTATGGACAAGTGTAGTAGCTCGGACATTACATAGGTAGGCTGCCTCTCGACCTTCCGTGTTATACGGTCTTGAAGACCGTCTATGAACTGTGCCATAGGAGTCTCCTCCATGTCACTGAGCTCCAATCGGTTGCGTAGCTGCTCAAATTCCTCGAAGTACTCTTCTACTAGACGGCTGCCTTGGACAAGCTTACAAAAATCCTTCTGGAGGTCTCAGTGAAAATGAGGTGGAACGTACCGCTTCCTCATATTGAACCACATGTCAGCTCACATACTGATCTGTTCGTGGCGATGCCTTCTCCTCTCGGATACGTCTCGATCCCACCATGACAAGGCATGGTCAGTTAGCTGAGCTGCTGCTAGTGACACCTTCTTCTGGTCATTGTACACGTAGTACTCGAAGATGTACTCCATCCGTCTTTCCCACTCTAAGTAGGCTTCAGGGTAAACCTTTCCAGCAAAGGTTGGGGCATTCAGCTTAACATCATTGTTGTTTGGCCGATAGCAATCTTCTTCTCGCACACGTCCTTGGTGTATAGGATTCCTAGCTCGGCCATGAGGTTGATTCTGAACGTTAAGTGCTGGTGGCGGGTCATCGTCTAAGTCGGGCATATCCTCGTCAGTTTCTTTGTGGTCTGGCTGGCGAGGCTGCCTCAATGGTCCTCTCCTATGGAGAAGTGGTGGTGCTGGTGTCAATCGCTCAATCCTGGTCATCCTGACGCTAAGGGCTTGAATAGCACCTAGCAGTTGGGCCATGTCTACGGATGCTCCTTGTTCTCCCATCTGTATGTCCTGACTTAGACTAACAAACGGTTAGTAGCACAAGTGTAACAAGAATGATAGCCGAAGCAACTGAAATAATATAAGAACACTTAGCTAATTTTTTTGATTTTTGGGTATTGTAAAAAGAAATCTAACAATCTAACAACTTAAGCAAGTAAATTCTTTTGGGGTTTTTATATGAATAATAAAGAAAACAAAACAGAAAGGCAAGCACACAATTTATATTTTGGTTTTTATGTAAGAAAGGTAAAGAACTAAGCAATGAAAACAAAACAAAGACCTAAAAGGATAGATAGAACCTGGTGTATGAGCATATAGGCTTTGATACCAAATGATATAAGATCAAAGGTATGATCTTATTTTAACCGGTATGATGGGGAATCAGATAGCTGGCCACATGGTACTCTCTATCTAGATTCGGTACGTTGGTGATGGTTTGTTGAAGTGGTGATCAAGTAACTGGCTAAAAGGCTCTCTTTACTTAACCGAAGGGATGATAGTTGACGATGGATCGAATGACACCACACAGCTGATGGTAAGGCTGTGATAAAGTCAGTTGTGAACTCAAGAATAAGAAGGGGGGGGGGGGGGGGGGGGGGGGGGGGGGGGGGGGGGGGGGGGGGGGGGGGGAGGGGTAACCTCTCAGTGTTTAAGAACTCGGTGGCGGCTCTCTTAGCTAAGAATAAAGTGCTCTCTTTATTGATAATAGGTTAAAACGTGAACTACAATGTCGCATATGGGACTTTATTAATAGTCCTTCGATATTGACTTTCTAGGGTCTAAAAGAAATAAATGCAAAGACCAAAAATACAAAAAAAAATAACAAGGAAGATTACACGGTTTACTCTAAGGATCCTAGAAAGAAACTAAGAATAAAGTCATGCAAAACAAAAAGGAAAACACGAGATATTATGAAAATAAATGACAAAACCTTACCGTTGCCTCTTGATTAGTTCCTAGCCGAATAAAGTAAGTAATGTCCAGCACGTTTTCCTTTAAACTTGGTCGTATTGAAGTGGGGTGATGATCAGCAAATTTGGGCCAAGGTAGTCTTTGAGAAGGGGCCACTCATCTAAATTGAGCTCCATCTTGAACGAGGCTGGGCTTTGAATGACTTGAATATCTTCTAAGTGCTGGCCCGTTTGATCGTTATGTCCCTTGGTCATTCGTACCGTAATGCTCTTGTCCGTGGTACGTAGCTGGTACGCAATGCTGTCGACCGCGGTACAGGGGTGGTATGTAATGCTGTTGTCCTGCCCCGTCATGTCTTCGTCCCATTCCGTCATATCTTCATCCCGTCCTGTAACGCATTCTTCTTTTAAAACAAGGCATTTGAGGAGAGTGTTGATATCTTGTGTTTGCTTAAGGTTGAGAAGGTTCTGCACGACTTTGTTGAATTCTTCTCTCATTATCCTTGTGCCGGATCTAGTTTTTGGTGGCTCGTACATGATAGGTATTTTATGCTTGACCGGGTTGAGGTCCTCATCACCTATCTACCAAACAACGATAATTCACATTTAGAAACCCTTAATCCCAAAAAATGATTACTCACACATATTCATCTATCAAGCAGCAACAACAACAGAAGATAACATATTATTGTAGAGTTATTAGTAAAATCTCCAAAGAAATAGAAACTTTGCATTTTCACTAGGCTCCAACCGATCGATGAGGTGTATCCAATAAATTGTCTTTTAAATATATTTATATGTATATATGCACACATTTAGAGAAATTTATTTAATATTGTAGAATAATCACCATGATTTGATATAACAACAGTTTATTGACCTTAAAATTTATTCTATATATTACTTATAAAAATGAATTTATTTGATGTTAATAGTTTTCATATAGGAATTTGAACAACTAATATACAACTGAAATGAAATTGAAGATGATGAAAAAAAAAAATCTTTTTTATTAGAAATAAAGTATAATTATTTATCTTTGTGTTAATATTACATTAGTTTCTTAGATAAACAAAATAAGTTGATGATTAATATACCAGATGAATGCAATGATTATTTTATAATAAAATAATATAAAATTTCTGTAACAACGAAACTATCAACTTGGGATTAAAATGAAGCGTTTGCAACTGAGGAACACTTCCGTGGATATGATCAGTGAGTTAATCAAGTGGGTGTTCTTAATGTTTGAATCTTAATGATCATCTGATTTTTAAACTTAGGCTTTTTCTGCATCAAAAGTGTTTGTTTAAATGCCCGAACCAACTGCTTAGTGGATTTGCTTATCCTTACACATGAGAATGGATGACTAGGGAGCTTATTAGCTAGATAGGACTGTTTCTTTACGCTAGATTATTTACTGATCACTAATGAGAGTTAGATCTTGATTAGGTTTGCTTAGGCTTGGATCATCCTCAAACCCAAAATTTACTACTCATAAACCATGTTCAATCTATCAAAAACTAAGCAAAAGATGTAGGAAATCATGATCAGAAGCAATAAACATATGATCAACAATATCATAGAACAATCACCATGATTTGAAATAACAACAATTTATTGACCTTAAAATTTATTCTATATATTATTTATAAAAAATGAATTTATTTGATGTTAACAGTTTTCATATAGGAATTGAAGATGATGGAAAGAAAAACTTTTTTTATTAGAAGAAGTAAAGTATAATTGTTTATCTTTGTGTCAATATTACATTAGTTTCCTAGATAAACAAAATAAGTTGATGATTAATATACCAGATGAATGCAATGATTATTTTCTAATGAAAATAATATAAAATTTCTGTAACAATGAAACTATCAACTTGGGATTAAAATGAAGCGTTTGCAACTGAGGAACACTTCCGTGAATATGATCAATGAGTTAATCAAGTGGATGTTCTTAATGTTTGAATCTTAATGATCATCTAATTTTCAAACTTAGGCTTTCTCAGCATCAAAAGTGTTTGTTTAAATGCCTTAACCAACTGCTTAGTGGATTTTCTTATCCTTACACATGAGAATGGATGACTAGGGAGCTTATTAGCTAGATAGGATTGTTTCTTTATGCTAGATTGTTTTCTGATCACTAATGAGAGTTAGATCTTGATTAGGTTTGCTTAGCCTTGGATCATCCTCAAACCCAAAATTTACTACTCATAAACCATGTTCAATCTATCAAAAACTAAGCAAAAGATGTAGAAAATCATGATTAGAAGCAATAAACATAAGATCAACAATATTATAGAATAATCACCATGATTTGATATAACAACAATTTATTGACATTAAAATTTATTCTATATATTACTTATAAAAAATAAATTTATTTGATGTTAACATTTTTCATATAGGAATTTGAACAACTAATATACAACAGAAATGAAATTGAAGATGATGAAAAAGAAAACCTTTTTTATTAGAAGAAGTAAGGTATAATTGTTTATCTTTGTGTCAATATTACATTAGTTTTATATATAAACAAAATAGGTTGATGATTAATATACCAGATGAATGCAATGATTATTTTCTAATGAAAATAATATAAAATTTCTGTAACAACAAAACTATCAACTTGGGATTAAAATGAAGCGTTTGCAACTGAGGAACACTTCGTGGATATGATCAGTGAGTTAATCAAGTGGGTGTTATTAATGTTTGAATCTTAATGATAATCTGATTTTCAAACTTAGGCTTTCTCTGCATCAAAAGTGTTTGTTTAAATGCCTTAACCAACTGCTTAGTGGATTTGCTTATCCTTACACATGAGAATGGATGACTAGGGAGCTTATTGGCTAGATATGACTGTTTCTTTATGCTAGATTGTTTCCTGATCAGTAATGAGAGTTAGATCTTGAATAGGTTTGCTTAGCCTTGGATCATCCTCAAACCCAAAATTTACTACTCATAAACCACGTTCAATCTATCAAAAGCTAAGCAAAGGATGTAGGAAATCATGATCAGAAGCAATAAACATAAGATCAACAATAACAAATGCAAACTTATATTCAAAACTCAAATTTTTGCTTATAAAATACCAAAAATCAAAAAATAACTCAAGAACAAGAGAGAGTAAGAGAGAGAGAGAGAGAGAGAGAGAGAGATCCTACCAATTTGATCAAGATGATCTACTGGATCCTCCAAAGGCAGGCCTTGAAACTTGTTACCTTGGACCATGGAAATTAAGCTGTTATTGATTTCAAATTTTTTTATTAGCCATGGGAGGAGGGATGATACTATATCTTGTGGCATGAGCATTTGATGCATCCTCTGCGCCAAAGATTCTAGCTGGTCTAGGAGGAGGATGGACAGGAGCTCTTCGATTAGCTCCTGGAGCACCAACCAAACCTTGAGGTCCTTGAACACCCTGAGCGCCAACCATTCCTTGAGGTTCTTGTGCACCAACAACAACATGTGGGATGTCCATGTTGACAGCCCTTGTAGAATCCATATCCGAGAAAACTAAAATGATCGAGGCGGACAGGACATTGTCTGAGGGATGATCGAGCCAAGGTTCGGATATTGGCTGGGAAATGGAGGTTAAGACTATGGTCGGGTGATGACTGGTAAATAGTTGATGGATGGCTGGGATAGCCGAGACGGATGGACCATATCCGAGAGAAAAATGGTCCAGTCTGTAAGAAAATGAGTTAGTCCGAGTGAGAGTGGACTGTGTCTAGAGAAAAGGAAAGTCTCCGAGAAAAAAAATGGGAATTAGCCGAGGTAGTGTGGTTTATCCAAGGAGAAATGGAAAATAACCAGACAGAATGGGAAATTACTCGGATAAAGGTGGTTTACCCGAGAGAAAAAGAAAATAGCCGGTGGGAAAACTAGGCTGGACCGTGGGCCATGTAAACAGGTCGGCTAAAACGTGGTTTATCGCGCGGATGGTAGAACCGGTACAGGTTATAGCCGAGAAAATCTAATCAGATCGGGATAAATCCTACTGGAATCAGGAAACGTCGGTTAAGTCCGAGTTACTTAGGGTTTTGTGAGTATATAAGGTGTTTCTGAGACTTATCTCGGGAGAACTGCGTTATTTTAAAAGAAATAAACAAGAGAGAGAGATTAGTCGAGAGAAAACCCTAGAAAAGTCGGTTTATCCTGAGAGTAGCCGAGAGAGATTGAGCTAACGCCGTACGGATCCAACCATCGCCGAGACAAACTGGT